>CM032228.1:158267500-159467500 GCA_019009955.1 Riptortus pedestris | reverse complement strand
CAGTCTCAGAGATAGCCCTGAGGAAGCTAGCAGCATGTCTAGCGAAACGTTGGCAACCAATATGAAGACACGGTCAAGACCCGAAGACCTTAATAGTAAAAATGAACAACTTTTGTTATATGCATATTTGCCGAAACCCCAATAAGAAATCATTATTTTTAATTTCAGGCCTCCCTTATAACCACCACTCCTGCCCGTCCCCAGAAATGTTAGTATGGCTTATTATAAGGAAGGCGTTAGTGCTAAACACATACTGAGTGTTTTATTTAGTTCGGTTGAGTCTTTTGTGCCAAATAAAATTGTTCGACTCCCGCTATAATTTTTAGTGTATAACGCCTTTATACTTCGGTATACGAAAAAAGTTTATATAACAAAAGTTACTCTAAATAACAAAATAAAAAACTTTTGTTATGTTTGTATTTGCCGAAAAACCAATAGGAAACGAAATATCGCTATTTTTAATTGATGGCTTCCTTATAACCCCCACTCCTGCCCATCCATAGAAATGTTGATATGGCTTGTTATAATGAAAGCGTTAGTGCTAATACATATACCGAGTTTTATTTATTTCAATTGGGTCTTTTGTCCCAAATAAAATTGTTCACTTCCGCTATAGGTTTTAGCGTATATCTCGTTTATAATTCGGTATACGAAAAAAGTGTATATATTAAAAGTTACTCTAAATAACAAAATAAACAACTTTTGTTATATTCATATTTGCCGAAAAACCAATAGGAAACGAAATATCGCTATTTTTAATTTCAGGCCTCCCTTATAACCCCCACTCCTGTTTATCTCAGAGAATTTTAATATAGCCTAAAGTCTAAGTTGGGTTAGTAGTAATATACATACCAAGTTTCAAAAAATTCGGTTCAGCCGTTTATCCGTGAAAAGGTAACAAACAAACAAACAAACAAACAAACAAACAAACAAACAAACAAACAAACAAACAAACAAACAAACATACACGAAAGAAACAAAATGCAGTTATGGTGTCTATGACATGTGAAACGAAAAGTTATCGTGAAATTTCGCGAAAAAAATCAATGTACAGACAGAGGTTACAATTTTATATATATACTAGCTCAGATACCCGGCTTCGCCCGGGAATTCATTTGAGGCTGAATGGTGATGGTATTTTTTTAGCAGGCTTTACATTGCACAATATTTTGACATTTACCCGTCCCAGTGTTTAGGATTGATACCCGTCGTTGCCGGTGATTTGCTAATAATAGAATTATTTATTCGATAATTCTTCACAGTCTTCGCTATTTTTATATTTCCCGTCTCTTATACATGTAAATATGGTGAATTTTTATTTCAGGCCTCCCTTATAACCCCCCTCCCGTTCGAAACTAAAAATTTTAATATAACTTATAATCATGGAAGAATTAATGCTAATTGACATACCGAGTTTTGTTAAGTTCGGTTCAGCCGTTAGTGTCCGCTAAGGTTTTAACGTATAACTCATTTATACATAGGTATACGACAAAAGTGTATATAACAAAATTTACTCCAAATAACAAAATAAACAACTTTTGTTATGTTTATGTTTGCGGAAAAACTAATAGGAAACGAAAAATCGCTATTTTTAATTTCAGGCCTCCCTTACGACCCCCACTCCTGCCCGTCCATAGAAATGTTGGGATGGCTTATTATAATGAAGGCCTCACTGCATATACACATACCGAGTTTTATTTAGTTCGGTTGAGTCTTTTTTGGCAAATAATATTGTTGACTCCCGCTATAATTTTTAGCGTATGACGCATTTAAACTTCGGTATACGACAAAAGTGTATATAACAAAAGTTACTCTAAATAACAAAATAAACCACTTTTGTTATGTACATATTTGCCGAAAAACCAATAGAAAACGAAATATCGCTATTTTTAATTTCAGGCTTCCCTTATAACCCCCACTCCTGTTCGTGTCAGAGAAAATTAATATAGCCTAAAGTCTAAGTTGGGTTAGTAGTAATATACATACCAAGTTTCATAAAATTCGGTTCAGCCGTTTACGCGTGAAAAGGTAACAAACAAACAAACAAACAAACAAACAAACAAACAAACATACACGAAAGAAACAAAATGCAGTTATGGTGTCTATGACATGTGAAACGAAAAGATATCGTGAAATTTCGCGAAAAAAATCAATGTACAGACAGAGGTTACAATTTTATATATATATAGATATAGATATATAGATATATATATATATATATATATATATATATATATATATATATATATATATAGATATATTAACCGCCGGAAATGCTCTTATAGTCTACATTTCGATGGAAAATAAATAACAAAATTATTTTATAGGGAAAATAAATAAATGAGGAGGAGGCGACGGAAATTTATAACCCCATATATCCGAATCATTCATAGAACTATCATATAAGACTAAAACATAACAATATTTGTCATAATATTCATTTATTAAAAACTCTGAAATAAGTACTAATAAAATTAATAAAATTAATGACTAGTTTTGGCGTGTATCCTGTGTTTACTTCCTTTTTACGAAAAAAGTAAATGGACACAACGCTACTCTAAATAACAAAGTAAACAACTCTTGTTATGTGCAACAACAAGCAAAAAACAAATAGACAATGAAATATCGCGAATTACTATTTCAGGCCTCCCTTATAACACCCACTCCCGTTCGAACCTAAAAATTTTAATATAGCTCATAATAATGGAAGAAAAATAAACATACCGAGTTTTGTTAAGTTCGGTTCAATCGTTAGTGCCCAATAAAATAGTTGGTCCCGCTTTAGTTTATAGTGTATATCTCGTTTATACTTTGTTATAAGACAAAAGCGAATATCACAATAGTTTTTTTAAATTAAAAAATAAACTATTTTTGTCATGTGCGTATTTGCAGAAAAACGAATAGAAAACGAAATACCGCTATTAGCAGATTTCCCTCAAGGGAAATCAGCTATTGAGGTCGTACTCATGATGTGAGTTTCGAAAAATTTCTTCAAATGTCCATCGATCCTACCCAGGAGATGACGAAAATGAGGTCTGTTCAAAATTATATATATATATATATATATATATATATATATATATATATATATATATATATATATGTATAATAGCTCAGATACCCGGCTTCACTCTGGAATTCATTTGAGGCTGAATGGTGATGGGATATTTTTGGCAAGGCTTTACTTTGCACAATATTTTGACATTTACCCGTTCCAGTGTTTAGGGTTATTACCCGTTGTTGGCATTTGTTAATAATAAAATTATTTTTTTTTTTATGTAAGACTTCACTATCCTGCATATTGTTATATTTCCCGTCTCCTGTGCATTATGCATAGATTTTAATTATTAAGGACAAAATATTAAAATAGATTGAATTACTTTCTCTACACATTGTTCCTGGAGAAATGTATAAAACAAAAGTTAAACAACTTTTGTTATTTTCGTATTTGCCGAAAAACGAATAGAAAACGAAATACTGCTATTTTTAAATTCAGGCATCGCTTACAACCCCCACTCCTGCCCGTCTCTAGAAATGATGGTATGGCTTGTTATAATGAAGGCGTTAGTCCTAATACACGTACCGAGTTTTATTTAGTTCGGATGATTCTTTTGTGCCAAATAAAATTGTTGACTCCCGCTATAATTTTTAGCGTATAACTCATTTATATTTAGGTATACGACGAAAGTGTATATAACAAAAGTTACTCTAAATAACAAAATAAACAACTATTGTTATTTTCGTATTTGCCGAAAAACAAATAGAAAACGAAATACTGCTATTTTTAAATTCAGGCATCGCTTACAACCCCCACTCCTGCCCGTCTCTAGAAATGATGGTATGGCTTGTTATAATGAAGGCGTTAGTCCTGATACATGTACCAAGTTTTATTTAGTTCGGATGATTCTTTTGTGCCAATTAAAATTGTTGACTCCCGCTATAATTTTTAGCGTATAACTCATTTATATTTAGGTATACGACGAAAGTGTATATAACAAAAGTTACTCTAAATAACAAAATAAACAACTTTTGTTATGTTTATATTTGCCAAAAAACCAATAGGAAACGAAACACCGTTATATTTAATTTCAGGCCTCCCTTATAACCCCCACTCCTGATCGTCTCAGAGAATATTAGTATAGCCTAAAGTCTAAGTTGGGCTAGTAGTAATATACATACCAAGTTTCATAAAATTCGGTTCAGCCGTTTGTGCGTGAAAAGGTAACAAACAAACAAACAAACAAACAGACACCAAAGAAACAAAATGCAGTTATGGTGTCTATGACATGTGAAACGAAAAGTTATCGTGAAATTTCGCGAAAAAAATCAATGTACAGACAGAGGTTACAATTTTATATATATATAGATATATAGATATATATATACATATATATATATATACTAGCTAAGGTACCCGGCGATGCCCGGGAAATCATTGTTGACTTACTAATGATGGTATTTTGATAGCAAGACTTCAATGTGTACAATTACACTTCCATCCAAGACGTAATGGTTTTCAGAAATAGCCAACCCTGAAGGGTAACTTCAGGGGATTGATATAATAGAAATTTTAGTTTTGAAGAATAAATGAAAATATGTTCCTAATCTATCCCTTTACACTTTTTGACTCACCTTTTTTCAATACTCGTAATTCAAACCATAATCATGGGTAGCATTTATTACAATTAAATATCATCTATAATGAACATATTTCCTTTCAAAAGCCAATCCGAGCTCATATAATATAAGGCAAAGTTTTTGCACGTAAGATTATATTTGTAATAGCGAATCACACTGGAAACTACTTTCAGTAATGCCAGACGGGAAATTAGTAAACTCAATTATCTAGTAAGGCTCCATTCATCTTCCGCTCCCGCATGAGACTTCTCAAAATTCTTCTACTTAAATTATTGATTCAAAACATTATTTTAATAATTTATCTACTGGATGGAATTAAATAATAGAGGTACCCTGAAAATATCATATCATATACGCATATAGTTTAAACGCATATTGTTTTTTGTCAAAATGACATTACCATTAACGTTTAATTATTATGATAGCACATATTTGTTTCAATAACATCAAGGTACATTATACAAACTAAATAATGGAAATGCTCTTATAGTTTATATTTCTATTGGAAATAAATAACAAAGCTATTTTCTAGGAAAAATAAATAAATGAGGAGGGGGTGACGAAGATTTATACCTCACTAATCCGAATCATACTTTGAACTATCATATAAGACGAAAACATAACATCATTTGTCATAGTATTCATATATTAAAACCCCTTAAATGAGTACTAATATAATTATTGACTCCCGTTTAGCGTATATCCCGTGTTTACTTCATTCACACTCCGAGTTTTACTAAGTTCGGTTCAATCGTTAGTGCCCAACAAAATTGTTGGCTTTAGATTTTAGTGTATATCTCGTTTATACTTTTCTACACGACAAAAGTGAATAAAACAAAAGTTATTTTAAATAGAAAAATAAACTACTTTTGTTACATTCATATTTGCCGAAAACGCAATAGGAAACGAAATATCGCTATTTTTAAATTCAGGCCTCCCTTACAACCCCCACTCCTGCCCGTCCCTAGAAATGTTAGTATGGCTTATTATAATGAAAGCGTTAGTACTAATTCACATACAGAGTTTGGTTTAATTCGGTTTAGTCTTTAGTGCTAAATAAAATTGTGGACTCCCGCTTTAGTTTACAGCGTATAACTCATTTATGCTTCCGTATACGGCAAAAGTGCATATAACAAAAGTTACTCTAAATAACAAAATAAACAACTTTTGTTATGTGCATATTGGCTGAAAAAGCAATAGCAAACGAAATATCGCTATTTTTAATTTCAGGCCTCCCTTATAACCCCCACTCCTGCCCGTCCCTAGAAATGTTAGTATGGCTTATTATAATGAAGACGTTAGTACTAATTCACATACCGAGTTTGGTTTAATTCGGTTTAGTCTTTAGTGCCAAATAAAATAGTGGACTCCCGCTTTAGTTTATAGCGTATAACTCATTTATGCTTCCGTATACGTCAAAAGTGCATATAACAAAAGTTACTCTAAATAACAAAATAAACAACTTTTGTTATGTGCATATTTACCGAAAAACCAATAGAAAACGAAATATCTCTATTTTTAATTTCAGGCTTCCCTTATAACCCCCACTCCTGCCCGTCCCTAGAAATGTTAGTATGGCTTATTATAATGAAGACGTTAGTACTAATTCACATACCGAGTTTGGTTTAATTCGGTTTAGTCTTTAGTGCCAAATAAAATTGTGGACTCCCGCTTTAGTTTATAGCGTATAACTCATTTATGCTTCCGTATACGTCAAAAGTGCATATAACAAAAGTTACTCTAAATAACAAAATAAACAACTTTTGTTATGTGCATATTTACCGAAAAACCAATAGAAAACGAAATATCTCTATTTTTAATTTCAGGCTTCCCTTATAAGCCCCACTCCTGTTCGCCTCAGAGAAAATTAATATAGCCTAAAGTCTAAGTTGGGTTAGTAGTAATATACATACCAAGTTTCATAAAATTCGGTTCAGCCGTTTATGCGTGAAAAGGTAACAAACAAACAAACAAACAAACAAACAAACAAACATACACGAAAGAAACAAAATGCAGATATGGTGTCTATGACATGTGAAACGAAAAGTTATCGTGAAATTTCGCGAAAAAAATCAATGTACAGACAGAGGTTACAATTTTATATATATATAGATAGATACTAGGGAAGGTACCCGGCTTCGCTCGGGAAATCATTAGAGGCTGAATATTGAGGGTAATTTTATAGCAAGACTTCAATGTGTTTAATTATACTTCCCGTTTGGGCGTATTATTTTTCCATAAGGGCCACGTAACTGTAGGGGACTATGAGAATAGATATTTTAATTAAAAAGGGTTAATATCAAAATGAGTTCCCAATCAATCTCTCTCTACTGTTTGACACCCCGTGAATAATTCAAATCATTAATACTGATAGCATTTATTAAAATTAAGTAGTATCTATAATATCTGCAATCTAAATAATTCTCTAACAATCAAATCGAGTTTAAACGCATATTGCCATTTACCATAATGACATTATCAAGTAACGTTTAATAATTATATATAGTGCATAGTTGTTTCAATAAAGTCAAAATATCGGAGGAAATAAGCTGCTATATGCCAGAATTAAAGAGTTTGATTCCCCCACAACTTCCGCTATCACTCCTGGTGTAATTCAGCTTGACTTTGTTTAACCTTCCTAGGACTGAGTGGGGTCATCCTGCACCCCACGGCTCGTTTTTCGCTAGCCGTTTTTATAAATTTATAGATATCCCTTAGTCCTTCTAGGAGTTTTCCTCTGCAAGTATCTTGATTCAAAATATCAAAAAATAAATAGAAAAAACTAAATGAATTGCATGATATTTGAACAAATATGACAAAAAACAGGCCTGGGGTGTGCGATGACCCCACGTAGTCGTTAGTGTGACCAAATTTAATTTGGTATAAATAAACTTTTTTTTTTAACTTTAAAATTACTTTTTCTTGGTAGTAAATCGACTCAATAATATTAACTTAATAGTTTGAAAAACATGGAGCTAATGTGGTTTAATTTCTTTCACAGGAATTCTAAAGCCTATTTCTTACATAAATCGTAATTGAATTTCCTAGAAATTCCTGCCTTTTAGATTTTACTTTTCTCTCTCCCTATTTTGAGAAGAATCAGTTTCGTGTTACATATGTATGTGTCAACATGTTTTCTTCTCGGACAGTGAAAATCATAGAACTAGCTCGCGCTGCACAGCAGGACAGCCTCAATGATCTACCAGGCGAAACACACGATCACCCTTCTGGTTTTGATTCGGGAAATGAGATTTCTGAAGATGAGGACTTCTTAGAAATTGAAGAAGAGGCTAATGATGAATTGGAGGCAGATTATTTCACAGACGAAATTTCGTTTGAAGATTTAGGAGAAATATTTCTATCTAAAGATGAAACTTTTTGGTTGAAGCAACCTTTAGTATGAAGAAAATCAAGGTCTTCGAATATTATCAACATGCCACTAGGTATTTCTAAACAAATTCCATTAGATAGTGACATTTTAGATATTTTCAAACTTTTTATTTCTCCGGACATTATAGACATTGTCGTTAGTTCTACAAATCAGAGGGGATTTCATAATACATTCATATATAATCAAGAACATGGTAAAAATGTTTTGTGGAAAAATGTTACCCCTACCGAAATGTATGCTTATATCGGATTACTGATAATTAGTGGAGCCATGAAAAGCAATAGAGAACCAATAAATATGCTATGGACGGACAGTTACCCTTTCAAAATTCCTATTTTTTCATCTACGATGTCGAGAGATCGGTTCAAAGAAATTGTTTTTTGTTTTTTTTAATGTTTTTTTGCTTTCATGATGTTTATAAATATAACAGTAAAATAACTTATTTAATTACTATAAAACTTTTTTTTGTAAATTAATAATTTTAATGATCAAAAGGTACAAAATTTTTAAACGTTTTATTAATAAATAAACAAAAATTATTTTTATATTTGTTTTTATTTTATTCTAACCTATAATATACCTAAATATTAAATACATTAAAGAAAAAAGAATTAAATGTGGTTTAGTGTGTAAAATTGAAATTTAAAGTTGGGGTCCGTGCGGACCCCACTCAGTCCTTAACGTTTTACAATCCACCCAGTCCTAGGAAGGTTAAACATTACGTAATAAAAATTGAACAATGAAGATGCTCTTATAGTTTTCATTTTCATTGGAAATAAATAACGTTATTTCCTAGTGAAAATAAATATTAAAGGAGGTGGGGGGGGGGCTGCAGAGATTTATAACCATTAATTTGTACTAAAACAATTGGTCGGCCCCTCTATAGTTTTAGCGTATATCTCGTTTATGGTTTGTTAAACGAAAAAAGTGTGTATAATAAAAGTTATTTTAAATAACAAACTAAAGCCTTCTGTAATGGACATGAGATAATAGGCTTCCCGGATACCCCCCTCCATTTTCGTCCGTAGAAATGCTAACTAGCTAATTTTTATGGAGGAGTGGATGCTACTTCACATACCGAGTTTTGTATAATTAGGTTATCTTTTGGACCCAATACAATTGTTGATTTCCGCTATAGAGTTCAGCGTATATCTAGTTTATAATTCGGTATACGAAAAAAGTATATATAACAAAAGTTACTTTAAATAACACAATGAACAACTTTTGTTACTTGCATCTGCTGAAAAACCAAAGGGAAACGGAATATCGCAATTTTTCCTTTCAGGCCTCCCTCATAACCCCACTCGAATTTGGACAAAAAAGTTTAATATAACTTATAATCATGGAAAATTAGTGCTAATTCACATACCGAGTTCCGTTGAGTTCTGTCCAACAATTAGTGCCCAATAAAATTCTTGGCTTTCGCTTTAGTTTTTAGTGTATATCTCGTTTATACTTTGTTATAAGAAAAAGAGAATATAACCAAAATTACTTCAAATAAAAAAATAAACTACTTTTGTCATATGCATATTTGCAGAAAAACTAATAGAAAACGAAATACCGCTATTTTTAAATTCAGGCCTCCCTTACAACCCCCACTCCTGCCCGTCCCTAGAAATGTTGGTATGGCTTATTATAATGAAGGCGTTAGTGCTAATACACATACCGAGTTTTATTTAATTCGGTTGAGTCTTTTATGCCAAATAAAATTATTCACGTCCGCTATAGGTTTTGCGTATATCCCGTTTATAATTCGGTATACGAAAAAAGTGTATATAACAAAAATTACTCTAAATAACAAAATAAACAACTTTTGTTATGTTCATATTTGCCGAAAAACTAATGGGAAACGAAATATAGCTATTTTTAATTGCAGGCTTCCCTTATAACCCCCACTCCTCTTCGTCTCAGAGAATATTAGATATAGAAAATTAATATAGCCTAAAGTCTAAGTTGGGTTAGTAGTAATATACATACCAAGTTTTATAAAATTCGCGTCAGCCTTTTATGCGTGAAAGGTAACAAACAAACATACACGAAAGAAACAAATTGCAGATATGGTGTCTATGACATGTGAAACGAAAAAGTATCACTGTAAGGGAGGCCTGAAATTAAAAATAGCAATATTTCGATTCCTATTAGTTTTTTGGGCAATTATGCAAATAACAAAAGCTGTTTATTTTGTTATTTAAAGTAATGTTTGTTATATTGACTTTTGTTTTATATCTAAGTATAAACGAGATATACACTAAAAAGCAAAGCGGGAGCCGACAGTTTTATCGGTTTCTATCAATTGAACAGAACTTAACAAAACTCGGTATGTGTGATAGCACTAACTCCTCCATGATAATAAGCGGTAACAATATTTCTAGGGATGGGCAGGAGTGGGGGTTGTAAGGGAGCCCTGAAATTAAAAATAGTGATTTTTCGTTTTCTATTGGTTTTGCGGCAAATATGTACATGACAAAAGTTATTTATTTTGTTATTTAGAGTAACGTTTGTTATATTCACTTTTGTCGTGTACCAAGTATAAACGAGATATACTCTGAAAATTAAAACGGTAGCCGACAATGATATTTGGCACTAACGAGTGAACGGAACTTACTAACAAAAAGTCCGGAGTAATGTAGCGTTTTCTCAGAAGTGTGAATTTGTTTAATTCTTATAAATAAATAATTTAAAAGGATGATCGCTGTGAAGAGGGATCAGTGGGATGGGAAAAATTGCGCTGGGGAGATGTACTCAGTGATGTCTGGTATTTATTAACACTGTTTCTTTAATATGTTTTACATTAATGAACATACTATGTACCATTATGAATATAAAGTTTTCTTTCAAGACACACTCAAGAGTATTTTGTAATAATGATTATTATGTGCATAAAATACTGGTATCGTTGTGCTATAATTCAACCATGGCTTGGAATAAGAAATACTATCCATGATTATGAGTTATATGGTCCATAATCTTATATATAAAAATGAATGTTTGTGTGTCCTTTATAGAATGGTATACAGCTGAACCGAATTTTATGAAACTTGGTATGTATATTACTACTAAAACAGGTTAGGTTTCTGGCTATATTAATATAAGGGAAGCCTGAAATTAAAAATAGCGATATTTCGTTTCCTATTGGTTTTTCGGCAAATATGCACATAACAAAAGTTGTTTATTATATATACTTTTGTCGTATTGTACCTCGATGGATTAATACACTTGCATTAAACTTAACAGCCATTATCGGGTTGAATGAAGACCAGAGTATATTGTCATGCCCCCCCCCCTCCCAAACATTAATTAATCAGAAATGCCAGTTTCTCCTTAAATGTATTTAATACTTCATTTAATTAATACAGGAAAATTAATTCATCAAACGCTTTTGTATTGTGAAGAAAATATAATAAGAATTATTAACATTAGTTAATGTAAACAAAACTGACATTCTAAAACAGTGCGATGTTTATTGGCAACAGTGAGTGAGGGAGGAGAGGTGGGAGACTTCCTTTCTGTCTTCTCACTGCTAACCTTATATTTCAGTGGGTTGTTTAAGCTATTTAATTAATTAATTATTTTAATATATTATCGTATTAACCATATGCATAATATGGTTAATACAATAAACTATGATTATGTATAATATAAAAAAAAATACATGCACAGGAAATGGGTAATATAAAAATATTGTGTATTTTGTAGAATTAAGTACATAAAAAACTTTTATTATTAACATATCCCCAGCACACCGGACTCTGGTGTAAATCCTAAGCACTGAGACGGGAAAATATAAAAATATTGTACAAAGTAAAGCCCAAAAAATACCATCATCATTAAGGCTCAAATGATTTCCTGGCCGAAGCCGGGTACCTTAGCTAGTGTTTTATAAAAAGGTAAATACACAGGAGACGGGACATATAAAAATATTGTTGATATTGAAGCCCTACTTAGCAAATACTTTTGTTATTAACATATTCCTTAGCTAGAACAACATAATTTTTATCCCTTGAAAAAATAACTTTTTTTCTTTTCCATATTTTTTTTTGTTGCAGCTTTTGACAATTATTATATTTTCTTTAAGGGAAAATTGAAAAATGTCTGAAAAATTTCTTCAAATAAGAGACATTTGAAGAAACTTTTCAAAGACATTTCTGATCTTTCTCTATAGGTGATGTATGCGAGATCCATGCAAAGCTATATACATTTGTCCTTTATTTTTAATATTCATGGAGATATTATATTTTAAGCAGAAAAGGGAATATGATCTTTAGTGTTGGGTGAAACCGTTTAATATTGAGTATGGTATAAATCAAATTAACATTTTCTAGTCAAGAAATAAAATCTAAATTGATGACGTCCCCACACAAAGTATTTGCATGTATCTCGTGAAGCAAATATCTGTTGGAAACAATGTTAAGTATTTGAGCTTGGAGTAAGACTTTTCATGTATTTTTGAATTTCTTCATTTATTCTTTACATTTTTGTATTAACAAAGATATTGATGAACATAAGATTTGACGTCAAGTAAACCCCACTCCTAGTCAAATTCTCACGAAGCCAATGCTTGTACCTTGGGATAATTGACTCACAAATATAAAATTCATGCCGATTTTAAGTGATTGAGTAAGGGCAGATACAGACAAGATTTTCAATTTGAGTGTCATTGTTATAAGAATAGTTTGAAACGTGAAAAAAATCGTTCACCCCAAATTTAAATAGAATTTCAGACAGACTTAAAAGCTGAATTTAGGTATATGATAATAGTAGCATTAAGTTTAAATGCAGAGCGACAAATACGGAGGAGGTTTATCATTATTCAAGGATTGGAATGGGATCGATACAAAACATTCCCTCAAACCCTTCAACTTTATTGGTAACCCTGAGTTACAGAAGGTATAAAGATGGATTTAAAAGAAAAAGATTATTTAATGAGTTATAGAAAGATCGTATTATTCGAAGAAAATTACATCAAATTTCCTACTTACTCATGATGAAGAGATATATTCGTAAGCTGACCACTAACTTTAAATCTTGTAAACACTAAAATAACCCACTCATCAATGAAATAGGTAATTATAACAAACAAAGCATTCGCAAGGTACGTGCACAAACGAACTAAGCACATTTTACTCTAACATAAGAAACATATTGAAATAATGCCCAACAGGCTAAACTAAAGGCATGTAAACACCTTTACCTTAATCCCTATTTTAGCTGTAATAATATTAACATATACAAATAAATAAATACAATTCTGTACTTGTTAATATTATTAGCTCGAAAGGTCACATAAATTTTTAAAATAATTGTAGCATTCACTAAATTGCAATATGACGGCCTACTTATAGTAAAATTGAATTTATAAGCAATCTTCTACTCAATCAGAAAATATTATTTTATGTTTCTTTTTGTAATATTGTAGTGGTCTGAAAAAACACTATCAATTATTTTGTAAATTTCTTGTTACTCTATAAAGGATATATATATATATATATATTAGCTAAGGTACCCGGCGATACTCGGGAAATCATTCTGGACTGACTAATGATGGTATTTTGATAGCAAGACTTACAACACTAGCTAGCAAGACTTGTGTACAGTTACACATCCCTCCACGACGTAATGATTTTCCGATGTAGCCAATTCTGAAGGGTAACTTTTGGGGACTAATAGAATAGAAATTTTTGTTATGAAGAATAAATGAAAATGTGTTCTATCCCTCTACACTTTTTGACTCACCGTTTTTCAATAATTCAAACCATAATCATGGGTAGCATTTAATACAATTAAATATCATCTATAATGAACATATTTCCTTTCAAAAACCTTTCCGAGCTCATATAGTTTAAGCAGTTTTGTACATAAGATTATATTCGTAATAGTAAATCTCACAATCAGTGGAAATCACTTCCGTAATGCCATTTCACAGGAAATAAGTAAACTCAATTAACTGTTTAGGCTCCAGTCATCCTTCCGCTCCGCTCATATAACGCATTTATACTTCGGTATACGAAAAACGTTTTTATAACAAAAGTCACTCTAAATAACAAAATAAACAACTTTTGTTATGTTCATATTTGCCGAAAAACCAATAGGAAACGAAATATCGCTAAATCTTTAGCGGGAGCCAACAATATTATTCGGCACTAACGATTCAACCGAGCTTAACAAAACTCGGTATGTGAATTAGCATAAAAAAAGTCTTACATAAAAAATTAATTTTATTATTAACAAATCCACAGAAACGACGGGTATTAACCCTAAACACTGGGACGGGTAAATATCAAAATATTGTGCAAAGTAAAGCCTTGCCAAAAAAATACCATCACCATTCAGCCTGAAATGAATTCCCGAGCGAAGCCGGGTATTTGAGCTAGTATATATATATATAAATAGATGTATATAAGGAGTAATTCCAAGATATTGGCCAAAAAGAATAATAAAAAATATTACTATGTATAGTCTATAAACAATAATTTGATCACTTATTACACTATTAGCAGATTTCCCTTGAGGGAAATCAGCTATTGAGGTCGTTTTAACTCTTTTGATGAGAGATTGTGAATTATGTATTTTGAGTGTCAGAGAAGAGTTGAAGTTCCCAGTACAAACATCTCCCACAAATAAATCTGTTCAATAAAGCCTTCGGAATGGTGGGCGTTGTGGCTATCCACTATTTTCGTTATTTCAATTTCAAATAGAAATGTTCTCACATGGTGCATCCGCGTGCTATTGAAACGAAGGGAGGGAGTAGGCTGTGTTCGGTGAATGGAAGAAGTGGGGATCAGCTGTTGATCAGCTGTGAGGAGAGGGGGCCAAGGCCAGTCCTGGACAAGGAACGCTCGGGTAGGCCAGTCAGTAGCCCGCCTTCATCTGGGCATGTTCATATTTACGTCATGAGCAAGACAGAAGACGAGAAACCTCCCCCACCCACCGAAGGTACGTAATTCACTTGTACTTTTCGAATTTTTAGATGTATAGAAAGTAGAATTAAACAGTGGTAATGTATTTTAATTAGTATTCTTTTTTCATGAATTATAAAAATGATTTGATGAATCTATTCTAAGTGTCTCAGAATTGGTATTGTTTTTTCATGATTTATAAAAATGATTTGATGAATCTATTCTAGTAAAGTGTCTCAGAATTATTAACAATCTCATTATCTCATACTCACTTTTTTTAAAGGAATAATCAATGTTAAGAATAATTTTGAAAGTCGAGTGTAACAATTGATTAATATTTGAATGAGAACTTTACTATAATACAGACCTTGCCTTCATTTGTCTCTGGTCTTGCGTTATTAGTCATATTATTCGTTTTACTGTATCAGGACTGGGAAAGGAAAAATATAATAAAGTAAAACCCTTAAAAGTTTTTATTTTTAAGTCATCATTATCGGGTATTAGTTTAAGAATAGTGAGAGTTTTAATGAAGTTTTATTAGGATTTGATTTTCATTTCAGTTAATACACTTATTTCAAGAATACACTTGGATTACATGAGTGATAAATGCCGTTAAAACCTCTCACAGTGAGTTTAGGACTTATTAATCACGTTGCCTATACATTATTGTTTACAGAGGTTTCTTGGTGCAAATGCAACAATGGAAATTGTTTTGTAAATTGACTGACGTCTCTTCAGTAAACTGTTGAAAATAATTAATTAATTAGCATAAAAAAAGATTCAATGCCTTTGTTGTGAAGATGGCATGAGAGCTACTGATAAAATAAATGGCGAATGGGATCCGTTTTTATTGCGTGTGTCTTCTTGAAAATAATCTTTATGCGTTTACGACAACGTACCAATTCCTACAGTTTACAAAATAAGTTCATACTATTTTTTATCACCTGGGACTTTTTGATTAATGAGCTCATAATTTTACCATGTATGATAATTTGATTTTGGCTAATATTTGTTCATGTAACTAAAATTATAATTGTGTAGAATATAACCCAGCATCAAACGAACTATATGCCTTTACAAGAAATTATTCAAAACAGGGTATAAACCATTGATTACTTGTATATCAATATCGCAATGCAGGCCCCACAAGACGCTACCAGACCCTCATGAGCAGAGTCATCAATGATAAGGCAGAGCATTTTCAAGTTGATTTCCAGATAATGTAGACATTCTACTGCGAATTCCGTTTGATTGAAGGTATATTTTTCTTAAAGTTAAGTGTGGTCTACTTTATTACGTGAGGGGGGGGGTTGACTAGAAAGTTGTTTAAGGGTAAAATATATTCCACTAGATGTCTCGGAAGTGCTATTAGATAAGTATAGTCCTGTTGCTGGAGGGAGTTGAGTGTGCAAAATGTGAGGACCGCATTTTGTAAATAGTTTTGAACTCAGAAAAGCTTTCAGATTATGATTTTGGATGTTGCCGGGAGACTTGTAGGTCCATTTACTTGTTATACCCCTTCCCCATAGATACTACTAAGTAAATGGACTGAAAAAATGTATTGAAACCCTTTTAATAATTCTTTTTGTGAAAAATATCCAATTATTTCTTATAATTAAAGAACTTACTTTCTTACAGCTTGTCAATAGAAAAAAAATAACAAAAACAAGGATTATTAAAAAAAAATCTATTTCTACCCTTTTCTAGCCCGAGTGGGATTAAGGATTTTATTAAATGAGTTCCTCTCTAAATAACTTGCTATTGCCCAGTCGGGAATCGAAGTCCCACTCTAGATTGACCATCTGGGGTTAAGGCCAACGCTTTACTCACATGGTCAACCTGAACCCCTTAGGTAAAAAAAGTAATTAGAAGGCTCGATTCCTAGGCGAGGTGCGGTGATGGGGAGTGTTACAGAAAATGTACGTATACAAGAATACGATTAACTTGCTTTATACTTGTTTTACGAAAAAAATGCATAGAACAGCAATTCTAGATCATCAATAGCTTAACAAGATTGGTTCTATATCATTTTACGATCCCACTCATAATACAAAAATATTTTGAATTTTCGAATCCCCCCCTCCCTATACTCCCACTATTCAATGTCCGATTTCTGCCAATAACAAAAATAATCTTTAGTGTTGACTGAAACGGTTAAATATCGAGTCCAAATATGTCCGTTAATATTCATGATCTAACTTATAATACTTAATTTTTTATTTATAATTTTTACTTTTTGCTATTTTTCCCCTCCATCCTTTTCAACACTGACGTACTTTCGTATGATACACATTTCATCCCGCTAAAGCCTTTTCGAACTGTCTATAATTTCGAAGTTCGCGTTTCTATAAACTTCTCTCAACTCAAAAAGTTCGTCACGCAGCGGCTTCGTAAACTAAGCAGATTTCCCACGTAAAGATATTCAAAAGAGAAATCTCCATAAGAGTGCCAAACAGTTACGGAAACGGTCGAACTAGCTTTTGGTGGGAACGTAAAGAAGCGACCGCCCGTTACACTTAATAAAAATGCAAATATCTCGATTAACAATCAAAATAGATAATAAATCTATAGAACAATATTTATTGTAAATTTAATTTGCAATAAGATTGGTTCTATACAATATTTCGATTCGACGTATAGAAACGGAGATATTTCGAATTTTCAAAATTCCCCCTCTAAACCTCCCTCCCACTGGTCCGATTTCAGCCGTTAACGAACTTGATCTTTCTTTTTACATAAAACGATTAAATACCGAGTTTGGTGACGATTAAACAAAAATTCGGTAACAAACCAATATATATATATATATATATATATATATATATATATATATATATATGTATATATATATACATACAGTTTTGAACGGACCTCATTTTCGGCATCTCCTAGGTAGGATCGATGGACATTTGAAGAAAAAATTCAAAAATCGGGTCATGAGTACGATCTCAATAGCTGATTTCCCCCAAGGGAAATCTGCTAAAAAATCTCATTCTACTCTCCTGAAGTGGTTTCGACGCTGGTCATCCTTGCTGCACCGTTGAGGTAGGTCTATTGCACCACTATTAAGATCGTACTGAAACATTTCCTCAAATGTCCATCGATCCTACCTAGGAGATGACGAAAGTGAGGTCCGTTCAAAATTATATATATGCATATGTATATTTACTTGTCTGTTACCGCTCTAGCGGTCGCAATTCTAATTTGATCGTAACCAAACTCGATATATAAGTGTTTCATACAAAACTAAAGGTAGAGTTCGTTAATGGCTGAAATCGAACCTGAAAGAGATGAAGTTGTATTAGGAAGACTCCGAATTGGGCACACACGACTTACGCATGGCTATCTTATGACAAAAGATCAAACCCCGATTTGTGAGAAATGTAACACAGAACTGACTATATATCACATATTAATGGAATGCCATAAGTATACAGATATTAGAAACAAATACAATATTGCCAATAGTATAGAAGTGGCCCTTGGAGATGACCCGAAAGAACTCCATAAATTGTTTAATTTTGTAAAAAAACACGAGTTTATACAAAGAAATTTAAAGTGCAATTGCTCGTATCCTCGTTTATATTGTTAAAATGGCGATATGGATGAGGATACCTAAATGTGAATTATAAATGTGTATTATTATAAATTACAATAAATTATGAATTATTGTATAGAACCCGCTTTGTTGTGAATACAATGTACTACAAATATTGTTATGTATATTTATTCTCTATATTTAGTTTTAACGGAGATTTTTGCATTTTATAGTTTTTGGCCCTCAGTAAACCCCCACTCCTACTCATGTCATATTAACAATAAGGTGTTATATTATGAAGCACTTTCTTTTATCCCAAATACCAAATAATATTGTCATTGAACTTACTCGTCTAGAGCTAGGAGATAAATGCAGATACGTGACGGGCGTGGGAAATCTACTTAGATGCGCCGCAGCTATGTGACGGACTTTTTTCTCTCCATGCCTCACTGGCTACGGCAACGGGTGAGTAAATGAAATTCATTACGAATATATACTCATCTTCATGGTCTTCCTTTAGTTATTTACATTACCTACTTCATATTTACGCGGTATTATCCTTTTTTATATTAGAATTTCATTGCTTTCATTTGATTGATCTTGAATGAAGCTTCATATGCACTTAATGTTATATTTCTATAATTTGTTCTTTTATTTATTATATTTTGTATTTCAACCAAATTAATATGTGCGCGCGATAGTCTTCTATGGAACTATCTCCTGTATTTTAGATTTACGTTTAAATTGATACTTTTGACTTCATGAAGAATATTACTGAAAATAATTTACCGATGATTCGTTTTAAATGTAAACTGTAGATTTAGTTAAGAATCAATTTTAGTAAGAATTCTACCAGTCGTTTAAACAGGATTGACAGTTTTTGTACTACTGCTTCATTGTTGTTGACATTGCTAATCATTCATTTATTTCAAATAAAATGTAGTCTTATACATACACACAACGAAGAACAGGGACATTTTACTAAATTTTAATTTTTTTATCTTTAACAGTTTTCGTGATAGTAAAGAAAACCATAGCATAAATACCTGTGACATTTCTTAATTACTAATCCATTGCGATCGCTATCAAATTACAGACAGACAGGCAATTTTAATTATACAGGCAAAGACAGAAAGATTCGACAGAAAGATTCTCCTACGCTCTTCAATTATAAAAATATTTGTTTTATATGAAAATTGGAGGTTTTAGATTCCTGCTGTATCTACATTTGAAAGCCAAATGTTGCCTTCTTAACTGATAAGAAGTCTACTCTGAAATGATGTTCTTCCTTATCTAGTTTGTCATCGTGCAGCTATTTGAGCATATGTCCATTTTTCTCTACAAATATTACATCACATGCTGACTAGTGGATCAGTGATCAGTGTATTCGCTTCAGGAGTTGACTTTGAATTTGGCAACTTTGTGAGTTATTAAAAATGCACTTAGCAAACACAATAATTAAGAGATCCATCGATCAGTGGACCCGCTTAAAGAATAAAAAATTGAAGATGAATAGAAATACACATTCTGAACCCGTAATTTGCGGATGGATTGATCAGAGGATTCGAATCCAGAATTTCAATTTGTGGGTGATTATTAATACACAGCAAACACTATAATACAACAATTAAACACTATAATTCGGGGATCTCTGTGCCAATGGACTCGGTTAAGGAGAATAATGTGTGGACGACGTGAACAACCGAGACTATCCCATTATTTCAACAAGTCTATGGTTGAAAGTCGGTGGAATTTGTCTGTCTGTCGCTGTAATTAATAGGAATAGTAGAAATTCTCTAAGAATGTACCATACGCCCTGGGTGTTTGATCTAAAGTTTTTAATGGAAGTCTGGGGACCAGAACTAACTCGTCCAAAGCTAATGAGTGATAGGGAAAAGCCAGAGTGCATTGCAATTTTAACGATGATGCATCCCAATGACATAAAACTTAATACAACCTTACATTCTAGCTGAAATGGAGCAATGTCGAGTAACCCCAAAAAGTAGAGTTTGTAAAAGAAATATCAATCCTATTGTAAATGTTTGAATTTCATTGTTTTCCCTAAAGTGAAACAATGCAAAGGTTGTACTCATGACATTTTCAACATTTGTCGTCAAATGTCCTTTGATCATACGCGATGAGATGACGAGATGGCGAAAATGAGGGCTGTTTAAATATATATATATATATATATATATATATATATATATATATATATATATATATTTGGAATTGCGGGGGTTTGGAAGGAGGAGGAATTCGAAAATTCAAAATAGTTCTGTTATTATGAGTCAGATCGAAAAACGTTATGATCCAATCTTGTTCTGTCGATGCTCTACAATTGTTATCCTATATTTTCTTCGTATCATAAACATCGAGCCAGTTATTCATACTTTCTTGGTTTCAGCATTAAGTACCCCCCCCCCCTTTCCCCACTTCTAGTCTTTTGATTTTAACTTATAAATAGAAAGAAATATTAGGAGAAGAGATCAGCAGTGTGTTTTACTAGCACGTTGGAAATCTGCTAGTTTACGTTCATATAATGTTTGACCAGCAGTCAAGTTGGACGGATCCACCTAAACGAATTAGTCCCTGAGAAGGTGCGAAGGGGAAACTTGTAGGGGGCAATAATAAAGAATTTTATAAGAAGCTATTAGTTTTTATTTGTTAGGGCTTGCTATATAATTGCTAAATTTAAATTGTAACAGATTGTATTCATCATTATTAAGTATCATTTAATAATAAAAATTCCTTTTTAAGGCGACCCCATCACACGTAATATTAGTATACATTCTATTATAGTAAATGTAAGTAGCAGGTAATACCTATAACGTCAATATTTCATAGGAAATAAGTAAATAAATACTCTGTCAACCTCTCCATAAATTTTGTTTCTGTATTTTGTGGAATCTAAGCATTGTTTTGTTTTAATTATTTATTCTGAAATGGGAATATTATATTAATTCACATATCTGGTTAATATAAATAAGACCGTTCAATAAACAAAATGCGAAATAGTGTTGGGCGGTGGGCTCTATAACTCTCTCATCAAACAAATCATACTTTGAACAATCATAATAAGTCTTTAAAAGTTAATTTATTTGACATGACATTATCAAGTAATAATAATTGGCATATGCATAACAAACAGCATACAGCAACTCAAACAACTCAACAAACAGACGCCAAAGCTACAAATTGCAGATATCGCATGTGAAACGAAATATTATCTTGAAATTTCGAGAAAAAAAATCAATGTACAGACAGAGGTTACAATATTATATATATATATATATATATATATATATATATATATATATATATATATATATATATATATAACTGTAAATGTTACTCACGGAACGTTTTGCAATTCCTAGTACTATTGCCTTTATTACTTCAATTCCTTATTTGGGTAATGACTAGCCTCAACAATTGCTAAAATAGAATTATGAAAAATATAATTTGGAAAGCAGTTTTAGCCCCAAACAAGTAGCTGCTAGCCTGTCAGCTAATCCCATGGTCCTTTTACAGTTCATTCCTCCGGGCAACGGGTTTTCCTCATCATTCATTCCTCACGTTTCTTACTAATATGCATTTTTTTTTTTAGTAGACTCCGAAAGGAAATAAGGTGTAGAGGTTGTCCCCTTGACGTCTCTTCAAATGTCACTCGTCCCTATCTAGGAAAACACAACATTAAGTTCAGTCCAAATTTTTATATGAAAGGGGATAATTACACATGAGAAAGTGTTTCCCATTTTAGGGAGTGTGAAATCTGCTTAATTTACACAGGTCCTGGCTGAAGAAAGTTTATTTCTTTTGATTTTTGTTTGTTTGTACTTGTCTATTTAAGTGTTTACTGGAATCCTTCAATCTTTATCCACAACATTTTCAGATAATTCCAAATTTTACTGATTAATGGATTTATTGTCCAGATAATCCCCTAACCTCATTGGTTTCAGAATGAGTGAAAGGAGGCAGTGAAGGAATTTTACGAGCCACGACTGAGAATAGTCTAAAGGAAACGTTTAAAACGTCTGCTCCGTATTAAAAAAAAAGAAAAACAAAAAAAGTCCGTCACACAGGGGCTGCGTAAACTAAGCAGATTTCCCATGTGAAGTTTAACAATAGAGAAATCTGCATACTGGTAACACAATACCACCGTGATTAAATACAAACGGTAATGAGAAATCTTTCAGTTAATTAAAATAAATTCCCAACTGAAACGGCTTCTGAATTGTAAGAATAATTTATATTTTAATAACTCAAACTTTAGTAGTCCAAGAACTAAAGAAGGGGGGGGGGCGGATGAACAGAACGTATTTGCATAAATCTTACAAAGTAACGAAGGTAAAGTAAGGTTAGAAACGAGAGGTAAGGTTAGTTGAAGCTTCCACCTGAGCCGAGAAATGACGGAAATGGCCGACATAATCCGAACTATACCCGACCACAGACTTCATAAAAATGCAAATATCTCGGTTAATATTCAAGATAGAGAATAAATGTCTATAACAATATTCATAGTAAATTTAATTTGCAATAAGATTGGTTCTATACAATTTTTCGATCCGATGCATAATAACGGAGATATTTTGCATTTTCGAAAATCCCCCCTCCCTCTAGTCCGATTTCAGCCATTAACGAACTTGATCTGTCTTTTTACATAAAACGGTTAAATATCGATTTTCGTAACAATCAAACAAAAATTGCGACCGCTAGAGCGTTAACAGACAAATATATATATATATATATATATACTAGCTCAGATACCCGGCTTCGCCCGGGAATTCATTTGAGGCTGAATGGTGATGGTATTTTTTAGCAGGCTTTACATTGCACAATATTTTGACATTTACCCGTCCCAGTGTTTAGGATTGATACCCGTCGTTGCCGGTGATTTGCTAATAATAGAATTCCTTGTTCCATAATTCTTCACAGTCTTCGATATTTTTATATTTCCCGTTTCTTATACATGTAAATATGGTGAATTTTTATTTCAGGCCACCCTTATAACTCCCCTCCCGATCGAACCTAAAAATTTTAATATAACTTATAATCATGGAAGAATTAATGCTAATTGACATACCGAGTTTTGTTAAATTCGGTTCAGCCGTTAGCCGTGCCCGCTAAAGTTTTAACGTATAACTCATTTATACTTAGGTATACGACAAAAGTGTATATAACAAAAGTTACTCCAAATAACAGAATAAACAACTTTTGTTATGTTTATATTTGCGGAAAACCCAATAGGAAACGAAATATTGCTATTTTTAATTTCAGGCTTCCCTTATAACCCTCCTGCCCGTACATAGAAATGTTGGTATGGCTTATTATAATGAAGGCCTCACTGCTAATACACATACCGAGTTTTATTTAGTTCGGTTGAGTATTTTTTGGCAAATAATATTGTTGACTCCCGCTATAATTTTTAGCGTATAACGCATTTAAACTTCGGTATACGACAAAAGTGTATATAACAAAAGTTACTCTAAATAACAAAATAAACAACTTTTGTTATGTGCATATTTGCCTAAAAACCAATAGAAAACGAAATATCGCTATTTTTAATTTCAGGCTTCCCTTATAACCCCCACTCCTGTTCGTCTCAGAGAATTTTAATATAGCCTAAAGTCTAAGTTGGGATAGTAGTAATATACATACCAAGTTTCATAAAATTCGATTCAGCCGTTTATGCGTGAAAAGGTACCAAACAAACAAACAAATAAACAAACAAACAAACAAACAAACAAACAAACAACAGACACCAAGAAACAAAATGCAGTCAGGGTGTCTATGACATCTGACACCACAAGAGATCGTGAAATTTCGCGAAAAAAATCAATCTACACACAGAGGTTACAATTTTATATATATATAGATATATATATATATATATATATATATATATATATATATATATATATATATAATTTTGAACGGACCTCAATTTCGTCAACTCCTGGGTAGGATCGATGACATTTGAAGAAATTTTTCGAAAATCGCGTCATGAGTACTACCTCAATAGCTGATTTCCCTTAAGGGAAATCTGATAAATGATCGTATTAGATAAACTAAGCAGATTTCCACTGCAACTCTGCTCCTCACCGCGTCAGCACACATCCTAAACTCTATTTCTCCCGTCCTGAGATATTTATTTAAGCTAGGCTTGAAATTTTAGCAGAACGTGAGATTTTCATTGAAAGTTGTTTTAAGTGAAAATCGCTTGAGTAGTAGGTCAAGAAAGGACTACAAAGACACAAATATATAGATTAATATTCGATATAGCTAAAAATGTATAGGCCAAAAATTTTAATTTTTATTTACAACAAGATTGATTTATTTACAGCATTTTTATTTATGCTTATTTAAACATTGGATATTTTTAGTATTTTCGTCCCCACCCTTCCTCCATCCATTTCGGTCATTAACGATTTTTAATTTTTCTAAACGTTTAAATTCGAGTTTAGAAACGATCAAACGAAAATATTTAAAATTACTTACGTTGTGCATGGTATCTATGGTTCCATAAAAAGCAAATATATTGCAGAGCAAAGACGGCTACTTCTACGATGGTATTTAATAGTAGGGAATAGTATCTGTAGTGTCATGAAAAGCAGCAAATATATTGCAGAGCAAAGACGAGTCCTTCTACTATGGTATTTAATAGTAGGGAATAGTATCTGTAGTTGCATGAAAAGCAGCAAATATATTGCAGAGCAAAGACGGCTCCTTCTACTATGGTATTTAATAGTAGGGAATAGTGTCTGTAGTTGCATGAAAAGCAGCAAATATATTGCAGAGCAAAGACGGCTCCTTCTACTATGGTATTTAATAGTAGGGAATAGTGTCTGTAGTTGCATGAAAAGCAGCAAATATATTGCAGAGCAAAGACGGCTACTTCTACTATGGTATTTAATAGTAGGGAATAGTATCTGTAGTTGCATGAAAAGCAGCAAATATATTGCAGAGCAAAGACGGCTCCTTCTACTATGGTATTTAATAGTAGGGAATAGTATCTGTAGTTGCATGAAAAGCAGCAAATATATTGCAGAGCAAAGACGGCTCCTTCTACTATGGTATTTAATAGTAGGGAATAGTATCTGTAGTTGCATGAAAAGCAGCAAATAGATTGCAGAGCAAAGACGGCTACTTCTACTATGGTATTTAATAGTAGGGAATAGTATCTGTAGTTGCATGAAAAGCAGCAAATAGATTGCAGAGCAAAGACGGCTACTTCTACTATGGTATTTAATAGAAGGGAATAGTATCTGTAGTGCATGAAAAACAGCAAATATATTGCAGAGCAAAGACGGGTGGAAGTAGTCGTCGAAGTATAGTTCATTGAAATTTCTGAAACTTATGTAATAAGTAGAGTACAAAACGTGGTAATACTAATCAAAGTTAGTCCCCTATTCGATTAAAGACATTGGTAGGACATTAAGACGCTGACTAATATCTAAACGGATGTCGTGACTAGGAAGGCTCGTCCTTTCTAGTATAGTTTGTTCAGTTATCTTATCTTTGACAGGGCCCGTTTCCATGCTGCCTCACCATCTATAATGAATCGTCTTACATGGATCTCTTGCTGATTAAACATCCCGCTTAGAACATCTCAGGTTGGAAACCATTTTTTACACAGTCTTTTAGCTGATTTTCCTAAAGGATGTCAGCACCATTCATGGTGCCATTTTTGAAACATTTCTTCAAATGACCATCGAGGAAATGCCGAAAATGACGTCCTCTCAAAATACACACACACACACGCAAACACACGCGTGCGCTCATATACACACATACATGACTACAACACTCTGGTAGTTTTCTCACTTAGTGGAGACGGTGATAATTTGCTCGGCGCCTCAAACCCCTGTGTTACATAGGTGAATCAAATATAAACGAGACTTTTTTTTTTTAAATTTATTTTAATTTTAAACGCAAAAAATAATATAGCTTATTTTATACATAATCCCCTGACTTGGAAACACATTTTTCCCAACGGATAGGTAGCTTTCCAATTCCTTCCATGTAGAAAGATGCAGGTCGTGTCTGCAGCCAATTGCGCAATAGGCTTCAACCTCACCATCACTGTCGAATCTTTGGCCTCCTAAAGCTTCCTTGAGAGGGCCAAACACATGAAAGTCACAGGGTGACAGGTCTGGACTGTAAGGAGAGTGTTCCAGTGTCTCCCATCCCAGTTGCTCCAATTTTTCCCTAATCATGGCTGCTGTATGGGGGCGAGCATAGTCATGGAGAAGAACCACTTCTCTGATCGGTAGGTCTCGTCTTTTGCGGCAATATGCAAGTTGGATTTTCAACACGATCACGACCCCCCACAAACTGTTTATGGCATGCAAACACTCTGGCTCGCGAAAGTGTCTTTTCCCCGAACTGTGCAGTCAATCTCCTCAAGATTTCGGCCGGTTTTACGCCTTCTGCGGCGAGATACTTAATTACGACACGTTGCGCAGTCGACGGGGGTACCTCTTCCTCCGACATCGTCACGGTGGACACCGAGACGATCGAGGTGGCGAGATCACGTGCTTCCCCTACTCCTGACTAACCTACCCAACAACCAAAAAGGCGGGAACGTTCTCCCACCACTACTGTGCCCGAAAGGCGAAAAGTCTCGTTTATATTTGATTCACCCTCGTAGTTAACTTTTTCTTTAACGAACACTATTTACGCCAATTTACACTTAAAGAACATTTGTCCCACTGAAGGGACGGGCTTAGTGGGCTCAATTGTTCCTCACATCTAGGTCAGAATTGCTGAAAACCGGAGATCCTGAGGGTGATAAATTATTTCATATCAGTCGTATAGATACAAATGGAAATTAAAATGTAATAATATCGGTTAATATTCAAGATAGGGAGAAAATGTATATAATTACACTTTAGGAAATTAAATTAAATGTAATAATATTGGTTCTATACACTATCGTTCCGACTAATAACAACGGAGATACTGTGAATTTTAGAAATTCCGCCTCTACACACCCTCCCACTGGTCCGATTTCAGAGATAATGTTCTCAAAACTGCAACCACTAGAGCGTTAACAGACACATACATATATAGTTTATCCATTGGCCTACTTGAGGAATTTTGTTGCTACTTCAAATGAAAACACACTCCTACTTGATCGCATGTTTGGGAGGTGCAAGGGAAGTGATAGGATTCCTGCAAAGATGGGCATAGATTGAGCCAGGGCGGGAATCTAGAACCTTCTAAGCGGCCCGGCTCCGACCTATCAGTCGGCAAGTGATTCGGAGAAATTCCGCCAGCTCGGCTAGCAGTTCAGTATTTAGTTGAGATTTGACAAGGATTCGAGTCATCTATTCGTGATTTATGGTGCTGTGTAATAAGTATGTGAAGTTAACAGTCCGTATTGTGGTCACTTGTGAAAATTAGGTTACCAATCGAGTAATGTGTCTTCAAATAAATTGTGTACTGATAAAAACGTTAAAGTTTTGTTAATTTTGCAATCAAACGTACGTTTATTATTTTTGTAAAAACGTAACTATACCATTAAATATATATATATATATATATATATATATATATATATATATATATATATATATAAAACAGCATACACACACACACACACGCGTGTGTGCAGTTTTGAAAGGACCTCGTGTTTGTCTTTTCCGGGCTAGGAGCGATGGGCATTTGAAGACGATTTCCGAACATCGCGTCGAGAGTACCTGAATAGCTGATTTTTGATAAAAAGCAAACATGTTAAATCAGTAAATACGTGTTTAAATCAATAAGGGAGCAATAAATAAATTAATTAATGATTGCTCTAATATTCTATCAAAAAATATTTTTAGAATTTGTGAGAGGCTACCAAATTTATTTCCAGAATTATGTAACAACAATTGTGAAGGAAGGAACAAACTAATTAAAAATGAAACAATGATCCATGAAGAAATACCCAGCATACATATCTCAGAAATACAAAATGCAGTAAATTGTTTCAAGTCGAGACCGGATGGGATAACAAATGGAGTATTAAAAGCTGGTTGGGAGATGCTGTACAGAGAACTTTTTAATTTAATTCTAAAAAAAGTAGAATGGAAAACTACTAAGACTATTAGTTGCCATTTCATTGTGTTCCAGAAAGATTATAAAATACCGGATATCCCCTTAATTAGAAATGAACTTAACTACAGAGCAAACAGACTTTTGAAAGGAACCTGTTGCCGACTACGTTCAGACCCTAAATCAAAGTCATCGAGAAATTCATTCATTCAGTCATTTTGATTCCGATTTTAAAACGATATTTTTACACCTACCTAGAAGATAAAGGAGTGAAAACTCTTATGTAGAAGTGATCAAGATGGTCAATCATTGTGATTGATCTAATAGGCCCCAAATTTTCAGTAGAAATGGGTTGTAGGCTGTACAGAAGAGTGTCACCACTGCGTTTAAAAAAATATTCTAGAGATGGCGAGCAGAAAAAGTGAATATAAACATACCTGAAAAAACAGTTAGTAACTTGAACTTATCGGACGATTTCCCAATTTAAGCAGAAAACTCAGAAATCCTGGAAGTATTTCTCAAGGAGTGTCAACAACAGGATTTGATCGTAAATCATGGGAAAACCAAATTTATGAGAAACCAAAAAAAGAGAGAAATAATGATATTGTATTTAAGAAAATAGACTTTAATATACGGATTAATTTGTCTACCTAGGCCAATTGATTTCCATCCATGACATCACCTCATAAGATATTCAGATAAGAATATTTCAAAAGTCGGAAAATATTCTGGGCATTGAAATTCTTAATGAAAAATGACTATAGTCATTTAGCTATAGCTTGGAATCGAAAAAGAATGGTTTCGACTCATGGTAACCGAGATATATTGAATTTCGATTATTCCCCCCTCTAAGTCTCCGCCTCCCCCAAGACTGATTTCAGCAATTACCTAATATATTTTTAGTTTTCCATGAAACGGTTAAATATTGATTTTGGTATTAATCAAATAAACATCATATGGTCCTGAACATAAAATCTTTAAGATGACGAACTACTAATTATTTATCAAGAGAATAATTGCATTTATTTCGCACTGTAAAACTTAAATAATTTGGTAAGGAAAATTTTCAACATTCTCGTCAATATTCAAAATTCCCCTCCATTGAGGGCAACCTATTAATAGAAGATTTGTACACACCAAAAGGGTTATAGATGATTTGGACATAATCAAAAAGTTACTAGGTCGTTTTTGAGAGACTCTACGGTACTAGATTACCTATTTGGACCATAGACGGATACTTTGTTTGTTTAATTTGTTCTTTTCTTTCTTCTTCTTTTTTTTCCATTTTTTTTTCTTTCTTTTTTTCCAAAATATGAAATATTTATTTACTTATATATGCAGGAGTTGGAACTATGTTTGCGTATGAAATACCCGAGTATGTGTCTCAATGCCGGAAGAACATTGCATGTTCACGTTTTTTTTTAAAGACAAGTGTGCGTTAGTATTTTGTCCAATTCGATTTTATTTAATTTATTAAGACTAGCTTTTCATTCACTTTAATTTAATTTTCCCGAGTATAGTTTAATGAGTTGTTGCAATTTGTTTTTTTTTTTTTGTGATAGTAAATAAGAATGTTCGTTAGACATCCGTCAAGTGCTTAGCTTACTCAGAAATAAAATCTTTTTAGATGAATTATTTAATACATGATTCAATTTGATTTTTATATTTGAACTGACAACCATTATCCTTAATGTCATTAATAACAACTAACTTATACATAAACTAAACGTAAATGATGTACTCTGCTGAATGTATATCAGAAGAAAATATTTCTTTGAAGTGATTGGCAGTGTTTTATTAAATAGGTCCCAGAAATTGGGGCAATACTTCTTTAAACAGGTTTAGATAATATCACCCTACTTATTCTGTGAGACCAAATAACCAGATCCTCTTATCTGCTTATGAAATTCCTTCTTCAAAAAATGTAATGAATGATTCAGCACGTTGTTCGCTACAGTCAAAAATGATACATATTGTCAGAGTAGCGGTTCAAGAAGTAACATGTTCCCATGCACCTCAGCCTTGTTTTGTCAGTCAAAATCAGAGTTCTTCGTTGAGTTTAGCACCACCCCTAATACTAATATCTTCTTCAGGGCTGTAAAATTACATTTACTACATTATAATATTGCACATTGTTGTTATACATTGTTGTAAAAGGGTGTTTTTTCCTTATTATTACTTACCAAGACTAAATATATCTATAGCCTATTATACATTCTTATTGTTTTGTTTACATAGCAGGGTCACAGTCTTTTGTATGTTTCATATATTTATAGTATGGTGTATTTGTTTGTTAAACTATATTATAATTGTTGTACTGTAGTTCTTATATTATTTTACAATGGTTATTGCTATGCACTATTTCAATTATTGCTATGTTTTGTTAAATCTATGTTAATATAAGTTGCAATAACATAGTGGTAAGTGGCAATAACATAGATTTAACAAAACATAGCAATAATTGAAATAGTGCATAGCAATAACCATTGTAAAATAATATAAGAACTACAGTACAAATATTATAATATAGTTTAACAAACAAATACACCATACTATAAATATATGAAACATACATAAGGCTGTGACCCTGCTATGTAAACAAAACAAGGAAGGTTACTATAACCCTAGTTATAGTGCAATAAGTATAATAGTCTATAGATATATTTAGTCTTGGTAAGTAATAATAAGGAAAAAACACCCTTTTACAAAAATGTATAACAACAATGTGCAATATTATAATGTAGTACATGTAATTTTACAGCCCTGAAGAAGAGAAAATAAAGATTCTCGAAATATCGGCATAAACTAAGATTCATTTCACCAACATTGACCAAAACTCCGAAAAGAACCACACACTATATATATATATATATATATATATATATATATATATATATATATATATATTTGTCTGTTAACGCTCTAGCGGTCGCAATTTTTGTTTGATCGTTACCAAACGTCATATTTAAGCGTTTTATGTAAAAAGAAAGATCAAGTTCGTTAATGGTTGAAATCAGACCAGTGGGATGGGGGGGGGTTTAGAGGGGGATTTTTGAAAATTCGAAATATCTCCGTTATTATGCGTCGGATCGAATAATTGTATAGAATCAATCTTATTACAAATTAAATTTACTATAAATATTGTTCTATACATTTATTCTGTATCTTGAATATTAACCTAGATATTTGCATTTGCATGCATGTGTGTGGTCGGCTATGTTCGGGACTCTCCGCCGAGAGCTAGTGCGGGCCGTTTCAGTAACTATTCGTACATCGTGAATAGGTTTAGAGATTCCTTACTACTACTGTTGTTATTAGGCGGATTTCTCTATTGTAAAACTTCACGTGGGAAATCTGCTTAGTTTACGCAGCCCCTGGGTGACGGACTTTTATTAATTACAGTGGCTGCCCTAATACCTGAAAAGTACCCGTTCGGGTAATTGTACGGAGAGGGGGGGGGGGTTTGTATTGTTATTGAATTAAATATTTTCTTGTAAAATTTTGAGGAAAATGGGTCGTCTTTTAGCAGATTTCCTGATATATATATATATATATATATATATATATATATATATATATATATATATGTGTGTGTGTGTGTGTGTGTGTGTGTGTGTGTGTGTGCGCGTGTGTATACTTTCTGTTGCCGCTTTAGTGGCTGAAGTTTTATTTGATAGTTCGATATATAAGCGTTTCATATAAAACTAAAGCCCAAATCCCGAGTAAAGATTTACGATTGAAATCAGACCAGAGATAGGGGAGCGGGGTAGAGCGGAGAAAATAGGAAATTCAAAATATCTCCGTTGCTACAGTTCGGATTGAAAAATCATATAAACCTATCTTGTAATTTTAATGTACTGTAAATGTACTATAGGTTTTTGTTTTTTTTATCTTGAATATTAACCGAGACTTTTGCATTTTTCATTTCCAGCCTTCAATAACTTTTATTCGTCGCGTTTAAACAGTAAGCGTTATTCCAAGACGCCTTAGAAACGCTTTATTCCAAGCGTAATACCCAATATTGTTTTCTACAGATCTTTACTAGATGAGCACATGTAAATACTATGTGTGATGACATCATCAATGAATATTCTTCGTAGATGTATTTTTAAGTTCCTTGCTCTCCAAAGAGGATACGTGTTGTTATTTTTACATGTATACTGTATATGTATATGTGCATGTGAATCAAAATAACATCATCATGAATTCTGACGATCAGTGGTTATAGGATGCAACGATTCAACCTATATTTTTCTAGATTTATGAGGTTTGGCTGGCAGATGAATCCAGTAATTATCTGGTGAAATGAAGGAAAGGCATATTTGTCAGCACCTCATTTAGTATTACTAACAATTCTCAATAAAGTCAACGATTTTTTTTGTCATTTATTGGGATTCAAATTTAAGATGACATTATCAGCGTGTGACCCCAGCTACTGGGAAATCTACTTAGTTATATGGCGACTGATGTTTTATTTAGTGAGTACGACCCAAAATAAATAGCAAAATATAGAATATACTTTTTTTAGGCTAAAAATACTACCTACGCTTTTATAGAAGGAATATCTATTTTGAAGCTGAGACATATCAACATGCCCATAATGCTGCACTGTTAAGTTTCGTCAGGTAATTTATGGGATGATAGATAACGGTAGCGTTATTTTGATTCTTGAAAACCTTAACCTAGTGGTATAAATGTTTGTATGTCAATTGTGAATACTGTTATCTAACATGCTCACTTTATCAAGGGCCCTTGTATTTCTCAGTTGTCAAAATAAGATAAAAGTACTTATGTATCAGACGTCGCACTCTTTTTTCAATGTTCAACTTCCGAATCCATTTACTTTCAATTTTTTCTCATTGAACATTAAAAACTTCATGGAGTGCTTTGTGTATTTGAGAATGGGGTTCAAAGCTTGAGAAACTAAGAGTTGTATGTTGTGGAGGAATATCCTAAAATAATAATTTAGGAATTATATATCAAGAGTTCAGAGTGTCCGTTATGTGTCTAGATGTAAGCATTTTCTCCATGATGCAAGTCAAATATTGATATTTTCAATAGCAATGGATCATTGGTTGTTTTGTCGGCGTGATATATTGTTTATTGCCATTTGTATTGTGAATGACATCAATTTGTCTTTTTTATTTCAATTTAAAGCCTACTTTTAATATTGTTCAAAAGATAATCAATCTTTTATTTTGAACTTGCTTGCTCCATCAGTCTGCCAATTGTTGCATTAGGTGGTCATTCAGTTCAGTAGGGAACCTGATTGACACATACTTCGCCCATTGCAATCACTAGCTTTCTTATCTTATTTTCTTCCAGATGTTACCTCTTCTTCAAATACTTAAAGCACCCATTTATGATCAATTATCCTTCTAAGAACCTTGTCATTAAATATTTCAGCATTTGCTTCAAGGGTTCCCACATTGCAAACTCATTTGGGTTTGACAATAACTTTATAAAGCTCTCTTTATTTTAAAGCAGGGCAATATTTTATTTCGGATATTTTCGAGGTGAGCAAGAGATGGCCAATATATGTTCTTTCTTTCTTCAGAAGGAAGGGCATCTAAATATGCTAGGTATTTATGCATTTTTGTTATATATACGCCCATTGTTTTCTTTAATGATTCCCCCATTGCCTTCTTAAAAGAAAACCTTACTAAAGTCTAGGTTGAACAATAAGTAAGACAGTAATGACCATTGAGTCTAAGTCCTCACTTAACATCATAGCCTATGTCACGACCTTACTGTGGTCGTACGCGAAGATCCTCCGATTCCAGACCTCTAGCCTCCGCTAGTCCTCCCTATAGTTATCCAGCCATGCCCCCCCCCCTCCCCTACGCTAATCCTGGTGAAACATGTGCTTTTTTGAGGGGGGGGTGTAGCCTACAGGGCTCCTTCCCCCCAAACGTTTTTAGTTGCAAAGACGATATCTGACTCGCCATACATCTCAATCAGTTTGTAATTACTTCTTATCCGCCATTCTTGCTGCACTCTTATCTTTAACTATGATTTTCCTGGCTATCTTTCCCAGATAAGAGCCTTGTTTGTCTTATTGTGTTTTTTGTTTTGTATATTTGCACTATGGTCTTCCTGTTGAGAATCTTAACGCGAGGTTCTTCTGCAGGGCTTGGAAGTGGTGCCTATAACCATTCTGGCTTTTTTATCTGCTTCCATACTATTGCACTCCGTAACTACCGTTCCTATTCCGAATATGTGCTACTATATTGCTACGGTAACGTGTAGGGGTTTCCTGGATTTAGTTCCATGATTAATTATTTACTGTTTGGGTGTATCTTCACTTTAAAAACATTCTTTAGAGATATTTGTCGCAATATCTGAGCAAACCGTATCATTAATACAAATCTCTCATTAAGGAATGAGTTTCCTTCAAAGTGGAAAATGAAACTTTGATTCAATAGAGCAAGCATGTCTTGTGTCGGGACATACTTTTTCCCCAATGACTCTGGCTTTTGTGCTCGGAAAGAAAACTGTTCTAAAGGTAAATTCACAAGTATTTGTGACCTGTCGCCTAGTCATCCTCGGAACATAAAGAACATTTTTGTGTTGGGAGTCCCTTCAAAAGAAAGGGTTATTTATTCTTTGAGTTGATCGAAATACCTATTTACATATTAGATATTTCTGGTCGGCGCAAATCTAAAAAAAAATGGCCAATATTCATCCATTCACCTCTTCGCAGGTATAAAAAGAAAATGCCTGAAAAGAAAGAGCAATTTTGAGATGAGGAGAAAAATGAAAATCTTTGACGACAACTACAAGGATTTAGTAGGAAGTCAAGTGGCCATCTTGACGCATTCCCTTCAGCAATTCGAGGGCTAGTTATTTAGTACAGATACTCTCTATAATATTTGTGTTTGTGTAGCTACTCATGACAGAGGGCAGCCTACATTGTCTACTCCTTCATGAGAGTTCGTATTTTTCAGTGCGTTCATACTTGTCTTGTGATCTCTGTCAGTGCGGTACGGTATGTTTTGTACCCTGTGTCTTGGTTTTATTAGTAGCAAGAGATGTTCCAGATGGGTGTTCGATAGTAGGTAGTTTTGGCGCGAACTTGGGTGTACAGATGTAAAGTGTAGCTGTGCATCTGATTAAGTTGGTAGAGCAGTGCCTTGTACTTTAGAGTCAGTGTGGCTGGCGTTCAAGTAAGCCTCCTTTGATGAGTGGGACAGGTGTCTTATAGCTGTGTACTATAGACGTGCCACTGTTTTAGTCAAACAGTACGGGCTGTTTGTTTGACAGTAAAAAACCCACTTCCTGTACGCGTGTAATTAGTTTACGCTGAAATTTAGTGTGTTAATAGGAGTTATTGTATTTCTTAAAATAGTGTATGGTGCATGGCTGTGATCTGTTCGGATTGTTTAATGAGCACCATAATGTTCATGTTCTGTACTAACTCCTATCGGTATTGATATACTGTTTTGTGTATTGTGTTATTTCAGGCGTGGATAATTGTGGTGTTCAGTATTGCTTTATAAGTATGTTTTTTTTTTGGGGGGGGGGGGTTGTTTTATTAAGAACTTTTGTAAGTAGCTAAGGCTCCTCTGTCCTCTCATGCTAGTGGGAGATTTATCGTTTCACTAACTAGGACCTTTAGGACTCTAGCAGCTCTCGACGTTAGTCGTACACTTTTCAGTTCGGGGTGCTATTTCTGGCCAAGTAGGTTGGATGAAGTTAAGGCTTGATGGTATTGGCCAATCTGGTAGCCCAATAAAGGAGTTTTGTGATATGTTATGTTCACCCACACCGGCAACACTACGGTGTTGGTAATTCCTCTAGTCCTCAATAGTACCCAACAAACATTCGCCAGTAGTCCGGTATCATTTTACTATCTGCTTTGTATTTTACTCCTAAATACGCTAATTAGTCGAACTCCGATGAATAGTTTTATAAATTATTCAGAATACCCTAACGGTGTTATCGAAGGAAATTTTGTTTGATACGTTATCTGTATTGAAATGTGTTCAGCTACATGGCACCATAACCGGATCGTTTGCCTCATACTTTTTGCTTGGCTACGCGATAAGATTAAAATTCGTAGGAACTACTAAATTCTGCAATGCAGGAATTGTGTAGAATAGCAGATGCCTTTGTAAACAGCATTAGTTTTGAAAAATGAAACTGTTAAAAATCATTAAATATAGACCAAATAAACATTTTTGAGTCTAGAAACAAAATCTTGATTAAGTAAAATCTTGCATGCTTTATGGCGTCATCATACAACGAATCTGCGTCGAAAAATTGTATATGCATGAGATATTTGCACTTTTAGCAGATTTCCCCTAAGGGAAAGTGGAGTGAGCTATTCTGCGTGGTTTACATCCTCACAGAAACATTTGAATACCAAATGAATGGATATCTTAGTTAGGGAGGAGCAAAGCTGTTTTGATAATTGCTATGAGTTCAATGCTAATAAAGGGGCAGACAAATTAAAGGCAGCATTGAGCCAGCAATTAGTAACTTCGCTGTATCCAGTTTTTAATTTGGACTGTAAATCGGACTCCGTTAGACAGAGGATAATCAAAATAAAAGAAAATTGCTCGATATATGTTCAGTCAGTTCTAGATCGTTGCTAAAATTCAATTTTTACGTCCTGATATATTGGCTGAAGGGCCGGAGCATCCTCAGTATTAACTAGTAATTGAGTATCGCTTGTTTCACTATTTAATCAAATTCTCTGAAATACGTAGATGATACTGCCCTCTAGAAGGACCATGAATAAACCATATAATATTATGACACTAGCTGTTTTACACGTCGTTTCGGGTTAAATGTTTAACGCTGATAATTTACTAATTAAACCCATAATTTTCATCACATGACACAGATTGAATAAATGGTAACTAATTTATGTTAAGAATTCCTGTTACCCGTCAATGAATTAAAAATATATGATTTTGGTTTGGGAGGTGGCACGGGAAGTTGGGGCACCCTGTATATTATATACAATTTTGTACGGACCTTATTTTCGTCATCTTCAAGGTAGGGTCGATGGTCATTTGAAGGTAAATTTCGAAAATCACGCCATGAGTACGACCTCAATAGCTGATTACCATTAAGGGAAATCTGCTAAACCCAAATAATGTTTCCATTGGACCTTTAGTATGTGAGATGCATGCAAATATGTTATTGGTGAACTAAAATTAACATTTAGCCGACTCGATAATTTACTTCAATTAACCGAGTTATTTGTATTGTTTGTTGTATCAGTCTTCAGTAAACTCTCACTTCTACTCGTGCGATTTTCTCTTAAAACAACTGGATCAGTAAGCACTAAGTCGGCATAAAATTCAACTCCTTTTTACACAAGCTTCTTATTTCTTGAGAAATAGAGAATATAATGTTAGATGAAGTCACCAGCGAGTCTCTCATTACGTGCGTTAGTACTGAAGGCTGAAAACAATTAAGTACGAATAACTCGCCTAATAATTCAGTTACGAAAAAATGCATAGATTAACGATTGTAGAACATCAATAGTTTAATAAGACTGGTCCTATGACATTTTACAAATGACTCGTAATAAAGGAAATATCTTGAATATCCCCCCCCCCCTCCACCATATTCCACCTCCGATTTAAGTCATTAACTTATATGATCTTTAGCCTTGACTGAAACGGTTAAATTTCGAGTATGGTAGAGATCATATAAACGTTCTCGAGTAAAGAACGAAAAACCTTAATTGTTGACGTCATCACATAACGTATTTGTTCGTATCTCAGAAAGTAAAAGTTCAATGAAAACCATATTTGGTATTTGACCTTAGAACGAACTGTTTCATGATATAACAGCTTCGGTTAATATGGACAGGAGTAGGAGATGGTGTTTACTGAATGCAGAAAACTATAAAATGTTAATATCTCGTTTAATAATCAAGATACTGAAAAAGCATAAGTACCAACATTCATAAAACATTAAATAAATAAGATTGGTGGTATAGAGTAGTTAACAAAATTATATTTGGAATTCCAAAAATTATATCTTGAATTAATAAAGCAATTTTAGTGAAATGATTTCTCTATTGAGCTTATCTCTACGCGCAGAAAATTGAATAATATTTCTGTTTAGTTTTTTTTATTAACTCAAGATATTTGAGAAATCATTTTAAAATGACGAGTGAGAAATCATTATTGATAAATAGTAATTTACAGACTGATATTTCAAATTAAAACAAATATATGATTGAAGGTCTGAATTCTACTTTTTCTCTTTTGTTTGCTTCAATTAACGAGAGACATTTTATTTTCAGGTAAGCTGATAATGGTATCCTTCGCCCTGAAAGTAAGTTTACTTAGTGTTAATTATGCTGTGGATAAGAACCCGTAATTATATTTTATGTGTGTCTGTATTTACCAAGTAGAACTTTAACTGGCAGTAATACTTTTAATTAAAAAGCAATAAAATGACTATAAAAAAATAAAGATAAGCTTTTGTTAAAATGGTATAATGCTGGAGTGTGCGACTCTATCATAACACGATTTAATTAAATGTGATCTCAAAAACAAACTTTTCAAGACAATTGTCATTCTCGAATCTTGAGTTGTCAGGCACCTATATATATATATATATATATATATATATATATATATATGCATACAATTTAATCGGTTTGTATTGTAAATCTTGGAGATCTTTAGAGGGGAAGGGGAGAGTTTTATGTATTACATGATTAAATTCATGTGCAATTCAGGACTAATTGAGTAACCAAAGAAGACCTGGAGTGGGTTGTCTCCAGGAGACTGAATTATTATTATTATGCCCAAGGGACCAAAGTACAGACTAAAGTGGTCAGGCGGGATTTATGAGAGTCAAAGTCGTTAGTCATTCCTGAGTAAAACATTTAGCTGACGTATGTGGTCCCGTTAATCACCAATGACTAATAGCTGCGAGACATGGGCGTTGATGGGTAGCCTGGGGGCAAACGTAGAATGGCTGGAACACAAGATAATTAGAACTGCAATAGATTATAAAAGGGATGGCGACATTACAGAAGGAAACTTTTAATTTCAAAATAAAATGTAATACAACTATACTAATTTTCTATCTAACAGTAAAAGAAAAATGAAGGCATTTTAAAAGGGGTTTGAAAAAAAATAATGGAAGAGGGTAAATTAAAAGTAGAAAACCAGGCCAAGTTCCTCCAAACAGTGCTTAGAGCGATACTTTCAACTCAAAAGTCGAGAGAAGTTTTTGATCGATGGTTTTGCTCATTGAATTTCCTTAGTCATCAATCCTTAGTGAGAGTAGTAAGGAGATAAGTCATATACAATTCAATATTTACGGCCTCTCTAAATCCTCACCAGACTAAGTCGGATTTCCATTAAAGAACTGCATCTTTAATTTTGCTTACTTGATGAATTGAAATCGGTGGTAGTGTTTGCAGATTATATATATATACTATTTATGTGTATGTGAGAAAGAGTGCGAGCCCGCGGCCTCGCCTCATTTCTGTCATCTACGGAGTAGGATTCACATATAAATAATTTTTTCTAAAATATCTTTATGAGTATAACAGCAATAGCTGATTTCTCTCGAGAGAAATCTGCTAAAAGCTTGAAAGAGGAGAAACGATGCTTAATCATGCATTCATGCTAAACTTCGAATCTGCCTGAGTGAATGTTAGGAGATGGCTTCCTGCCAAGGAGGTCGAAACACACAGGTTTTACTCAACTGTTTCATTGCCATGTTATCTATGCAATTACATGAGCTTGCATACATATTTGTGTAATATTTTTAAATGGCTAACACTTTCTTTTTTAAACCAAACGAATGAATTAAATCAATTTTTTAAGAGAAACATTTTTTACCTAAACATCATAAACGCATGAATAATATTACCTTAGTTAGGTACATATAAATCTTGTATTTGTAGTCTTAAGCTCGTCGCAAGTTTCCCTGCCGTATTAATTTTGTAGTATAAACCTTATTTCCCTTATTTGAGTGGTGGAGGAAAACTAATTCTATTTCTCCCCATTCACTATGGAAATACTGTTATGTTCTATTCAGACTTACAATTAGTAAAAACTCGTTATCTAATGACTTTACTCCCCCCGGTCATAGTCAAGAACTATTTTGAAAGAGAAAGAACTACAGATGTTGGAGTCAGTGCCAGCTCTCCCCAGCCACCATGAAGGCCAGAAGCAGTGGAGTTAATTAATACTGGCTCTAGGACAATACGATCAGTTGTTCATGCTGCTATTGAAGTACCAGGGAAAAGCCTGGCTCTTTGTGCTCGCGCCATATCAATGCCTCACTATCACCTTATCGTACAACAAGCCATTTCCCGCTCCTCTAATCTCTCAGCACTGGGCACGATCGATCTCCGTTTCAAAAAGAAACAACACCTACAAATTAAGGAAGCTTGACTGGCATGTGAATAAAACAACTATTAATTTCTTATTTATCTCTATTTATTTCTTGAAAATAATAAATCACATTGGATTTCACCATTAATTGTTTTTTTACACACATATTCCTTAAATGTTCAATTAATTAAAAATTAAATATTAAAACATTCTATGCAAAGAATTTTCAATTAATTTTTTGAATACGAGTGGCTAATTTCCCTGGATAGGAGCAATTCTGATACAAACTTTAATTGGGTCACACAAGTCATCAATAGCTAATCACTATGGCTGGGGAAAGGTGTTTGCTGAAGTTTGTCAGAGCGGAATATTGAAATACAAAAATGAAATTTAAGATAAGTCCGTCACGCAAGGGCTGCGTAAACTAAGCAGATTTCTCACGTGTAGTTTTACAATAGAGAAATTTCACGAGAGCCGAAGAGTTAAGAAAACGGCCGACCTAGCTTTTGGCGGGAAAACTCTCATCCGTTAGCCGCCCCAATTTCATAAAATTGCAAATATCTCGGTTAATATGCAAGATAGAGAATAAATGTAAATAACAATATTTATAGTAAATTCAATTTGCAATAAGATTGAACCTATACTATATACTATATATATATATATATATATATATATATATATATATATATATATAATTTTGAACGGACCTCACTTTCGTCATCTCCTGGGTAGGATCGATGGACATTTGAAGAAATTTTTCGAAAATCGCGTTATGAGTAAGACCTCAATAGCTGATTTCCCTTAAGGGACATCTGCTAAAAGTCCGTCAACAGATTTCCCTTGTGAAGTTTTACAATAGAGAAATCTCCATACTGGTAACACAACACCACCGTGATTAAATACAAACGGTAATGAGAAATCTTTCAGTTAATTAAAATAAATTCCCAACTGAAACGGCTTCTGAATTGTAAGAATAATTTATATTTTAATAACTCAAAATAGTAGTCCAAGAACTAAAGAAGGAGGGGGGGGGCGCGGATGAACAGAACATATTTGCATAAATCTCATCTAAAGTAATGAAGGTAAGGTAAGGTTAGGAACGACAGGTAAGGTTAGAAGAAGCTTCCACCTGAGCCGGATAGTTACGAAAACGGCCGAACTTTAACCGACCACGTGTCCCACAGACTTCATAAAAATGCAAATATCTCGGTTATTATTCAAGACACAGTATAAATGTATATAACAATATTTATAGTAAATTCAATTTGCAATAAGATTGAACCTATACTATATAATATATATATATATATATATATATATATATATATATATATATATATATATATCTATATATATATAAAATTGTAACCTCTGTCTGTACATTGATTTTTTTCGCGAAATTTCACGATTACTTTTCGTTTCACATGTCATAGACACCATATCTGCATTTTGTTTCTTTCGTGTATGTTTGTTTGTTTGTTTGTTTGTTTGTTTGTTTGTTTGTTTGTTTGTTACCTTTTCACGCATAAACGGCTGAACCGAATTTTATGAAACTTGGTATGTATATTACTACTAACCCAACTTAGACTTTAGGCTATATTAATTTTCTCTGAGACGAATAGGAGTGGGGGTTATAAGGGAAGCCTGAAATTAAAAATAGCGATATTTCGTTTCCTATTGCTTTTTCAGCAAATATGCACATAACAAAAGTTGTTTATTTTGTAATTTAGAGTAACTTTTGTTATATGCACTTTTGCCGTATACGGAAGTATAAATGAGTAATACGCTAAAAACTATAGCGGGAGTCCACAATTTTATTTGGCACAAAAGACTCAACCGAACTAAACCAAACTCGCTATGTGAATTAATACTAACTATTTCCTTATAATAAGCCATACTAACATTTCTAGGGACGGGCAGGAGTGGGGGTTATAGGGGAGGCCTGAAATTAAAAATAGCGATATTTCGTTTCCTATTGCTTTTTCAGCAAATATGTACATAACAAAAGCTGTTTATTTTGATATTTAGAGTAACTTTTGTTATATGCATTTTTGCCGTATACGGAAGCATAAATGAGTTATACGCTATAAACTATAGCGGGAGTCCACAATTTTATTTGGAACTAAAGACTCAACCGAATTAAACCAAACTCGGTATGTTAATTAGTACTAACGCCTTCATTATAATAAGCCATACTAGCATTTCTAGGGACGGGCAGGAGTGGGGGTTATACGGGAGGCCTGAAATTAAAAATAGCGATATTTCGTTTCCTATTGGTTTTTCAGCAAATATGTACATAACAAAAGCTGTTTATTTTGATATTTAGAGTAACTTTTGTTATATGCATTTTTGCCGTATACGGAAGCATAAATGAGTTATACGCTATAAACTATAGCGGGAGTTTTATTTGGAACTAAAGACTCTACCGAATTAAACCAAACTCGGTATGTTAATTAGTACTAACGCCTTCATTATAATAAGCCATACTAGCATTTCTAGGGACGGGCAGGAGTGGGGGTTATAGGGGAGGCCTGAAATTAAAAATAGCGATATTTCGTTTCCTATTGGTTTTTCAGCAAATATGTACATAACAAAAGCTGTTTATTTTGATATTTAGAGTAACTTTTGTTATATGCATTTTTGCCGTATACGGAAGCATAAATGAGTTATACGCTATAAACTATAGCGGGAGTCCACAATTTTATTTGGAACTAAAGACTCAACCGAATTAAACCAAACTCGGTATGTTAATTAGTACTAACGCCTTCATTATAATAAGCCATACTAGCATTTCTAGGGACGGGCAGGAGTGGGGGTTATAAGGGAGGCCTGAAATTAATAATAATGATTTCCTATTGGGGTTTTAGCAAATATGCACATAACAAAAGTTGTTTATTTTGTTATTTAGAGTAACTTTTGTTATACGGGCAGGAGTGCGGGTTATAAGGGAGGCCTGAAATTAATAATAATGATTTCCTATTGGGGTTTCGGCAAATATGCACATAACAAAAGTTGTTTATTTTGTTATTTAGAGAATATGAACTACCAGGTACCTCACCTGAAAGGGTATCTGAGCTAGTATATATATAAAATTGTAACCTCTGTCTGTACATTGATTTTTTTCGCAAAATTTCACGATAACTTTTCGTTTCACATGTCATAGACACCATATCTGCATTTTGTTTCTTTCGTGTATGTTTGTTTGTTTGTTTGTTTGTTTGTTTGTTTGTTACCTTTTCACGCACAAACGGCTGAACCGAATTTTATGAAACTTGGTATGTATATTACTACTAACCCAACTTAGACTTTAGGCTATATTAATTTTCCCTGAGACGAACAGGAGTGGGGGTTATAAGGGAAGCCTGAAATTAAAAATAGCGATATTTCGTTTTCTATTGGTTTTTCGGCAAATTGGCACATAACACAAGTTGTTTATTTTGTTATTTAGAGTAACTTTTATTATATACACTTTTGTCGTATACCGAAGTTTAAATGCGTTATACGCTAAAAATTATAGCGGGAGTCAACAATATTATTTGCCAAAAAAGACTCAACCGAACTAAATAAAACTCGGTATGTGTATTAGAAGTGAGGCCTTCATTATAATAAGCCATACCAACATTTCTATGGACGGGCAGGAGTGGGGGTTATAAGGGAAGCCTGAAATTAAAAATAGCGATATTTCGTTTCCTATTGGTTTTTCCGCAAATATTAACATAACAAAAGTTGTTTATTTTGTTATTTGGAGTAACTTTTGTTATATACACTTTTGTCGTATACCTAAGTATAAATGAGTTATACGTTAAAACTTTAGCGGGCACTAACGGCTGAACCGAACTTAACAAAGCTCAGTATGTCAATTAGCATTAATTCTTCCATGATTATAAGTTATATTAAAATTTTTAGGTTCGAACGGGAGGGGGGTTATAAGGGAGGCCTGAAATAAAAATTCGCCATATTTACATGTATAAGAGACGGGAAATATAAAAATATCGAAGACTGTGAAGCCTTATCGAACAAATAATTCTATTATTAGCAAATCCACGGGAAAGACGGGTATCAATCCTAAACACTGGGACGGGTAAATGTCAAAATATTGTGCAATGTAAAGCCTGCTAAAAAATACCATCACCATTCAGCCTCAAATGAATTCCCGGGCGAAGCCGGGTATCTGAGCTAGTATATATATATATATATATATATATATATATATATATATATATATATATATATATAATTTTGAACGGACCTCACTTTCGTCATCTCCTGGGTAGGATCGATGGACATTTGAAGAAATTTTTCGAAAATCGCGTTATGAGTACGACCTCAATAGCTGATTTCCCTTAAGGGACATCTGCTAAAAGTCCGTCACGCAGGGGCTGCGTAAACTAAGCAGATTTCCCTTGTGAAGTTTTACAATAGAGAAATCTCCATACTGGTAACACAACACCACCGTGATTAAATACAAACGGTAATGAGAAATCTTTCAGTTAGGTAATTAAAATAAATTCCCAACTGAAACGGCTTCTGAATTGTAAGAATAATTTATATTTTAATAACTCAAATTTTAGTAGTCCAAGAACTAAAGAAGGAGGGGGGGGGGCGCGGATGAACAGAACATATTTGCATAAATCTCATCTAAAGTAATGAAGGTAAGGTAAGGTTAGGTACGACAGGTAAGGTTAGAAGAAGCTTCCACCTGAGCCGGATATTTACGAAAACGGCCGAACTTTAACCGACCACGTGTCCCACAGACTTCATAAAAATACAAATATCTCGGTTATTATTCAAGATACAGTATAAATGTATATAACAATATTTATAGTAAATTTAATTTGCAATAAGATTGGTTCTATACAATTTTTCGATCCGACGTATAGTAACGGAAATATTTCAAATTTTAGAAAAACCTCCCCTCTAAACCCCCCCTCCCACTGGTCCGATTTCAGCTATTAACGAACTTGATCTGTCTTTTTACATAAAACGGTTAAATATCGAATTTCGTAACGATCAAACAAAAATTGCGACCGCTAGAGCTTTAACAGACAAATATATATATATATATATATATATATATATATATATATATATATATATATATATATATGTATATAAAATTGTAACCTCTGTCTGCACATTGATTTTTTTCGCGAAATTTCACGATAACTTTTCGTTTCACATGTCATAGACACCATAACTGCATTTTGTTTCTTTCGTGTCTGTTTGTTTGTTACCTTTTCACGCATAAACGGCTGAACCGAATTTTAGGAAACATGGTATGTATATTACTACTAGCCCAACTTAGACTTTAGGCTATATTAATATTCTCTAAGACAAACAGGAGTGGAGGTTATAAGAGAGGCCTGAAACTAAAAATAGCGATATTTCGTTAAAAGCTAAGATCTATTAGCCAATTAAGAGTATCAAGCTCAGAATTCACCGAAACAATACTTTCTCATTCAAACCTCAGGAACCTTGCACTTTTTGCAGATTTCCCTTAAGGGAAATCAGCTATTGAGGTTGTACTCATGACGGAATTTTCGAAATTTTTCTTCAAATGTCCATCGATCCTACCTAGTAGATGACGAAAATGAGGTCCGTTCAAGGGTCCTCTCTGGAGGATAAGAATATTAATATTAGGGGGGAGGGATGGCGTGCTCAGGCATGTTCCGTCCTCTGCAGTAGCTGCCCGGGCCCGTGTAGGCTCCCAGTCTCGCCGGAGATGTCGGCTCAATAGGGACTAACTCTAGGTCTGTTCCTCTCCATCTTCTAGTTATTTTGTTATTTGTTGCTTTTAATATTTATTTGTAACGTTTTAGTCATAAGTGTAGCATTGCGTTTTATATATTTGTTTGTTTTTTAAATGTTTTTAATATTCGACTACCTTTTTTGACTTTTACATTTATTTATTTATTTCTTCATATATAGTATATTACATGTTTTTGAAAGTATAAATGTTGTGTCTCAGAGCACTGATGATGGGACGGTTCGCCCCGAAAGTACTTTGCCTGTAATAAAGAAGTATTAAGAGTGGAGGTGTTTGACTTTTTTTGATCCTTCCGTTGACGATGGGTCTCCACCAGCCAGCACAAATCCAGAGTTACCTTCGTTACTTTGTGAGATTTATGCAAATATATTCTGTTCATCCGCCCCACCCTTCTTTAGTTCTTGGACTACTAAAATTTGAGTTATTAAAATATAAATTATTCTTACAATTCAGAAACCGTTTCAGTTGGGAATTTATTTTAATTAACTGAAAGATTTCTCATTACCGTTTGTATTTAATCACGGTGGTGTTGTGTTACCAGTATGCAGATTTCTCTATTGTAAAACTTCACATGGGAAATCTGCTTAGTTTACGCAGCCCCTGCGTGACGGACTTTTTGTAATCAGTTCATCCCTAATAGCCGGTCACATATACTTTTCTACTGTGAGAAGCTCATCGAAGACAGAAATAAATATCTACAAACACTTTCCTCAGCAGTCAGTGATGTACATAAAATTGAAGAGATACTTAGTATCGATAGCCTTGAAAAACTATACAAGATTTACTGGTTTATCACGTCAGCATGCAATACTCTGGAATCTATAAGTGCTGATGGATCACACTCCAGTTAAATGTTATATTAAGATGGAAAAGAGTTTATAGAATGCTTTTAGTTATTTTGTATGCACTATATTTTACTAATTACACTATATTATTTTTTTTTTGTCATATTATTGATGATCTCAAGATTTTGGATGTAATTATTTATTTAAAAAAAGACAGAATTGTTATTTGTTTATTTAATTTGTACAAGACGTAAATCATTAACAAATAAATATATATTCTACGTTATTCCTTCTTTCTATTACAATTATTTAGTACATTGAAAAAAATATTTATATTTCAACAAACATGCTATAGCATTCCTCTCAAAATGGCCTCTTGGCAAAATGATATTGAAGGACACACTTGAAATTCCATCTTCCTGATTAGATATCAATATCTTTTTAGCCTGTGGATGTAAATAATATCTAATGGTATAATACGTGTTAACTATTTAAGTGTGAAGAAAACTCTTTTTCTTTTCCGTGAATGAAATTAGTTAAATTGATCTAATATATTTAAAAATGTACACATGCTTGTAGCGAAAAAAAAAATGTTCATTAAATTAAAACTTTTGCAAATTATACCGGCTACTAAACACTTTGTCTAAAATTTATTAATAAATTAAAATCGTAATACTCATTCCTACAGGCAAGAGCGAGAAACATCGTTCCATGCAGTTATGTAAAGCTTAAGTAACTAATAAAAACATAATTGTAGCCTCTAGTAATAACGATGTACCTATTATTAGTGTCTTTTCCAATGTATGCTATTTTTTCACTTGGTACTTTTTATGTTGATTTTAAAGAATAGTAATTAATTATAGAGTTTATGCTTTCTCGGAACCATCTTGTCTCATCTATCTCCCAACTGCAACATCTGTCTGTACATTCGATTTTTATATCAAAATTTCATGATACTTTTTCGTTTCATAAGAATTGATACGATATCAACACGTGTTGATTTTGGTATATGTTGGTTTTACTTTTTCACGCCTAAATTGCATAACCGAATTGTATGAAGTACGTGTATTAACCCAACCTAGACTTTAGACTACACAAATATTCTCAAAGACGAACACGAATGGGGCTTATAAGTGAAACCTGAAATAAAAAATTGAGATATTTCCTTTCCTATTGGGTTTTTTTTGTCAAACGTGCAGATAACAAAAGTTGTTTGTTTTTTTATTTACGCTATTGTCAATAACAAAGTATAAACTAGATATACGCTAAAAACTATGACGGCAGTCAACAATTTTATTAGGCACAATCTACTCAACCGTACTAAAAAAACTCGGTATGTGAATAACATTAAATCCTCTATGATTATAAGCTATATTAACGTTTCTAGGAACCTATAACCGCCAATTAACCTTGCATTTATAATTAAATTGCCTGAATATTTGTATTATTGAAAAGCAGGATTGGTCTTTAGACTACAATATTTTTACAAATGAAGTAGATTGTGAGGGTGATTAGAAATAAAATCATGAAAATTAGTTTTCTGATATTTTCCTGGCAAAATTTTACTTTAGGCCTAGTTGTTAAACGGTGTTACCAATATATAAACCAATTCTAAGTACTCATTAATCTTTATTTGAATCTGGTATGTTCTGACAAGTAAAGTTAAGTTTTTAGAATTATATGATAGTTCTAAGTATGATTCGGGTTAGCGAGGACGTAATGAATCTCCGCCCCCCCCCCACCTCACTTTCTTTATCTAAATTAAATCAAGGTTACTTAACGTTTATCAGAATTATTTGTTTTCCTCAGATAAAAATTAATTTAACATTCTGATCTTTTAATTTTTAGAATAACTAATGTTACAATAATTTAAAGAAAACGTATTTGAATTTGCACAATATGCGGGTTGTGGGGAGACAAGTCTAGTGCAGATCAAGTCACAACCGCTGAGTATTGGGGTAGATGGTGCACAGGAATGATGAATGTTATCCATGACTATTATTTACATTTTACATAATGAAGAGGGATTGAGTAGGAATTGATTTTCCTTAAATTAATTATTTATATTTTCCGATTCACGTTTATTCTGCAATATCCAAGAAAAGTATAGAGCATCCCGTAGTTACCAGAAAATTGTGGGTGCAACACACTTAAACACTGAGATTTCGAGTTGTTTTTCTAATATTTACTTTTATGGCATGATATTGGTGATAAACGGTTTAAACAGCTGAACATTAAACGGCATGCATTGCTAAAACAACCCGAAATTATGTATTCATTAAACTTTACATGACAATACTTACACAATATTTAATGTTTACACTTATAGTATTGCTGTGTTACCCTCAGAAATAAAAGGTTTTTCAAATTTCATAAATCATTTAAACAAGACAAACTTTTAATGGGATTGAAATTGCTGGGGAGGATAGTTATGTCTGCTATTTATTAACATTTTTTCGTTAATATGAAACACGTAATAGAGCATGTTTCTTTTTCAGGCATAGAATAGAATATTTTTAATAATGGTTATTAACCAACACGTAAAATATTTATTTATTATATAGAGCTTCGCAACGATAGTGGTTTGGCTCTTCTTAAATGTGGGGGAAAAAACAAAAACAATTATACAAAAAAAAAATGGAACACACAAAATAATATAAAGAACAAAACTAAGGGAACGGAACTCAAAACACTAAATGAAACAAGAACATGAACAAAACTTAATAACAAAGAAAAGAAAATTGAATAACTTAGTAACAACAACTATTCATAATAGCTGATTTCCCTCAAGGGAAATCTGCTAAAAACATAAATATATCATACACATTATAACACACACTAAAAATCTCAAAATATGTAATTAAATATTGTCAAACTACCAATTAGTTTTTAAATATGTCAGAATAGGGGCAATATGTGGGTAACCTCAGTCAGTAGGTCGTTCAAATAATGTGGAATGTTTGAATAAGCTCGTATTCTGCATTTTGTTGAAGGTGTTTTATAGCTTGTCCAGTATTGCAATGAACACAATTAGGCTTGTCTTTTTTGTTCACAAAAAGGTAGTCTACCATTTTGGAAATCTATCGTAAAGTAGTGACCTATATATATATATATATATATATATATATATATATATATATATATATATATATGCTAAGGTACCCGGCTTCCCACGGGAAATCATTTGAGGCTGAATGATAATGGTATTTTTTTTTTTGGTAAGGCTTCAAAGTGTTCAACTACACTTTCCGTCAGGGCATATTTGTTTTCCCGTAAGGGTCAGTTAGTGGACTTATAGAATAGGAATTTTAATATTGAAGGATAAATGAAAATAAGTCCCTAATCAAGCCCTCTCTAATCTTTGACACTCCGTCAATAATTCAAATCATAATCGTGGATTCCATTTATTATAATCAAATATCATTTAGAATGTACATATTTCCTATCAAAAACCAATCCGAGTACACATTGTGAAGCTTAGTTATAGCTTAGCTATATACATAACATAATAGTAAATGTGATTAGAAGGCAAATACATTTCACAGAAAATACGTTAACACAATTAACTGTGTTAGCCTCCCGACAACTTCCGCTCCCGGTTGAGTGTTATTAACATTGCTTTACTTAAATTATTTATTCCAAACATTAAAAAAGTTGAATTTCCTAGTAATTTATATAGCTGGTGTAAATAAATAACAGTGGTAGTCTAAATTGGCTATTGAGGTTGTACTAATGACACGATTTCCTCAAATGTCCATCGATTCATCCTAGTAGATCACGAAAATGAGGTCCACTCAAAATATGATGTTACCTCTCTAACGGTCGTAATTCTGGTTTAATCGTTACCAAACTCGATATTTAATCGTTTTATGAAAAAAGAATGATCAAGTTCATAATGGCTAAAATATGATCAGTGGGGGGGGGGGGGGTAGAGGGAAGGAATTTCGAAAATTTTTAATATCTCCGTTATTATGCGTCGGTTCGAAAAATTGTATAGAACCAATCTTATTGCAAATGTAAAGTGCTGTTATGTGCATTGTTATATCCTGATGCACTTTATTTGAACCTTAAATACCAAATATGGTTTTCAAGGGACCTTTATTATGGGAACATGCAAATTCATTGTGTGATGTCTTCATCAATCATGATTTAAAGTCTTAAGTCGATATGTGTCCATATTTAATTTATACCATAATCGATATTTAACTGTTTAATTTAATACTTAAGTACATACTTGGACCATGAAGGAGAGTGGTCGAAATTCACGTAATCCCTTGAAATAGAGAATATATGGTGAGATCACTAGTGTGTCATAGCAGCACGTAGGAAATCTGTTTTAGTTTACGCAGTCCCTGCGTGACATACGTTTTAGATAATGCCACGAAAGAAATGAACACTTCCATTTCAGTTCATATAAAAGTCAGTAATATGGTATAGCTCAAACTAAAAGATATATGTATATATGTGTGTATATATATATATATATATATATATATATATATATATATATATATATATAATTTTGACAATTAATGAATTCGCTTATAAATATGATGTTTGGTTTCAATTTGAAAACGGAACTTGAAGAGAGTGAACATGACATATTCCAAGGAAGTTTTCGAAACCTATTTACTAGCTTTAGTGAAGATATAAATGAATATTCCAATTTTGTCATGTGATCTACCTTAGAACGCTTCTTTCCTAGCATACATTTACTACTACTATGACAGATGGACGGACTGAGTTGCGAAACTTAAGGGTCCGTGACGGAGACAACATGTGATATCTTCCCAAATGTTATTCTTTTATTGAGCCCGCTTGATTAGATAAATAGATTCTTCTCTATGATGTAATGTCTGCATGGAGGAAATACAATCAAGAGTTATTCTGATATGCTTGTATATCATGAGGGCATAATTGGAGCAGTAGGCGTCCGGTTCAACTATAAACGATCTGCTTCCCACTTTAAAATGTGGTGCTAGTTCTAATAGCCCAATCCATTCAATTGACAATTAATATTAAACGTTCCTCTATTATTTGTTGACCTTTAGCTTTTCAATTCAGACTTTTTAAGCCCTGCCAAGTACGGTTAAAGGTACTTTATTTTCAAGTTTCGAGTGACGAATGTTATCCTTGAAGCAATAAACAAATTACCAGGTGATTATTCAGTTTTCCCTTGGAGAGTCTTCTAATTTCTGGTGCTAAAATCCTTTTGAAGAAAGTAATACGTATGTCCGACTTATGGAATTAATGGTGGATTTAAATATCAGCGCAAAACGCAGCGTTAACACAGTATAAAAGTACCCTGTGTATTATAATATATATTAAGTATATAGGCAATTAGGCCTACTCCAAATAGAAATATATTATGTTAAAAATCTATTGTTAGACTCCGAACGAGGAAAATATCTAATATTTTTAATCCCTCGAAAGCTCTAAGACGGTGAGAACATCAATGGAAAGCTTATTGGATATTAACATTCATAATTCGTAAAAGTTACTTAACTTGACCGATTCGCACGGGTAATTCATAGTTAGTTAACACGTACACAAAGAAACAAAGCCCTAAAAATGAAGTACATGTTGGTTTGAAAATCACAAACACGTTATTAGCTTTTACACTTTTTCCTAAAGCATGGACACTCCTGGGTAATTTACTCTAATTATATTTTCTTTGAACTGATCTATTTGGCATACTATTATCCATTTCTTAATTTCTTATTTGTAATATTTGAACTTTACTCAGAACTTGTGATGTTTAGTGATAGAAGTCTTGTAGGTAAAGTAAGCAGTTTTCTCGCATGCATTCTCATTCTGCCATGTTTTTCTCCTTTATTATTCAAGTTAGAGGCCTATATATTGAACAACAATTATAGATAATTACAATACTAACAAGAATGGTTATATAACATTTTTCAATACGGCGTAATGCGACGTCCAATATTGGAGATCCAATATACCAATTGACAATTTATTCCGTCTCTAAAACCATTTCTGTTCCGATGTCGGCCTTTAATGGACATAAATTTAAGTTTTACAAGGAACTATTGAACATTGAATATGTATTTGAGCGTCTTCATTTTAGCAGTGTTACGTTTAGGAAATATGTACTCATGAAGCGATTTTCAACAAATGTTTTCAAGTAACCTTTGACCCTAACTTGAGATGACGATGTTTTATATAAACACACACACGAAAGTTTCAGAATTATTTCTGACATCGAATGTCGTGGCTTTTATTCTACTACTGCTGTATGAACATAGATGTTTGTGCATAAATGTATTCTGGAGATACTGTACTTCCTATGAATGGTTATGGTAATAACCATTATTTGTAATTGTCGTAAGTGGTATCTTATTATCTAGTTTCACTTAAACGACAGCAAAAGATAAATGATAAACTTCCACATGATTTAGTACCACTAATACTTAACTGTTTCGTTCATTACACAATATATTTATTGGAATCTGGATCAGAGTGAAAAGAAAAATGTCTTATTTTTTAGTAATTTCTTCATAAATCCTTTTAGCAGATTTCCCTCAAGGGAAATCAGCTATTGAGACCGTACTCATTACGTGATATAAAAATTTTTCACCAAATGCCCATCGATCCTACCTAGGTGGTGACGAAAATGAGGTCCGTTCAAAAATTATATATATATATATATATATATATATATATATATATATATATATATATATATGTTTGTCTGTTATTTCTCTAGCGGTCGCAAATATTTTTTGATTTTTACCAAATTCGATACTTAGTCGTTCTATGTAAAAAGAAAGATATAGTTCGTTAATGCCTGAAATCAGACCAGGGGGGGGGGTTTAGATAGGTAGAATTTGGATAATTCGAAATATCTCCTTTACTATACGTCGGATCGAAAAATTGTATAGAACCAATCTTATTGTAAATTAAACGTACTATATACTATATGTACATTTATTCTCTATCTTTAATATTAACCGAGATATTTGCATTTTTAAGTTTTCAGCCTTCAGCTAACCCTCACTTCTACTCATGTACTCTCCTATATAATGAACCACATTATTCAAAGCTTAAATACCAAATATTGTTTTCAAGAGACTTTATGAAATACGAGATACATGAAAATATGTTCTGGTGAACCTCCGCCCCCGTTTTAAGGTCTTGGACGACTAAAATTTGATTCATTGAGATAATAATTATTCTGATTTATTATAAATTACAGTACTAGATATAGTATATAGTTTTCAATAAAATTAATGTTATATATTCTAATATATTTCAGCATTTTTTTTCCTTACCGGTGTGTGGTTGGCAAACATGTTTGTTTACATTTCAGACGCTTCCCGTCGGGAGGTTCCTTATTATGGTTTGTATTTATTCACGTTGGTGTTTTGTTACCAGTATGCAGATTTATCTATTGTTAAATTACAGAAGGGAAATCTGCTTAGTTTACGGAGCCCCTACGTGCCGGACATTTTTCATCTCTATTTATAACTTGTCTATATACATTTTAATGAGATTCAATCAATAACAAACGAGGTGATCCTGATAATTGTTGCCATGAGGTATTGTATGTATTCTAATGATTCACTCAGAGAAACAAATAATAGAAGGATTCTATTGGTTATTGTAAGTCATATTTCATGCTGCGTTTTTCCTGATTATCTCCTAGCTAACTGGTTTGGAACATTGCCGCAATTAATTCTGTAACACATATCAAAATGATTGGTATATTGGTTCTGAACTCTTGATCAGCGCATTCCGTAATTTATTCAACTCGGCTTTCTCCTATAATAAATTTATATAAATATTTCAAAACCCTGATATTTTGAACAGGTTATGAGAATGCTTAATCAACTCTGTGGATAGTGTGTAATTTAAAAACGAATATTCACATGTTTTTGCCCCCCCCCCCCCTCCCTAATAAACTCATGGCTTTAACAATTAAATGAACAAATATGGAAGAAAATATAATTCGTCATAAACAATGATGAGTTGTTATATTTTTAGAAACTGGGTTGTTATATCATGTATGAAGACCCAGTTTACAAAGAATTCCAAATCATAATATCTTTAGATTAACTTCAAATATTTCAATATCGTGTTGGTAACCACGATAAATAGAAGTTATGGATGTTAGAGCCTTAACGTATACATTCAAATCTCATTTTGTTTTACTTATTAGGTAAAAAAAAATTTAGCGAAAATGTGCAGATTATAATTCTCTCGAGTCACTAGGGTTTCTATTCATGAGAAGAGCAATTACAATCCAGAAATATTTAACAAGAAAATTTTCACATCACATATTCATTCAGTGTAATAAGACATGATGAGTCAGAGCCAAAAAAAGAAACTTAGTGCGGTATCTTTCAGAGAATGGTGCTCTCTTTTTATTTTCGAACTCTTTAGAGTAAATAGCTGCTACTATTTATTGGCCTTCAGGGGATTAGGCATAAAGATTGTCCCAATCTCTCAAGTACTGATAACAGATAACAATTAAGAATCTCAAAATTTTACTAAACGTCTGACTCTATAAAATTATTATTCTTCCAAACATGCATTTCTTATTCAAGAAATCATAATTCTATAGGTAATAACCCATATAAACAAAATTAGTATATTTTCATTTGGCACTGTAAAAATCCTAGGTTATTAATGAGAAAATAATTTCTTATCCGTTCATTTCTAACCACCAAATTAATAAAGAATACGTTCATATTTTACATTTATTTATTTTTCTTTAATGTTTTCATACTTCCTAAGGTTGTTATACTTACTATATTCGGCTTTATTATATGAATATATTGGCTTAATGAAGGGGTGTGTGTGGGAATTATTCATTGAATGCAAATGACCTCATGGTGTAGTGAGATTCTTGCTCAATGTGCTAAGACTTGTTACATCATTACCTCACTGGCCATATGCCAGTCCTAGTACTACGCTTACTGCAAGACATTCGTAGTAATGAAGATATATTTAAATGGCTACTACCCCCACGCATCAAAAGCTGCAGGTGGAAAACAACGTGTGAATTGATCGATGACTTGGCTTGCTCTATTATTAATGCAGTTCAAGGCCTCTAAAGAGGTTATTACATTTGTTTCCCTCCTTCATAGGTCAATAGCTATTCGCTATATTAACATTTCCCATTAAAAAATATTTATCTTATTTGGAGAAATGTTTTCATGGTCATCCTTTAATTAAACCATTTGATTTGCGTTTATATAATATGCCTTTACGATGAAACAACGAGAGAATTATTACCAGCTTGAGAAAGATGTCATTTTTCTTTTAATATGTCTATGTTAGATGTTAATGTGGGACAAGTATTTCTAAAACAATAAAAGTTCGAACGCAGTGGTTACATAAGCTAAGGAGATTTCTCACGACACACGACTGATCTCATCTCACCACATATTCTCTATTTCTAAATAAAAATCGGATGAGTAGACGTGGGGTGGGGGTTGTACACGAGGCTGAAAACAAGTACGAAACTTTCTTGGAGCCACCCGGTCCTAAAAAATCTTACTAAAATCCTTGGTCCCACCATGAGGAGAAAAGTTCATTTAACAGTTTATCTACATCCGGGCGTTCTTGCTTCAACCTTATTTAAATAGAAGTTCACATACAATGATGATAACCCGGTTTTGTAATTGCATTGATTGAATAAGTTCTCAAAATGTCCCGGGTAACATTAGCTTGATAAAAAATTTATGTTCCGCTTACGAACTGAATATAAGTCTACGTGAACCCTTCCAGATACCAGATTACAGATATTGGGCAACTACTCTAATAAATAAAAATGAATGAGTGAATTGTTTATTGACTATGAACGATGTGTGATGACTCTTAAATTGTTTAGCTGAGTAATTCACTCATCACTCATTTAATCGACGCGAGCGAAGTCCAAAACAAATGTTTGTTGCTTTTTAATTTATTTGTTATTACTCGGGGATTGGTGAAGAAATAGCAATTAATTTTCATTAAAATATATTTAACAAAATAAACTAAGTTTTCTAACGAAAAAAATTCTTTATATTACTTCGAGAAAAAACAATTTCTCATAGATATAGAAACAATACCTGTCGCATGAAAAAAAATAAAAAAAATAAAGTCCTTCACGCAGGGGATATTTAGATTTTTTTAGTTTTCGTCCTTTAATAAACCACCCTTCCTTGTCATCGTACGTTAAGAACAAGCTAATTTATCATGAAGCATCTTATTTCAAGGCGAAATACCAAATATTGAGTTCAACAAATCTTTTCATGAGATACATACAAATACATTATGATGAACCCCCATCTTTTGTTTTTGAATTACTAAAATTAGAGTGATTGAGATGAAAAATATTCTGGTTCATTATAAATTGTAGTACAATTATAGTAAATAGTTTTCAATAAAATTAATATATTATTATCAGATATATTTAAGTAATTGTTTTTCATTTCTATCAAGAATATTTCTATCTATTCAGCTCTGAGAGGTTGTATGACCTGTTTGTTTGCAATTTAGGTGCTTTCTGCTGCGGAGGTTATTAAAATGTTATGCTAAAGATTTCCCTTATCATTTGTATTTCTTCACTTAATAGTCACAGTGGTGCTAAGTGTTACAAGTATGTACATTTATCTATTGGAAAACTTCACGTGGGAAGTCTGCTTAGTTTACGGAAAATCTGCTTAATTTTCTTTTTCCAACAATGGTTTGTTAAAATAATGTTCCTGAGGTAATCTTGAAGCTAATGCTGATGAGTAGATTTTTCATTAGAGTTAATCTATGAGGAACAGGCTAATATAATTGGGATAAGTACATTAAGAGGAGTTCTAAAGCATAAATAAAGCATTGTAGTCTTTGCTATCTTTATTTCTTATAACAAAGACTATAATTCTTTAGAACTCCTCTTAATGCTCTCTATTTTTTATAAAACTATTTATTTTCTTTGGAAACATCTTGGCAAAAACAAGTAATTTTTAGTTAATTAAATGATCATGACAATCAGGGATATTGTCATGATCATTTAATTAACTAAAAATTACTTGTTTTATTTAGTATTTATGAATGTATTGTTGAACTGTGATATATGTAAGTACCCCAGCTTAAGTTACCTATTTATATTATTATTGCAAGCTTTATTAGCCAGTAAATTGTTTTTATAGGATTCCTAGTATATTATCAGTTAGTGAGTAATTGTATTTTATTGTCATGCCTCGTCATTTTGTGTTGTCATAATTGTAAAGTAAAAGTGAGCAGTTCTCTTGTTCTTGAAACCTTAACCTCGTGACGTCATCATTACTCCCAAAGAGTTAATAACTAGTAATAAAATATCTGAAATTAGACTACACTCATTAAATATTAATGACATGAGCAAATAATATTTCTTCTTATTATAATACTTGTTCTGATTCTTTATTAGTACACCTTCACGTGCCACGTCTTTAGGGCTAAACTTTCACAGATTGATATGTTTGACGACCAATTGTAAAAGGCAATTACATTGGTCATACAGTCAATGAGCATTCCTGTTGTGAAAATTTGTATTAAGTCGAATTATTAGACGCTGCCACCAAGATTTAATGTGTAAAAATATTTCTTCAGTCTGAAATTTAATTTATATATTAACTAGGCAAAAATAGAAATGTTTCTTGTAAATTCTTTTAATAGAAGTTAAATTCTACTACTTTTATAATCTTAGATCTTCTTTCGGAATCGATTTATTTCAGTGCTCTTATATATATTTGTGAAAAAACTCTATTTGGGTCGTTCATTGCCTGTATTAATTCTTGGCTGTTAGATATATGTACTTTATGGTTGTGCAGTTCTACCAAATGTAAGAAATGTAGTTAGGTTGATATTTTTAAATATTTAAAATAGATTAATGATAGTACTTTAGTGGTTGGTTAGAAGGTGGAATATGTCCAAAACTATGTTATTTTCGAAAGTCAATAAGTGTTGTAATAATAATTCATAATTAAATAGGATCGATGGATATTTGAAGAAAAATGTCAAAAATCGCGTCATGAGTACAACCTCAATAGCTGACTTCCCTTAAGGGAAATCTGCTAAAAGAACGCATCGCCATTTCAATGTCCCCAATTACAGACTACCTAGTTAATATTTCATATCTTCGTAGATATCGTAGCATTGACACATCGATTACTTAACTATTTTTATCTTCTCCCATGAGTCATGCATATTAACAATTTATTGGAGATTTGTTACCTGTGTAGTTTTCATGGATCCAACATTTCTTTGTAATGTTTTCCTTAGCTATCCAACATTGGGGGGGGGGGGGTGTACAATGTTAGGAGTATTTCGGATATTTCAAATATCACAATGTATCAAATACGAAAATGTTGAGGTGAAACCTCCACCCCTGTGGTATTTTTCATTCCATTTAGAGCATTAGAATATAGCATGTTATTACTGATGGTTAAACAGCGTGCTAATTCTCATTTTTCGTTTTAAAAACAAGTATCTATTTATTTCAAAATGTGTTAATAAGTAAACAACAATTTAAGTTAGGCCTTAGGTAACAGTCACCATTCTCCTCATCAATCCCTAGGGTGTTGATTAGGCAACAAAATAAAATCTTGGGGCGTGTGAAATTTCTATCAACAGTCAACCATTCATATGATTATAAATGCTATTTACGTCATAGTCAGGTTATACTAAGCCCCACGATCTTATTTATTTGTCTGATCAATACCCTAAATTGATGAGGAAGTAGTGTAATGACTGGTGCCTAGGACCTAGAAGTATTTTTTAGCCTTTAGTACATTTTCTTCGTAATTTTTAGCTGATTTCCCTTAATTCTTATAGATAAGTGCCCGGTGCTTATTTATAGTCCATTAGCGATTAAGATCATACGATAATTAGTAGTAAACTATGGATACTGGCATTCTGTTAGCCTAAATACGTCATATTGGCGTTCATTTAAGGGTTTTCCCTATTCTTTAGCCATAAGAAGATTGAACTGGGTGAGAACAAGATAATTTTAATGAAGAACCATCCCGCCCAAGCCTTCCATTTATAGAACCCAAACCAAAAATAACAGGATCCACTACTATTTCAGTGAGAGCAGGACTGCTGGAAGGCTCTAGTTTTAGATCTGAACATACCAAATGATCTCCAAGGGGAAAATTCTAGCCGCTGGTTATCTTTTGAATCACTAGATTATATTATATTAATTAAGGTACAGCCCTGAGTAGGAGTAGGGGAGGGGGGGGGGGAGAAGTTCCGCTCAAGTACGATTCATTTATTAGTTATTTCAAAATTGTACTACTATTACATTGAAACTAAATTTTGTGATTCCTTCATGAAATAATCAACCATGAATATCCTTTTTTTGAGTCTTTGGCTTGAAATTATTACTAATAATTCGATCAATTTCATTTTTAAAGATCGAACTTTAATGTCTTTAAGTTGTCATACAAGATAGAATGATGTTACATAAACAATACGCAGTTTATAACGTATATAATAAACCACATTTTTCGAAGCTTAAATACTAAATATTGTTTTCAAGGGACCTTTATTATACGACATACATGCAAATATGTTCTGGTGACTCCCTCCTTTTAGCAGATTACCCTCTAGGAAAATCAGCTATTGAGGTCGTACTCATTTTCGATTTTTGAAAATTCGAAATATCTCCGTTACGATACGACGGATCGAAAGAGTGTATATAATCAATCTTATTAAAAATTAAATGTACTATAAATAATGTTTTCAAGAGACCTTTATTATAGGAGATACATGCAGATATGTTCTGTTGACCCCCCCCCCCCCGTATTAAATTCTGGAGCAATAAAATTTGATTGATTGAGATAAAAATTATTATGATTCATTATAAATTACAGTAATAGTTTTCAATAAAATTAACATGTTATTTCTGATATATTTCAGCTATTGTTTTTCTTACTGGCGGTGAAAGGTTGGCATGTCATGTTTGTTTATATTTCAGACGCTTTCCGTCGGGAGGTTATTAAAAGTGACTGAAAGATTTCTTATTAGTGTTTGTATTTATTCACTTAATATTCACGGTAGAGTTGTGTTATTAGTATGTAGATTTATCTATTGATATTTTGTTGTGTTATTGCTCCTGCGTGACGGCCTTTTTTTTTTTAAATCACGTCATGAGTACAACCTCAATGGCTGATTTTCCTCAAGTGAAAACCGCTAATAACATTCGCCAAATATAGGGGATTGCAGCAGACTATTCATTTCCTATATTCTGTTTGTGTAAATGCATGTGATGTGAGCATTAGATGAGATTGGTGACGACATGTAAACGTCATAGGTGAAGCCCTGTGCTGGGCCGGCGCTGCCCTGTCTGGCTCGCGCCGCTCCTTCCCAGCCTCTAATCAATAACACCTCCCTCCACAACCTCTACAAACTTACACATTACAACCTAGCTTCCTTCTCAAATAGCCCAACAGTACTACTACAAGTACAAACTGGTATCAGTTAAAATTATTTGAAGTAAATAAGTTGAAGTACTTAAAATATTAACTTATGAACAACAAAGGAAGGATGCCCTTTAAGAGGGTGAATCATTTGATTGAAATGCCACTAAGTTTAGGATTCCAGAAAATACTGAGTGTAGGGTTCCTCGATGTGTTAAAGAAACAAGTATAATTATGGATAATTATTAAAAGAAACCCAACATAATTATGGTCTGTTCAATTCGTACGTACGTATCTCAGTAACTAGTTGTAGCCTTCCCTTTTGATTGAAATCAATGAATGAATGGGTGGGGGGGGGGGGTTAGATTGAAGCGAAAATAAACATTTGTGAATATCTCCTTATCTATTAGTGATACAGAACATTTGTAAAGGTCCTATTGTGTTATATGAATTTTTGGTCCGATACGTTATAACAGTCAAATGAAATAATTTTAACTACAATAAACCATTTATTTCATTTAATGTAGTACTAGTACAAAGAAGTCATGTGGTGCTCCCACTATATAATTAGTTCAACTCGTACTTCTACCAAACTTAATACCCATTCCTCTCCATGAATTCCAAAAATAAAATGCATTTTCTCTTTTACCAAAGATTGGTAAAATGAATGAAATAAATGTTTTATCTACAAATATAAAATTGTGACCTCTGTCTGGACATTGATTTTTTTCTCGATACTTTTTCGTTTTACATACCATAGACACGATATGTGCAATTTGTAGATTTGGTGTCTGTTTGTTTGTTATATGTTCGTTACCTTTTCAAGCATAAACGGTTGAACCGAAGTTTATGAAACTTGGTATGTGTATTACTAATAACCCAACTTAGACTTATTAACATTCTCTGAGACGAACAAGAGTGGGGATTATGAGGGATGCCTGGAATTAAAAATAGCTATATTTCTTTTCGTATTGCTTTTTCTGCAAATAAGCGCATAACAAAAGTTGTTTATTTTGATATTTAAAGTAACTTTTGTTATATACACTTTTGTCATATACCGAAGTATAAATGAGTTATAAGTGGGAGCCAACAATTTTATTGGGCACTAATGATTGAAACGAACTTAACAAAACTGATTTGTGATGATATGTGAATTAGGATTTATTCTTCCATGATTATAAGTTATATTAAAATTTTTAGTTTTGATCGGGAATGTGGGTTATAGGGGAGGCCTGAAATAAAAAATCGCGATATTTCATTTTCTATTTGTTTTAAGGCAAACGTGCACATGATAATAGTTGTTTTTTGTGTTATTAAAAGTATCTTTTTTTTAAAACATTCTTTTGTATAACAATGTATGAAGCAAGTAATTTGTGTTCAAATATAGATGTGCTCAGGTACCACACCTAATTAATTCAAATCTATGTTAATATTTTATCCTTAATAATTCAAATTTGTTATTTTTTTATCGCCAGTAACAGACTGCACCAAGTAAAGTGTACTGCCCCCCCCCCCCGTCTCTTCTCCCAATCATTAATTTATAAGAAATGCCAGTTTGCTCTAAGTATATTTAATACCCTATTTAATTAAAACGTGAAAATTATTTGAACAAACAGTTTGACTATTGCGAACATAATGTAATCAGGTTTGTTAATATAAGTTAATGTATTACCCGATCGTGATCCTAAATGAGTGGTAGATTGGCCCTACTGAGCCTAGGGAAGAAGGTTGACCTCATATTTGTCTATGTTTACATGTTAATTGATGCTTATACTTCTAACAATGTAATGTTATTCTCAGGAATGTAAATTTGTTTAATTATCATAAATACGTTATTTAAAAGAATGAACTGAGCTGGGGAGGTGCACCCAGTTATTTCTAGTAATTATTAAATCTGATCCGTTGAGATATGATATACTTTACTGAACACATTATGTACCAATATAAATAATATACAAATAATTTTGTAACGGGTAACTTAGTTAGTGTATATATATATATATATATATATACTGCTCAAAAATGAATAGGGATATTGGTTATTTTTTCTTATCCTATTAATTTTGATTAAATCAATTAAATCTTAATTAAATTACTTTTTATGGGGGAAAAAGACAATAATTTCTCATAAATATTAATGATATTTATAATTTAAAAAAAAAAAAAAATGCTAGGCCCCATCAATACCACAAAATAGCCAATAGGGATATTCACTTTTGAGCAGTATATATCGGACAAATTATAAATTCAAAAGAATGACTTTAAATTAAATGTTATACAAAACAAATCTTCATTTAATTTTTGGGGAAAAAAATTTGGTTTTTTATTTATAAATATAGGATACTTGATCGTCAGAGACCCAAGAGGGATCCCTTGGGATGCAGGTAATGTGAAGTTGGTATTGTTTTCAAAATATTGAATAGTGTTTCTTAGATAAATTATTAATTTTATGTTGAATCAATCGCTCTCCGATGTTAGTTAGAATTTATTACTTATTATAAAATTTGTTCTTGAAAGATTTTCTCAAATGTCTAGACTACTCGTTAGGTATTAATTAGATACAGAGGAAGCAAAGAAACATTTATTTGCATGAATGATATTCATCAACGAGGTCCCAAATAGAATGTTCGAATGGTTCCTCATTTAAAAGAATATTTCTTTTTTCATTTGAAGGGATTTTTATTTTTCGCTCGAGACAGCTTCATTACTGAACTTTCTAGTATTGGTAAAGGAAAGCAACGTGCTAAAATTATACAAACATATTTCAGAGCACTTTCACTCTGCCATTCCGCTCAGATAATAATCTGGATCCTTCCGCTTGTGCGTCTCAGCTGCTCTTACGAACAAGAAGCCTCTTTTTCACTGGTTTCTTTCATTCTGTCCTACCTCCCAATGGATTATTTTTATAATCTAGGTTTATGCTCTATTCCTGGCCGAGTCGGGCATTAATAAACCATGGATTTAATCGTGGTTCAATTCAGGCAATGAATTTTAATAATTGGGAGGGGGGGGGGATCGAGCTTGTGCTCATCTCGCGATTTTCGAAAAATACCCACGAATGTCCATCTTTTCCTACCTAGGAAATGTCTGTTACCACTCTAGTGAATCGCAATTTATGTCGTAGTGTTACCAAACTCGACATTTAAGCGTTTAATGCTAAACTAAAGATCAAGCTCGTTAAAGGCTAAAATCGGATATGTGGCTGGAGGGGCAGGGTTTTGACAGACAATTTCGAATTTTCAAAATATCTCACTTGTTATGAGTCGGATTGAAGAATTGTAGAACCAATCTTATTACTTTAGTCTTCTATAAATGTTGTAGGATATCATTTTTCTATTGCCATATCATATTTCTTGCATATTAAACGAGATATTTGCATTTTTTAATTTTCAGCCTTCAATAAACCCCCACTCCTACTAATGTCATGTAACAATAAGTTGTTATATAATGAACCACTTTCTTCTATGCTTAAATACCAAATATTGTTTTGAAGAGACATTTATTATGCGATGTGCATGTAAATTCGTTATTTGATGACGCCATTAATTCATATTTTACGTTCTTTTCTCGAAAATGTTTATTTGATTTATGTTACTCAATATTCAACTGTTTCAATCGACACTCAAGATCATATTTGTTATTGGTTGTTATCAGACCTAACATATAGGGAAATCGGACTGCTTTGATGAAGTCTTCAAAGTCGGCAGCATCTTATACCGAACCTTGATATATCATTATTTCTAACTAGCTAAGGTACTCGGGAAACCATTAGAGGCTGAATGATGACGGTATTTGTTTCAGCAGGGCTTTACTGTGCACAATATTTTTATATTTTCCTGTTAGGATTTATATCTGAATATCTAGAAACTCAAGCCAAATTTTTAGTCTTGAAGAATAAAATAGGAATGATATCCTGATCAATCCCTCATCTCTGTTAAAAATACCGTTGACAATATTAATCGTAATCACGGATGGCATTCATCATTATTAAGTATTTTAATTGCTTTGCTTGGGAAATATTTAGATTGTACATAAGTGTGAATTTTCTTAATTGCAAGGCTACAATCCTTTCTATTTACATCTCCTGATGGCGTATTTCCTTTTATTAAATTTTAAAGCTTTCAATTTTAAGGCGGTTACTATTCAATCCCAATTCTTTGTTTAAAACATGAGTAAAATCACTGATGTGAAAACTAATTTCTTAAAATGGTATATGCCTGTATATGATACAAATTACTTTAGTTGAATACATTTTACTTGAAATAAACTATGTACGAATTAGATTCCATTAAAAATAAATACATAATAGTTCCTTTAAATTGAGATATGATCGTTTACATTTAAAAATCGTAACTTTTTCTACATAATTAAAACAATACAAAGAAAAACTTTACTTTAATAAGATGAAATATTCATGACATGAAAATAGTAATGACTAGTATTATCAAACAATATAAAGTTAATAACATTGAAACTAATCAAGCAATAAAGAAAGACAAGATAATGGGTCGTTCGTTTTTAGCCAAACATTTTCCTTTACTATCCATTAAATTTATCACATTTTTTAAAATTCCTGGATGGCAAGTAAATGATTTTGTCCTGCGACGTAAAGTTGAAAGTCCTGGAAGAGGTTCACCAATATGTCTACTTTATTGATGTGCTCTTTTTGAAATAGATCAAAAAGTTAAGAGACTTGGCAATGTCCTCATTTGTCCAACCGCAAAAGGCTGTAATAAAAATAAAAAACCTTCGTACCTTATGTACACGTTTGCCAAAAAAGCAATACGAGACGAAATATTACGATTTTTCATTTCAGGCCTTCCTTATAATCCCCACTCCTTTTAGACTCTGAGAATATTAGTATAGCCTTAAGTCTAAGTTTGGTTAGTAGTAATAGACGTTCCAAGTTTCATAAAATTCGGCTCGGTAGTTTAGAGGTAACGAATAAATAAACAAACACACCAACACCAAAAATGTTTGATATCGTTTCAATGACAAGTGAAACGAAGAAGTATCGTAAAAAGAAAGAATAGATAGATTTGCAGTATGTAATGTTACCGGGGTTTCTTCAAAAGGGATTTGCCTGAATGTCACAGCCCCTATACCGATTAATGTTATGTTTAAAAGAGTTCAATGTTTTGTTGAATGTAGATAAACTTGACTTTTTTGTAAAGAGCATTATATTTCTAAGGTTACTGTCTAGAAATGGGAAAGTATCATCGGCTTCCATAGTAAAGCATATTTCGTGTGCTACAAATGTAACTGATTAAAGTCACTTACGCCTTGGGTCAATTCCTCAGAAATGTTTTATACTTATCCTAATGTATTAAGATCTTTCCATAGAATGCGCTCCTCATTTTGATCCTTAAAATGTATTCATTTTGTCTGGTGATCGGAGACCATGTGTTGGTCCAATTTTTAGTCAAATTCATGATGGCTCAGAGTTTCCAATAGCTTTTGAATGGGCCACTTTAAGCTCTGCACAAAGGGCTTATGTGCAGATAGAAAAGGAGGTTCAGATTTATATTTTTTTTTGTGGGGAGAAGCTTCACTGTTTCCTCCTAATCACCTACTTTTTTTTTTTTTTTTTGGGAAGTATGTTATTTTATTTTCACAATCTTGAAGTTGGTGAATATAAAAGAATGCCAAATTTAGCCTTTTCGATTTTAGTACGATGGGCTCCGATATTTTCTGCTTATCAGTATAAAGTAATTCCAGAAGAATAGCTACTGTAAACGTTTTCACTATGTTGTTTGGTTTGGGATACCAAATTGTAGATCCCTGAAAAGATTAGATATAAAATATTTGATATCATTCGTTTCAGCCATACTAGTATAACAAAATCAAAACTATTTCCAAACGGAAACGAATGGTGGCCTTCCCTAGATAACGATTTTTGTCGGTCACATCAGAATAAACCAAATAATCTTTTGCATAAACATGAGTGTCTTTGAAAAATACAATAGAACATCTTTACCTTCTTGATTTTCGTAGCAGTACATATTTGATTTTAACTTTGAAATGGTTTCTCTTTGAAAAAAAAAAAACTATCTTCAAACTATAATTAATTATTTAGAGAGGTATATTCTAGATCTTGATTTCTTTAAACCCACATGTTTGTGATATTGGACATCCGTTTGTAAAAAATCTAAAGTGGGCACCAAATGACTTTCCTGTACTTCTATTGTAATTAAATTAAATAAAGAAAATGTTTGGTTGCACTTTTTATAAAAATTTCATTTGAAAGTAAAATACGATATCTTCGTTTCAATGCTTCGGAGCAAAAAATGTTATTGAACATAGTTTTTAGAACCTTTTTTATCTTTTATTTTCGCCCTCCTTAAAATCCCGCTCCCCCTTAGATTCAAATCTAAAGGAGAGATGCACAACTAGACGGTAACAACTGTCTTAAATGTAAAATTTCAATGTTCATAGGCATGTCGTTTTTGAGTTCAACAGACGTCACAAAATTTGTTCAGGAAATATCAATAAAGATAATTCCGTTGAAATCTGAAATTGTTTGCTATTATAATACTTCCTTTACTTTGTTCAAGGAAGTATCAAGAGACGATAAACTATATCTCAAGCCTAAATTCAAGGCCTGTTTACATAGAACTTTTATTATGGGAGAAATAGAGAATGGAATATTCGATGACGTTAACAGCAATAAAATAGTTAACAATAAAATGTCAGACCAATACATCGGAAACCTTCTTAATGATGGACTATTTCTCTGTTCGTATATCGTAATGAATTGTCAATTTACATAAAAAATTGCCTTATCAGATGTTATGTTCTTTGTCTAATCAAATCTAATTATAAAGCATTATCATTGTAAAAATACTGGCATTGTTAAAGGTTATTGTCAAACGTTAAAGAAAAGTATTTATGTCTAGAAATAAGGCATTGTCAATGTCAGATATTATTATTGTAGTGTGTCCTAGAATTTTATTGCCAAATTTTATGGTATAAATTCATTGTACAATGGCTCCATACACATGCGAGAGCAGTGATGATATATCTAATCAGTTAAGCTCTGAACGTAGTCATTGTTGCCCGACAAGTCAGTCATAGACTCTACATTTATGAAACTAGTTTTGTTATAATAAAATTTTAGAGTTTCTAATAAAAATGTTTTGGTCCATATTTGCATTAACACTTCCCTGATTATGGGCTATAGTAAAATTTCTAGATACGAACAGTAGTGGGGGTTATAAGGGCCTGAATTCAATTTAGCGCTATTTAAAACGAAGTATAAATGACATACATGCTAAAAACTATAGCGAGAGTCTACAATTTTATTGAGCACAAATGACTAAACGGTACTCAACGAAACTCTGTGTGTGGGTTATTATTAGAACTTAAACCTATATACCTTAATTATAACCTATATGAATATTTTTAGAAAAGAACAGAAGTGGGTTTATAAGAAAGGCCTGACTTGAAATGTCGCGATATTTCATTTTCTATTGGGTTTTCGGCAAATATGCCTAGACAAAAGATTATTTATTTTGTTATTTAGAGTAACGTTTGTTACATTCACTTTTGTCGTATAACGAAATAGAAACGCGGGAGAGAAGTCAATGTGATTCTAAGAATGATTTTATGAGATTTTATGTTTCTTCGTTGGGCATTTAATAGAATATTTTTAAGAATGGCTATATCATACATAAAATATGTATATGGGTTTGGAGCTGCTCTTGGGAATAGAAATTGTGAATATTACTTAGTTTATAATAAAAAAATGTTATCCACTAATAAGATATTTCTGACCAATAATCTTTTTAACATCGAATTGGGATTGAATAGTAACCACTTAATGTTTAGTCTGACAAACACAGCAATAGTTCTTCGATTGTCCAGAAAGCTGTAAAATTTAGTCGAAATTAAAAACTCAAAAATCAATACCATTCACACTCAATAATCTGCCTAAATATTTCCCTAGCAACATCAGTAATCAATAAATATAAATAATTTTTTTTTTTTTTTTTTTGTGGCGTGCCAACCAAATCTATAAATTTGGCTTAGCTAACAAATATTTAGCTATATGACCTAAACACGAAGATGTGGAATAGTAAAAATATTGTGCACATAAAAAAAAAATTAGTTATCATTATGTCTTTAATTATTTCCCGAGGGAAGTCGGGTACCTTAGCTGGGTGTGTGTGTGTGTTGTGTTGTGTTGTTTGTGTGCGTGCGTGTGTGTATATATATATATATATATATATATATATATATATATATATATATATATATATATACTAGCTCAGATACCCGGCTTCGCCCGGGAATTGATTTGAGGCTGAATGGTGATGGGATTTTTTTGGCAAGACTTTACTTTGCACAATATTTTGACATTTACCCGTCCCAGTGTTTAGGGTTAATACCCGTTGTTGGCATTTGTTAATAATAAAATTAATTTTTTAAGTGGCTTCACTCTCCTCCAAATTGTCATATTTCATATTTTGTTATATTGTCATATTTCCCGTCTCCTCTGCATTATGCATAGATTTCAGTTATTAAGGACAAAATATTAACATAGATTTGAATTATTTTTTCCAGGTGAGGTACCTCGTAGTTCAAATTGGAATGAATTGTTGAGCATATCAATATTTTACGCAAATTACTTGCTCCACACATTGTTCCCGGAGAAATGTATAAAACAAAAGTTAATCTAAACAACAAAGTAAATAACTTTTGTTATGTGTATGTTTGTCGAAAAACCAATAGACCATGAAATATCGCTTTTTTTTATTTCAGGCCTCCCTTATAGCCCCCACTCCCCGTACTTAACTTCTAAAAATTTTAATATAGCTTATAATTATGGAAGAATTAATGCTAATTGACATACGGAGTTTTTAATTTCGGTTTAATCGTTAGCACCCAATGAAATAGTTGACTCCCGCTTTAGCTTATAGTGTATATCTCGTTTATAAATCGGTATAAGAAAAAAGTGTATGTAACAAAAGTTACTATAAATAACAAAATAAACAACTTTTGTTATGTTCATATTTTCCGAAAAACGAATAGATAACAAAATACCGCTATTTTAAATTCAGGCCTCCCTTACAACCCCTACTCCTGCCCGTCCCTAGAAATGTTGGTATGGCTTGTTATAATGAAAGCGTTAGTGCTAATACATATACCAAGTTTTATTTATTTCGGTTGGGTCTTTTGTCCCAAATAAAATTGTTCACTTCCGCTATAGGTTTTAGCGTATATCTCTTTTATAATTCGGTATAAGAAAAAAAGTGTATAAAACAAACGTTACTCTAAATAACTAAATAAACAATTTTTATTATGTTCATATTTGCGGAAAACCCAATAGGAAACGAAATATCGATATTTTTAATTTCTGGTTCCCTCATAACCCCTACTCCTGCCCGTCCCTAGAAATGTTGGTATGGCTTGTTATAATAAAAACGTTAGTGCTAATACATATACCAAGTTTTATTTATTTCGGTTGGGTCTTTTGTCCCAAATAAAATTGTTAACTTCCGCTATAGGTTTTAGCGTATATCTCGTTTATAATTAGGTATACGAAAAAAGTGTATATAACAAAAGTTACTTTGTTATGTTCATATTTGCCGAAAAACCAATAGGAAACGAAATATCGCAATTTTTAATTTCTGGCTTCCCTTATAACCCACACTCCTGTTCGTCTCAGAGGATTTTAATATAGCCTAAAGTCTAAGTTGGGTTAGTAGTCATATACATACCAAGTTTCATAAAATTCAGTTCAGCCGTTTATGCGTGAAAAGGTAACAAACAAACACACACACGAAAGAAACAAAATGCAGTTATGGTGTCTATGACATGAGAAACGAAAAGTTATCGTGAAAATTCGCGAAAAAAATCAATGTAGAGACAGAGGTTACAATTTATATATATATATATATATATATATATATATATATATATATATATATTTATTTATTTATATATATACTAGCTCAGATACCCGGCTTCGCCCGGGAATTCATTTGAGGCTGAATGGTGATGGTATTTTTTTGGCAAGCCTTTGCTTTGCACAATATTTTGACATTTACCCGTCCCAGTGTTTAGGGCTAATACCCGTCGTTTTTGTGGATTTGTTAATAATAAAATTAATTTTTTATGTAAGACTTCACTGTCCTCCATATTGTCATATTTCCCGTTTCCTGTGCATTATGCATAGATTTGAATTATTAAGGACAAAATATTAACGTACATTTGAATTAATTTTCCCAGGTGAGGTACCCTTTAGTTAAAATTGGAATGAATTGTTGAGCAAATTTCTCTATATAACAAAATAAACAATTTTTGTTATGTGCATATTTGCCGAAACCACAATAAGAAACGAAATATCACTATTATTAATTTCAGGCTTCCCTTATAACGCCCACTCCTAGCCGTCCCTAGAAATGTTAGTATGGCTTATTATAAGGAAGGCGTTAGTGCTAATACACATACCGAGTGTTTTAATTAGTTCGGTGAGTCTTTTGTGCCAAATAAAATTGTTGACTTCCGCTATAATTTTTAACGTATAACGCCTTTATAGTTCGTTATTCGACGATAGTGTATATAACAAAACTTTCTCTAAATAACAGAATAAACAACTTAAGGTACCCGGCGATGCCCGGGAAATCAATGTTGACTGACTAATGATGCTATTTTTATAGCAAGACTTCAATGTGTACAATTGTACTTCCCTCCACAATGTATTGTTCTTTCAAAATAGCCAATCCTAAAGTCTAACTTTCAGGGTTAATAGAATAGAAACTTTAGTTTTGAAGAATATATGAAAATGTGTTCGTAATCTATCCCTCTCGACTCACGGTTTTTGAATAATTCAAACCATAATCATGGGTAGCATTTATTACAATTAAATATCATCTATAATGAACATATTTCCTGCCAAAAACCAATCCCAGCACATATAGTTTAAGCATAGTTTTATACATAAGATCATATTCGTATTAGTAAGCCTCAGTGGAAATCACTTCCCGTCATACGAGCATTCCACAGGAAATAAGTAAACTCAATTAACTCCCGTCAATTTCCGCTCTCGCTGGAGCGTTATCATGATTGTTTTCCTTAGATTATTGATTCAGAATATTATTTTAATAATTTATCTACCTGATGGAACTAAATAATAGATCCATAAAAATAATTTCATTTATGTTCAAAAAGCTAGATGAGGGGAAGAGAGAGCCCCCCTGCAACCTAGTAATACTTTAAACATTCATATTGAGTATATATTAAATACCAGAAATGCTCTTATAGTTTACATTTCTATTGGAAATAAATAACAAAGTTATAGGGAAAATAAATGAATGAGGAGGAGGCGACGGAGATTTATAAGCTCACTAATCCGAACCATACTTACAAATCTATATCTATATATATATAAAATTGTAACCTCTGTCTGTACATTGATTTTTTTCGCGAAATTTCACGATAACTTTTCGTTTCACATGTCATAGACACCATATCTGCATTTTGTTTCTTTCGTGTATGTTTGTTTGTTTGTTTGTTTGTTTGTTACCTTTTCACGCATAAAAGGCTGAACCGAATTTTATGAAACTTGGTATGTATATTACTACTAACCCAACTTAGACTTTAGGCTATATTAATTTTCTCTGAGACGAACAGGAGTGGGGGTTATAAGGGAAGCCTGAAATTAAAAATAGCGATATTTCGTTTTCTATTGGTTTTTCGGTAAATATGCACATAACAAAAGTTGTTTATTTTGTTATTTAGAGTAACTTTTGTTATATACACTTTTGTCGTATACCGAAGTTTAAATGCGTTATACGGTAAAAGTCCGTCACGCAGGGGCTGCGTAAACTAAGCAGATTTCCCTCTTGAAGTTTAGTAATAGATAAATATACATACTGCTAACACAACACCGTGAATAAATACAAACGGAAATAAGAAATGTTTCATCCAATTTCAATAGCCTGCCGATAGGAAGCGTTAGGTTAGAAATGTAAACAAACGGGTACTGCCTCACACCGGAAAGAAAAACAATTACTGAAATATATCAGAATATAACACATTAATTTTATTGAGAACTATTTACTATATCTAGTACTGTGATTAATAATGAGTCAGAATAACTGTTATCTCAATCAATAAAATTTTAGTAGTCCAAAACTTTAAGATGGGGGGGGGGGAGTCACCAGTGCATATTTGCATGTATCTCGTATAATAAAGGTCTCTTGAATACAATTTTTGGTATTTAAACTTCCAATAATGTGATTTATTATGTATCAGAGTATTATTTACGTAACATGAGTAGAAGTGGCGGTTTGGTGAAAACTGAAAAATGCAAATATCTCGGTTAATATTCAAGATAGAGAATAAATGTATATAACAATATTTATAGTAAATTTAATTTGTAATAAGATTGATTCTGTATAATTTTTCGATCCGACGTATAGTAACGGAGATATTTCGAATTTTCGAAAATCCTCCCCTCTAACCCCCCCCTCCCACTGGTCTGATTTCAGCCGTTAACGAACTTGATCTTTCTTTTTACATAAAACGCTTAAATATTTAGTTTGGTAATTATTAAAAAAAAATAGAGACCGCCAGAGCGTTAACAGACAAATATATATATATATATATATATATATATATATATATATATATATATATATATATATATATATAGATATATATATACAGTTTTGAACGGACCTCATTTTCGTCATCTACTAGGTAGGATCGATGGACATTTGAAGAAAAATGTCGAAAATTCCGTCATGAGTACAACCTCAATAGCTGATTTCCCTTAAGGGAAATCTGCTAAACATTATAGCGGGAGTGCACAATATTAGTTGCCAAAAAAGACTCAACCGAACTAAATAAAACTCGGTACGTGTATTAGCAGTGAGGCCTTCATTATAATAAGCCATACCAACATTTCTATGGACGGGCAGGAGTGGGGGTTACAAGGGAAGTTTGAAATTAAAAATAGCGATATTTCGTTTCCTATTGGTTTTTTCGAAAATATAAACATAACAAAAGTTGTTTATTTTGTTATTTGGAGTAACTTTTGTTATATACACTTTTGTCGTATACCTAAGTATAAATGAGTTATACGTTAAAACTTTAGCGGGCACTAACGGCTGAACCGAACTTAACAAAACTCGGTATGTCAATTAGCATTAATTCTTCCATGATTATAAGTTATATTAAAATATTTAGGTTCGAACGGGAGGGGGGTTATAAGGGAGGCCTGAAATAAAAATTCACTATATTTACATGTATAAGAGACGGGAAATATAAAAATATCGAAGACTGTGAAGCCTTATAGAACAAATAATTCTATTATTAGCAAATCCCCTCAAAGATTGGTATCAATCCTAAACACTGGGACGGGTAAATGTCAAAATATTGTGCAATGTAAAGCCTGCTAAAAAATACCATCACCATTCAGCCTCAAATGAATTCCCGGGCGAAGCCGGGTATCTGAGCTAGTATCATATAAGACTAAAACATAACATCTTTTGTAATAATATGCATTTATTAAAAACACTTAAATAAGCACTAATAAAATTAATGACTCCTGCTATGGTTTTAGCGTATTTCCCGTGTTTACTTCATTTACGGCAAAAGTGAAACAAAAGTTACATTAAATAACAAAAGTAAACAACTTTTGCTATGTGCACGTTTGCCGGAAAAAAGAAAAAAAATGAAATATCTCGAATTTTTATTTCAGGCCTCCCTTATAACCCCCACTCCCGTTCGACCTTAAAAATTGTATTAAAGCTTATAACCATGGAAGAATTAATGCTAATTGACATACCCAGTTTTTTTTAAGTTCGGTTTTATCGTTAGCGCCCAATGAAATGGTTGACTCCCGCTTTAGTTTAAAGTGTATATCAAGTAAATAATTCAGTATACGAAAAAAGTGTATATGGCAAAAGTTACTCTAAATAACAAAATAAACAACTTTTGTTATGTTCATATTTGCCGAAAAACCAATAGGAAACGAAATATCTCTATTTTTAATTTCTGGCTTCCCTTATAACCCACACTCCTGTTCGTCTCAGAGGATTTTAATATAGCCTAAAGTCTAAGTTGGGTTAGTAGTCATATACATACCAAGTTTCATAAAATTCGGTTCAGCCGTTATGCGTGAAAAGGTAACAAACAAACAAACAAACAGACACCAAAGAAACAAAATGCCGTTATGGTGTCTTTGACATGTGAAACGAAAAGTTATCGTGAAATTTCGTGAAAAAAAATCATTGTACAGACAGAGGTTACCATTTTATTTATATATAGATATAGAGATCTATATATATATATATATATATATATCTATATATATATATGCGCTATTAACAGATGAATGAAGTTTATGAATGAAGACTCAAGGCGAGTGAACTGATCCACTTGTTGGAACGGAACGTTCCTATCTGCATTATTACGAAAGCTATTGGTCAGAAGTGGGAATCTAGGTACCCATTGTTAGATGTGCTTATGGGATTAAAGTCCCTATCATTCGGATATGATAATCTACAGTCCAACTTTGGCCCACACAGACTGTGGATTCAGAGGCACTGCGGGTCAATGACCCCAACACAATCGAACCAAACAAATTGGGCAGCGGTTCGTCCGCCTTTCTAAGCATGCGGATCTCACTATCATAACATACTTTCGCGCTAAGCCAACAGTAAAATTTAATTTTTTATTTTTTTTTTGTAATAATCTGTTTGTTTTTTTTTTTATTTTCCTTCAGTCACTGAGATTAGGCACAGATGACCTCCGAAGAAGAATATTTCCTGAAAGTCATATTGGGGTGTTTAAGTATAAGCAGGATTTTACTGCAATGTTTTTTTTGCCCTTAAGCCAATCTAAGAAAAATGATTAATCAGTGATAATCTTTATAATACTTGTTACATCCAAAACATTAATTAATGATACACATCTTTGGTTCAGCCAATGGCTCCAACTTCAGTGTTTAGAGCCAAAGTAATCATTTATAGAGCATTTAATAGAGCTGTTTCCACAAACAATGCATGGTTTTCTCATTTCGTGAAAATTACGGGAGAATTGAGAATGTCAATAAAAACGAACTGTTTCAATAACTGGATGAAAAAATTTATCTTTAAAGTTTTCTCACCAGGAGCATATTAAAATTATTATCCACAAACCATATTACTAGAAGAATATAAAATGAAATGAAATGTTAAACATTTCCATTAAATGTTAACATAACATAATATAATTCATCAAATATTGTGGTTTTCTATTAATTAAACTTTTACTAATACTATGTCAATTAATTTCTTTACAAATTATTGAATATCATTTGTACTATAGAAAAAAATAATTTCGTTAACAATTTTAATACTACCCAAAATACACATATGACACAATTTTTTAAAAAATGTTTTGGCATATTTTGTTATTAGTTAAATATATTAAATGATGGGAGGCTTTATAAATGATGAGACACTTTCCTCAGCTTGACAATGCACCTGATTACAAATTACGTTTTAAACGAATTTGATGACAAGTATTTTGTAGTTTTATTTAATAATGAAACATCATTGATAATATTCATCTTGTATATAAAAACGTTCTTCAGACATGAAGTTGTTTAATTTATGAACTGCTTTGAAAATATTATCTTATAGCGTTGAATTCTTTATTCCATTATATAATTAAAGAAATCATTTTCGGTAATATAAATAAAAATAATAAATATTAAATAAAAGTCTTCCTGAACTGAGTGTATAGTAAGGGATTTTTATCATTTATACAGTAAATAATTGTTGGGCATAAATAAATTAATCTTTTCTACCCCAACATTTTTGTCTTATGTTCTTGACGGGGGAAAATAGAAGACAATTACGCAAATATTCTTGAACTTAATTAGAAATTATTTATAAAATTTGCACCAAGCTTACATATGTTAGATAAAAGGGAGGACGCAATTTCTCGAAACAGCGATCGATTTGGATATTGATAACTGAGGAGGGCCTATATATCTTCAAAAGAAGTGTGACAGGTTGTAAAGTGAGAGCCAACAATAAAGGAGGCTTCTGTTGTCCTGGCCTTCTCCAACGGAGAAAATTTTATTCGTCAATATTATTCATTATTTAAATAAAAATATATTCTCAGAACATGTTTTCTTCAGACTTTCTTTCGTATCAATTATCTTTACCTGAAAAAAGTAATGAAAAAATCTCGATTTTTATCACTATTGACCATTACCTGACACGACCTCTGACGTACGATATTATCAATATTGTTGTCGAGTAAAGGTAACGTTAAAGAAGTTTATGAATGAATCGGAGCCCCATGAGTGGAAAGAACTCTACAGAACGTAACCAAGAATGCCAAGAACAAGCCAAGAGGTCTTTAACGTCCAAGACTAGAATAGACCTGGCTAGTGTCTAGGTCGCTTCCTTCAAGAATGAAAGTTTCCCTCTAATTAAAGGCTAATGTACGAACAGCCTTTATTATTCTTTGAAATGGAAGTAATCTGGTTCTCCTAATCTGCGTTTCAGACTAATTATACCTACCATATAGTCATTTTCATCACATCCTCATTTAACAGAGATATCCTTGAAGCGGTTTACAACTGGATACATCTGTTTTATAATGACGAAGAACTAAATTCAATCACACATTATTATGAACTGTGAATTTCAGTTACCATGAAGAACAATACAAATTTTATGTTTTGGAATAATGAAATGGTAGTCCTTTAACGATATTGTTTGTATTCAAAATAACATTCGTTGTATCAACAGTTTTCTTACACGCCTTATGTTTTTTTTTCTCACTTGCTAGAAGTTCAAGAAATTAAAATGTTACCTCTCTTCTGTAACAAATGTTTTTACTTCCTGGGAAGACTGAAAAAATATATCCACATAGTAAAATTATGGTTAATAAATGTGTTGAAGAAAAGAAGAGAGTGGTTGTCCGTAAAATAACCTTCTGCCGAACTCGAATCTCAGCATTAATAATTAAATGTTACCTTGTTTAGAAATATTTTGAAATGCCTCATATGCTTTGAAAAAATTATTGTCATTTAGCGACCAAGACAAATGACTATGGTGAATTTTTTTAATACTTGTATTTCTTTATCACATAATTTGTTCAATGTTAACTGACGAGCTTGTGGCTTGTCATGAAAAAGTATAGGTTCCCTCCAGTTTACACTTCTATCAGATTTCCCTCAAGGGAAATCAGCTATTGAGATCGTACTCATGCGTGATTTTCGAATTTTTGAACATTCAAAATACCTCCGTTACTATACGACGAATCGAGAAAGTGTGTAAAATCAATCTTATTGAAAATTAAATGTCTTAAGTTCTTGGACTACTAAAATTTGATTGATTGAGATAAAAATTATTCTGATTCATTATAAATTACAGTATGTTATTATAATAAATAGTTTTCAATTAAATTAATATGTTATATTCTGATATATTTCAGTATTGTTTTTCTTTCGGGTGAGGAATCTATCTGTTCAGCTCTGAGTAGCTGGCAGACCTATTTGTTTACAAGTCGTTTCCGTTGGGAGCTTATTAAAATTAACTGAAAGATTTCTCATTACCGTTTATTTATTTATCACGGTGGTGTTAATTGTTAGGTGTATGCAGATTTCTCTATTCTAAAACTACACGTGAGAAATCTGTTTAGTTTACGCAGCCCCTGCGTGACGGAATTTTTATAGTAATACACCAGACATGCGCCTTTCAAACATTACCTTTCACTGTATCTAAACACGTAAATAAGTAAAATAATGTTTCATGAATTTTGACTATCGGATTATTCAAAAACTTAATAATGTATTAACATTTCTTCCATCCAGACGACTATTACTGCCAACGTTATTGGCGGATAGCCTGCTTTATTTTAGTCTCTATCTTATTCGAAGTTGTTTAGGTCTAGTCTACAGAATCCTTATGATTTATTTAGAGACTAATATCCCCTAATGCTAAGGCTAATCATTGTGGATGTCTACTTTTTCTAGCTCGAGAATAGAACAAAGGATTTTATTTCTGACAAAATAAATGACCAGGTCTACATGAGGAATCGATCTCGGGACTTGAAGTCTTCTGAGACCAAAGGCCTTAACTTCAATAACCTGATTCGCCTCCACTTCAATTTTATATAATTTTAAAGTACAGTTTAGATTGGTAAAAAGGTCATTGTATGTCCATGACTGTTAATATAGTGTGAGGCTTCTCTTCTCCCGGGGGGATTTCCGCGAAACTGGAATTCCCTGAATGGAAATCTCCTTGCATTGAAGAGGAAAGCTAAACTGTATGTAATTGGTCAAGGCAGCTAACAAATAGCTCACGCAAGGTAATTCAAATGTATTATACGAATCGCTTAACCTCCCACGGTAATTTAAACTGAGTAAATTGCTTCCGCAAGTTAATTAAATGAAGCCACCATCTCCCACAGGTCAATTAATGTGCCGTATGTTATGTGATATCGACATCTCCTCTTTTATTTAAATTCTCAATTTATCCACTAATTGTTTTACCACATGGAACGCCTTTATTTAATTTAACAAAAGGATCGAGTTAACTAATATTACACATAAATAAATGTTATTAAATAAGTAAATATAAATTCAATAAAATTTTAAAAATAACACTGAAATACTTCAGCTCTACAGGGCGTATCTATCCTCTACACTATTACCACTGAAATGTCGTGGATATTCAAAATCAAAATTACTTCATTACGATTAATATTGTAACAGTCCCTGAAGATTTGATTACGATTATAATCGTACTCACAAGTGGGATTACAATTACACTTAACTGTTTTTGTTAGTTTTATATGATTGCAGAATTTTGGACAAAGTTATCCGGCGGACTATCCATGCAGCAATTTTCGTTTAGAAAAATCTATAAAATATGTTTAAATCCTATTTGGTATCCCTAGTTTTAAGTATAAATAAATTATTATTTACGACAACTAAATCTTACAGGATTTAAAAAAAATTGTCAGTAAAATGTTGTTTAAAAATTTTGAATTTGTATGATTTCAAAGGAGATTTTAATATACTTATTTCTTATAAATAGAAGCTAATCGCTATAAGAGATTGTGAAATTGAGGTCTTATACGAATTTTTAATGCTAACTCTACTGTCAAAAGGCCCTTTCCAATATAGCAGAGTAATGTTTTTATGCTGTTATTTATTAGGGGAGGGCCTAGTTAAAAGGCGATCTGGTTAATTTACAGGATGTCACCACCAATGTTTAACATTTCCTAATTACTAACATCGTAGATAATTGTTGCCCATCATTTGATCCAATTTTGCTGTTTTCTCCATTTGCCGTCGACTCCTATTTCATTGATTAGAGAAGATTAACTCCTGTAATTCGCTTATTATCGTCACTAAAGGGCCTTTATGACGTATGTGTTACTTCAGTTATCCTGGTTACCACCTATTGATCGACAAGAAAGTTAATTTTTTTTCTGACAACAATAAGTAGAAGATATGTACTTGTGTGCTAACTGTTCTTAACCTTGTTAAAGGTCGCATTTAATAGGAATATCTATCGTAGAAGGGTCTAGGAATATGAAGAGCAAGTAACAGTTTACTTCTTGCGTTGAATTTACAAAGCCTAGCCAATACCATTCACAATTGTTTTAATTCTCCTATCATTAATAGAATAACTACAAAAACAACAAAGAAATCGTTCGTATATTTATATAATGTATTTCATAAGTACCCATAACACACGCACGTATGCGCACACATACATACCTCTCTTGATCTTCTTTTTTCTACTAGTCATTAAGAAACCTACTACTTCAATCAGTCCATATACGCAGAAGATGGATAATATAACAGCTGCTTTTCACAGCCTGAGTTGTACTTCAAAATCTCGAAAACGGATATTATATTTAATCCAATTAAAGGCTACAATTTCTCATTATATAATATTTGTCTGCTCTAGCGGTCGCAATTTTTGTTTTATTTTTACTAAACTTGATATATAATCGTTTTATACAATAAGACAGATCAAGTTCGTTAACGGCTGAAATCGGACCAGGAGGAGGGGGGGTTAGAGGGGGAGAATTTCGAAAATTCTTAATATCTCCGTTATTATGTGTCGGATTGAAAAATAATATAGAACCAATCTTATTGCAAATTTAATGTTCTATAAATGTTGTTATGTACATTTTTCCACTATCTTGATTATTAACTGAGATATTTGCATATTTTAGTTTTTGGTCTTCAGTAAACCCCCACTCCTACTCATCTCATATTAACAGTATTCTATTATATTATGAAGCATTTTATTTGAAGCTTAAATACCAAATATTGTTCTCATTGAACTTTTAATTTTTGAGATAAATGCAAAAACGTGACGCACTTGGGAAATCTGCTTAGTTAACGCAGCCCCTGCGTGACGGACTTTTTATCTTTCAAATCGGACTTTAGCCAGTAAATCTTAGGATTTCCCAAGAGGCTCGGGAAAAGCTAGAATTATCTCAATCATGATGCGTCTTTCGGACTTTTACCAACAGATTTTGGTAAATCCTAACATTTCCCAGCGTCTGCCGGTAAAAGGTGGAATAAAGGTTATTTGGAATGAAAATTTTAGAATAAGTTATATTATTATTTGTTACAGCATGGGAGGGAATTGTGGCACTTTGAATTGCACTTGCTAACTTGCACAAACATTTCTTATTTGAACATCTTTTTAAGCAGTTGCATTTTTTGAAACCCTGCCCACCAACCAATGACTGTTGACGAACTGCAGTGCGAAGGCTTATCTCTTCGTCGGGCACTTCATCAGGAGACCTGAAATTCTCGGTGCAAATAGTAAACTGATTATGTGAATATAATGTAATCAATTTTCCTGAAGAAGTTCCGAGTTCGTAGAAACCATCTTTTTTTTTTTTTGACGATCTCTGCAAACATGCTTTTGGGATCGATTTTAGATTGGTGACATCAGGAATTGTGATCCTCACGTTCTGGCCAACTTCGGGATCTGGGAATTTCCCTTTCGTCGTTTTTTCCATTTTCTTGGCCTGTGATTCAAGGCCTTCCCTTGCTGCTTGGCGAAATTCTTTTACAGAGCACATCTTCTGTTCGGTTGCAGATAACTTATTATTGGTACTGTCTTGCTGAAGGATGTTTTACTTCCAACGTTTTTGTCATATGTTCCTTAAGAGCCAACGTTAGAACCCCATCTTGTTGGGAAGTAGATGGAAAAGATACAGTAGTATCATCAAGAATTTGCTCAAGCTGTTCCTCAGAAGCGAGATTGGTTATCAAATCACGAGGGAGTTTCGAGGTAGCCATACCCATCTTCCTCTTCACTGGACATTTACCAATGAGCCTTGGGAAATCCGCACATTTACCAAACAGCATTGGTAAAAGTACAAAATCTCACATTTATTTAATGTTTTTTCGGGCATTTACCAAGCCAGACGATAAATCCGGGGATTGACCAACTGCCAAGCGGTAAAAGCTCGAATTTCATCTATATTTCGGACTTTAACCATTGCTCTTGGTAAATCCTAGGATTTACCGGTAAGTCCTGACATTTACCACACTTCGGGGTTTTACAGTAACACACACACACACACATATATATATATATATATATCAGGTCTTCCTGTTCGAGGTTTATCGTGTAGAGTGTGTTTCTTCGAAGAAACATAATTTTAAATGTGCTGCTAATTGGTGCTCAGATTTATTTTCCTTAAGAAGTGTGTAAATTTCACTAAGCAATTCAATGGAAAATTCTTCCTCTTTACCCATTTAGTAGTGAAATAATCAAAAATAAAAGATAAGTGATTTGAGATATGAGAGATTAAACTAAGAGCGAAAAGATATTTTAATCCCAACTAGGAAATGTCCCCAAATAAATAAATAAATAATAATAAATATGCCATAAATAAAGCTCCAGTCAAACAATTGTTTATCATTCATGGACTTTGGCATTGAGACGTTTCGTATCAATATTAGATTAATATCAAGTTCTATGTATTTATGGTATTTAATTAGTTTCCTTAAAACGGATTAATAATAACTTTAAGTTTTGAGTGCTTAAATCATATTCATTTATATGAAATATGTATCTATATATTTAATTAACTTCCAGTTAATTTGTCGATTGTCCCAGTTTTGTCTATTGTTACCAATTCCACGTAAGTAGTATTAAAGGACCAAAACGTAGAATCCCAATTATACGATGTTATTAGTCTTATAGAATAATGTTTTAAACAATCTTGATAATTTAATGTAGTCCAAATTAATGTAATTGTTCTTCTGAAATTGTTTCAACAACCAATATATGTATGGTAGTCTGGTGTTATATGCCTTTTATGTTTTCAAGCTTCAGTAAACCTCCAAACTTACTAATGATGTTTCACTTTAATATACTATATTATGAAACCTCTCCAGCTAAAGTTTCATGCCTTGTTTACAAAGTATATTTAGAAAGCTAGAATTACTCAAGACGCAGATGACATTGTGTTTCATTCCACCTTATGGGAGAATTTAAAATTATTTTTCTGATGCTTGAGTGTTTTTTTTTTTTTTTTTTTTTTTTTTTTTTTTTTTTTTAATTTTATAGTATTATTTTTTATGTTATGGTCTACACATACATTTTTTCTCAAGCATGCCACAATTATTCAACTCACTTCCTTTCAATACAGTGCCATAAGGCTTCGACCAGAAGAAAGAAGCACCATTCCAATTCTTTGCACGATTTAAATGTTCTCTTTCAATGCTCATTTCTTGACTTTATTCGCATAAATAATACTATTTGTTTTTACACATTAGTACACCGGAATTAGCTATATAACTCAGTAGTTATTGTACAACTCTCTGATATGGCTCAAGAATATTTGGCTACTTGAGGATCAATAAAGCACTTACATAAAGATAAATAGTAATGAAATTATTTAATTAACATGTTAGGAAGGTCATAAACCATACTTGTGTAGTATAGAGCTGAATTAAATACCTAGGACAATACTGGGATGTCACAATCCGAGGATCATTGTTAGTAGGAACCATTATACCTTTGCGAGATGTACAATTACTCTCCATTGCTGTTCACATATCACTTCCATTTCGTTTTGGCAGTTTTCAACTAATTTTCCCTTCAACTTCTTATTTCGGGGATTCACACAAAATTCTAACTTTACGGAATTTGTATAATATGTTGCATGTTTTTTCTCAAAGAAACATCAATTAAAATATAATTACGAAAAAATAAGCATATTTTTTCTTGTATATTGAAACGTAACACATTTTAAATATTATTTATATATTGGAAAGTAACACATATTTCAAATACTATTAAAGCATAAGTATTATCGATATTAGATACAAATAAATCATTTACTGTAATTTAAAAACGAGAATCCTATAAAATTTCAACTAGCAATAATCGCATCTCAGTAGACCTTAATTGGTTATGATATTAATTTTGCCCAAGGTAAACCTAGAGTGACGAGTTCGATTCCCGCCTGGGCAAAGGAATTTATTTAGTGACGGAATTCATTAAATAAAACACTTAGTCAGACCTAATTAATTATTAAAAATTTACGAGTTTTAAAAATTAACAAAGCTAATCCTACAATTATTATTATTTATTAACGTCCACTTTTTGCAACTTAAACTAATCGGGAGGGGTTATCTACAGGTTACCACCCTTTTCTAGCCAGGGTGGGATTTTAGGACGTTATTTAATGAATTTCGTCACTAAATATTTTCCTTTGCCCAGGCGAGAATCGAACTCGCCACTCTAGGTTTACCATGTGAGATAAAGGCCAACGCTTTAACTCGCATGGCTAACCTGAGCCCCAACCCTACAATTAAAATAACTTACAAATTTTCTAACATCGTATTGTAAGCTACAATTAAAATAACTTACAATACGATGTTAGAAAATTTGATCTTCATGATTTGCGATTCTTTACAGAAGTATGTTCCATGTATATTTATTATTAGCATCTCAGCCGCTACCCGTTTTTCACACCCCTCTGCCTTTCTTCCGCTTCATTGTTTCATTGCTGGCGCTGTTCTTAGTGTTTCTTTATATAAGTCTTTAAAGGCTTGCCTACTGTCTCGTCCTTTCCAATCATAAATAGCGTTATCTTTTGTTCTTTTCAATGTTGTTTCCCGGGGCATTTTTCTGTTAACTTCAGCCATGTGCTACTTACACCTACCTCAAATCCTGCGATTTTTACATGAAGCTATTTTATGACTATATATCTTGTTACCAGCTGAAAATTCAATTTGATTTTGCCTGAAGTTCTTACAAAGGTAGAAAAAGAGAATTTAATATGAGGTGGCGTCTTCATTGTGTTTTCAGCAAGTAGCAAATCAGCTTAGTTTACCCTTCCCCAGAGGGACACGAGTTTAAGGTCATACTTTTTTTTTATAAATTTTTGACGCATAAGAAAAAATACCAGGATTGATACAAATTATTGAACTATTTACTCGTGTATATAAAGAGAAAGAACAATTCTTTGGAAACAGAGGATGGAAAGGTTGAAACAAGATTTTAGCTGACCGATCTCGAAATCTGACTCTAGGAATTAACGGAAAACAATAGGAATTGACTTGAAAGAGTCAAGGTGCCTACAATTTTAATTTTCACGAATTTGGCTTAAAATGTGAAATAAAATTACATACTCAGAAAATTAAATACATAGAACTATTTGATAGAATACACGAAATAATTAGAAATATTAAACAAACACAAAATTATTAAATAAAAAAAAAAAAAAGAATAAATGAAAAATAACTCATTTGGTACGAAAAGATGTGTTGAGAAGTAATAGAAGAAGAAATATCTACTAAAATCCCTCTCTGTTGTATGAATTGGTTTTCAGAAGACTGAGAACTAGCATTAGCATTTGAAGAAATTATTCGAAAATTCTCTTGAGCACAATCTGAATAGCTAATTTCCCTTAACGGAAATGTGCTGAAAAAGGTAAAGAATAATAGTTGTAGAACATTACTTATCAGCAATATTGGTCATATAATATTTTCGATTATATATTTCGATAAGAGACATGATAACGAAGATATTTACGATTTAACTGCTAAAATTAAATTATTGTGATTAAAGAAGGCTCGCAAGGTTGTTACCGAGAATTTGGAATGACTTCATAAATTCAAACTCAATTCCAATGTGATAGAGAACATAAGAGGAGTAGTTTCATTCTGCACGCGATGACAAAGGCCGGAAGAAGTCGCAAGGCCGAGATAACAGTAAAACTGGTTCGGTTGGTTAACCTTACTTTTCCAACTCTATGAAACAGTTCCCAGTATCATAGCTCCCCGAAGCTGGCACAAAGTGTATTAAGTTTCTTCAACTTCGTTGTAGTTTTATGAAGTAGGGCCTACAGTCTTTTACCGAAGTTCCAATACCTGAAATGTTTGGTTACTACCTAATGTATTATACTTATTTTTTTATTACGATTAATTTGCCAAATTTAATATACCCATAATCAGTCTAGCGAAAGTTATTTATTAGTGGTTTCACAGATGTGGATGCATTATTAAATACTTTTCTTTTTATCACTTTCCGATTAGGAACTCGTACAGTTTCACTTGTGTGCCTGTGAACGTTTATAACACTGGAAGTGAAGGGCCCCTTGTAACGACTACGTAAATAAGAAAATCAATGCAAGTGGTTGAAATAAATCATTGCGAGGTAGGTTGATTTTCATATTTAGCCAGACGCTATAGTCTGTCCATTCCTCCGTATGTCAACCTTATATATGTTTACTAGCTGTTGGATCATGGCTTTCCCCGGGAAATATTGCTAGAATAATGAATGGATATACTATTCACAGCAACAAGGCTTCACTGTACGCAATCTGTTTACATTTCCCAACTCAGCATTTACATAAATATATCTTTTGCCTATTAGCAGATTTCCCTTAAGGGAAATCAGCTATTGAGGTCGTACTCATGACGCGAGTTTTGAAAAATTTCCTCAAATGTCCATCGATCCTACCCAGGAGATGACGAAAATGAGGTCCGTTCAAAATTATATATATATATCTATATATATATATATATATATATATATATATATATATATATATATTTGTCTGTTAACGCTCTAGCGGTCGCAATTTTTGTTTAATCGTTACCAAACTTCATATTTAAGCGTTTTACGTAAAGAGAGATCAAGTTCGTTAATGGCTGAAATCGGACCAGTGGGAGGGGGGGTTTAGAGGGGGGGATTTTTGAAAATTCAAAATATCTCCGTTACTATACGTCGGATCGAAAAATATTATAGAATCAATCTTATTGCAAATTAAATTTACTATAAATATTGTTATATACATTTATTCTCTATCTTGAATATTAACTGAGATATTTGCATTTGTATTCTGCATGTGCTCGGCAGGCTATGTTCGGACTTTCCGCCGTGAGCTCTGGCGGCCGTTTTTGTAATTATTCGTCCCTCTCGTGAATAGGTTTATAGGTTACTTACTACTACAGCTGTTATTAGGCAGATTTCTCTATTGTAAAACTTCACGTGGGAAATCTGCTTAGTTTACGCAGCCCCTGCGTGACGGACTTTTATAGCTCTCTAGAGACTGCGAAAAATTGATATACAATTCAATGAGACTAAACGAATTAACTAAATTGGTTTCTAGTCAACTCATTCACCATACTCAAAATATCATGGGTCATACAAGTTATAATCATGAACTGTAAACATCATTATTAGGTACTACCAGAATTTGTCATGGCAAGTTTTCACTATTTATGCACTTCCCGTCTCAGTGTATTGTTTTTTTGTCTAAGTAAATGTCTGGTAAATACAACGAACGCTAACATTTTTTCTTGGCAAATCATCAATACTTGTGCACTTCCCGTCTCAATGTATTATATCTATTGCCTAAGTAAGTGTCTGGTAACTATAGTGAACTTTTAACATTTTTTCTTGGCACGTCTTCACAATTTATTCACTCCCTGTATCAGTGTATAATGCATTTTGCCTAAGTAAACGTCCGGTAACTACAGCAATCTTATATAACATTTTTACTTGGCAAATCTTCACTATTCATACACTTCGCGACTCAATGTATTGTCTTTTGCCTAAGTAGTTGTCTGGTAACTACAGCGAATTTTTAACATTTTTTCTTGACAATTCATCAGTATTTATGCACTTCCAGTCTCAGTGTATTATTAGTATATCTTTTGCCTAAGTAAGTGCCTAGTAACCATAGCGAACGTTTAACATTTTCTTGGCAAATCTTCACTATTTATACACTTCCTGTCTCAGTGTATTGGTCTTTTGCCTGAGTAAGTTTCTGGTTCTGTAGCGAACTTTTAACAATTTTAGACTTAAAAATAAACAAAAATAAGTTCCTAATGAACTCCTCTGCACTGTTCAAAACTCTTCACCGTGGCTGAGGTACATCATCATCATAGATAGCACATTATTTATCATCATTAAGTATCATAGTCGAAGTATCCGGCTTAGGACAGGAAATATTTAAAGACCGAATAATGTAGGTATTTGTTATACCTAGTTTGGATATTTGTACAAGTACAATGTTTTTTATATTTCCCGCCTCAAAGATGGACAAGAAAGATGAGAGGGGAGGGGATTAGAGAGTAATTTAAAAAATTCGGAATGTCTCCATTATTATGAGATGGATAGAAAGATTGTGCAGAACTACTCTTGTTGAAAATTTAATTTTGCATAAATGCTGTTCTATACCAGTTTTCTTTTTCTTTTTTTTTTTTTGTATATATGTATGTAGTCATCGCATTTTAACAATAAGCTAATGTATCATGAAATGTCAGTCCAGGCTAAATTACCAAATATTGTTTTGAACAGATCTTTACCGAGTGAGGTACATGCAAATACGTTTGGCGATGAAGTCCTTAATTAACATTTTCTTTCTTGTCTCGAAAATATTTATTTGATCTATACATACTCAATGTTTAACCGCTTCATTAAAACACTAAAGATCATATTGATTAATGGCTGAAATTGAACTAGATATGGAGGGGTGGGGTTTAAGAGGGAGGGGAATTCGAAAATTCAAAATATATCCGTTATTATGGGTCAGATCGAAAAAATGTTATAGAACCAATCTTGTTAAAGTATTGATACTCTACAATTTACACACATTTTTTCGTAGCTGAAATATTTAGTTTGTCTAATTTTTCGTACTTCTTTGTTTTCTATCATCAGTAAACCCCACCTACTACTCATCGAAGTTTTATTTAGAAATATAGAATATAATATATTCTCTACTTCCAAATAAAAATCCGATCATTTCATCACATTCTATAATTTAAAGCCACAAGCCCGTTTTCTACCTGAATTATTCGGCCAGAACCGCTCGGTGGATTTTCGAGATCCGGGTACCGTTTTGTTCGTCATGGTCGCTTTTTGCTTTGAAAAATTGTCGGATTCGAGGTAGCTCCCACTCCCGGCGAGATAAGCCCCTCCGAAATTTTTTATTCCGAGCTTCCCCCGCGACGCCTTAAATTCACTATTTCTCTCCCCGTTCCGAGTATCGCTTTACCGATCGGGGGAAAAACTCTCGGGTACATGCCCTTTCGTTCGACGCCTCAAACGCGAATAACCGCCTACTCCCGCCCCGACAAATGACGATCGAACTCGAAAGTATACTTTTTCTTGCGACCCGCCAAACTCCCGTTCTATCGCCTTATTTTTTCTTTTCGAAGCGTCATTTTTCAGCTCGAGCGTACGGTCTAGGTAGCCACCGAGCCGATTTCCCCTACCGCACTCCGCCGCCCTGTACGGACCCTCCGAAATCGACTCTCCTAAAACTCCTCTCTTTCCGCCGCTCTACCTCCTCTCCCGTTGGGCCTATGCCCACGCCGATTTCGGCCCCTTCTCCGGGTATCTCTCCGCTACCGACGCTCAAAGACCACCTCGGTCTCCGGTCGAAGGGCGAGGTTAATGGAAATGTAATGAAATATTAATATGTTTACCTAATGTACGTCTTAAGAGTTTATGTATGTCATCTAAATAAAGCTGCTTGCAGTAGCGAGAGTTTTACACATTCCGATACCGTTATTTATTACCCAAATGTTTTTTTTAATCTCTTTGAATGACGAAATTGTTTTCTTTTCTTATTTTATTCTTATGTATTTGCATTATTATATTTTAAGGATTTTTGTTATTTCAATTATTGTTTTTGAACTATTAGTGTTGTAAAGACGTCTAACGCGCATTCTACCGTATTATCATCGAACTAATACTACTTCTTTTACTTCTCTTTTTTCAATGATTTTACTCGCAAATACTTTTAATTCCTTATTTTGACTGACATTATATTTGTACTTATTGCGATTTTTTCCATTTAAATTGTGTTTTCCTACTTTTCCTAATTACAGGAAAATTAATTAATTTATTCAAAAGTAAATGGAAAGATTTTTATGAATGGATATTTTTCAACATGTTAACAATAGAAAAATTTGTAAATTTATTATTATTATTATTATTTATTAACCTCCACCTTTTGCAACTTAGGCTAATCGGGGCGGGTTATCTACAGGTTACCACCCTTTTCTAGCCAGGGTGGGATTTTAGGACGTTATTTAATGAATTTCGTCACTAAATAATTTCCTTTGCCCAGGCAAGAATCGAACTCTAGGAATTTGTATTTTAGTATATGTACTCGCTTCGGCGGTACATATACTGGTATTTGTCAATTTAATAATGCAATTTATATCAATTTCTCTCTTACTTATGTTATTAAGTTTTTCGTGAATATAGGTAGTTCATTTTTCGTCTGGTAAATAGTGCAAATTTGTTCACCTTCCTAGTTTCTTGAATGATTCAATCTACGAAATAAAATCGTTCCCAACCGAATGGGAATATTTTTTTTTCGGATAATCTTTACAGGGTGACGATAAGAATTACGAACCTGGAATTTACATGTATAATTAAATATTCGAAATCGCAAAGCGCGATGAGCAAATCGATTTACGGCGATCCCGTAGGGATCGCTTTACCATTTGTGGCGATGCCGAAGGCATCGCTTTGTTAAGGGGGTCAAGGGGGCGTAGCCCCCTTGCTGGCGTGAGCTAGTTATCTTGAAATAAGATCAGTACTATGTCATACCAACATGTGGGAAATCTGCTTTGTCTAAACAGCCTTATTCACTTAAGAATGCTGAAATCTGCTGTTTATATAAAAATAATTAAATTATTGACTAAAAAGGGAACAAATATTATTTATTAACTTCCACTATATGCCCGTGGGCTAAACGGGATGGATTATCTGTAAGTTACCTCACTTTTCTAGCCGAGTGGCTTTAAATATGTTTTGAGTTCTTCAGTTAACATATTCCTATTGCCCACGCTGGAATAAAGCCCACGAATCTATGTTTTGAAGTTGTTGAGACCAACTTCTTAACTGAAATGGGTACTCAAAACCCATAACTAGGAAAGAAATTTCTCTAAGAAGATTTCCCAAGAAGCCCACCAAAATGGGTTTCGAAGTTTGCATTCTGTTCCTGTTATAGATATTTTATGTACACGATCCCCATTAACTAACAACAGAGGTGGAGTCTTTCACTTGCAAAGGGAGTAGTCCTTGACGTGGCATCAGCGAGAAGAATGATGGCCATTTGCCAGGCAGGTTGTAAACTCATTAAAACAGCAGCGCATGTCTCGGAGAAACAGTTTGCCTACGAATGTCATCTTTTAATCATTCCTCTGCACGAGGGTGTGTTGTTAGATTGTACTGTCCCCTTGGATGCAGAAAAGAAAAGAGCTGCTTGATCACTAGAATTTTCATGTTGAAAGAAACAACTAGGATTGCTCGATTATAATATTATGTCTGGGATAGTAAGTAATTTGAAAAAAAAAAATATACAAAATCAATAGTTTTTATTCAAGTAGAGTCTTCCTAGTAGTTACAGTTATTTTCGCGTGTTCTGGAAAGCTTTGCTTGATATCCTTTATTTCTGAGAGCAGCCGCAACTAGACACCTACAAGAGCTTGGGTTAGTATTTGCACACATGACAGATAAAAGCCATCGGGAAGGCCAATAATATTTTTGATCGCAATTGGTACAAAAAAAAAAGTTAGCCCTGTTTACTAGTAAAATGTCTATCCTTCTAATATTACCCTAAATTGCATACAATTATATTAAAATACTAGCTCAGATACCCGGCTTCGCTCGGGAATTCATTTGAGGCTGAATGGTGATGGTATTTTTTTGGGAATGACAATATTTTGACATTTCCCCGTCCCAGTGTTTAGGGTTAATACCCGTCTTTGCTATGGATTTGGTAATAATAAAATTAATTATTTATGTAAGACTTCACTGTCTTCCAAAGTGTCATATTTCCCGTCTCCTGTGCATTTTGCATAGATTTGAATTATTAAGGACAAAATATTAACATAGATTTGAATTAATTTTTCCAGGTAAGGTACCTGGTAGTTCATATTGGAAAGAATTGTTGAGCATATTAATATTTCTTCTCAAATTACTTGCTTCATACATTTTTCACGAAAAAATGTATAAAATAAAAGTTACTCTAAATAACAAAGTAAACAACTTTTGTTATGTGCAAGTTTGTCGAAAAACAAATAAACAATGAAATGTAACGAATTTTTTTTTTTAGGCCTCCCTTATAACCCCCACTCCCGTTCGAATCTAAAAATTTTAATGTAGCTTAAAATCATGGAATAATTAAAGCTAATTGACATACCGAGTTTTGTTATGTTCGGTTCAAACTTTAGTGAACAATAAAATTGTTGGTCCCGCTAAAGTTTTAGTGTATATCTCGTTTATACTTTGTTATAACACAAAACTTTATATAACAAAAGTTACTCTAAATAACAAAATAAACAACTTTTGTTATTTGTATATTTGTAGAAAACGAAATACCGCTATTTTTTAATTCAGGCCTCTCTTACAACCCCCACTCCTGCCCGTCCCTAGAAATGTTGGTACGGCTTATTACAATGGAGGCATTAGTGCTAATACACATACCGAGTTTTATTTAGTTTGGTTGAGTCTATTGTGCCAAATTAAACTGTTCACTTCCGCTACAGGTTTTAGCGTATATCTCGTTTATAATTCGGTATAAGAAAGAAGTGTATATGACAAACGTTACTCTAAATAACTAAATAAACAATTTTTATTATGTTCATATTTGCCGAAAAACCAATATGAAACGAAATATCGCTATTTTTAATTTCAGGCCTGCCTTATAACCCCCACTCCTGCCCGTCCCTAGAAATGTTGGTATGGCTTATTATAATGATGGCATTAGTGCTAATACACATACCGAGTTTTATTTAGTTTGGTTGAGTCTTTTGTGTCAAATTAAATTGTTCACTTCCGCTATAGGTTTTAGCGTATATATCGTTTATAAATCGGTATACGAAAAAAATGTATATAACAAAATTTATCTAAATAACAAAATAAACAACTTTTGTTATATTCATATTTGCCGAAAAACCAATATGAAACGAAATATCGCTATTTTTAATTTCAGGCCTGCCTTATAACCCCCACTCCTGTTCATCTCAGAGAATTTTAATATAGCCTAAAGTCTAAGTTGGGTTAGTAGTAATATACATACCAAGTTTCAAAAAATTCGGATCAGCCGTTTATGCGTGAAAAGGTAACAAACAAACAAACATACACGAAAGAAACAAAATGCAGTTATGGTGTCTATGACATGTGAAACGAAAAGTTATCGTGAAATTTCGCGAAAAAAAATCAATGTACAGACAGAGGTTACAATTTTATATATATAGATTAATGGTTTATTGGGTTCATGTGTTTCCCAATAAAAACTGTATAATTTATTAATTATTAATTTGCCTTTTCTTACCGATGACAGTAATAAAATTATTATTATTACTTGAACAATAATAACATTTTCTTTACAAATTTCCATTATTACTTATTTATTGAAACATAGCACATTTTAAATATTATTTATATATTGGAATGTAACACATATTTTAAATATTATTACAGCATAAGTATTATTAATGTTGACTCAATGTTCTCATCATGACTCGTTCTTATCTTTAAGCTACACTAAAAAAATGTGAGGAATTCTTGCAGAAGAAATCTATGGAATCTATGAAGATCTGTGGTTTTAAAAAGGGGATTTCTCCTTCGTAATATACAAGAAATTTGTTAATAGAGAGTCTCATTTTCTTGGTATTTTCCAAACTTAGTCTAGATCTTGCTCTGCTCTTCCGAGTTCATCTAGTGCGCCAGCTAATTCCGCAGTATTTCTAGAAGTGATCAATACATCGTCGGCATACGCCGGCCTGCTGTACATGGAGAAACCAGTGTTTGTACTTATATTTTGGTTTGCAATCTCTAGAGCCTCATTAAAAAGTACAGGTTATAATGTGTCCCTTGCATTGAGCCTATGGTAAATTTAAAACCAGTTAGTTTGTCTGCCCACTCTTATCAGCGGCGTCTGCGATCTCGGGTGATAGTGTTTTTAGTAGATTTTCCTTAAGGGTATTCAGCTATTGAGGTTGTATACATGATGCGATATATATATATATATATATATATATATATATATATATACACACATATATACATATATACATACGCTTGCCTATTAACTCTCTAGTTTAATAACAATTTTTATTCGATATTGAACGGAGATGATGGATGATGATAAGAGAGATAGATAAGAGAATAGATGATGAGTTGAAACCATCAGCGCCTCATATACCTGCTCGGGAAATCAGCTTACTTTACGCAGCCATGTAATTTAAATACATTTTAAATGTGTAGATCTATTATATAAGCATAGATTAATATTTACATTTTTTCAATCAATCAAATTGCATTTGTGATAGATTAATTTAATGATTAATGTTTTTCTATAATGGGTTTCAAATTAATTTTGTAGATTATAGTTCAAGTGATGTTCTTTTATTTTGATTAATTATGCATTTTTGACCCAAATATTTAAGTATTGAATATATATATTTGGGGCTCAGGTTAGCCATGTGAGTTAAAGCGTTGACCTTTATCTCACATGGTATAACTAGAGTGGCGAGTTCGATTTTCACCTGGGCAAAGGAAATTATTTAGTGACGGAATTCATTAAATGACATCCTAAATCCCACCCTGGCTAGAAAAGGGAGGTAACCTGTAGATAACCCGTCCCGATTAGCCTTAGTTGCAAAAGGTGGACGTTAATAAATAATAATATAATATATGTAGGAATTATTTTGTTTTTCAATAATATGAGTTCATTTGTTATAGTTGAGTAAGCACTTGAGAGACGGAAAAAGATGCTTAATTTACTGGAGACCCCTCCTTAGGTCTTAATTCCACATGGTTTTCCTTTTCAGTGCTGTCGTCATTTTCATTTGCCTCATAGAATATTGTTGTAGATATTTTACTTAACGTCTCCTCTTCGGTAAATTACATTTTTGTAAGTTTTAAAATCAATAATTTACCTGGACACTTAGTTTTATGTAATATGTAAATATTCCAGAAAGTCTAATTTTAGGCGTTCCAATTTAGACAATCTCAAAGGAATGTATCTGGGAATGCTAAATTTGTTTTCTTTTAATGAAATATTAGGCGAAAGATTAGGTACATACAAACAATTGAATTGGCTGTGTGGAATGGGGAATGAAAAGTTAGGCTTCTCATAATTTACCATTTCTAATATATATATATGACACACGCACGCACGCAAATACAGTCATACATATATTAATGTGCCCTTTATGGAATTATGCCTAATCAACAAGTTGTTTTTCAAGCAAGTTGCTATCATGATTGACGTCACTCATCTGTTACCGTTTATTTATCGCTAGCTTCTTACGAATAGCTATGAAACAGACGTTTCTTCCGTCAGCAGTTGTTCGATACTAAGATCAATTGACCATGAAAAAAATTACTGCCGCCTGGCAATGACTAGATGAACTAGAATTTCCTTGTTAGTCATGCCCTCTACCAAGGATTGTTGGAACTTGATCAATACACAAAACGATTCTAGATAAGTTGTGCAGGAGATGAAAAGTTGTTCTGATATCTGGGCAGAGTCATCTGCCATATTTTTCAAATTCTGAGTCCAATAGATCATGGCGATTTATTTCTCATTTGATATATCATATATGAGTTTTTCTTATTTTGGACTGAATATTCTTAAATATTCTTCATAGTTTAGTGGTGTCACCAATAAAAACTTCTTTTTTCCACTTAGACTTTATTCAAATCTGCCCTGCATGTTTCGTGGCCAGCGTACCACATCTTCTTGGGCCATTTCTTTTCAACAAATATATTATTCAAGATTATTACATATAAAACTAGGGACGCTTTTATTGTTTTTACAGAGCTTTAAAAATCCAGTTCTCTTTTTTAATGTATTTGGTACTTCACTCGTCTTGTTTTTGATATGAAATTACAGATAAATGGCAACAGCCAAGGTAAATTATTAGCAGTTTTCCCTTAAGGGAAATCAGCTATTGAGGTCGTACTCATGACGCGATTTTCGAAAAATTTCTTCAAATGTCCATCGATCCTACCCAGGAGATGACGAAAATGAGGTCCGTTCAAAATTATATATCTATATATATATATAAAATTGTAACCTCTGTCTGTACATTGATTTTTTTCGCGAAATTTCACGATAACTTTTCGTTTCACATGTCATAGACACCATAACTGCATTTTGTTTCTTTCGTGTCTGTTTGTTTGTTTGTTTGTTACCTTTTCACGCATAAACGGCTGAACCGAATTTTATGAAACTTGGTATGTATATTACTACTAGCCCAACTTAGACTTTAGGCTATATTAATATTCTCTAAGACAAACAGGAGAGGGGGTTATAAGGGAGGCCTGAAATTAAAAATAGCGATATTTCGTTTCCTATTGGTTTTTCGGCAGATATGAACATAACAAAAGTTGTTTATTTTGATATTTAGAGTAACTATTGTTATATACATTTTTGTCGTTTACCAAAGTATAAATGAGTTATAAACTAAAAACTATAGCGGGAGTCATTAATTTATTGGGCTCAAAAGACTCAACCGAACTAAATAAAACTCGGTATGTTTATTAATGTTGACGCCTTGATTTTCATAAGCCATACCAACATTTCTAGGGACGAGCAGGAGTGGGGATTGTAAGGGAGGCATGGAATTAACAGTAGTGATATTTCGTTTCCTACTGGTTTTTCGACAAACATGCACATAACAAAAGTTGTTTATTTTGTTATTTTAAGTAACTTTTGTTATATTCACTTTTGTCGTATAGAAAAGTATAAACGAGATATACACTAAAATCTAAAGCGGGAGCCAACAATTTTGTTGGGCACTAACGATTGAACCGAACTTAGCAAAACTCGGTGTGTGAATTAGCATTAATTCTTCCATGATTATAAGCTATATTAAAAATTTTAGGTTCAAAGGGGAGTGGGGATTATAAGAGAGGCTGAAATGAAAAACTCGCTTTTTATATTTTCTATTTGTTTTTCGGCAAATATTCTATTTGTTATATTTCCAATAGAAATATAAACTATAAGAGCATTTCCATTATTTAATTTGTATAATGTACCTCGATGTTATTGAAACAAATATGTAATATAATAACAATTAAACGTTAATGGTAATGTCATCATGACAAAAAACAATATGCGTTTAAACTCGATATGATATTTTCAGGGTACCACTATTATTTAATTCCATCCGGTAGATAAATTATAAAATAATGTTTTGCATCAATAATATAAGTAGAAGAATGTTGAGAAGTCTCATGCGGGAGCGAAGATGACGGGAGCCTTACCAGTTAATTGAGTTTACTTATTTCCCGTCTGGCATTGCTGGAAGTGATTTCCAGTGAGATTCACTATTACAAATATAATCTTACGTGCAAAACTTTGCCTATACTATGTGAGCTCGGATTGGCTTTTGAAAGGATATATGTTCATTATAGATGATATTTAATTGTAATAAATGCTACCCATGATTATGGTTAGAACTATTGAAAAACGGTGAGTCAAAAAGTGCAGAGGGATAGATTAGGAACACATTTTAATTTATCCTTCAAAAATAAAATTTCTATTCTATTAATCCCCAAAAGTTACCCTTCAGGGTTGGCTATTTCGGAAAATCATTACGTCGTGGAGGGAAGTGTAATTGTACACATTGAAGTCTTACTATCAAAATACCAGTCGAGAATGATTTCCCGGGCATCGCCGGGTACCTTAGCTTTTGTGATATTCATTTTTGTATTTTAACAATGTATACACTATATATATGAGATATACACTATAAACTAAAGCGGGAGTCTAACGCTAACGATTGAACCGAACTTAACAAAACTCGGTATGTCAATTAGCATTAATACTTCCATGATTATAAGCTATATTAAAATGCTTAGGTTAAAACGGGAGTGGGGCTTATAAGGGAGGCCTGAAATAAAAATTCGCGATATTTCTTTGTCTATTTATTTTCGTCAAACGTGCACATAACAAAAGTTGTTTACTTTGTTATTTAGAGTAACTTATGTTTTATACATTTTTTCGGGAACAATGTATGAAGCAAATAATTTGCGTATAATATTGATATGCTCATCAATTCTTTCCAATATGAACTACCAGGTACCTCACATGGAAAAATGAATTCAAATCTATGTTAATATTTTGACCTTAATAATTCAAAGCTATGTATAATGCACAGGAGACGGGAAATATGACAATATGGAGGCCAGTGAAGTCTTACTTAATTTTATTATTAAAAAAATCCAATGCAACGACGGGTATAAACCCTAAACACTGGGATGGGTAAATGTCAAAATATTGCGCAAAGTAATGCCTTGCCAAAAAAATACCATCACCATTCAGCCTCAAATGAATTCCCGGGCGAAGCTGGGTATCTCAGCTAGTATATATATATATATATATATATATATATATATATATATATATATATATATATATATATATATATACAGGGTGTCCCCAAACCAAACGGCCAAACTTCAGGGATCGATAGAGGATCGAAAAACTAAGAAAAAAAGTCCTCTGGCATATGCCTCGTTTTCGCTTCGTTTTTGAGAAAATCACAAAAAACTGAAAATAGTTGTGCAAAAAGTGTATTTTTTTTAATAATGTATTTAAATTACAAAAAACTATTGGCTTTTTGAGTAAGCTTAATTTTTTAATTTACGAGGAGTAAATTTAGAAAACATGAATATTCTCACGCTTTCCTTATCAATAAAACGTCTAGGTTGAGTGTTTAAACTTAAAAAGAAAGGATTAAAATGTTTACTATCATTTTAATCCTTTTTGGGGGGAATCAAGTCTCGCTTTCTCACATTAGTGGTGTTGCTAGTACTGTTCAGTGAAGTCAACAAATATGGCTAGATTTACCAACGCTGAATACGTTGACATAGTCTACGTCTACGGATTCTGCGATGGCAATGCACGTCAGGCAGTTCGGGAATAACGCAGACGGTTTCTTGACCGAGAAACCCCACACAGAGGTGTTTTTACCAGCACTTTCAGAAGGCTTCGAGAGACTGGGTCCTTCTCATGTAATCGTCGTGGAAACCGTATGCAGGCTCCGATGGAAGCCGACCTGAGGCGGAGGGAGAGGATACTGAGCCACTTCAATACCAACCCTAGCACAAGCGTCCGGAGAGCTGCTTCAGTTCTAAGCATACCAAAGACAACCATTTGGCGCACACTAAGGGCTGACCGCAGGCATGCTTACCATGTACAAAAGGTACAAAATTTAATACCCGCTGATTATCCCCGCCGATTAAAATTTTGTAATTGGTACAAAGAACAATTGCAAAACGATGTAAACTTAAGTTCGAAAGTAATCTGGACGGACGAAGCGACTTTTACACGTGCGGGAATATTCAATCAAAGAAACTACCACCTTTGGGCACATGAAAATCCCCGCGCTGTTAGAGAATTTCACTACCAGCATGAGTTTTCTGTAAACGTGTGGGTCGGTCTTTGTTATAATCGCATAATAGGTCCCGTATTTTTACCTGGTACTTCACGCTGAAAGTTATCATCTATTCATGGAGAATGACTTACGGGCACTTTTGGAAGATATCCCTTTTGAAACAAGGCTTGAGAGCTGGTTTCAACTCGATGGTTGTCCTGCATATTACGGAAGGGCCGTACGAGACTGGTTGGACATCAACAACCCAGGTCGCTGGATAGGACGAGGTGGGCCGGTGCCTTGCCCTCCCCGGTCTCCGGACCTCACGCCACTAGATTTCTTCGTGTGGGGATACGTGAAAGAAAAAGTCTACCGAGAGCCCGTCCGCATAAGGGATGACCTCATCGAGCGCATCAGAATGGTTTGCAACGAGCTCACCGCAGAACAATGTTTAGATGCAGTGCGATCTGTGAGTACGCGATGTGATGCGTGTATTGCAGCGAGAGGCCACTTCGAACAACATTTACGTTGACGCTTTAGAAATTAACGATGTAATTTTAGAGAAGGTAAAACCTTCAAAATTTTCAGGGTTTTTTTTCTCACTAAGGTAGACCCATATAAAAACTGAAACATTTATGTTTTCGAAGTAAGAATATTTAATTATTTTATTAATTTTCTAAATTATTAATCTTTTTTTATCTTTTAATCTTCAGTTATTGTTCATAATGTTATCTTCTTTAAATAGGTAATTTTTTTTTATACTATGAATATTAGAATAAAAAAGTATTTATTATTTTTTCTTAATAAAAAATAATTTTTTTTTCAATTACCTTTCTGTTAGTATAAGATTAGAATACAATAATTGTATTGGAATAACATTTATTGCTAAAATTCAGTCAAGGAATAAAATCCGCTCTTCCATTGGCCTCAACTAGTTTTTGCACAAATATTTTTAGCAGATTTCCCTTGAGGGAAATCAGCTATTGAGGTCGTACTCATGATGCGAGTTTCGAAAAATTTCTTCAAATGTCCATCGATCCTACCCAGGAGATGACGAAAATGAGGTCCGTTCAAAATTATATATATATATATATATATATACATATATATATATATTTGTCTGTTAACGCTCTAGCGGTCGCAATTTTTGTATGATCGTTACCAAACTCGGAATTTAATCGTTTTATGTAAAATGGAAGATCAAGTTCGTTAATGGCTGAAATCGGACTAGAGGGAGGGGGGGGTTTAGAGGGGGGAGTTTCGAAAATACAAAATATCTCCGTTATTATGCATCGGATCGAAAAATTGTGAGAACCAATCTTATTGCAAATTAAAGTTGCTATAAATATTGTTATATACATTTATTCTCTATCTTGAATATTAACCGAGATATTTGCATTTTTATGAAGTCTGTGGTCGGGTATAGTTCGGATTAGGTCGGCCATTTTCGTCATTGGTCGGCTCAGGTGGGAGGCTACTTCTAACCTTACCTGTCGTTTCTAACCTTACCTTCCTTACTTTGTGAGATTTATGCAAATACGTTCTGTTCATCCGCCCCCCCCCCCTTCTTTAGCTCTTGGACTACTAAAATTTGAGTTATTAAAATATAAATTATTCTTACAATTCAGAAGCCGTTTCAGTTGGGAGTTTATTTTAATTAACTGAAAGATTTCTCATTACCGTTTGTATTTAATCACGGTGGTATTGTGTTACCAGTATGCAGATTTCTCTATTGTAAAACTTCACATGGGAAATCTGCTTAGTTTACACAGCCCCTGCGTGACGGACTTTTTTTACTTTCATTTGGAGAATGACAAATGTTATCATCCACAAGAACCACTGATAATATATCTGATAATAATTGATAAGTAAATTATTCTGTTTTTGCTTTCTCTAGTGTATAAGTATTTGCGATTCTCACAGAACTTGGAGAGTTTGGCTGACCTATTTGTTTACAATTCATACGCTTTCCTTTGGAAGGTTATTTATATTGACTGAAAGATTTCTCATTACCGTTTGTATTTATTCACTTAATATTCACAGTTTTGTTAAGTGTTACCAGTATGTAGATTTATCTATTGTAAAACTTCACGTAGGTGCTTAGTTTACGAAGCCCCTGCGTGACGGACGTTTATTTTGAATTAGAGGTTCTGATTTAAACTGAAATTTTAAATTCGATTTTTAGGAGTATTTTTTCTCTGGCCCATTCTTATGCACCAAAACACTAAAAACATTTTCGAAAATTTTCTCGAAATAGTCTTTTCTTTCATAATGCTGTTTTATCTACAGGCTACACCTGGTAATTGATCTCGTGAACAAGTGAACCTGATTTTCAGGGGAACGAACAAGGGGAGAGAGGGTTACAAGGATATGCAGTGGCTTCCCGTTACCTTCTCCATTGAACCATCCAACAATAAAGGCATCATGAAGAAAATTTCATTCACACCAATAATGGCATGAGTGGAGAAAATTCTGCCTCATATCAGAGTTGTTCAATAGCCATCACCCCGTAGCCCTTATCTTGCAAAAGTTGACTAATCGTAGGCATTTATCCAGTATGCCAGACTACAGACAGAACAGACTATAATCTAACCTTCAGCTTTCCCCCATTTACATGTTGTAAGTGAGAGTTTAGAAAATGGGGGATTCTTTTATAATGGTCAAATTAAAACGCTGAAATGTCAAACGCTTACGTGTGAATCTCGGCCTATGTAAGGATTTTACATACACAAAACATTTTGAGGCATAAGGAGTAATGAAAAATTATCTGGCGTACCTACTTAATTATAGAACAGAATTTGCTATAATAAGTATCATATTCAAATGACAGTCCAAAATGAAGTTGAAGACTTACTGTCTTTCAATTCTATCCTCCTATTTAAAAAAAATGTAGAACGTGTTTTTAGGAAAGGGTGCTAAGAAGGTGACATCCATAATATTTGTATTAACAATAATTAATTATATTTAAGATGCTAGATCTTGGCGCAGAAACATCCTCAAATCAAGATTATAATAATACAATTTAAAAAAATGCATTTTTCGAAAAGAACCGTAATGAGCACTTTAATACGCCAATTTTAAGAATATATTTCAAGTATATTATGTAAGAATGTATTCTGTAATTGCGTATAGGGCCATACATTTTAAAGCTGAATTATTGCGATGAGAAATAAATTTTTGGTCTGGATGAATGTGTAATTATATTAAACTAATATGAATACAATGTTATTTTCTCAGGGAAGACAAAGCAGCTATTAACTAATACTCATACTTTGCTGAGATCATACTCTATATGATTAAAAAATCACCAGGTTTAACCTAAAATCTAGTTTGTTTTAGTTTATTTAAAACGTTTTTCTTCAGTGCATTGTACGATTTACGACGAACCTCATTCATTTGCTCCGTTTTGGTTTGGCTTTTAACGTAGTATGGTTTTTTTTACTAGTGTATGGTGAATGACGAGAAAATAGCAGAGAAGGCCTACACTATATGTAGTACAGTATCCAAATCACCATTTGATATTTTTATCAAAACAACAACAGCTGTCAAGGAACAATAGCTGTGAAGGAACTGTATCGTGGAAGGAGGCCTTAGTACATAAGCCTCTCACCCAAGAGGTAGGTCCACCGGGCCGTGTAATATGCGCCAGATTTTCTCACTGGGCTTAAAATAACTACTCTGCTCTTTTCCATAATTAAGAGCTTTTTCAAGAATGTATGGCCAGACTAGTCACAGTATTAGTTGTGACAAAATCAAGAGGCATAACATGAAAACAGGAGAGAGGAAAATCCTCATTGGATGTGACAGCTTGATCATCAAAATCCTTCTCGTTGTAATTAATCAATTTCTGGTGCGGCATTATCGGAGAGATCGGGCGTCATTTTTCCAGCAATATTCTGTTCGCCAACATCTTCAAAACATTCTTAGCTGGAGTCCTTCCAGACTATAGGTGCAAAATTTTCCTTTGTTATAGGGGGGGGGGATAGAACAAAAAAAGGGCTAACTATATTAGGAGTAGTTATAATGTATACAAATTATATAAAAGCCTCTTTTGATACGAACAATCAATATAATACTGTACATTTAAATATAAATTTATATACTAATTTCATATTTTTTGTGAGTGTGTACATATATATATATGAAAATATAATGTTAGCAAACAATTAAATATGTTACATTTTCATGCAGACCAAATTATTTATGGGAGGGTGTGAAATTATTCTCTTGCCCCTTCTCATTTATTATTGGGAGAGGCCAATCCCCCCCCCCCTCCACACCTAATAGTTAAATTTACAAAACTCAATCAATATAGCTGGAGCTACATGTAGTGCTCCATACTTATTCATGGACAGCGAGGAACAAAAAGCCAACTATTTCTAGGAAACTGCATTTGCCGAGCCATGAGCATTATCCACCCCCCCCCCCCAGATCACTTGATTCAGCTATCCTTAACTTCTTGTGGGTCAGAATTAAATCGCTAAGATTTATTATCACTTAAAGAAATTATTCGTTCTCAAAATGATTTCATGCTTAGCGTACAGGATGTTAAAGGAAATGGCTTTGAGGAGTTTTGGGTGTTGGCTACAGAAGTACTCAATTAACCAGATGTGTTTTTTGTGTGTTGACAGTTTCAGACATCCTACTTCAGAGCAATATTTTTAAACGGGAGAGCAGGGAAATACCATCTCGCGGTAGGGTGGTCATATCTTAGATGAGTGATTTTATACTTAGAAATGTGAAAAGGTGGAAGTAAGATGGTTTGAGTACGTATAAACAGAAATAAATATAAATGTTCAGCCCGCTTACTTTCTCTTTGACAATGAAATTTATAGTACAACTGACTAACCTGAAATAGGGAAGCCTTAGTTAGCATCAGCAATAATGACAGAAATATTCCTACATCATTGTAAAGACTTATGGGGAGTTACAGTTAATTAGATTCGTATTATAGGTTTTACGTGTTTCATCACTAAGGGTACTGAAAATATTTTAATTGTAGTATCTTACGACCTAAATGTAGTATCCCCGAACACTGAATACGCAATGGAAGCAGAAGGTGTCAGCACTCCTAATTTCCTTGACCTCAGAATCAGCAAGAAAAAAAAAACTGGAATACGGTATTTATAGCAAACCATCGGCCAGAGACACAATAATAATACACGCCACCTCAAATCATCCAACACAACGCAAGCGAACTGAATTTCACCATACCATATATACATATCATCATCGCTATCCTGGACCAAAATATACCAAGTCACAAACATAGTTCAGAAAGAATAAATCCTCACAACCTTCGAAACCAATAACACATTTAAGCAGTACCTATCGAATAGCATCAAAAATAACAACAAATATCAAATGGGGAAAAATATTCGTTTACCCTCACATGGACATTAAAGACAAATCGTGATAAAAATAAATAACAATAACAATTAAAATAATAATAAATAGAAATAATTACAATAAATAAGACAGCCCTTCAAGATACTCCAGTCAAGTCGAACAAATGGCAAATTGAAATCTTATGATGGAAATACAATGAACTTGAAATGTCATGTAAATAATCATGTTTTATATAATGCTGGGCTTTAACAAATAAATATATATTCTATTCTATTCTATATAATGCTGGGGAAATAACCCACTATGCTATACTGAAATGATCAAATTAAGGTAATATTGAGATATCAAGAAGGAATATATGGCAATCATATATATATATATACCCAACGGAGATATTTAGAACTTTCGAAATTCCTCCCCTTTAAACCCCCCGCCCCTCTCACTGGTCCGATTTCAACCATTAACAAATTTGACCTTTAGTTTTGTATGAGACGCTTATATATCGAGTTTGGTTACAACTACACTATGGGACAAAATCAAAATTATTCGAAAAATAAAGGGTTACAATATATAATTTATGCACTTTTTACCCCAATTTAGGTTTTTGAGGTGAAATTAATGGCTGTATTTTCATATTTCTAACCCCCTTTTTCCAGTTTTTAAGACTTAAGAAGGTTAAGAATATACAAGACAGGTTTTTGTTACAAATAGTTAGTTAGTGTGTCTGTCTACTTGTACTCCAAAATTCATGTCTCTGGTATGCACCCTATTTCTTGGAAATGTCAAAAATTCCAAATGTTTAAAAATTGTCATTTTTAGGGGTTAATATCTCCGATGGGACAAAATATAAAAATCTGAAATTCTGGCAAGAGGCAGTAAGTACTCTGTGACAGCAAAATGTATTTACAAATTTCAGTAGTTGTAGTTTTGAGAACATGCTGAGATATGAAAAAAAAAACGCTCTCTAGAAGACCTTGATAAACTGTAATTGTGAAGTATTCCAGTTTATAATTGCATAAATTTACAACAAAAGGCAAGCTAAAAGATAGTTTAAACAAATTTGAGATTTTGTGAAAATAAAGCAGTAGTGAGATAGAATCAGAAGTTTAGCCTATTTGGCAAAAAGGTATTTTACTTCGCTAAATACTAGTAAATAATTAAAGTGGTTGTTCCATATGAAACGGAGGTATTTCATCACATAATTTGGAGTGATATTGTGGGACCGTCCAGCTCCTATAGTCAGTTCCATTTGTGTTAACAAACTTTTTTTTTTGTACCTGTTTCTTTTCCAGAATAGATACAAAAATGGGCCTGCTGGCGTAAGGAAACATGACATTAAAGTATGACTATATATATATATATATATATATATATATATATATATATATATATATCTGAATAGTTACATTTATTTAAAAGTTGTTCTATTAAGTAACTTTTACGACTAAATACTGTGATTAGAATTTAATAAATTGTTCGTTTGTAAATTGGTATTAATAATGAGTTATTTCCACTTTTTTTTTTTGAGCGCAAATACAATGATAAAAAGTGATATTGCACATCAATCCCTCCAACCATAACGGTATTCATCTCATATTTCGAGGAAATGTTTGTATGAGGTCAATTGAAATGTTTGTAAATTTCAAGGAGTTTGAAGTCTTGTTGAATGCCTAGATGTTTTCGTTACAAGTATAGTGAAGAGGACAAGGAAAGAAGCACTAATTGAGGCGAATGGGCGGGGCTTGTGGTCAAGTGATAATTAGGAAGCGTCAGTATTAATTTATAACTATTAGAAGTCGGTATTTTCCGCTTGCACCCGGACTACAGTAAGGCACTTAACGTCTTAGCGAGGCAATCGTTTAGATTAAATAGAATTTTCCTATACCTCCATATCATCATCATGCTACAATGATTTACGCCTTGTAGTTGCAACCTTTGGGTTCTTTCGGAAGCTATTCTTTTCATGTTACTATACCCTCCAAAATCCCTAAGGGGTTTAATGTTATATGTTGTATACATGTAATACAGAAGTACTCAATCAATAAGATGTGTGTATTTTTTGTGCTAACAATTTCGGACATCCTACTACAGGGCAACATTGTTACACGAGAGAGAGAACTTATTTTTTCCATAGCCTTGATAAGACTATTGCTTTCATTTATCTGACTTTGAACTTCCCCTTTAGATTTTTTTTTAAACCAACTTGTTCTGATGATTCTTTGCCCGAATATGAATATTCAAAGTGTTATTCAGGCTGTAGGGATGGCTACGATTTGTTACCTTCGCTTCGCTTTTTCAATATTAATAAAATTATTTTTACGAAACCACTTTTATTTATTTCCAACAGGTATATAAACTATTAAAACATTCGAATTGTTTTGAATACAAAATTTATGTAAAACAATCTTGATAACCTACGGGAGTGGAAGTTGTAGGTTTATATACCTAACCTATTATATGTGTGTGTGTGTGTGTGTGTGTGTGTGTGTGTGTGTGTGTGTGTGTGTGTGTGTGTGTGTATGCATACATACTTATAAACACGCATATACTTATGCGTAAACACTATCGGTCTCAACTCTTATTCGATATTTAAACGTTTTATGCCAAACAAAAGATCATTTTCCTGAATGGCTGAAATCGCACCAAGAGATTGGGGGAGGGGGGTTAAAGGGGAATAATTTTCAGAAAATGTCGTACTATTTACGTTTTCTTTGCTCGAACATTAACCGAGATATTAAGGGCTTAAAAGCAACACACAGCAACAAGATAATATTTCTTAATTGCTGAAATCGGGCCAGTGATGGGGGGGGGGCATCGTGCTACACCTATTTTAGGGGCAAGCATTGTATGTATGTCATGCTTTCCTTTGGAAAATGTTCTGCTGCTCTCGCTCAGTCTCTGAATATCTTACATTTATTATCAAATTCACTGTCTCATGTGCCTTCTCTTTCATCACTATTCACACTCTATATCTTACTTTCAATTTAACTATTTTTTTTTAATCCATTCAGAAGTCTCACCGAATATATAGTCAGATAACTTGGCTGTTCCAAAATGAAACGGCTTTGTTTTGCTTGATCTCTTCGACAGTGTGCTCAACATTCTACGCCAAAACGAAGACATTTCCGACTCTTAGTCAGACCCTTGTAGAACCGTGTGGCAGGTTGTTGAGGGACGTGTCTGGCGTTCAGCAAAATGCAGTCCATTTGGAATCCACTCTACAGCTTTCAGCAGTGCCCCATCGTTATCTTCAGATTATTCACCATCTATTGAGCTCCAAAGCCCGGAGGGTGAATTTTATATATCTTTATATATATAATTCTAGCGTACGTGTGTATGTCACTGAACTCCTCCTAGACGGATGGTCCGATTTGATTGAATTTTTAAATACGCGTACGGGTGACGCCCCGGATGGTTTAGCGCCTCAGATCGGCCAGTCAGATGGAGCAGGAGTGGGGGTCGTGAGGGAGGCCTGTAATTAAAAATAGCCGTATTTCGTTTCCTATTGGTTTTTCGGCAAATATGCACAGGATAAGAGTTATTTACGTCGTTATTTGGAGTAACTTTTGTCATATTCACTTTCGTCGTATAATAAAGTATAAACGAGATATACGCTAAAAAAGTAAAGAGGGGCCAACAATTTTATTGGGCACCAACGATTTAACCGAACTGAACAAAACTCGGTATGTGAATTAGCATTAATTCTACCATGGTTATAAGCTGTACTAAATTTGTAAAGTTCGAACGGGAGTGGGGGTTTACTGAAGGCCGAAAACTAAAAAACGCCGATATCTCGGTTAATATTAAAGACAGTGAAAAAAGGTACGTGACAACGTTTATAGATCTTTTAATTTGCAAAAAGATTGGTTCTATACAAAATTTCGATCAGACTCAAACTACCGGAGATATTTCGAATTTTCGAAAATCCTCCCCTCTAAATCCCCCCTCCCAATGATCCGATTCCAGCCGTTGAAAAACATGATCCGTCTTTTAACGTGAAACGTTTAAATACGGAGTTTGGTAACGATCAAGCAAAAATTGCGACCGCTAGAGCGTTAACAGGCTAATACACCTCTATCTTTATATATATAATTCTAGCGTACGTGTGTATGTCACTGAACTCCTCCTAGACGGATGGACCGATTTGATTGAATTTCTAAATACGCGTTCGGGTGACGCCCCGGATGGTTTAGCGCCGCAGATCGGCCCGGCAGATGGAGCAGGTCTCCGGTCGAAGGGCGAAGGGCGAGGTTATTGGAAATGTAATGAATTGTTAATATGTTTGTCTAATGTATGTTGTTTTTTTTTATATTTTTTTTTTTTTTTTTTTTTTTTATCTGAGACCCAGATTTCATAGATGGTTGGTGATAAGGTAGTGCGACCTACCGGGGGTGAGAATGGATAATTCCCCTTCTGCTGAACTTACGTTCCATTATAAGGGAGGTGGTAATGTCGAAAGGGTGAAATGGAACTCGATAAGGGTAGGTGACCCGGTAGCTGGTGATACCGGGTGGGTTGTTTAATGTATGTCCTTAGAGTTTAATTATGTTTTTTATTTTTTTTTTTTTTTTTTTTTTTTTTTTTTTTTTTTTTTTTTTTTTACCCGAGATCCAGAGGGAACTAGATGTTGGTTGGGAGACAGAGTGACCTGCCGTGGTTGTCCCGACAGTTCCCCTTCTACTGAACACTCAGATGTTCCATTATAAGGGGGTGTTGTGATCTAGAGTGGGGGTAAATGGAACTGTGGTTGTGGGTTACCCGACGTCTGGCGGCGTCGGGTGGGTTGTGAGGATAGGAGAAAGCGAAAGAAGAAAGGATAGGGATAGTAGGAGGGGAGGTAGTAAAGAATAGATGAAAGACTTATAGATAAAAGACTAAAACTAACCTAAGAGTAGAGTCACCGCGCAAGCCGTCACTGGCCCTAGGCGGACGCTGTGAGCGAGGGAAGGAAGGACGCCGAATACGCTTATAGACTAAATAACTAACCTAACTAATACTAAAAAACTAAAAATAAAAACTAAGCTAACATCCTAAACCTAATATAAGCTAGACGGCCCATTGATGTTTGTGGGTAGTGCTCCCGTTCCCGAGCAGTGCCGTAGAAACTCAACAGCCGGTAATGTCGACTAGCGGCTCGACATCCTCGACCGCCTTCCGCCAACACACCGGCTGAGGAGGGGGTTGTAGGGAGGAGAATAAGGGATTGTCGATGTATTGCAGGGAGTCATAAAATTTTACATGTCGGCGGGAAATGGATTGGGAAATGGGTTCAAGTTCTAAGGTGGGATGGATAATTCGGTTGGGGGATCTTTGGAGGGAGGTGTGCCGGACAATTTTCCGGACAAGGCCGTTTTGGTAGGATTGGAGATCGTTGAGGGAGGATTGGGTGAGGTAACGGAGGACAGGGGATCCGTATAGGAGGGCGGGTTGGATTACCCCTTTAAGGATGAGGAGTTTGAGGCGGAGGCTGAGGACGGGGGAGGTGAGGAGGTAGTTTAGGGAGCGGAAACGGTATCTGCAGGATTTTATGGTTTTTTGGATATGGGTGGAGAAGGAAAGGTGTCTATCTAAGTGTACGCCTAGATAGCAGATGGAGCGGGAGATGGAGAGGGTTTGGTTGTCTAGTTGGAAGGATTCTGGGATGGTGGTGTTTTGTTTATGGTACGTGAAAATCAGGGCATCTGTCTTCCTGGGATTCACGTGGATGTTAATCTTCTTGAGGTCGTCGGACACCGTTTGGCAGGCCATTTCTGCCAAACGGAGGGCAAGGGTAGGATTGAGGGAGGTGCTAACAATCGCCACGTCATCTGCGTATGCTACTACCTCAGTGTTGTGGAACCGTTGACTGACCACTTGTGCAGTGTACGCCGTGAATAAGGAAGGAGAGAGAGGAGAGCCCTGAGGCACTCCAACTCGGAGAGGGTAGGATGCGGATAGGTATTCGCCCTTCTTATACGTATCTTACACGTACCTTGGATTCGCCGACCCTTACTTGAAAGGTTCGGCCGTGTAGGAAGGAGCGTAGCATGGCGAGGAGTTGGCTGGGACAGCCATGCTTACTGAGGGTATTAAGGAGATGGGCGTGGTCAACGGAATGTTTAATTATGTCATCTAAATAAAGATGTTTTCAGCTGCGAGAGGTTTTCACTTTCAGACATTGTTATTTATTGTCCAAATATATTTTAATTTGTTTTGAATGTTGCAATTATTTTCTTTTATTTATTTATATTTATGTATTTGCATATTATTGTTGAGGGTTTTGATTTATTTCAATTATTGGTCTACAACTGTTTGTTTTTAAGGACGTGTATGGCGCATTCTACCAGAGAATCATAGAACTAAAACGTCTTCTTTTCCTTCTCTCATATTTTCCTTTTCTTTTTGCGTACCAAGTTTTCGCGATATTTTGTTTACTATTTGTGTTTTGGCAAACGTGCACATAACAAATGTTATTTTTTGCGTTATTAAAAGAAGATTTTTTAAAAATAACATTATTAAATTTAATATCCTAATCGCTTGATATATCATGCAGGACAACGTCTGCCGGGTCCGCTAGTATATATATATATATATATATATATATATATATATATATATATATATATATATAATTAATTACGTACAATTATAACATCAATAAATTATTTCTCTGAAGGGAAGACTCTTAAAAGTACTAAATGAAATTTACCGATATAAGAGATTTTAGAAGGCAAATCACTTTGGGAGAGAAGAGAGGGTTTTGAACCTCGTTTGTGACAGTACACGTTTTACTATGGGATATTACTACGGTATAATATATATCATTCCTAGAGAGACTTTTTGGTAATATAGCTTTCTGCTGGGAAAAGCATCTCTCCAGTTCGGCTATTATACCAATTTTATCCGGTTTCATGCTATTGTCCTCTCCGTACTCGGTCTGTTTTCTATGTTCTTGGGCAGTCACGAATTCTCAACGTCAGAATTCAATAGGAATATAGGACAGGGTTCGTTCTGATCTTGACGCCACTAGAATGTAATTTCATCCAACCTCAAACTAGGTATTACTTAAAAAGTGGTTCCTGAAGTCCTCATCGTTGATCTGCTTACTGAGCTAGATATTCCATTATTATTTACCATCCTATTTTTTTGCAAGAGTAAGATTGTTGCTATCAAGGACAATCGTGATGTCGTTTAATTTTAAGTACGTCGTTTATTGCCTTATTTGCATTCTATACGAGATGAAACAATGATTCGAATAGTTCTGGTAAAGAATCGTATAATTACTGAACGTACAATATCCTCCTTCATCTTCTTCTTAACTACAAAGCCACTCGCGTCCTTCCTTAACTTCGGAGATAATCACAAGAGTAATTTTCATTATAAATTCGTAGATATTACAGAATCCAATCGAAATAAAGAAGAAAAAACATAGGTTGACATTCTGTGCAGCTGTGTTAATCTTTGTTACCCATTTTGATGACTCATTGGGCCACCATTGTGGGACTAAACTAAGAATAACAGAAATAGAAATATGTACACGAGCTAACACCTATTTATGGCCCTCGGGGTGAATTTTATTTTGGGAGTTGAAATACGAACAGTCTGATTTGCTTAATATTTTTTAAGAGGAAAACACAAAAGCAGACCTTCCTTCCACAAACGATATATTTAATACCGACAGACCACTTTCATAGCCAGAGATCCATCATCAGCGCTCAGTCAACACACAAACAGTATTACAATTACATTAAGTTAACAGTTGTATGGAATATGGTACAATTTTCCTTAATCTAAGTAATTATTAAAAACAGGATAAAAATGTTTTATCAATATAATAAAAATATATAAAAACTTACAAAAACAGACCTCTGTCGTGACTGTCCAACTTGTAAATCTTACTTCTCTTTTTACTAACTGTTAAAGCTTGTTTGTGTTTTGTATATTATATATTGATTTTATACCCTGGGGTTTTTCTCTTGTTATTGAAAAAATGGTTTTGTTAGTTTTTATATCTTTTTCTTATATTGACAAAATTTGTTTATCCTTTTGACTGTTTATAATAATTTTGTAGATTAAGGAAAATCGTGCCATACTACTACTTACTATATAATTGATAACTTGATGTGTATTTGTTATTTTGTTTGTGTGTTGACAGAGCTCTTTCTCTGAAAGCGCTCTGTCGCTGTTAAATATATTTTTTGTGGAAGGAAGGGCTGGCTGCTTTTGTGCTTTCCTCACCCGACTACTGGCAAGGATTCAATAATAAATTTGTTAAGGAGTGAGTAGACAAATAACGTCATCAAATAATATTTTACGTTCTTGTCTGGAAAATGTTTATTTCATCTATACCCTACTCTATATTTAACCGTTTCAGTCAACACTAAAGATCATATTTCTTATGGCTTAAGTCGGAACTGGAATTTTGTGAGTTTAGAGAGGGAGGGATTCCAAACTTCACTAATTTCTAGTAATGAGTCGAATCCTTAAATGTTATGGAACCAATCTTGTTGAACTATTGAAGTTCTACAATTGTTGTTCTATACATTTTTTCGTAACTCAAATATTAAGGGAGTTATTCGTACTTTTCTGTTTCCAGCCTTACATGCCTCCCCTGCCCCTTGTTGTCGGTTTTAGCAGATTTCCCTTGTGGGAAATCAGCTATTGAGGTTGTACTCATGAAATTTTTCTTCAAATGTCCATCGATCCTACCTAGGAGATGACAAAAATGTGGTCCGTTCAAAACTGTATAAATATTTCTATATATATATATATATATATATATATATATATATATATTATTGTTGTCGCAATTATTGTTTAATCGGTACCAAACTTGATATTTAGTCGTTTTATATAAAAAGACAGATCAAGTTCGTTAATGGCTGAAATCGGACCAGTGGGAGGGGGGTTTAGAGGCGAGGATTTTCGAAAATTCGAAATATCTCCGTTACTATGTATATGTCGGATCGAAAAATTGTATAGAATCAATCTTATTGCAAATTAAATTTACTATAAATATTGTTATATACATTTACTCTCTATCTTGAATATTAACCGAGATATTTGATTTTTATTAAATGTTGGCGGGTAACGGACGAAAGTGTTTCCCGCCAAAAGCTAGTTCGGCCGTTTTTGTAACTGTTTGCCACTCGTGAAATTTTTCTATTGTAATACTTCACGGGGGAAATCTCCTTAGTTTACGCAGCCCCTGCGTGACGGACTTTTTTTTTTCTTAATAGAAATAAAGAATTTGTGGTGAGATAAGATCAGTAGTGTTAATACCAGAACGTGGGAAGTTTGCTTGGTTTACGCCTTTAGCTTAGTTAACTTTTTTATCTTAACCCTTCAACGACTGGTAACACCGCTAGTGGAACAATGGTTGTTTAGCTTGACCTTGAATGCCAGACATATATCAATATCATTGCTTCCTGCTTACATTCTTTTTATCATGCATCACAATTTTTACAAAAAGTTCTTTTAATTGTATAACATTTATTAAGTGCCAACGCCCTAGTTCTCTTGGTTAACCTTAGTCCTTATTTATGTATGACAAGTTCTTTGTTAGGTAATTTCGAAAAACTGAGATTGTGAACTTAACTTCATTTTATTCCCTCAAAAATGTCATGATAACTCAGATTCAAGGTAAAATTATTGACAGTGCAATCGTCATTTTACGCAACATCCTCTAATAGTATTAAACCGGTTTTAAAACCAGTTGAAATGAGAGTTACCAACTCTGAATGAAACCATACTTATTGTGCGTTTACTTTTCTTATTCCAACGGGCCCTGGGTTTAACCACCATGCCTAATGTGGCATAAATATGAAATGGAGTGGGAATAAATTCCTGTAGTGCACTGAAAAAAAAAAAAATGCGAACAAACTTCCGTTTGAAATTACCTACTCAATAATATATATATATATATATATATATATATAGGAAACAAAAATCAGAATGATGTCACTGAAAACAAGTTGACCTTCATTTGATGTAAAATTGGACAGAAACGAAATGAAGGGGGGGGGGTGCAAGACAAGAAGCCAAGAACGGTTATTGAACTGTCTGGCAGTCGTAAGTTGTGTGTCAGTTCAGTGCCTCCTTAGAATAAATATCTACCACGTGCGTGATATATATTTGTTTTCAACCTCAAATATGGCTTGTGAGTCTACTTTTGATATCAAACAATATTTCATAAAAAATAGTAATATTTAAATTATATTAATTCTTTCTTTTAATAATGCTATGGTATCTTAAAGAGGGATCGATACACTTGGTAGAAGAAATCTCATGTCAGTAGACATCTGAACTATAGGGAGCTCATGACGGGCACCTCAACTGTCTCTTCTTCCCTTCCGGTCATCGAAGCATTGTGTTAGCTCAGAATATTTCTTTTAAAGAATAGAAAGCTCGTCCGGGCCTTAGTAGTATTTCTTATTCCAAAGAAAATCTATACTGTTTGAAAATTAATGTACCTATTTATTTTTCTACTAGCCGTGTTATCCGTCTTTGACGGGTTGAAAATTAAATGGTTTCCCGTGGAAATATAATGATTGTATACACAAAATCAATAACAAAAATTCCCTGTAACATGAATAGTAAAAGTTCTGTCATTCTTTTTTTCACCCGAAATATAAGCAGTTAGACAAATGTATTATTAGAATTGTTGTTATCCGGAAAATAATTGATATAATAATGGTTTCCCGTCGAAATATAAACATTGGATAATCGGAAGCACTAAATAAACCATTCTTAGCGTTCAAATTAATCATGTCAACAGTTTTGAGCATGAATATATATTGGCGGGGGGGGGGGGGGAGCAAATTAGGTATTGATGTTGTACTCATGACGCGGACACAAAGAATAAAATAAAAATAAAAATGAGTTCTTGATCAATCCCTCTTCACTGTTCAAAATTCTGTTTACAATATTAATCATAATCATGGATAGCAATCATTCAAGTACCATAGACCATAAAATTCTGTAAAATCATAAAATGTGAACTATGAATACAAATTTATTTTCTCAAAAGAGGCCCCAAGCACAACGATGCTACATACTTTATGAATTTAATGACCATTATTAAAAATATTCAAATGTATAACTGAAGAAGAAATTTTGTATTCATAGTTTTACTTTATTAGCAGACGTAAATGGCACACCTCCCCAGCACTTTCAATCCCCTTAAAAATTGTTTTGTTTAAATAATTTATGATATTTAAGTAAATGTTTCTGGGAGAGAACATAACATCACTAAAGAGCAAATAAAAAATATTGCATAAGGCATTTTCATGTAAACTTTAATGAGTACAAACGTTCTACTGGTTTAAACACGCCGTTTAATGATTAGCTGCAATAACAAACATCATTACCTTCAATTATTAAGCATCAGTGACCTCTTCCCGCCAAAAGTCGACCCAAGTCGGCCGATCAAAGGCGGTCTGCTAGGAGGTGTGTTATAAACAACTGCTCAATTAGTTCGTTTAAATTATAGCAACTGCAGTTATTCTAAATATTAAACCATAGAAATGCTTAAATATAAGTCTAAAAACATAGGATCAATGTTCATAGTATACCTATATTAAAAACATTTAAATGAGTTTTAAAAAAAATTGTTGATTTCCGCTATAGTTTTACGCGTATATCTCGCTTATACTTCGTTATACGAATAAAATGTACGTAACAAAAGTTACTTTAAATAACAAAAGTAAACAACTTTTGTTATGTGTAACTTTGCGGAAAAACCAATAAGATACAAAATATTGCAATTTTTAATTTTAGGCTCCCTTATAACTCCCACTCCTGACGTCTCTGACAATAGCCTATAGTCTAAGTTGGATTAATATTAATATACGTATCAAGTTTCATCAAATTCGGTCCAGTAGTTTAGATGTTTTAGAAAAAGGTGTGTGTGTGTGTGTGTGTGTGTGTGTGTGTGTGTGTGTGTGTGTGTATGTGTGTGTGTGTGTGGTGTTGTTGTTTTTTGGAGTTTTGGTCAGTGTTAGTGAAAAAATCTTAGTTCATTCCAATATTTCGAGAATATTTATTTTTTCTTCTTCAGGGCTAAAAAATACAGGTACTACTTTATATATATATATATATATATATATATATATATATATATATATATATATATATATATATATACTATATAAAGTAGTACCTGTATTTTTTAGCCCTGAAGAAGAGAAAATAAATATTCTCGAAATATTGGAATGAACTAAGATTTTTTCACTAACACTGATCAAAACTCCAAAAAACAACAACACCACACACACACGCACACATATATATGACGGACCTCATTTTCGTCATCTCCTAGGTAGGGTCAATGGACATTTGATGACATTTTTGAATAATCGCTTCACGAGCAGAACCTCAAAAGCTGATTTCCCATAAGGGAAATCTACTAAAATTGATTGTTGCCTAATTTAAATAGAAACTCAGACAAACTTTAAAGTTTTATTTATATAGATTTACTGAAGCAATTAAATTAAAAGTATTTTTTATTATTTCCAAACCAAATTAGCTATATTGTTTGCCCATTTTAAATAAAAATTTAACAAGAAAATAATTTTGTTTTTCAGAGGAGGAATGGGTGTTGGTTCCTCCAGATGGAGGACGTGGTTGGTTCATCCTGGCTGGAACACTGCTCATCAACATGCTTATCCCAGGGACCATAAAATCTTTTGGAGTTTTATTCGTTGAGTTCCTAGAAGTCTTCAAAACAACACCAGTAGTTGCTTCATGGATACCAGCTCTGTGCTATTTCTTATATTGTTCTATAGGTAAGAAAAAAATCACATTCTTCAAAAAAAAAAAAAAATACTTTTAAGGAAAAGTGTACTTTAATTTTTTGAAATAAAGTGTACTAAAATCGATCTTAACGTACTGGGAAATGTTTTCACTGATACTGATGAAATCAAGGATAGGAGTCTGATAAGATAAAAAGATAAGACAAAGTTTCAGGGATAGATCAATTGACGTCCCATTGGATTGAGGAATACAATGATGAGGATAGTAAACAGCCACCAATGCTCAGGAAATTTACTCCTCTTTTAAAAACAACAACGCTCCAAGTGCGGACCATATTTACTCAGAATTAGTGAAGTATTTCGGAGATGCTGTTATCTGTGAGAAGGTTTATCAATTAAATTTATGATACATAGATAACATATAGAATAATCCAGTAGATTGTGGAGAAGCGAATGCTGACCATATTCTATAAATAATAAGGTTCAAAAATTTAAATGCGAACATTATATAGGTACATCGCCCCACAGCTTAAGATCCTACCGGTCGCCATTTGTCCCCCGTTCAGAGGGTTCAATGGTCACCTCGTGACACGAGTTTCGAAAACTTTCTTCTCGTCCTGCCGAAACACAATCTTTATAATCCACCATTTAACTTCAAAGCAGTATAAACTAGTATGGCTAATTAACTACCAGGACACAAACATATTGGACTTAGTACTGAAGTCGACGAACAGGCAAAATTAGGGCCTAAGAAACTTGATGTAAACAATCAGGAACTAACACCAGAGGATTTAGTAAATACTGCAATTACTAAGATTCTACAAGATTGGGAACAAAGATGGCTATGAACAGACAATAATCATCGGCAACTTAAATCGTCTGTATTCAAACAGGCTAATAAAATTGCAACTTATATAAGTAGAGAGAAAGTCATTTTATGATACCAAGGCTCCGCATAAGCCACTTCTTCCTGAGTCATAGTTATTTAATGAATAAAAGCGAGAAGCTCAAATGTAATGTTTGGAATTATATTTTTACAATAAAACACACATTGACGGACTGCAAGAGACAAAATCTGCAGATGCTACAACTGGCCCGATCTACTTTCAGTATGGGTGTCGTGCCGACTCTGTGGCATCGGAATTTACCCCCGCGCGTGCGTGAAATTCTAGCTGTCTCTAAACAGGAGGACGTGGAGGCCCTTACCAGCGTGGCAGATCAGAATATGGAAGTAGAAGGCCTAAGGCCTATGCATTTACTACCCCACACACCACCCCGTTATAATAAACCCTCGGCCAGCTCCAGCAATGACGCATTTCTAGAGGAGCTGAAGAAGCATCGAACAGTGGGAGAAGATCTACAACAGCGATGCAAGTCAACTAGCAGACGTAGTAGTTCCCCGGAAAGCGGGCGATTGAAGTCTCCAGGTGACGGACTCTTCTTCTTCCGCCGCAGATTTGGACCATAGGATTGCCAAAAACCCTGCAGCTGGAAGCCTCTTGAGCAGCGAGGTTTTTAGAGGGGCCGACTGATAACGCGGCCATCGTTGAAGCCCAGCTACAACGACGCCTGATCATTATGGACAAGAGGTCCGGCCTCTCCTTCTTGGTGGATACCGGAGCCTCTATCCATCGTACCATGTAACCCTCGTACCCCCATTCGCTACACACTCGTCGCTACCAACAACACTGCCATCCCTACCAACATCTACATTGGTCTCTGGCGCATCTTTCCCTAGAGCTTCGTGGTAGCTGATGTTGGTCGTTCCATACTCGGTGCAGACTTCCTGTTCCACCACAATTTCTCTGAGGACATCAGCAGCAGTAGGCTCACCAACCATCAACCGGTCTTAGGTCTATTGGGAGAGGCTCCACTGTCTCCGCACATTCGATCACAACCATCCCCGACGGTTGAATTTCAGCGAATGATAGATGAGGTATCAGCCGACCTTCGAAGAGCCCTTTTCATGTAATCACGAAGGAGGACGGCAGTCTTCGGGTATGTGGCGACTATAGGCGGTTGAGAGTGGCTCGTACCGAACCTAGTGGACTTCACTACTCAACTCTATGGTAAGGCCATTTTTACGACTCTGGATATCACGCGCGCGTACCACTACATCCCCATTGTCGACAAGACGTGGAGAAAACGGCAGTCATCACCCCCCCCCCTTCGCCCCTTCGGCTTGTTCGAGTATCTCCGGATGGCCTTAGGTCCGAAGAAAGGTACGCAGACATTCCAGCGATTTGTTGACAACATGCTGCGGGACCTGCTATTCGTATTCCCCTTCTTGACTTAACGAAGAATGTCAATATATAGATATATATATATATATATATCTATATATATATATATATATATATGTAAAATACTTATACATGCACACATACTAGTATGTTGAAATATATAAATAAGGTTCGAAATTTAACCTGCTCATAAGGTATTTAGTGGGACAATAACGCAATGTGAAAGTAGCATGAGTAGGAGTGGGAATCATCTTATTTTGGTTATAAACAATCATTGCAAAAAATTGTGTTCTATTGTGGTACTGGCTGAATGCCTCAATTTATATCACTCCAAAGGTTTTATTTTTTCAAATAAAGACAATCATCAGAATATATTAATGAAAAAAAATAACCATGCTTGAACCGAGCTTAAAAAATACTAATGATATGAACAATTCATTTCAGGTCCATTAACTACATACCTCTCAATTAAAACTTCCTATAGGACAGTAACTATTGCTGGAGGAATTTCTGCAGCATTAGGGATGATACTTAGCTGTTTCGCTACTTCAATAGTTTACCTTTATTTCAGGTGAGCAAGACATTCATTTTATTTGACAAACAATAAAGATGATGAGAAGAGTCATATGGCTTCTTTTTTAAATATTTTTTCAGTTTTAGTAGCGGACATATGAAGTAAAAAAATACAAACATGTAATATATAATAAGACTTATGTTACAAAATATTTTTTTTTTTATTTTTTTTTTATTTTATTTTATTTTGGAGCGTTCGCAGCGAGGCGATATTGCTCATAAAAAACAACAAAAACAATTTATATAAACAAAATACAAAATGAAAATAGAAACAAGAAAAAATTAAATAATACAAAATAAGAACGCAAACAAATAACAAAACTCGACTAAATAACAGAACGCAACAATATAACGAAACACAACTAAATAATAGAACGAAATCAAATAACCAAACAACGAAAAACAACAATAAACACAAAATAACAAATAAAATAAATAAATAAAAACAAAACATTAAGTTCAAAAACAAAAACTGTAAAGACTAATAAAATTACGTAAACAATTATATAATTTCAATGGATAAAAACTAAACTAAAATTAAATAAATATAAATTAGTATGTAAATAAAATGAAGATTTCTAACACCTAAAATATTTACAATCATATGCTCTCTTTCTTTATCACACATTCAAACATGCATACACACTCACTCTCGCACGGACACACAAACACACGCGCAAATACACACACACACACATACACATATACACACACACACACACACACACACATACGCACATACACACACATAAAAATACAGTAAAACGGTTTAGCTGGAATTTAAAATATTTAATTTAAGAAGGATTAAAAAGGATTTTAAAATGTAACAATTCTAAATTTGTGAGTATATGTTAATGTCATGTAAATGTTGGAGTATTATGGGTATGTGTGGGCTACCTTCAGTAAGTAAGTCGTGTAAGTCATGAGGGATCTTTAGATGGTCACGTCTTTTATGTGTTTTATTGTAAGCGGTATGTGTTTTATTGTAAGCGGAGCATTACACACATTGCAGTTAGGCCTTCTTTTCTTTTGAAATAGGTAACCATGGGTAAGGAAAGAATGACCTATACGTAGTCTCGTAAGGACTACTTCGTCTCTCCGTGTAAATACCTCAAATTTGTCACTCCATGTCTTAACTGTAGTTTTAATTTGTCTCAGTTTGTTGTCTGTTAGTAACCGGTCATGTTGCCATTCTTGGAGTACGTTAGTTTTAATGTAGTTTTGTAGGTCGTCCGATGTTATTTTTTTAATGTCAGTATTGGTGTTTTTTGTCGTTAGTTTTGCGAGCATGTAAACTTCAGTGCTTCGTCCAATATTCTGATGTCCTGGTAGCCACACCAATGTTATGTGATTTTGTTGATTTTGAATGTGTTCAAAAATGTTTGTTATAATAGGATGAGTGGAATATATGTTTTTTAAAGAGAGTAAAGAACTTAGAGAGTCCGAAAATAAAATTATTTGGCGATTTTGAACATTTTGGAGGTTTTCTAGAGATAGGAGTATAGCGTGTAGTTCAGCTGAGTAAATACTTGATGTGCAGTTTAATCTTTTGGCATATGTGTGGTCGTCAATGAGTGCAGCAGCTGCTGTTCCAAAGTCAGTCTTGGATCCGTCCGTGAATGTGTAGATGCTGGAGAGCCTCCATTAAAATATAGAAGGCTTATAATCAATTTAAAATTTATTTTAAAATGTAAAGCTTTAGACACACCTTGCATCCACACATTCTTAAACAATACACCACATTTCAACAAATTCATAAAGAAAAAATGTAAACACAAACCACTTCTTATACGCACATTAGAAAATTCCGCAGACTCAAACATTTTACAGACTCCTATGTACAACAATACTTTACTATCACTTCCTCCTTGGAGAGTAAATAACTTATATATTGATTTAAACTTAACAAAATTTAATAAAAATGATCCCCTTTCTTCAAAATTTTACATGACTGCATTTAACTCCATTACTGCAAATAACCCAAACGCACTACAAAATATTTGATCAAAATTAGATTGAAAGTACATTGCTTTTATCCTTTTTGATAAAGAAAGATACGAATAATGTTTATTCTTTTCCTGACTTCATGGAGAAAAAAAGAAAATTAATTCTTTATAACTATATATTTTAGAAGATGTCCCTTAGAGGAATTCAGCTATTGAGGTCGTATTCATTACGCGATTTTTGAAACATTTCTTCAAATGTCCATCAATCCTACCCAGGAGATGACGAAAATGAGGTCCGTTCAAAATTATATTATATTATATATATATATATATATATATATATATATTGTTACGTTCTTATTACCAAAACCAGTAATAAACGTTTTTAATAAGAGTTCTTTTGGATTGCAAAATTAAATACTCGCAAGTTTCACAGTTTTTATCACTGCACAATTTATTTGGATAATGCACAATAAACTTAGTAATTATTCTTAATTACTACTCACAGTGTAGACTGATAGCGTCACTGTTCTTCTGATTACACAGTCCAATAATTCACTCACGGTCACTGAGATTCACAACAAGACGGCACTGCACTGTCCTTTACTTCGCGGCACTACACTGTCTTAAACACGGCACTAAACTGTTACTTACAGTCACGGCACAACACTGTTCTTCTTATAAAAACACTTTACCGCACTGCACTAAGTCGCACTATAGCACTGATGTGAACATCAAGACAGGTGAGAATAAAACTGACTGCTCACGGCTGGCCCGAGCTTCTTTATATAGGTCGTCGGCATACATCAAAGGGGAATTGTCTGGTTCATTCGAGGCTGGGCTAGACGAGCCTAGTAGCGTCTCGACCCTCCGTCGGTCTCTTTGATCTACGTCACACTTTCCAAATACGCGACTCTCTCTCTCTCTCTCTCTCTCTCTCTCTCTCTCTCTCTCTCTGAAGGATTATTCATCTATTTAATTTTCGCAACAATATATATATATATATATATATATATATATAATTGTTGTTTGATCCTTACCAAACTCGATATATAAAGATCAAGTTCGTTAATGGCTGAAATCTGACCAATGGGAGGGGGGGTTAAGAGTGGGAATTTTCGAAATATCTCCGTTACTACGTGACCCCCCCCCCCTCTATATTATAAATTACTTTCATATATTATCTTTTGAAGTAATAACTCAAACACAATTGTATAAAATCTCTATGGAAGGTTCTTATCAATAACACAGAAAAATGATTTTTTGTACTGGTCATTTGTTTGGTAGGATAATTTTGAAATTTCCATGACATCTAAGGAATTTCTAAAAGTTTAGAAAAGAAACATAAAAATACAGGATTGCACAGTAGGATTGTTCTTGCTGAAGAAAGTAAATTTTCTTTTAAAGACAAATTTTTAAAAGGAGACCTATTAATTAAGAAATTGCAAAATTGGCAAACCAAAACTTAATTTTTTTTTTTTAGCTTTGGAATTCTTGTTGGTACGGGAGCAGGCCTTTCCTTCCCACCTGGTATTTACCTCTGCACATCATATTTCCAAAAGCGAAGAGGCTTAGCTAATGGTATAGCAATATCTGGAAGTGCTATTGGTTCAATTATATTCCCACCTTTCTTAAGATATCTTCTACGAACTTATGGCTACAGGTAAAAATATATAATTCATATAATGTGTGGTGAATCTGAAAAAAAAAAAAAAAAAAAAAAAAGAAGTTTTCTTTAAATTAAACAAATTGGACCATTTAATTTGATATTGTTTCAGGGGAGCAGTACTCATTATGGGTGGATTAACATTGAATGTTATTGTTGGAGCATTGATGTATGAACCAGTAGACCGACATATGAAGAAAGTTAAAGTAGTAAAGGAAGTGACCAATGGTGAAGTGCCTACTGAAAATGATAAGGAGAAAACAGTTATAGAAATTCCTCCCTCTCAAAAAGAAAAAGAACCTGTTTATATAATAAAAAATAACCCAAGAGATCAAGAATCAGAAGTGCCACTGCTCTCTCAATCAATGGGAACTCGTAAAATTAGTGTTCCAGCATTTAAGAAATCAGAATCAGCTCGAAAAGTTAGCTCTGCTTCCTTTGGTGGTCGTATGATGGGGAGCACTGGGCAAATTACAAGGAAAATGAGCGGCTATACTAGCCCAATGCAACTGGGCAGCACAGGCCATATGTCAAGAAATTACAGTGTAGCCTCAAATATGTCATCCTCATCTCTCCGTTATGTAAGCACTGCTTTTCATGGAAGCACATTGGTTGGCCTTAACCCAGAGTTTACATCTAATGTAAATCTAAAGCCTCCAGAAAGAAAATGGTTTTGGTGTTGTGGCTCTAAAGACTCCAAAAAAAAAGATAGTAAAGAAAATGACAAGAAAAGTGGAACAACATGGATAGATCTTTTGAAAGATCCAATCTATCTCATTATTTTGATTTCCAATGGTACAAGTGCAATTGGTTATGTTAATTTCACCATTTTAGTACCTGCATATGCACAATCATTAGGTTATGACAAAGATGTATCGTCATATTTATTATCTATAATATCTTGCACTGATTTAATTGGAAGGGTTGGAGGAGCATCGCTGTCAGATATTATAAAAGTTGACAAGAGAGTATATTTCATAGGAGGATATTTGGTTTCGGGTGTTGTATTGGCTGCCCTTCCTTTTGTCCATACATATAATATGGTTGCGACATTATGTGCAATTTTTGGCCTTGCATCAGGTACTTATGTTGGTATTACTGCTGTTATAATGGCTGAGATTCTTGGGGAAGACCTCTTGGCCTCTTCCTATGGCATATCATTATTTGTGAATGGTATATTACAACTAATTGGACCACCAATATGTGGTGCTATTTATCAGGAAGTTAATAGTTATAGTTCTATTGTATGTGGCCTTGGCACTGTGCTAGTTTTTGGAGCTGCTGTATGGCTCATGGTTCCATTTCTCAATAAAAAGCCAAAATCTTAAATTTTTAATTGTACAATTCAAAAGTGATTCCTTAGAAATACTACCTAATTTTAATATTATAAAACATTGATTGTGTGTAAATGACGTTTTAGTCAAATATTTTATAAAGTAATTTCTAAATATTACTTGTATTTTGTATGAACATATAGCTCGTAAGAGAAAATGAACTATTTTTGTAAACTACCATTTCCATAAATTTATAATAAAATTTAAATATACGTACTTAATTGATAGTTTTTGTGTCACAGTGGTGAAAGAGGGGACGGACATTAGGTTTCAGATTGCTCAGTTCAGAATGAAACCTATAGCTGACAGGGTAAAAAGTTTGTCAGGTTAATTATTTAAGTGCGTAAAGACACCAGAAAGGCCTTTGAAGCGTTCTCAACTATAATATCATTAATTAAGTATTTTACTTTTAACCAAGTTATTAGTGCAATAAATGCACTCTTCAAAATTGAAATGAAGTTAGTAAACATTTTTTTCTTTGGTCAGCTGCATTTATGTCCTTCAACTCCTTACTGGTAGATAGCTAGTCTGAAGATAATTAATAAATAAAAGTGATACTTTTTTCTGTCATAGCAGTAAATATGCCAAAACTGAACATTTGACGTGTTTTTTACTAGACTAATAATTATTAGTACTTAGTATTTTTCCTTATTAAAGCTAAGTATCATAATTGTATTATTTATTTCTTTTTTTATTCCATCTTTTATTTTTATAAATTTTATTTAAACCAATGTATATTTATATTGTATAATTAATGAAAAATTCATGTGATATTAAAAAAGATTGTTCATATTACCACTAAAATATAAGTTGAAATCCATATTTTTAATATATTGCCTTTTTTTTATATATACATACTTATTATATAATCCCTGAACTAGTCCCTACAGAACAATTTCACAGTCAATTGAATAATTCAATATTTAAAGTGTTTATAAAATTTGCTTAAATAGGTTAACAAAAAGGGACCTATAACGTTTGTAATATAATGCCTCGGCTACTGTACAATACCTGTTAATCGAGAAACTCAATAGCTGATTTCCCTTAAGGGAAATCTGCTGAAAGTGATTGATTCATAATGCTCAAGATGTTAAAAAAACCCTCATCGTTTACTACAAGATAAACATCTGGCTCCTGATTCAAACATTACTTAATTAAATTACTTAATTAAATTACATTACTGATGATTTTTCCTCAGCTGAAGATTTCGGAGCAGGTTCTCATCTGTAAAAACATATGTCAGTAGATGGTTTTATAAAATATACATGATGGCAGAAGCTTAGAGCACAAAAAAAAATAAACTCTTACATAGCTAAGATTCAAATTGTATAACTTAAGGCTGAAAACAAAAGCAATAAAAATAGCTTGGTTAATACATGGATGAGAGAAAAGTTCGTCATGCATAGTTGCGTAAACTAAGCAGTAATAGAAGTGATTGTTAATGAAATCTTACTTGATGATCTAATCATACAACTTACTTGCATGTAGCTTATCTAGTAAAAACTTTAGATATTTAAGCTTGGAATAAGATCAGGATCAATAAATAGGCCTTGTCCTCTAATAGTGTTTTAATTTATGCAAAGTGCACATTCAGAGTGGGCGCTCCATCGTCAGTGGTTGCTGACAAGCAAGACAAGGCTTAAATGTGTACAACTACACTTCCCGTTTGGGCGTATTGTTTTCCGGTAAGGGTCAGGTAGGAGGAGACTTATAGAATAGAAATTTTAGTTTTGAAAAATAAATGAAAATAAGTCCCTAGTCAATCCCTCTCCACTGTTTGACTCACCGTGAATAATCCAAATCATAATCATGGATAGCATTTATTATAATTAAATATTATCTATAATGTACATATTTCCTGTCATGAACCTACTCCGTGATTGTGAGCTTAGTTATATACATAATAGTAAATTTGGGTTGAATGCAATTCCATCATTTCACAGGAAATAAGTTAACACAATTAACTGTGTTAGCCCCCCGACAACTTCCGCCCGCGCTTCAGCATCAACATTGCTTTAATTAAATTATTTATTTAAAACATTAAAAAAGTCCGCCACGCAGGGGCTGCGTAAACTAAGCAGATTTCCCACCTGAAGTTTCACAATAGAGAAATCTACCTAATAACAACAGTAGTAGTAAGGAATCTCTAAACCTATTCACGAGGGACGAGACAGGCACGGAAACAGCCGCACTAGCTCTCCCGAACATAGACGACTCCTGTCGACCACACGCAAAATACAAATGCAAATATCTCGGTTAATATTCAAGATACAGAATAAATGTATAGAACAATATTTATAGTTAATTAAATTTGCAATAAGATTGGTTCTATACAATTTTTTGATCCAACGTATGGTAACGGAGATATTTCGAACTTTCGAAAATCCCCCCCCCCTACCACTGGTCCGATTTCAGCCCTTAACTAACTTGATCCGTCTTTTTGCATAAAACGTTTAAATATCGAGTTTGGTAACGATCAAACAAAAATTGCGACCGCTAGAGCGTTAACAGACACACACACACACACATATATATATATATATATATTTCCCTCAAGGGAAATCTGCTAAAACATATTTCTAGTAATTTATATACGTGGTGTAAATAAATAACAGTGATACCCTAAAACTAATTTAATTTATATTTTAAAAGCGAGGTGAGGGAAAGACATTGTAGCCCTCCCTGGAAACTCAAATCATATTCAGTTTAAATGCATGTTGTTTTTTTAGCAGATTTCCCTTAAGGGAAATCAGCTATTTAGGTTGTACTCATGACGGAATTTTCGAATGTTTTCTTCAAATGTCCATCAATCCTACCTAGTAGATGACGAAAATGAGCTCCTTTCAAAACTCTATATATATATATATATATATATATATATATATATATATATATATATATATATATATATATATATTTGCCTGTTACCGCTCTAGCGGTCGCAATTTTTGTTTGATCGTTACCAAACTCGATATTTAGTCGTTTTATGTAAAAAGAAAAATCAAGTTCGTTAATGGCTGAAATCTGACCAGTGGGAGGGGGGGTTTAGAGGGGAGGATTTTCGAAAATTTAAAATATCTCCGTTACTGTACGTCGGATCGAAAAATAGTACAGAATCAATCTTATTGCAAATTAAATGTGCTATAAATATTGTTCTATACATTTATTCTCTATCTTGAATATTAACCGAGATATTTGCATTTTTATGAAATAGGGGAGTTTCCCGCCAGAAGCTAGTTCGGCCAATTCCGTAACTGTTCGGCTGTCGTATGGAGATTTCTCTATTGTATAACTTCACTTGGGAAATCTGCTTAGTTTACGCAGCCCCTGCGTGACGGACTTTTTTTTTTAGAAATAGGGAATATGCGGTGAGATGGCATCACCAGCTCGTGAGAAATCTGCATAGTTTACAGCCCCTGCGTTACAGACTTTTTAACACTTGTTGCTTCCCAAGATTATAAGTAATTGTATCCATTATCAGTCCTAAGGCAACTTACAGCCTAAAAATGTGTAATATAAACATTGAATCATCGAATAATACTGTAGTTTTATGTGGGTTTAGCAAACTTGCTAAACTTGCTGCTGTCCATACATAGGCAGAATGCAGAACCAGAATCATGGGGTCCAGAACCGAAAAATGTTACGGGCACAAGGTTCAAAATGTCAGAGATTTTATTAAATGCCATTTACAATACTTTTTTCAAAGCAAGCGATGAGGCGAGGGCACTGAGACGTGGTGGAATACGATCTAAGTGTGTAATATGTAAACCAAAACACGCAGGGAAAGGTTATAGAAATAGTACTCATAATTTAGCTTCAAATTTGCAACATCGGCATGGAAAAAGAAAAAAAAATATCACAATCAGGACCTGAAGAACGTTCATGTATCAAGACAGATTATCTGTTTGAAGAGAACTTAATGACATTTATGATACCTTTTTCTGTAAATAATGATCCATTTTTTTTAAAGGGTTTCAATAATATCAATAAAGGTTATTTAATAATTTTAGTTTTAAAAATCCTGGATTTTCTCTTATGCCTTGTACATTAATGAGAATTTTTTTTTCTTTCTTAAATCAATGATAAAAAATCACACAGCCTGTGAAAAATGTCCGGCATCTTTGCACCACTACTGATATTTGATTATGAAAGACAAGAAGCTTCTTGGGCTTCATGGTAAACTGGACATCAGAGTTGGGCAGTAATTAAATACTTTTGTAATTAACTACTTTTTCAACTAATAAATACTAGTTATGTAATTGCAACTACAGTTACAAAAAAGTCCGTCACGCAGGGGCTGCGTAAACTAAGCAGATTTCCCACGTGAAGTTTTACAATAGAGAAATCTGCCTAATAACAACTGTAGTAGTAAGAAACCTCTAAACCTAAAAAACATTATTTAGGGCGTAATAACCCAGTAGTTTCTAACAGTTAACCTAACCTCTAAACCTATTCACGAGGGACGATAGTTATGAAAACGGCCGCCAGAGCTCTCGTCGGAAACTCCGAACATAGCCTATTGGTGACACGCAGAATACAAATGCAAATATCTCGGTTAATATTCAAGATAGAGAATTAATGTATAGAACAATATTTATAGTAAATTTAATTTGCAATAAGATTGGTTCTATACAATCTTTTGATCCGACGTATAGTAACGGAGATATTTCGAATTTCCGAAAATCCTCCCCTCTAAACCCCCCCTCCCACTGGTCCGATTTCAGCCGTTAACGAACTTGATCTTTCTTTTTACATAAAACGCTTAAATATGAATTTTGGTAAGGATCAAACAAAAATTGCGACCGCTAGAGCGGTAACAGACAAATATATAGATAGACTAGCTCAGATACCCGGCTTCGCCCGGGAATTCATGTGAGGCTGAATGGTGATGGTAATTTTTAGCAGGCTTTACATTGCACAATATTTTGACATTTACCCGTCCCAGTGTTTAGGATTGATACCCATCTTTGCCGTGGATTTGCTAATAATAGAATTATTTCTTCGATATTTTTATATTTCCCGTCTCTTATACATGTAAACATGGTGAATTTTTATTTCAGGCCTCCCTTATAACCCCCCTCCCGTTAGAACCTAAACATTTTAATATAACTTATTATCATGGATGAATTAATGCTAATTAACATACCGAGTTTTGTTAAGTACGGTTCAGCCGTTAGTGCCCGCTAAAGTTTTAACGTATAACTCATTTATACTTAAGTATACGGCAAAAGTGTATATAACAAAAGTTACTCCAAATAACAAAAGAAACAACTTTAGTTATGTTTATATTTGCGGAAAAACCAATAGGAAACGAAATATCGCTATTTTTAATTTCAGGCTTCCCTTATAACCCCCACTCCTGCCCGTCCATAGAAATGTTGGTATGGCTTATTATAATGAAGGCCTCACTGTTAATACACATACCGAGTTTTATTTAGTTCGGTTGAGTCTTTTTTGGCAAATAATATTGTTGACTCACGCTATAATTTTTAGCGTATAACACATTTAAACTTAGGTATACGACAAAAGTGTATATAACAAAAGTTACTCTAAATAACAAAATAAACAACTTTTGTTATGTGTATATTTGTCGAAAAACCAATAGAAAACGAAATATCGCTATTTTTAATTTCAGGCTTCCCTTATAACCCCCACTCCTGCCATCCCATAGAAATGTTGGTATGGCTTATTATAATGAAGGCCTCACTGCTAATACACATACCGAGCCTAAAGTCTAAGTTGGGTTAGTAGTAATATACATACCAAGTTTCATAAAATTCGGTTCAGCCGTTTGTGCGTGAAAAGGTAACAAACAAACAAACAAACAAACATACACGAAAGAAACAAAATGCAGATATGGTGTCTATGACATGTGAAACGAAAAGTTATCGTGAAATTTCGCGAAAAAAATCAATGTACAGACAGAGGTTACAATTTTATATATATACTAGCTGAGATACCCGGCTTCGCTCGGGAATTCATTTGGGGCTGAATGTTGGTGGTATATTTTTGGCAAGGCTTTACTTAGCACAATATTATGACATTTACCCGTCACAGTGTTTAGGGTTAACACCCGTCGTTTATGTGGATTTGTTAATAATAAAATTATTTTTTTATGCAAGACTTCACTGTTCTGCATATTGTCATATTTCCCGTTTCCTGTGCATTATGCATAGATTTGAATTATTAATGAGAAAATATTGACATACATTTGAATAAATTTTTTCATTTGAGGTACCTGGTAGTTCATATTGAAAAGAAGTGTTGAGAAAATTTCTCTAAATAACAAATTAAACAACTTTTGTTATTTGCATATTTGCCGAAACCCCAATAGGAAATCACTATTTTAATTTCAGGCCTCCCTTACAACTCCCACTCCTGCCCGTCCCTAGAAATAGTATGGCTTATTATAAGGAAGGCGTTAGTGCTAATTCAAATACCGAGTTTGGTTTACTTCGGTTGAGTCTTTTGTGCCAAATAAAATTGTGGACTCCCGCTATAGGTTTTAGCGTATAACTCATTTATACTTCCGTATACAGCAAAAGTGCATAAAACAAAAGTTACTTTAAATAATAAAACGAATAACTTTTGTTATGTGCATATTTGTTGAAAAAGCAATAGGAAACGAAATATCGCTATTTTTAATTTCAGGCTTTCCATATAACCCCCACTCCTGCCCGTCCCTAGAAATGTTAGTATGGCTTATTATAAGGAAGGCGTTAGTACTAATTCAAATACCGAGTTTGGTTTAGTTCGGTTGAGTCTTTTGTGCCATATAAAATAGTTCACTTCCTCTATAGGTTTTAGCGTATATCTCGTTTATAACTCGGTATACGACGAAAGTGTATATAACAAAAGTTACTCTAAATAACAAAATAAACAACTATTGTTATGTGCATATTTGCCGAAAAACCAATAGGAATCGAAATATGGCTATTTTTAATTTCTGGCTTCCCTTATAGCCCCCACTCCTGTTCGTCTCAGAGGATATTAATATAGCCTAAAGTCTAAGTTGGGCTAGTAGTAATATACATACCAAGTTTCATAAAATTCGGTTCAGCCGTTTATGCGTGAAAAGGTAACAAACAAACAAACAAACAAATAAACAAACAAACAAACAAACAGACACCAAAGAAACAAAATGCAGTTATGGTGTCTATGACATGTGAAACGAAAAGTTATCGTGAAATTTCGTGAAAAAAATCAATGTACAGACAGAGGTTACAATTTTATATATATATAGATATATATATATATATATATATATATATATATATATATATATATATATATATATACTAGCTAAGGTACCCGGCTTCGCTCGGGAAATCATTTGAGGCAGAATGATAATAGTATTTTTTTTTTTTTTTTGAGCAAGGCTTCAATGTTTACTACACTTCCCGTCTGGGCGCATTGTTTTCCCGTGAGGGTCAGGCAGGCGACGTATAGATGAGAAATATTAATTTTGAAGAATAAATAAAAATGTGTTCCTAATCTATCCCTCTCCACTTTTCCAACTCACCTTTTTGAATACTTCAAACCATAATCGTGGATAGCATTTATTACAATTAAATATCCTCTATAATGAAACTTATTTCCTGTCAAAAACCAATCCGAGTACATATAGTTTAAACATAGTTTTGTACATTAGATTATATTCGTAATAGTAGAGCTCAGTGGAAATCATTTCCAGTAATGAAAGCATTTAACAGGAAATTAATTAACTCAATTAACTGTTTAGGCTCCGACCTCCTTCCGCTCCAGTATCTCCATAGTTTTCCTTAAAATATTGATTCAATGTATTATTTTATTATTCATTTGAGACTGAATGGTGAAAGTATATTTTTGGCAAGGCTTTACTTTGCACAATATTTTGACATTTACCCGTTCCAGTGTTTAGGGTTAATATCCGTTGTTGGCATTTGTTAATAATAAAATTATTTTTTTATGTAAGACTTCACTGTCCTGCATATTGTCATATTTCCCGTCTCCTGTGCATTATGCATAGATTTGAATTAATAAGGAGAAAATATTGACATACATTTGAATTAATTTTTTCAGGAGATGTACCTGGTAGTTCATATTGAAATGAAGTGTTGAGCAAATTTCTCTAAATAACAAAATAAACAACTTTTGTTATGTGCATATTTGCCGAAACCCCAATAGGAAATCATTATTATTAATTTCAGGCCTTCCTTATAACCCCCACTCCTGCCCGTCCCTAGAAATGCTAGTATGACTTATTATAAGGAAGGCATTAGTTTTAATATACATACTGAGTGTTTTATTTAGTTCGGTTGAGTCTTTTGTGCCAAATAAAATTGTTGTCTCCCGCTATAATTTTCAGCATATAACGCCTTTATACTTCGGTATACGATGATAGTGTATATAAAAAAGTTTCTCTAAATAACAAAATAAACAACTTTTGTTATGTGCATATTTACCGAAAATGCAATAGGAAACGAAATATCACTATTATTAATTTCAGGCCTTCCTTATAACCCCCACTCCTGCCAGTCCCAAGAAATGTTAGTATAGCTTATTATAATGAAGGCGTTAGTACTAATTCAGATACCGAGTTTGGTTTAATTCGGTTGAGTCTTTGGTGCCAAATAAAATTGTGGACTCCCGCTATAGTTTTTAGCGTATAACTCATTTATACTTCCGTATAAGGCAAAAGTGCATATAACAAAAGTTTCTCTAAATAGTAAAATAAACAACTTTGGTTAAGTGCATATTTGCCGTAAATGCAATAGGAAACGAAATATCACTATTATCAATTTCAGGCCTCCCTTATAACCCCCACTCCTGCACGTCCCTAGAAATGTTAGTATGGCTTATTATAAGGAAGGCGTTAGTGCTAATTCACATACCGAGTTTGGTTTAGTTCGGTTGAGTCTTTTGTCCCAAATAAAATTGTGGACTCCCGCTATAGCTTTTAGCATATAACTCATTTATACTTCCGTATACGGCAAAAGTGCATATAACAAAAGTTACTCTAAATTACAAAATAAACAACTTTTGTTATGTGCATATTTGCCGAAAAACCAATAGGAAACGAAATATCGCTATTTTTAATTTCAGGTCTCCCTTATAACCCCCACTCCTGTTCGTCTTAGAGAATATTAATATAGCCTAAAGTCTAAGTTGGGCTAGTAGTAATATACATACCAAGTTTCATAAAATTCGGTTCAGCCGTTTATGCGTGAAAAGGTAACAAACAAACAAACAAACAAACAAACATACACGAAAGAAACAAAATGCAGTTATGGTGTCTATGACATGTGAAACGAAAAGTTATCGTGAAATTTCGCAAAAAAAATCAATGTACAGACAGAGGTTACAATTTTATATATATATAGACTAGCTAAGGTACCCGGCGATGCCCGGGAAACCATAGCTGACTGACTAATGATTGTATTTTTATAGCAAGACTTCAATGTGTACAATTGCACTTCCCTCCACGATGTATTGTTTTTTCAAAACAGCCAATCCTAAAGTGTAACTTTCAGGGTTAATAGAATATAAATTTTAGTTTTGAAGAATATATGAAAATGGGTTCCTAATTTATCCCTCACGACTTTTTGACTCGCGGTTTTTGAATAATTCAAATCATAATCATGGGTAGCATTTATCACAATTAAATATCTTCTATAATGAACATATTTCCTGCCAAAAATCAAACCAAGCACATATAGTTTTAGCATAGTTTTATACATAAGATTATATTCGTATTAGTAAGCCTCAGTGGAAATCACTTCCCGTCGTGGCAGCATTCCACAGGAAATAACTAAACTCAATTACCTCCCGTCCATTTCCGCTCTCGCAGGAGCGTTATCATCGTTGTTTTCCTTAGAATATTGATTCAGAATATTATTTTAATAATTTATCTCCCTGATGGAACTAAATAATAGATCCCTAAACATAATTTCATTTATGTTCAAAAAGCTAGATGAGGGGAAGAGAGCCCCCTGCAACCTAGTAATACTTTAAACATTCATATCGAGTATATATTAAATACCAGAAATGCTCTTATAGTTTATATTCTATTAGAAATAAATAACAAAGTTATAGGGAAAATAAATAAATAAATGAGGAGGCGACGGAGATTTATAAGCTCACTAATCCGAATCATACTTGCAACTATCATATAAGACTAAAACATAACATCTTTTGTCATAATATCCATTTATTAAAAACACTTAAATAAGCACTAATAAAATTAATGACTCCCGCTACGGTTTTAGCGTATATGCCATGTTAACTTCATTTACGGCAAAAGTGAATACAACAAAAGTTACTTTAAATAACAAAAGTAAACAACTTTTGCTGAAGAAAATGAAAATTGCGAATTTTTATCTCAGGCCTGTCTTATAACCCCCACTCCCGTTTGAACCTAAACATTTTAATGTAGCTTATAATCATGGAAGAATTAATGCTAATTCGCATACCAAGTTTTGTTAAATTCGGTTCAATCGTTTGTGCTCAACAAAATTGTTGGCTTCCGCTTTAGTTTTTAACGCATATTTCGTTTATGTTATACAGCAAAATTGAATATAACCAAAGTTACTTTAAATAACAAAATAAACAACTTTTGTCATGTGTATATTTGCAGAAAAACCAGTAGAAAAAGAAATATCGCTATTTTTAATTTCAGGCCTCCCTTATAACCCCCACTCCTGCCCGTCCCTAGAAATATTGGTATGGCTTATGATAATTAAGGTGTTAGAGATAATACACATACCGAGTTTTATTTAGTTCGGTGGACTCTTTTGTGCCAAATAAAATTGTTGACTCCCGCTATAATGTTTAGCGTATACGAAAAAAAAGTATATAACAAAAGTTACTCTAAATAACAAAATAAACAACTTTTGTTATATGCATATTTGCCAAAAAACCAATAGGAAACGAAATATCGCTATTTTTAATTTCAGGCCTCTCTTATAACTCCCACTCCTGTTCGTCTCAGAGAATATTAATATAGCCTAAAGTCTGAGTTGGGTTAGAAGTAATACACATACCAAGTTCTATAAAATTCGGTTCAGCCGTTTATGCGTGAAAAGGTAACAAACAAATAAACAAACAGACACCAAAGAAACAAAATGCTGTTATGGTGTCTATGACATGTAAAACGAAAAGTTATCGTGAAATTTCGCGAAAAAAATCAATGTACAGACAGAGGTTACAATTTTATATATATATAGATAGATATACATATATATATACAGTTTTGAACGGACCTCATTTTCGTCATCTCCTGGGTAGGATCGATGGACATTTGAAGAAAAATTTCGAAAATCGCATCATGAGTACAACCTCAATAGCTGATTTCCCTCAAGGGAAATCTGCTAAAATGTAGTTGTATTTTCTTGGTTTCGCAATTACAGTAATTGTAGTTGGTATTCATAAATCCAACTACTAGTTGAAATAAAAAGTAGTTATAAAAATAATTACAATTAGTAGTTGTAATTGTAACTGTAGTTATTGAGTAATAACTACAACTACATGTAGATCAGCTAATTTTTACGTTCCAAAGAGCGAATATATTTTGATCGCCTCTATATAAATATTTACATTCGTGGTGGTGATGAATGGATCATCTGAGACGAGCCAAATTCAATTGGTGCACAGAATATGTCAGAAGTACTCAAGGTGGACGCTGCTATCAGCACACCCTCTTGTTCCGGGGATCGCCTCTTGTCAATCTCTCGAAGGGCACACCAGTCTGTCTTCTATATCCGTCACCAGTCCTCGGCGACGAAAATATTTTTAAAACAAATTACAATAAGTGGTAGTGAAAGTGAGGACAAGAACTCCTTATTGTTTGGAGAAGAGCAATAGAGAGAATAATTTGTTTTGCCGCGATGGCATATATATATATATATATGTCTGTTAACGCTCTAGCCGTCGCAATTTTTGTTTGATCGTTACCAAACTCGGAATTTAATCGTTTTATGTAAAAAGAAAGATCAAGTTCGTTAATGGCTGAAATCGGACCAGTGGGAGGGGGATTTTTGAAAATTCAAAATATTTCCGTTATTATGCGTCGGAGCGAAAAATTGTATAGAATCAATCTTATTGTAAATTAAATTTACTATAAATATTGTTCTATACATTTATTCTCTATCTTGAATATTAACCGAGATATTTGCATTTGTATTCTGTGTGTGGTCGGCAGGAGTCGGCTATGTTCGGGACCTTCCGCCGAGAGCTCTGGCGGCCGTTTCTGTAACTGTTCGTCCCTCCTGAATAGGTTTAGAGATCCCTTACTATTACAGTTGTTATTGGGCAGATTTCTCTACTGTAAAACTTCACTTGGGAAATCTGCTTAGTTTACGCAGCCCCTGTGCGACGGACTTTTTTTTAACTACACAGTGTATGTAACTACCCAAGTAACTGTCCTTGCAACTACAACTTACAGTTACAATTACTAACTGTAGTTGTTTTTGGAACTACTGATTGTCTCAACTACTAACTGTAGTTGTGAAATTTCAATTACAATTACTTTAGTTGAAAAATGTAGTTGCTCATTACCAATTACTAATTGCATTAGTAGTTGTAATTGTAACTATATTTCAACTAATGTAGTTATAATTTGTAATTGTAATTACAATTTTGCACAACTCTGCTGGATATATGACACATTGGAAAGTCACTTTCCAGTCACTTTTGCTTATTACTGGTTTAAGAATAACCACTGGTATGATCGAATAACTTGTTTTTATTTATTAACATCCACTTTAATCTATTAAGCCTAATTGGGGTGAGACATCTATAGGTCACCACCCTTTCTAGACTGAGTAAGACTAAGGATTTTATTTAATGGTTTTGTCATTAAATAAACTCCTATGAATAGCTTGTTTGTTACAGTGCGCAATCAGAATTCAGTCTTGGCTGCAAAGAAATATTTGAAAACACAATTGATAACTGTAGCAATTGTTTGATATCCTTTTGGGTTTATGAGATCATCATATCATACAGCTTATATAAGAAAGTCTTGACATTGAAGAAGGACAAACATGCCATATATCATTAGATTTGCAAGAAACTGATTCCGAGAATACTGAAGAATAAAAAAGGAAGACCCATAAAGTATTCATTTAAAAAAAAAAAAAAAAAAACTGTATTAATCTGAAACTAATGAATTTATTTTTACATGTTTTCATTTTTCTTTTATTTTGCTAAAAGATATAACTTTTGTATAGGCTATACTTGTATTCTTTAAATAGGATAATGTCTGTTTAAGTTATAACTTCATTTTCTGTGACTTTTTTCATTATTGTTCATAATAATTTTTTTCATTTAAAAATTTATATAAATTACCTCAGTTCTGAATAAGTAAGGTGAATGTTGGAAAACACCAGTTATATTTTTTCAATAAAAATAATTTTGAACTGATAACTAAAACTAAACTGAAATCACAAGTGAACTAAACTAATTACTCTATTAAAAACAAATACTAAAACTAAAAACAATTATTTATTAAGAAAATACTCCGAGAGTCTGATTTTATGAATTGGCTGTCATTTTTTTGAGTGAACATGATTAATTATTATATAAATCTAAAAATATAAAGTTAGTTTATATTTAGTTAGAGTAAACTGACATTAGTTTTGCCCATCACTGAATCCCACAATTTGAGAAATGTCTGTTAATAATTTGTATCAAAATATGTTACAGAATCAATCTTGTTAAAATACTGATGCTCTACAATTGTCCTATTCATTTTTTTCTAGCTTAAATATTAAACGAGCTATTCGCCTTCCTTGTTATCAGCTATCAGTAAACACCCACTTCAACTCATCCAATTTTTATGTAGATATCCAAAATCAAACAAATTTCACGATCAAAACAATCTGTCATTCCAGCATGTGGGAAATCTGCTTAGTAATAAGCTTTTTTTAGTTTTATATACAGCAGATAAATACAGTATTAGCTAGTGATAAAATAAAATATTTTGGACCCTAAAGCATTAAAAGAAAAGTATTTATATGAACATTAAAGGGACGAAAATTCTTTTCTGTGTTTTATTGATATACCCTATGAACATCCTTGAAGCCTATATCTAGACTCTTTTGGTCTAGAGTTCTACATTCATTCACAACCTTCGGCAATCCTAGCTGGTTTCGTCATGAAGATTAAGGAAACTTTTGTTTGCAGCTGAGGCTCATCCAATCTTACTGTTCAGGTATCATTTTCACTACTTTTAATGTCATGCTGTTTAATTTTGACATAGACCTACTCCCAAACAGGTGTAGAATGAAAATACAACTAACCACGTTTTGGTTGACAACTGGACCAGGCTCAATAATTCTATTATTTTTGCTTCAAATTCATGTCTAAAAAACGTTCCTTTACAAAAAAAAATAAAAGAAAACTTAATTTGAAGAAACAGACAATACATTCTTAAAATCCTTCTTTTCCCTTTCTTATTCCTGTATTGGTGACATCTAACCTGAACTCTTCCTTTAATGTTCAATGATGCTTCATTAATCCAAGTTAATAAATGTTGTCTATCTGTTATCTCTACTTCATAAAATGATTCTTCCCCAAACATAATAATCCACGAGAATTAAATGCGTCAATCTAGCAGGTTAATTGTTGGCCTACTTCTACCAATCCACCTTCCAGAGTAGTGTCTATCCAGATATTCTCTGACATTGTCTGTTATATGCTGGGCAACCAACATTTTGGAAAATTTATCTTTGCTTTATGTCGAGGGAAATATTTTCTAAATGTTCTGGCTAGACATCTTATACTATTAGGAATAGGAACATACATCTATGGCCAATTTTGTTACATTTGGTGAGTAGAAACACATGTAGAAGTTTGTCTATCTACTTACCAAACACCCCCTGTATATATATATATATATATATATATATATATATATATATATATATATATATATATATATATATATATATATACAAGCTCAGATACCCGGCTTCGCCCAGGAATTCATTTGAGGCTGAATGGGGATGGTATTTTTTTGGCAAGTCTTTATTTTGCAAAATATTTAGACATTTACCCGCCCCAGTGTTTAGGGTCTATACCCGTTATTGCTGTGGATTCGTTAATAAAAAAATTCATTTTTTATGTAAGACTTCACTGTCCTCCATATTGTCATATTTCCCGTCTCCTGTGCATTATGCATAGATCTGAATTATTAAGGACAAAATATTATTTGAATTTATTATTCCAGGTGAGGTACCTGGTAGTTAGTTGATATTGTAAAGAATTGTTGAACATATCAATATTTCTACGCAAATTACTTGCTTCATACATTGTTCCCGAAAAAAATGTATAAAACAAAAGTAACTCTAAATAACAAAGCAAACAACGTTTGTTATGAGCACGTTTATCGAAAAACAAATAGACAATGAAATATCACGAGTTATTATTTCAAGCCTCCCTCATAACCTCCACTCCTATTTGGACTACAAATTTTAATATAGCTTATAATCATGGAAGAATTAATGCTAATTCACATACCGAGTTTTGTTAATTTCGGTTCAATTGTTAGTGCCCAACAAAATTGTTGGCCCCCGCTTTAGTATTTAGTTTATATCTCGTTTATACTTTGTTATACGCCAAATTGAATATAACAAAAGTTACTTTAAATAACAAAGTAAACAACTTTTGTCATGTGCATATTTGCAGAAAACCCAATAGAAAACGAAATACCGCTATTTTTAATTTCAGTCCTTCCCTGCAACCCCCACTCCTGCCCGTCCCTAGAAATGTTGGTACGGCTTATGATAATGAAGGCGTTAGTGCTAATACACATACCGAGTTTTACTTAGTTCGATTGAGTCTTTTGTGCCAAACAAAATTGTTGATTCCCGTTATCATTTTTAGTGTATAACGCATTTATACTTCGGCATACGACGAAAGTGTATATAACAAAAGTTACTCTAAATAACAAAATTAACAACTTTTGTTATGTGCATATTTGCCGAAAAAGCAATAGGAAACGAAATATTGCTATTTTTAATTTTAGGCCTCCCTTATAACCCCCACTCCTGTTTGTCTCAGAGAATATTAATATAGCCTAAAGTCTAAGTTGGGTTAGTAGTAATATACATACCAAGTTATCGTGAAATTTCGTGAAAAAAATCTATGTACAGACAGAGGTTACAATTTTCTGTAATTTGTAGCTTTGGTGTATGTTTGTTATCTTTTCACACATAAATGGCTGAGCCGAATTTTATGAAACTTGGTATATATATTACAACTAATCCAACTTAGACTTTAGGCTATAATATTCTCTGAGAAGAACAGGGGTAGGGCTTATAAGGGAAGCCTGAAATTAAAAATAGTGATATTTTGTTCCTTATTGCTTTTTCATCAAATTTACACATAACAAAAGTTCTTTATTTATTATTTAGTAACTTTTGTTGTGCACCGAAGTATAAATGAGTTATACGCTAAAAATTATAGCGGGAGTCAACAATTTTATTTGGCATGAAAAGACTCACCTGACCTAAATAAAACTTTGTTAGCACTAACTCCTCCATGATAATAAACTGTACCAACATTTCTAGGGACGAGCAGGAGTGGGGGTTGTAAGGGAGGCCTGAATTTAAAAATGCGATAATTCTCTATGCTATTTTTTTTTTTGGCAAATACGCACATGACAAAAGTTGTTTACTTTGTTATTTAGACTAAGTTTTGTTATGTTCACTTTTGTCATATAACAAAGTATAAACAAGGTATACATTAAAAACAAAAGCGGGAGTCACAAATTTATAGGACATAAAATACTGAACCCAACAAAACATCGTAATTAATTTAGTATTAAAACCTCTTTGCAGCAATACTAAAATTACTAGATACAGAAAACAGAGGGGGTTATGAGGGAAGCCTGAAATGAAAAATTGTGATATTTCATTTCCTATTAGTTTCTCGGCAAACATGCACATAACAAAAGTTGTTTATTTTGTCATTTACAGTAACTTTTGTAGTAAAATGAAGTAAACACAGGATCTAAGAAAAACTATAGCGGGAGTCATTAATTTTATTTGTACTTATTTAAGTGCTTTAATAAATACATATTATAACAAATGTTTTAGTCTTATATGATAGTTCTAATTGTAAGTATGATTCGGATTAGTGAGGTTATAAATCTCCGCCACCCCCTCCTCATTTATTTATTTTCCCAAGAAAACAACTTTGTTATTTATTTCCAATAGAAACAGAGCATTTCCATTATTTAATTTGTATAATGTATTATTTAAACAAAGTCATGCTGATTTTAAACAAGGATTGATAGCGGAAGTTGTAGGGAATCAAACTCTTTGGTTCTGGTAATATATTATCTTATTTCCGATATCTTGATGTTATTGAGACAAATATGTACTATCATCACAATTAAACGTTAATGGTTACGAATTTTATGCATACACTCAGAATAAATAACAAAATGAACAACCTTTGTTAAGTCCATGTTTGCCGAAAAACGAAATATAGCGGCTTTTTATTTCAGACCTCCCTTATACCCTCCCCCCTCATGTTCGAACCTAGGAATTGTAATATAGCTTATAATAATGGAAGAGTTAATGCTAATTCACATACCGAGTTTTGTTAAGTTCGGTATACAACAAAATTGTAAATAACAAAAGTTACTTTAAATAAAAAAACTAAATAAGTTTTGTTACGTACATCTTTACCGAAAAACCAAAAGGAAACCAAATATCACAATTTTTCATTTCAGGCCTCCCTTATAACCCTCACTCCTGTTCGTCTCTGAGAATATTTATACAGGCTAGTAGTAATTCATGTACCAAATTTCATTAAATTCGGTTTGATGGTTTCAGCGTGAAAAGGTAACAAACAGACACCACAGCCAAAAATTGTTGATATCATTTCAATTCCATATGGAATGAAAAAAGTATCGTGAAATTTTGAAAAAAAATAATAAATGTACAGACAGGAATCTACTCAGAACAGGAATTAGGAAGAAGGATAGCATCACACTTATTACTGTGTAGTCTGCTAGGAAATGGACTGGTGTTGGGAAGGTGTCTCCAATCTCCTGCAAATGTACCTATCAGGCTCTCTCTTCCATTAACCATTCACACCTAGCAGGCATGGTCAGTCTTCCATCTTAACACTTAAAGGGTTAAAACAACACTGCTACATACCTATGTTACCGCTGTTGACAATGTTGAGGATAACTTTGAAATCATTTCACGAGACTTTTCTCTTCCTCTACCAATGAGTCTCACATAAATCTACAACTTGTCTATACTATTGCTTCCATCAATTATTTTCCCTACTACTAGATTTCATTTGAGGTTCCAATTTGTAGTAAAAGACAAAAAAATAAGGGATATGAAGAAACAAAACATAAAACTGCTTCTTATTACTTATATTAAATTAATACAGCAACAGTAGTACAAAAATGTATATACATCTAAAATTTACATTACACCAAAAGTCTTTCAATGTCCTGCTGGATTTTTGTAATCTGAGGTTTTAATTGTGACCCTTCATTTACCGTAACAGCACAAGATACAACTGGCCTTGACACCCCACAAGCTCGACCTAAAGCTGAAAATATAATAAAATAAGTTACTTGTTTGGAATTCAAAGCTCCAAAATGATTTAAACTAGTTAACGTAAAAAAGAGTTATTAAAACTAAGTTGTAGGAGTGTAAGACAATGTTGAAGGCAAGTGTCTTGGATGTAAATGATGCTGCAACTACACATTTAATTCAGAGAGATAGGGAGAAAAAAAGAAGGCTCTTCTCCTTCATAACAATGTATTCAATGCTAAGCACTTTCAAAAGATCCTGCTTCCTTCTTCATTTCTTAGCTGATTACGTCAGGGCTACTCAGAGTTATCATCAACAAAGTAAGGAAAGTGCACAGTGCTCAATAAATTGATGTGACAGAGAAATGCCTTTTTTTCCATTTACCTGTATTTGGTGTCCTTCACTTCCACTGCATCAAAGTGTTTATATATATTATTGATAAAGAGTGAAATGACGACAACCCGAAGTTAAAAAAATTAAACTGAATTGTATGGAAGTAAAATTTATTACAAATTATATGGTATGAAATACCAAAAAATAATTTCAACAAAAAGACCAACCAATTGTTATGCATTACAATTAATATAAACTCTCACTAGGCAAAATTGGAAAGCCCTCCTGAGTGTTTTCCAACCATTAAATAATTGTATCCATGGTGTTTCTTATATTTCCTTTCTATTGCATTCAAGAGTAAAGGCAGAAGGAAAATTAATATTATAGTAGATTTTCCTTAAGGAAAATCAGATATTGAGGTTTTACTCATTTAAAAAGTTCTTCAAATGTACATTGATCTGACCTAAGAAATGATAAAAATGCTCAAAATTATACATACACGCAGATGTATGTTACTACTTTAGCAATCATAATTTTTGTATGATCGTTACCAAACTTGATATGTATGTTTGGTGTAAAGAAAGTAAGGATCAAGTTCATTAATAGCTGAAATGAAATCTTGAGGAGAAGGGGGAACCAAACATTGAAATATCACTGTTGTTATGAGTCAGATTGAAAAATGTTATGTAACCAATCTTATTGCAAATTGAATTTTCTATTAATGTTGAATACATTTTTCCTCTATATCTGTATACACATTCCAAGATATTAGTATTTCTTTAGTTTTCATAATCCCTCACTCCTACTAATTAATAATAAGCCAATATAATCATCCTATTTGAAGCCTAAATATCATATTATTTTCATTGAACAAGGAGCAGGAGGGAGGAGGGGTGAGGAGTAAAATAAATAAAAAATGTCTCCATTATCTTGAGTGAGATCAATTTTTTTATTAAACTATCTTGTAACAAATTTAATTGTTATATGTAACCCCACCCCTCTAACTGGAGTATTAATTGACATTTGCAGTTTTTAGTTTTCAACCTTCAATAATGCGCCACTCCTACAAATGTGATTTTTACTTAGATCAAGATCAGTTCCGTGCAGCTTAAATTTCAAGTCCTATTTGCATAAGCTAATTACAGGAAAAATGGAGAATAGATGGTGGCAGATCAGTAGTGTGTAGTGTGCATGGGAAATTTGCATTGTTTATGTAGCCCTACATGAGACTTTTACGTGACAACTCATACTCAGCTTCAAATTTAGATAAATGTTCTGATAATTCTTCGTTCCTACCTAACAGAAAATATTTGAACCCAGGGGCTATGTATGTTTAAAATGTGTTCAGTATCAGAAACCACAATAAATTCAAACTGATCTCGTATTTAGCACTCACTATGATTGTCAGAAATTTATTTCTTCTAAAGGAAAACTCCAAAAACAATGAAATAGGAGGTATCTTCAATAACTTCAATCTACATTTTAAACTACCACTTAAAGACACCTGACAAATGTGCAATTGTTTTAAAAATAGACTTTTACTGGCGAACAAAGATCAAAGGAAAGTAACAGGAAAAAGGTGTAAAAAGTCAGAGGATATTTAAAAGAAAACCAGAGGTAGTGGTCTGACAATTACTGTTACAGACAGAAACTGTTACAATTACTAAAGGCAAAAAACAAGAAAGTACGAATAACTCTCCTAATACTTGAGTTATGAAAAAATGCATAGAATAACAATTGTAGAACATCAATAGTTTAACAAGATTGGCTCTATAACATTTTATAATGCGAGTAGTCATAATAATGGAGATATTTTAAATTTTCAAATCCCATCCCCTCTAAACCCCCACCATTCCAAATCTAATTTCAGTCAATAACATATATGATCTTTAACCTTGACTGAAATGTTGAAATATCAAGTATGGTATAAGTCAAATAATCATTTTCGAGTAAAGAACGAAAAATCTTAATTGACATCATCACACAACGTATTTGCACTTATCTCAAAAAGTAAAAGTTCAATGAAAACCATATTTGGTATTTAACCTGAGAATGAAGTGGATCATGATATAACAGCTTATTGTTAATTTCACAAGAGGTATCGCACAAGAGTATGCGTGGGGGTTTAATGAAGGCTGAAAACTAAAAAATGCAAATATATTGATTAACAATCAAGATACTGAAAAAAACCCTATATAATATCATTCATAGAACATTAAATTTGCAATAAGATTGGACCTATTCATTCTTTCATCATCTCCTGGGTAGGATCGATGGACATTTGAGGAAATTTTTCGAAACTCATGTCATGAGTATGACCTGAACAGCTGATTTCCCTTAAGAGAAATCTGCTAAAATTGAAAATTCAATTAGTTCAGACTATCTCTTGAGGTAAAAAATAGCAAAAACAATTAGTTATAACCACCAGATAACTGTACAAATTTTAGGGCTAAACAAACAAGAGGTAGAATAGGTATTACATCCATGGTCTGTGGGACACTAAAATTCCAATGGTAATACACCCATATGGCATAAAAAGGATTAATGGTTGCTTTTTCATGTTAAATATGTGACTATTTGTCTATTAAAATTACTTGTACACATACTTCTATTCTACGAATAGTTATAAATACCTTGCAGTTGGTAATGTGATTAACAAAATATAAGAAACAGGCAAGAAATTTACTTATATCATTGTTAAGTGGCGAAAGCATTCCCCCCCCCCCCAACCCCCTAATAACCCTTAATTGTTAGGAAGAAATACTTTCTGCACATATAATTAACTTAACTGCTTATACTGAAAATTTTCAATAGTTAAGCTGCTTGGTTTCTGGCTTTATTAGACTGAAAAACAAACATAATACGTCTCATATTATTGGAATCCATTTTTAACGTTACGAATGTTCCTAACACAACACTATTTATATTTGATTATAATATATACATATTAGAAGATTATAAAAAGAAGGAACTATGTACACTTTAGTGAACGGCAGAAGAAACAATAGGCCACAACTTCCTGTTGTTCACAGCTGGCTGGCTCTATTGCCATGACAACACTCACCATGTTACCATGGCAACAAATGCTGCCGCTACAGCTTCAATAGTTATCAAAATAATGCTTTGAAAATGGGGCAATAAAAATAATGGAATAAAAAGCATATAACTAAGTAAAATACCAATTGGAATAAGAAAACTAAATAATTTAAAAATACTAACCTTGCTTTGAGCGTACAAATACATAGGGAACATTTTTATCTTCACAGAGAAGTGGCAAATGCAGTAAGATTTCCAGTGGTTCTGCATCAGCTGCCATTACAATGAATTCAGCAAGTCCACGATTCAGAGTTTTGGTAGCTGGAAATATTTATCAATAGATAGAGCTTATAATTTCAATATTCAAAAATTAAAAAAATATTAAATGATGATAAAAATGCTCTACATTACAAAACTTAATCAAGCACGAACAAACTTTTTACTTCCTTGTACAAAGTAAAAATTAATTGGGAAAAAAAAGCTTTATTAGATTGCAAAGGTATGATCCATTTTGACTAGTTTCAGCGTATGTATATATATATATATATAGATATATATATATATATATATATATATATATATATATATATATATATATATATCACTTAACTCAAAAAAGTCCATCACGCAGGGGCTGCGTAAACTAAGCAATTTCCCACATGAAGTTTTACAATATAGAAATTTCAGGAGAGCCAAATAGTTACGAAAACGGCCAAACTAGCTTTTACCGGAAAACCACAACTAGGACCAAAGTTAGCCAATCTCATGTCGCCCGTTATTACGTGAACACAATATAAATGCAAATATCTTGGTTAATATTCAAGATAGAGAATAAATGTATATAACAATATTAATAGTAAATTTAATTTGCAATAAGATTGGTTCTATACAATTTTTCAATTCGACTTATAGTAACGGAAATATTTCGAAAATCCCCCCTCCTCTCACTGGTCCAATTTCAGCCATTAACGAACTTGTTCTTTATTTTTACATAAAATGTTTATATATCGAGTTTGGTAACGATCAAGCGAAAATTGCAACTGCTAGAGCATTAACAGACAAATATATATATATATATATATATATATATATATATATATATATACACATATATATACACATATAATTTTGAACGGACCTCATTTTCAACTTCTCCCCTGGGTAAGATCAATGGACATTTGAAGAAAATTTTTGAAAATCTTTAAGGGAAATCTGCTAAAAACACCTATGCTTTTAATCAAAATGGACTAAGGGGAGGGGAATGTGGCTGAAAATAAAAAATTGTAAAACGGAAATGTCTAAAACTGTAGAATATCACTTTTTAAACAAAATTGTTTATCTAACATTGGTTGAACCCACTCATAATAACATATGTTTCTAATCTTTGATTTTATCCAATCTATAAACCTCCGCTCCACTGGTTCAATTTCAATTAATTAACAAGTGCAATCTTTAATAATTACATGAAATGCTTAAATATCAAGCGAAGAACCAATAAAATAAAAATGAAGGTCAAAATGGCAGAGATCAGATCAATCAAATGTACATCGATCCTACCCAGGAGATGACGAAAATGAGGTCCGTTCAAAATTATATATATACATATATTTGTCTTTTAATGCTCTAGCGGTCGCAATTTTTGTTTGATCGTTTCCAAACGCGATATTTAATTGTTTTTTGTAAAAAGAAAGATCAACTTCGTTAATGGCTGAAATCGGACCAAGTGGAGGGGGGGATTTTTGAAAATTCCAAATATCTCCGTTATTACGCGTCAGATCAAAAAATTGTATAGAACTAATCTTATTGCAAATTAAATTTACTACAAATAATGTTACAAACATTTATTCTCAATCTTGAATATTAACCGAGATATGTGCATTTGTATTGTGTGTGTGGTCGGCAAAAGTGTCCCTCGTGAATTGGTTTAGAGATTCGTTACTACTAGATTTATTAGTACTCTATTGTAAAACTTTACGTGGCAAATCTGCTTAATTTACGCAGCCCCTGAGTGAGGGACTTTTTGAATTTACCCTCGGTACCTCTACAGGAATTCATAAAACAAAAGTCAGTCACACAGAAGCTGGTGGTCGAATTATAAAAGGTGATTGGGTTTTCGGTGGTTTTGAACGGGAGTCTAAAAAATGTTTTCTGATTGCCGTACAAAGACGAGGACATGCCGAACTGCTGCCAATAATCAAGAAACACATTCTTCCTGGGAAAACTGTTATTATAGAACGTTTCACTTCGAGATGGCAGTATGTATTTTCAATGGGGTGCTCTGTCTCCCTCTTGCATATGCCTCGCTAGATAGCTCTGTCCTCCTCCCTCCGTGCGGCGTTGCCGCTATATCTCAAAGTTGTCCAATTTTTACGGGAAAAATTCTGTAACGTTCAGAATTTATCGCTCCATCTGCCTATGCTAAAAATTTATCAAGAAAATAAAATCTGTTTTTGCAATTAATTGTTTTTTGTCCATTTTTTACATAAAATTTTTAATGGAAATTCTTGTTTCTCTCGTCACTGTGATCTTATTTTTTAAGATATTAGTTTGAAATTCGACATGAAGTTAGTATATATTATCTTTATTCGTAGCAAGGAACAATTTTTTTTTCAACGACATTCCTTTCCATGTTTTTGCCATAATAAAAATAAAAATTGAGAAATCCTATTTTTAAAAAGTAGCCTGCGGGGAATTTCCGTTCTATAATTGTTTATTAAGTTTTGTTATACTCCTTTTAAAGAGGACAATTCAAATTTAATTTTGAGCCTCCTCCGAACATTATGGGACGCTGACAACTGATGCAATTAATGTTTATATGTTGTGGGAGCGTCGCGGCACGGCGGCAGGAGGAGAGCTGGACCCCCCGGCTCTCTCCCGCCCGCTCTCCCGTTCTTTCTTATAACTGTCTATTCTACCATGATTATTTAAAAAGCCTCAACTCAGAAATTGTAAATTTTACTGGGAAGCACTTTTTTTATTAATCTTTTTAATGTGATTTGAAGTTAATAACTTAAATATATCTTTCAAAATGTAATTTTCGACAAAAATTGGAGTTAAGGCCTTTTATAAACTGAGAGCAATAGAGGACTGTGAACAAACAGGATTGGGATGATTATTTATAACAATAATATTAATATATATCTTTAATCCATTAATAATTATTCATTATAATCATAATTATAGTTGCATAATTAAAAAATAAAACCATTTTAATCAAAGAAATTCCTAATAAAAATCTTTAATGACCTTCAAAAATGTCTATTGAAAGCAACTTAATTTTAGAGTATCTAATTTCTTAGCCCATCTGCCAAGGAGAAGAAGCCTATTAAATTTAACGTTTAAAGAAAAAACTATCCATTTAGATTATTGGCCAAAATAGTCAAAATCTTAAGTATGCTTCATGCCTAACAATCAAAACAAAAAGCACGAAAATGTAATATTATATTAAGAAAATATAATATTATATTAGGTGCTATATAAAAACATCAGTACTTGTTTCTTCGTCTGCCAGAGGTTCAACTCCGCTCATTCCTTGCGAGTCCGTAAGCGATTGAGTGGAGGATCCTGACGTCGACCCCAGTCTTATTATGAAAGGCTCTAAATCGTCTTGTATCTCATCTGCCTTCCACATCGCCTCCTCTATTTTTTTAACATGCTCCGCGTAATTCTGCCAATTTTCAGATTTGACTTTCTCATAGCCTTCCCTTATCAATGCTGCCATTTCATTCTTTTGAAACCGGGTATTGTTCATGGCTACATAGTGCTTCACTTGAGCCCACACAAGTTCTATTGGATTTAACTCGCAATGGTAAGGTGGCAACCGTAGAACTTGACAGTTACTTCTTTCGGCCATAGTGTCTACTCTGTACGTAATGTACTTGGTTTTGTGAAAGTTCACTAATTCCAGCAAGTCCCTCTTTAAGCTGTCCGCTTCAAATGATATATATTTAGATTCCAGCCATTCCTGAAGCTCTTTCTTAGTGTTTTTGGACGATGGGATTTGTTCTTGGCGCCGAGAATGGTACGAAGCGTTGTCCATAACAATTACGGTCCCTTCAGGAACATTTGGGAGTAGCTGTTCTTGAAACCACTTTTCGAAACATTCACCATCCATTTCCTCGTGGGCATCTGCTGTATTTTTTTTACATAAGAATGTAAACTCTGCTCCGCAGACGAACCCTTGCTCGCCTCCAGCATTAACCAGCGCAAATCTCGGTCCTCGTGCTGTGGGTTGCTTCAGACCAGCAGATAGACCTGCGAGAAATGCGTCTCGAGCCGACGAAATAGTTTTGTCCCTCCATGTACTCGTAATAGTGTGCCCAACGTTGACCCACGTCTCGTCAAGGTATACAACATACAGTCCATCTGCTCTTGCTTTCCGGATACTTCGTAAATATTTATGCCTCCACGAAATCAACTCATCTTTCTCAGTTAGTAACGCGTTGTTCTTTCTTTTTTCGAAGGCAAAACCAATATCGACGAGTGTCCTATACAGTGTTGTTCGAGAAAATTTAGGCAAATCTTCATCCGATTTCATGTTGGTTAATAATAAATTCAAAGTCGGGGGAATGTTCTGGAAATAAAAGCTGTGAACCTTCTGGCGGATAGCCGATAATACAAAAGAATCATACTTGACTAATCGAGAATCCTTTCTTTGAACTTTTAGACATTTTCTTTTCTTTGTGGGAGTTGTGAATGGGCCTTGGCTGCTTCTTTTAATTATCCTATAAACAGTTCGCTTTGAAACTCCCGTGGCATTACATGTTTCGTTCACAGCTTTGTTCACAGTGTAATTCCGTCTCTAACTATACCTTGCTCTTTGCTGCGAAGTTGTTCCCCCTGTTTTCGTCGCTTTTGAACTGCTGATGAAGTTCCAGGTTCAGCCATCTTCAACGAAAATCGGATGCGCAACTAAATGTCCTAACCCTTATACGAAATCCTATCGGATTGTTATCACAAATAGATGACCAAAAAAATTGAAAGGACTACTTGTAAAACTTCACTGAACTGGATGTGTACGTGGCAAATGCATAAACTGTAATGATCATATTTGCTGTAAGGAAGCTTGCTTATTGACTCCGAGAGGGTCAAATGTTGTCCCAAACAGGTAGGGGGAATAACCCCGTGGGTAATACTCCATCACTGGCCAACGCATCAACCCTTGATCAGCAGGTATAACTAAAGGACCATTGTATTGTAAAACAAGAATGTCATGTTAAGGAAAGAGAGAATTATTAGAAATATGTTTCCATACTTACATTAGGTGTTATTTAAAAAAATGTAAACGTTTGGAGAACAATGTATTCTAAACATTATTTTGCCATCCTCCTTACAACTTTGAAAGAAAATAACATTTCACAGAAGCACAAAAAATTTTGAAAATAATAAAATACCAAACCATAGAGTAACTTGTCGTTTTTATTATTAAACTGAAATTTGTATGCAGGCTTGGGTAGCTGAACGGCAGAGCAGGCGGGAGAGAGCCAGGGGGTCCAGCTCTCCTCTTGCCGCCGCGCCGCGACGCTCGCACAACATATAAACATTAATTGCATCAGTTGTAATCGACCCATAATGTTCGGAGGAGGCTCAAAAATAAATTTGAACTGTCCTTTTTAAAAGGATTATGACAAAACATAATAAACTATTATAGAACGAAAATTCCCCGCAGGCTACTTTTTTAAAATTGGATTTCACAATTTTTATTTTTATTATGGAAAAAACATGATAAGGAATGACATTTTAAAAAAAATTGTTCCTTGTAACGAATATAGATAACATAAACTAACTTCGTATAGAATTTCAAACAAATATCTTAAAAAATATGATCGCAGTGACGAGAGAAACAAGAATTTCCATTAAATTTTTTAGGTAAAAAATTGGCACAATACAATTTATTTCGATTGTGTATCTTGTTTTGTTGATTTATTCTTAGTATAGGCCGATAGAAGATTAAATTCTGCACATTTCAGAATTTTTTCCGAGTTTTTCAGAAATTTGGCGGATTTGAGTGAGATTTGGCAACAGCGCACGAGATCTACTGCCATCTCGAAGTGAAACGCGCTATAGTGACTGTTGGCGCTCGTACAATTGTCTACAATTTGAAGGTTATTCCCACTTCACTGTCAACCACACCTACAACTTTGTAGACCCTGACACAGCACATAGAACGTTTGTGGAGGGAAGTGCGTGGAAACGTACCTCGGTACGGCAATACAAAACACCACTTTATCGGTCACTTGGCGGAGTTCTTCTTTAAGAGAAAGTACTCTGAGTATAAAACAAGAGTACATCACATTTTTAGGGCGATTGGTCAGATCTACAATGGCGAGGACGAGCAACCTCGCGTCGTTCATGAGCCAGACGACTACTAAAGTAAGTTTATTAATATATTTTCGTTTTCCGACACATAATTAGGACTGAATATTAATATTCAGCACTACACTAATGTAATATTACAGTATGGAGGAAATTGAAGTTAACCGGATAATAGCTCAGAATTACCCTATTTCTAAGTAAAATTCAGAAGTGTAGTAAACATTACCAGGTCAAGAAATAAATTGTGAATATTATATTCTCTTATTGTTAAAGTGTGACGACTAACAGTGAAGCTGTACTGAAGGCTGAAAATATAAAATACAAAATTCTCGGTTAGTATTCATCATACTTTTTAAAAAGTATATTGAACAACATTTGTAGAAAATGAAATCTGCAACAAAATTGGTTATATATGATTTTTCAATGCGAATCATAGTAACAGACATCTTGAAATTGATCCTTACCTATAAACCCCCTCCCTTCACTCGGTCTGAATTCAGCCATTGATGAGCTTGATCTTTTGTTTTATGTCAAACGCTTACATATTGAGTTTTGTAATGATCACACAAAACTTGAAGGTAACACTAGAGAGGTAACATACAAGTTGAATGTATGTATATATATATATATATATATATAAAATTTCCATGTCACAATGTTAGTTACCGTACTCCTCCGAAACGGCTTTACAGATTTTTACCAAATCTTATATGCGTATTCAGTAGGTCTGAGAATCGGCTACTATCTATTTTTTATCCCCTAATTGATAAGGGTTGTTCACCCTTAACATTTTTTTTTATTTTTGGACGAAATTTTTTGTTTTTATTTTTATAATGTGGCATTAAAAAATACATACAACCCTAAATTTTTACTTTTTTTATCACCAACCCCTATTTTTTTATAGCCATTTTAATAATTTAATCATTATTATCCCGCTCGATAACTAACTAAATAATAGAAATAATGAAAAATCATCTACATTGTGGCGTAATATTGAAAAAGTACAGCTGAAAGAAAATATGCGCGTCCAAATGCTTCAAGATCCATCCACTGAAACATTCTCAAAACAACTCTTAGATATCGGTGATGGAAAAGTTGCTACTGATGAAACTGGATACGTAAAATTGCCGACCGATTTCTGCACAATCGCTGATTCCCAAGATACTCTCATTGAACAAATATTTCACGATGTACACACACAGTACATAAATCATGAGTGGCTTGCAGAAAGAGCTATTTTAGCAGCAAAAAATGCTGACGTTGACAATTTAAATTTGAAGATACAACAATTGTTGCCAGGGAACTTGGTATCATACAAATCTATTGATACAGTTTGCGATGCCAGCGAAGCTGTCAATTTTCCCACAGAATTTTTGAACTCACTAGATTTGCCAGGCATGCTACCGCATAATTTACAATTGAAGGTTGGATCTCCAATTATCTTGCTTCGTAATTTAAACCCGCCACGGCTGTGCAAGGGTACGCGATTAGTCATTCAAAAATTGATGAAAAACATTATCGAAGCCAGCATTTTAAATGACAAGTTCAAAGGTGAAAATATATTAATACCACGGATTCCTATCATACCTAAAGATGTGCCAATTCAATTCAAACGAATTCAGTTTCCGATTAGATTGGCATTTGCAATGACAATCAACAAATCCCAAGGCCAAACGATGCCTATTTGTGGCTTAGATTTGAGTACACCATGTTTTTCACACGGGTAATTGTACGTAGCAAGCTCTCAAGCAAGAGTTGGTAAACCATCCAGTTTGTTTGTGCTCGCTAAAGATGGGCTAACAAAAAATATTGTTCACGCTGTAGCATTGAAAGAGTGATGTGTTTGTTAGTGTTACTGTCGTAATTAATATGTGATATGTAATTTTAAGAAATAAACTATAATAACTTAAAAATAATATTGTTTAGCGTTTGTTATTTTTATATTCCCTTACCATTCATAGCGCTCCATGCCTATTTCACGCATATTCCACATACTTACACACTTATAATAAATAAGTTACTTTTTGTCTACACTAGAATTTATCTAGAAACTAGAAATAATTTATAAGGCAAAACAACGTTTGCCGGGTCAACTAGTATATATATATATATATATATATATATATATATATATATATATATATATATATATATACATATATATAAAATTGTAACCTCTGTCTGCACATTGATTTTTTTCTCGAAATTTCACGATACTTTTTCATTTCACATGCCACAGACACGATAACTGCATTTTGTTTCATTCGTGTATGTTTGTTTGTTACCTTTTCACACATAAACGGCTGAACTGAATGTTATGAAACTTGGTATGTATATTACTACTAACCAAACTTAGACTTTAGGCTATATTAATATTATATTCTCTAAGACGAACAGCAGTGGGGGTTATAAGGGAAGCCTGAAAATAAAAATAGCGATATTTTGTTTCCATTTGGTTTTTCGGCAAATATGAACATAACAAAAGTTGTTTACTTTGTTATTTAGACTAACTTTGGTTATATACACTTTTTTTGTATACCGAATTATAAATGAGATATACGCTAAAACCTATAGCGGAAGTGAACAATTTTATTTGGCACAAAAGACTCAACCGAACTAAATAAAACTCGGTATATGTATTAGCACTAACGCCTTCATTATAATAAGCCATACCAACATTTCTAGGGACGGGCAGGAGTGGGGGTTGTAAGGGAGGCCTGAATTAAAAAATAGCAGTATTTCGTTTTCTATTCGTTTTTCAGCTAATGTGCACCTGACAAAAGTAGTTTATTTTGTTATTTAGAGTAACTTTTGTTATATACATTATCGTCTTATATCAAAGTATAAATGCGTTATACGCTAAAAATTATAGCGGGGGCCAACAATTTTATTGGACACTAACGATTGAACCGAACATAACAAAACTCTGTATATCAATTAGCATTAATTCTTCCATGATTATAAGCTATACTAAAATTTTTAGGTTCGAACGAGAGTGGAGGTTATAAAGGTGGCCTAAAATAAAAATCGAGACATTTCATTGTCTATTTGTTTTGCGAAACGTGCGCGAGAACAATGTATGAAGCAAGTATTTTGCATACAAATATTGATATGCTCAACAATTCTTTCAAATATGAACTACCAGGTACCTCACCTGGAAAAATAAATCAAATTATGTTAATATTTTGTCCTTAATAATTCAAATCTATGCATAATACACAAGAGACGGGAAATAGGACAAAATGGAGGACAGTGAAGTCTTGCATAAAAAAATTAATTTTATTATTAAAAAATCCACAGCAACGACGGGTATCAACCCTAAACACTGGGACGGGTAATGTCAAAATATTGTGCAAAGTAAAGCCTTGCAGAAAAAATACTATCACCATTCAGCCTCAAACGAATTCCCGGGCGAATATATTATATATATAATTGTAGCTAGTAATATTTACTCAATACAAAATTATGAAATATGTCTCACCACAAACACTGGGAACCGTTAAAGTGACTAAAACAAAAATAGGACTAAAGGATCAGGACACAGCTAAAAAAATTACTAAACACTACAATAAGTAGTGGCGCCCTATAAGAATCGGTAATATATTTGTATAGCCAGGATATACTTGTTTTGGTTACTGGTTTAACCATTAGGTTACATGACACTGGGGCGCACTGGACCTTCCCAAAACATTAATAGGACCTGCTAATAATATATTTCAACTTTGGTAATGACTTTAAATGACTAGATAAATGCATTTTCCTCTAATGAATGATTAAAAAGCAACTTACCTTCATTAGCCCCTTTTCTAAGCTGTTTGTAATTCAAGGCTTGTTGCACAAGGTTCAATATTTTAGCTGTAAGTGTTGCATCAGCAAGTGGGTAAGCCTTAGGATTAACTTCTTCAGTCTAAAAACAAAGTAGTTATCGTAAATAAAGCCAAAACAGCATTAAGTTAAAAACCGGTAAATTATCTACTCACCATTTTAAAAATATGTACAAAGTAATATAAACAAATGAAACCTCTCGGTGAATTAACTTCACTTCACTGAGGGTAAAAAATAAGTATTTAATTAAAAACTAAAAAGTTACACTAAAGATGAAACCAACCACGTGACTCAGATACAAACGCATAAACAAGCATTAGCGCTGAATGACTGCAGGGTTGCCCAACTATTCTAAATTATCCTTTCTCCTAGTAAAGTAACATGATGATAATAAATCTTATGTGTATATAAATAAGTACATGAATTATAGATGCGAAATTTAAATGCCTAGGCTGGATTTATGTGCGTTCGTAATAGCCACAGGCTTCCAATGAGATTAAAATGTTATAACTTATTTTAGATACTTTCTATACAAACGATACTTTCACTAAAAGTATTGCTGCAATTAATGTATTATCAAATCATAATGGATATTTAGAGGTTTATGCTTTTAAGTTCAAGAACTCGGCATGGCATTGAGTAAACCCCCCCCCCCTCCCAAAAGTCATATGAAACAATGAAAATTGACAGAAATATAGAGCAAATATATTTTTACATTAATGCTTTCAATATTTTGTTTATAAACAAAGTATTCTTAATTTGTGGCTGTGATAAATTTATTTAATTTTGAATTACCATTTCTTTAAAAATTGTTGTCTTACCTCAGTTCAATTTAAGGAACCAATGAATTATGAAATAATTAAACTATTTTTCTTTTAACAAACCAATCTACTATCTAAGCCAATAAGCTACAAATCCAATAGAAATTTATTTGCAAACCAATTTTTTGTAATAGTCGCTGCCTTAAGTAAAGCTAAATTGGTACAATGAAACATTTTTTTCTTTCATATAAACACTAATTAAATTATTAACACTTCAGTAGTCTTAGGCAATCGTTCCAGTAAAAATTGTTGCGAAAATTACCAACATGTAATCACACATTTAATAAGTACGAAGAAAATGAAGGCGGCGGCGCCAGGCCAAGTCGAGAATCTTCGAAAGTGGAGCCGACCGAGCTTCTGGATTCTCCGAGGCGGCGCCCGAACATTCAAAAAGTCCGTCACTCAGGGGCTGAGTAAACTAAGCAGATTTCCTACGTTCTGGTATAAAGTGTATACAACTAGTCTTATTGGCAAATTTCATTGCCTATAAATGTTGTTATCTACATATTTTCTCTAAGATTAGTATTAACCGAGATATTTGGAATCTTTGGTTTTCAGCCTTCAGTAAACTCCCACTCCTACTTATGTCCTAATAACAATAAGCTGTTATTACATGAACTCCTTTATTCTAAGATTAAATACCAAATATTGTTTCCGTGGGACTTTTATTATACAAGATTCGTCCAAATTCGTTGTGCGATGACGTCATCAATTAAGGCTTTCTATCTTGTCTTTAGAATGTTCATCTGATCTATACTATACTCGTTATTTAACCGTTTTATCCATCACTAAAGTACATATTTGTGATTGGCCGAAATCGGACCAGGAATAGGTGGGGTTTAGAGAGGGAGGGGATTCGAAATATCAAAATATTTCCGTTATTATGACTCGGATCGTAAAATGTTATAGAACCAATCTTGTTAAACTATTGATGCTATACAATTGTTCAATGCATTTTTTCGTAACTCAAGTAATAAGCGAGTTATTCGTGATTTCCTGTTCTCAGTCTTCAGGGGAGGGGGAGAAAAGGAGGAAGTCCCAAGCCATAGCAGCCAGTGGAGATTCAACGACCGACCAGTGCCTCCCTGTAGTAATTCGAACTAAGACCAGCCAAAACATCTCTCCCATTATCGGCACGAGGCTTCAAAAGACTTCATCCGAGGACTACTCGTACCTCCAGACAAGATGCGACAGATCCCCTAAAGCACTTCTCGCGGACGGAAAGACTTCGCTCCCTACTAAAGGTGAGGGTACCATGTCGTTTATACTGTGCGATGAGCAGTATACAGAGAGCTTAGTGGTGAGGGAGAACCTCGGCGCAGACGCTTTCCTCGTAAAGGGCTTTCGGCTAAAGCAACAAGCGACGCTCAACTTCGGACGCCAGTGTTTGTACATCGGTCAAGAGCAGAGACAGGCAGTCCATCTACAAACCAACAAGCCAATTCCCTACGTGAAGCAGGGCCTCCCCAACACATACGTTCAGGGAAGCATTATTGCCAGCTTTCAAACACACATAGGAACAGCGACACCGGCGGTATATTGGGTGCGGATGGCCCGCCTGAAACCCCTTAGTCAGCGAGCCAGGCAACTTATCCGAGAGCAGATCAACGATATGCTAGAGGAAAAATCATCGAGCCCAGTACCAGCCCCTTATGCTTTCTGGTGTTGATCGTCAAGAAGAAGGACGACGGAATTAAGTCTGCGTGGACTACAGAAGGTTGAACGCTCAGATGCTTGACGAAGCAGCACTGTTACCCCTAATCACTGAAGTTGTGCGAGTCTTCGTTATTCTCGAGTCTGGATCTACGTTCCGGCGATTCCCCTTACGTTGGCAGATCCCGCACCACCTTTATGACCGCCAATTCGTGACCTTCGCCACGAACGACATACCAGTTCAAAGAGGTGCCATTCAGCTTGAAAACCGCACCCACCACCTTCCAGAAGACGATAACCAAGATACTGAAGGGCCTAGAGGATTTCGCCCGAGTATACCTGGACGACATCAATGTCTTCAGAAAAATGCCGCTTCGCAAAACGGGAGAAACCTCAAACACAAGCCAGAGGACTTGTCCACCATCGCACAGTTCTCCCTACCGAAGACGAAGACTGACGTGAAGAAATTTCTAGGAGTGCCCTGGCCAAAGGAATATGTATCTCGTTTTAGCGAGATAGCGACCCCACTCACCGAGCTACTGAAAACAAGGTCTTTAAGTGGGGCAAAACCGTAGTTGCAGCCTTCCCCGAAATATGAAGAGCCTTCCTGAAACCAGTGACCCTCCACTATTCAGACTGCACGAACAGTTCTTTATCCATACCGACACGCCAGCAGTCTTATAACAGATGGGGCCACAAGGGAAGATCTACACAAGGGCTAAGCTCACTCCAACTCCCTACCACATCAAGAAGCAAGAATGCCTAGCAAGCATTTGGGCCATGAAAATCAGACCCCTGGAAGTCCGACCGTTCACACTGTGGATGGATAGCCACGTCCTGGCATTGCTGGACGAAGGCAGGGAATTGATGACGAAAGTCACCCACCCGCTGGAGTCTGCTACTTCAAGAATTAGCAGTTACAGTTGAGCAATGCAAACTGCCCCCGGCGAGACAATGAACTGCTGGACATCCTGTTGAGAGCCCACAAGGGGAACATGGTTTCGAGGAAGTGGTGCAAATCCTACCACCAGCCTAGGATTACACAAACCTTGAGGACCTTATAGGACACCCTGGAGTCCAAGGAACTCTCCGAGCAAGCAATGAGGACTATAGCTGGGTGGGCATCACAAAGGATGTCAAAGATATGGTGTAATCTTGCCTCGCATGGGCTTCTGTAAAATGAGGCAGCATAGAATCTCTAGTTCAGATGCTCTCCACACTCCTTTCCAGAAACTTACCTCAAGGGAAATTCAAATTCCATTCAAGCCAATAAAAGCAGTAGTGGACCAAACTTGTTATGCCCCCTTTGTAGTCTGCATAATTTGATTTAGTTTGAGTATGCATACTATAACTTTAATATACTCTGCAGTCACATTTACATGTTTTTAGAGAAAATTTAGAAAAGAAGGAAGAGAGGTATACAATATGATGTAAGGAGTAAATACAATATAGAAAATATAATTATTAGTTTTATCATTTATTTTATATTCATAATTAATAGTTATTATTTTGACATAATGTTGGCCCACAGTATAATACAAATTAATGCAATAAAATATTTCAACATTTTTAAACAATGTTTGAATGATAAATCTAATTAAAATAATTCTGTTAAAAAATGAAAAACAAAATTGGAAAGGCACTTGGCAAATTTCAAATAGGAAGACAATATTTATATATACATATAACTTCCTATTTTGTCAAAAATAAAATAGCATTTCAACATAAAGGAAACAACATTTAGATAAACGTACATTTACTAAACTGTTTTAGTCACACTAGAAGTTACATAGACAAATTGTGCAACAATGATTTTCAAAAATAGATAAAACGAACAGCAGCAATTAACACAAATATAATTCAATAATAGAAAAAAATAATAAAAATAATTTAAAGACGTTATATTCTCATTTATTTATTTGAACTTTATGACTCAGCTCACAAAAAAAAAGTTTATATTTTAAAATAATAAACAAATGTGTGTATTCACCACAACACTGTACAAGAAAGTGTCAGGGTGGGCGCTTGCAAAATGAGGAATTATTCAATCCAAATTAAAGATACTCGTAAACAAATAGAGAATTCTAAATAATTAATGAAAATATTTAATAATGTAACAAACTTCAGTCAACAGATATGACTATTTATTCATTACCATGAGGCCTTTTAACAAGTTAACATTTACAGTACAGTACTCTTTAAAAAAAGTTTTTTTGTGTAGGGGGAGAGACTAATATGTTTTAAAATGTTAATAGATATACAAATTATTTCTGTTTGAAGATTGTTAGTTTATTAATTATCCTGATTTGCTTTACATGAATGTTCCCTACTTACTAGAAAACAGGTCTTTAAATATTTTATTTTGATAAATCCAAATAAATAAAATAATAATAGTAAAGAAAAAGAAAAGGAAGTAAATAGGATAACATCGAATCCTCCTAAAATTTTAATTGGCATAGTATTCATTAGAGGTGTTTATTGAACTCCTTTCATTAATACCGGGTGCAAACATCTACTGGAGAAGGGACAGTTACCACTAGTGGATGTATGCACCCACTAAATATTTTCAAAAAGTGTATTAACTCAAAATATCATTTGTTTCTTGAGGTAAATAATTGTCTAAAAGTATTTTAAGATCTATTTTTAAACATTTAAAAATGTTTTAGTTAAAGGTCCCCTGCCCAGGAAAAAAAACCTTGCTTAGACAATAAATTAAGACTGTTGATAATAGCTATCAAAATACATTTTTGGTTTTTCAAGGAATAATTATAGAGCACATGTGGCAGGTTAGCCGTCATGGAGGCTGATGATGGGTTTGATTCCCACATGAACAATAGAAATTTATTTAGTGGTGAATAAAATTCTGAGCCCTGCACTACCAAGAAAAAGGTGCTAACCTGCATATAACCCACCCCTTTTAGGCGAAGTAACAAAGTGGCAGTGGATGGATGGATATGTATGTATGTATGTATGTATGTATATGTATATATGTATATATATATATATATATATATATATATATATATATATATATATATTATTTCATGATAATGCAATATACTTAATATAATTGAATTTTTTAATGCAAACTCAATACAGGAAAAATATGAAAAAAAGTTTGAAGTAAAACTTTGTAAGGGTCAATATTTTGTACTTATAAATCAGTCTTAGAATGAATGCATGATGAGCTTTGAAAAAACTTCTTTGTAGGAGCCTTGAGAAAACAGTACTTAATTGGTGGAGTATATAGATACTTTTTTATGATCTTGGCCAACTAAAGACTATGGAAACAGATTTAACTAAAGTTTTCTTCTAAGCCCTCCATGACTTCATTCTATGGTTGGTTGCAAGTATTACTTCTTAGAGATGACAGCCCATGTCTGCTGACTGAATTCCTGATAAAGTTTGACTTTGAATGAGGCTTTCAAAGATATAAAGAGGTAAAATTTGAGTTATCAATGACCACTAATCTTCTAAATAAATAGAAAAAAAAACAGTAAGAAATTTGACTTTTTGAAGAAGGCAGATCTGACTGGTGAGACACGTTATTCAAGAAATGTGTTGACTGTTAGTCCTTTGTTTCATGTGAGATAAAACACATTCTGTTGTGTTTATGAGATATCTTGTCCATTCCAGGCAAGATGATTGGTCAAGATGAATGATATTATTGGAACATGCTGAGTCATGTATTTTGCAAAGTTTCTTTCTTTCTTGGGTTCGAGTTTTGAAATCAGTAGCTTATTTCAGAGAGCGAGACATTCAACTGAATAGAGCTTAAGAGATCATTTGGTAATAATGATGCTTGTCATTCACTGATATAGATCTGTAGTTGTGAATGTTGTCAAGCATGGAATTCAGTGGCTTTTTCAATGATTTAGAGCTAATTCATTCACCAACAATTTTACAGACACAAGAAGTGGGCAGAATGTTAGGGGTGAAATTAAGATGAATCAAGTTTTGTAAGTATAATGTTAACAACTGAGTAACTAGATACAACTACCAACCCAATTGAAAAATTCTCTTCTTCAAGCAAAACTTTCCAATGCCGCACTTGGATTGATTGATGAGAGGCATTAATTGTCAATTAGAATTGTAGTAAGACCTTATGCATGGCCTTTTATATATAATATTACAAATGAGTCATTTAACATTTTATTGATAAAATTATTTTTAAGTGATAATCTATAAAATTAAAAACCTTCTTCTCTAGCAGTGCTTTTAAGATTTTGAATTATGAACATAATAGTTATGTTGATATGACAAATATTTACAAAGCTTATAATAAACAGTAAGTGTAATAATACTGATATTGGTGTTCAAACTCACGTTAAGCCGTCTCAGTTTAATCTATTGAACTATTATGATTATATATAAACTCAGGCACGAAATTGTTGTTTTCTGAATCAAGGTAGGAGCTATATTATAATTGAGGAAATGTGCCTTTCATTTCCAGGAGGAAATTTGTATACTTCATTACACAATAAATATATAATATAAAAAAAATCTTTAAAAAATTTATTTTAAAAAATAAGTTTGTTCTATCAGTATTTGGTTGGTGTATTCATATATTTATTTGAGTCATAATCCATGACTCATAATAATCGAGGACAACTTCCTCTCACTATAACTATATTAAGGCTTGAATCATAGTGGGGAAAAACCTAATCTATATGTAGTTTGCAATGTTTCACATAAAATGAAAGGAGAAGGCATCACCTACCCATGCAAATTCAATTAAATTAAAGAATACTTCTTTAACCAACATCATCAATATATCCCAAACAAATTAAAAAGTGTAAATAAAGTACCTAAGAAGTTTAAACATTACTTTTTTAGCTTAAACCTGACTTACATAAATAAAAAATTATAAATTTATGTTTTATTAACTATTGTGGCTTTCTATAAATGTGTATATAAGTAAACTTGTCATGGACTTTACAATTGTGCGATTGTTTGGCATTACTTCCTTAAGTAGGTACGGTACATAAGTTGTGTGCTAGTACATCACGAATAAAAATATTTCATTAAGCATGAGCATATACTTAAAATGTCTTTAAAACAGTATTATACCAATTCAACGATGATAAGGATAATAAATTAAATATTTTCTTTCCAAATCAATTTCATTATCAATATATTATAATACCCTTAAAAATATCAATTAGAATGTTGTATGACTCTTTACTTTACTATTTTTTATGAGGTCCATGGGAGAGGGAGTTTAAGAAGTTTTGGACCATAAGTTATCTCTGTTAAACAGGTCTTACAACACAATTTTCAGGAGTTTTATGATTCAGATTTATCCTTAATGCAATAATACAATATTTAAGAGAGACCACATTGATTCAGAGCGAGAAACAGATAAATAGTTGGTCAAATGTTGAAAATCAACTTTTTAAACCAAATGTTTTGTGCTTAAGTCAAAGAAATAAACAAAAGAATTCAATATTCAGCAAAGAGAAGTACTAACTCTGTGTTAAAAGAAAACTTATTCCTACTAAAATAGTTTGGTGTTATATTATTATTTGTACAAATTTCATACAATTTTTCATCAGCAGATGCAATTCAGTATAGTTTACTGATTCGATGTTTTCAATTTAGATATGTTTCTTTAGTAATAATAACCATTTATTTTTCTTCATTATGGACCAAATTCATTTTTGTATCTTTATTTTAACTTTATTTAAAAAAATAAAAATTAAGATGAAATCAAATCACAAAGATGATCACTTTATCAAACAATATATCTATGATCAACACAACTATAAAATTTCATGACTTATATTCAAAACTCTTTTAGAAAGAGTGTTTGTAAAACAAAACTTCTTCTAAGTAGAGATTTTTGTTAAGCAAATATTTACCTAAAAAACAATTGGACATTGAAGAAGCCCTATATTAATATTATTAGACAAAATATTTTTAAAAAAAATTGACTATAAATCAACAAAAAATATAGTCTCTGGAGTTAACAATTTCTTTGAATATAAATGTATTATTTTGGACCCACTGAACATTTATTTGGCAAAAAATATCTTATTACATCTATAATCTGTGCTATACTTAATAACAATCCTAACACTATAGAAGTTTTAACATACTAACCTCAACTTCATTTCTTGAAAGTGTTATTTTGATTGCCTTATTGACATCTCAATTAATTATAGAACTATTTAAATAAATTAAAAGTATTTTTGGGATAAAATAAATTTTAAAATACAGCCTTTTAAAATATATGGTGTGTTTTATACAAATACAAACATGGCTACAAGAATGCATGTAATGGAAAATGTATATACATCTATAGTAATTATCAATGTTTAACTCTCTCTACTGAACTTGTTATCAAAAATGAGTTAATAGTTTTTATAAACAGTTGGAGAATTTATAAAGTTGTACAAATAACTTTTCAAGATTCGTACAGCTACTATTAAATGTAAATAAATAATTAAGAACCTTGAATGGTCTTATTTGAAAGAAAGAGTATATAATTACTAGTTGCAATTTGCAATACATTTTTAAACAGTAATCTCTTTTTGATAGAAAAACTAAAACTGTCAAAAACATGATCTGAATATGTGGAGATCAAGCCAATATATAGTTAATTTAAAATGTTCAAAAACAATAAAATAAGAACACATTCTTTGGATTAATATTAAATACAAAAAAATCTGATAAAAAAGTATCATAAAAACAATAAGTTAAAATTACAAATGTAGCTGTTTAAAACATGAGTATAACATCAAGAAGCTCATAAAATAAGCTAACTGAATTAAATATAAATAAGTGCAGATTATAAATGTTCAAATTAGTAAAATAAAATAAAAACTTCAAGGGTTGGTACTTCTCATTCTTGTGTTAAATGACACCCTTACATTAGAAATCCAGATGGACATTATTTATCAGAAGTTAAAAATATTAACTGCATTTCATTAGTATAATATAAAAATTATAACTGTTAACTTCTAAAAAAAAAAAAAAAAAAATTGATGAAGCGTATTAGTAACTTATTCAGCATTAAAATTCTTCAATTGTGTTGGTGACTCTTTTAAGACTTTAAAGAATAACACATTTCCGACGAGGGCTATTGTGTGTCGGTTTTAATAAAGGCCTTTCTGTGTCTTGATATTTTCTAACTATTCTAACAAGTTCATGGAAAGCTTGATCAACATTCATACGGAGTTTTGCACTGCACTCAATGTAAGGAATCCTAAGCTCCCTTGAAACATTATGTGCTTCTTCAGATGAAATCTAAAAAAAGTTAAAAAATAATAAAGAAAGTTGATGAAAAAAGCATGATCATTTAAATATATGAAGTCAGTTGAATATAGGCAACTAATAAAGAGAATTATATAATAAATTTTACAAGAGCAGTAGTGGAGAACAAAGTCCCTCTCTTGATCTAAATTTTGACCAACTACATTTTGATTCTGAAAAGTTGAATTGGAGAAGGCCAACTTAATTAAGGGTCATTCCATATCAAATCAACCACAAAAAAATAATTTTGACACCCATCATTTCAGATTTTGTTGAAACTTATTTAAAGTGTTCTATTCATTGATATGCAAAACCATACCAAATATTTTTGATATATCTTTAACAGTTTGGATTTGATGGTCTCTTAAAGTTTTGAGGTTTTCGTGTCGTTTATCGATAGGGAACAGTAAAATTAATTTGTTTTGAATTCAAAAATAATTTATAACTTTCTTATTTACAAAACAATTTTTTATGAAATTTTTTGTGTGTATTCATAAATATATTTAAACAGAATAAAAAAATAAACAAAGATACTAAGTAAGTATTTATGACCAGAAAAAAATTACAAAGTGTCAATTTGAGTTTTTCTGAAAGCAAATACATAGTTTCACGTTAAATTAAATATCTCCAAAAGGGAAAAAGATAATCATGGAAATCTTTTTTTGTTTTGGTTCTAAGACATGTGATCTACCTCCTCAAGTAATAAAATGAATGGTTATTTGACTCCTTCAGTGTTTATTCCAATTTTAAAAATAAATAGTTATAAAAATTTAGAAATTTATATGAATTAAAAAAAAAAGAAAAGATAAACAAAGGTAACAAAAAGATAGATACATTACACAGGTTTATTTTAAATGAAAGGCCTTTTACATTATAGGATTCATCAGTCGAAAATGTACTTTGATATGTACAATTTTTACCCTAAAATTGCTATTTTGGTCAATGTTATTTATAATTTTAAAATATGGTTTAAGTTTGTTTCAACACTTGGAATACATTGTTGTGAAAACTGGTATGTTCTTCCTGTAAGTGATTTTGGGTATTCCACAGTCGTAATAATATGAATAATGAGTACAGCATAAATATCCTCCATTTTAGACTATTAAAATAAAAGAGGTATCTACAAAGGTGACAGTCTCAACCCCTTATGGTTTCCCTAGCTATAAATCCCATGAGCTAAATAATTCGAGACAGTGATTACGGTTACGAAATTTCTATATGTAAAATGAAACTAAAGTCACAGCCTTTATATGGATGATCTGAAGTTATATGCCAAGACACCTACCCAGTTGCAAAGCATGATAGACATAGTAAAGAATTATAGTGATCTTGTTGGCATGTTTTAACAGATTTCCCCTAAGGGAAATCAGCTATTGAGGTCGTACTCATTACGCAATTTTCAAAAAATTTCTTCAAATGTCCATCGATCCTACCCAGGAGATGACGAAAATGAGGTCCGTTCAAAACTATATATATATATATATATATATATATATATATATATATATATATATATATATATATATATATATATACTTCATGGTTGTTACTACAGTCACCTTAGGTTGACTCGAAGGTAGGAACTTGATGGTTGTTACTACAGTCACCTTAGGTCGACTCGAAGGTAGACTTGGCTTATTCTGTTCTGTGGCTGATGTTTGGTAAGCTGTTCTCAGAAACAGAAGGTTTCATTACGCAATCCAAGACCAAGTGATTGCCACCAGATCATACAGATGTCTTATCCTCAAGGGCAGTAATGTTTCATATAAGAGTAGATTATGCAACAAAGCTTATGAGTCCATTCAACATACTATGGCTGGATGTGAAATACTTGCTGGGTCCGAATACCTACATAGACAAAATAACATGGCAAAAGTATACCATCAAGCTTTAGCAGAGAATTTCAGCATGGTAGACAGGAAGGTTGCTTATTACCACTAAATCCACAAAAATTATTAAAGAAAAAGATAATGTAAAAATATATTGGGATGCAGCGATGATAACTGAACATACTGTGCATCATAACAAACCAGATATTCTCATTATTGACAAGAACAATAAGACTGCTGATATTATTGACATTGCAGTACCCAATGATGAGAATATTCAAAAATCCTAAGCCGAAAAATTAAGAAGATATCAAGATTTAGCTATTGAGCTTAAAGAAGTATGAAAACTGAAGTCTGCCATAGATCCTGATATTATTGCAAGTACAAATGGACTTTTGCTAAAAACAACAATAGCAGGCACCAAGAATTTAAATCTACCAACAGAAATTATAAAAGAAGCACAGCAAGGAGTACTTCTTGATACTGCGAGAATTGTGAGAAAATTTTTAAATTCCCTTTAACATATGTCACAATTAGAAACTCTATATCGGTAGGATTTTCCCCCGTTGTGGATTTTACTCCAGTTTTTCAGAGTATAAACCTCCTCATAATAATGAATTTAGTTCATGTGTTAATTATTTTAATAAATGATTTTTCGTTAAATGGTTAAAAATATAGAAATAGTCAACTTTAATAGATTAATAATTGTATTGTGTAAAACCTTGTGTTTTTAAAAGAGAGAGTATTTTATTCATAATCTTATTGCAAAATGAGTGTCCAATAAATATTTTTATACATACAAACTTCTTCTCTAACTTGAATATTTACTGAGACATTTGGATTTTGCAGTTTTCCGCCTTCAGTAAACCCCATAGCCATCAAGTCATATGACCAGAAGGCTATTATATCATGCTCCACTTTATTCGAAGGTAGAATACCAAATATTTTTTTCATCAAACTTTTACAGAGTGTGATACATGCAATTAAGTTACATGATTATGCCATCAATTAAAATTTTACATTCTTAATTCAAAAATATTAATATGATCTATACCAAACTCATATATTTAACCATTTCATGCAACACTTAATATCATAGTCATTAATGGCACAAATCAGACTAGGATAAGGGGGGGGGATTCGAAAACTCCACAGATCTCTGTTATTATGAGACATCCAAAAATGTTAGAATAAATCTTGTTAAAAGTATTAGTGCTCTACAATTGCTGTTCTATTCATTTTCTCAAATTTCAAATGTTAAACAAGTTATTTGTACATTCTTGTTTTGAGCATTCAGTAAACATCCACTTCTAATCATCTGATTTTTGAAGCCTGGGTGTGACTAAGGATTTTATTTAATGAGTTTGTCACAAAAAACTCCTAATAAATTCTAATAATACTTTTTTTATATAATAGTTTAAAAGAGAAATGTTTTTAATTTATTATTAATTTTAAAAAAGTAAGAAAATAAAAGCTAATAGCACTATAATAAAGAAAATTATTTAATTATGGTGACAGAAAATATAATTTTAATCAGGGAAAGATGACAAACAAAGCGTACTTGGTTAACTGGTGTTCAATTAGATGAAAACTGAACTCAGACTAATCAATAAAAATTAACTTTTTTACTATTCTAAAATAAATATCTCTGGAAAAAAAAAAAACTATTATCTTGGCTAAAAATGAATGATAGTATATTATTACTTATGTTTGTTCTGAAAGAAAGTTATTAACAAATAAATTAACTTACAATCCTTTGGTGATCTAAGTCAGATTTGTTGCCAACCATTAACATAGGAAATTCATCTCTATCTTTTACTCTCAAAATCTGTCGATGAAATTTGAACATCTCATCAAAACTTGCTCTGTCCGTAACAGAAAATACAAGCAGAAAGCCTTCACCTGATCTCATGTATTGCTCTCGCATAGCACTAAATTCTTCTTGTCCTGCAGTGTCCAAAACTACAAAATAACATATTATAAAATCATTGAGTTTTACCCATGGAGTAACTATAAACAAGCCAAAGTAATGATCTTACTATCCAGTTTGGCAGGCACATCATCAATAACACACTGTTTTGTATAGGAATCTTCAATGGTTGGGTCATAATCAGTAACAAAATAACTCTGAAAAAGTTACAACATGAGATTGACCTAGAAATGAAAATTACCAAAAATAGGCAGAGAGTGGTTACATGTGAATGAGTAGGTGTTATGGAGAACTAGTCAATGATAAAGTGATACTTCACACTAACCAAAATACTATTGTAAATATACACTAAATACTCATACATTCCAATACAAGTTAATATATAAAATATAATCTAGCACAATTCATGAATGGTTAAATTAGCAATAATTGTAAAAATATATAGGCAAAGGTTGAATAATACAAATTAAGTTAGAAAGTTTGGTAATAGAAATAAATTTAACTAATGTTTAACAGAGATATCAATTAAATTCATTGAAATGTCCAAATTAACATTACTTACCTGAATAAACTGAATAGTAATAGCTGATTTTCCAACTCCTCCACCCCCAACAACTACTAACTTATATGTTTGAGCGTAGCTCTGTCTTTCATTTGGCTTAGACATTATAAAAAAACTTGTTATACTATAAACATAGTGAAAATGACAGCATCTGCTCAACAGTTACGCCTTTCATTCACAAAATTCACTACAACTTGAAGTGGGCTGGTGGTTTTCTACGAGCATATTAAGAAGGCCTTCTAAGGATACATAAATAGAAATTACGAAATTTAAAGTTTTTTATCATTATCAATAAATGCTGTAAAATCATTCTATTTATCATAGCCAAATATCATAAATTGCTATTATATTCTCCAAAATACAAAACGAAACTTAAAAAATACATTAAATAACATCATTAAATTGTGTGAATATTTGTCCTTTCTCTTTGTATATGGAAAACCTTACAATGACGTAGGCCTAACATAGACCTAAAATTTAAGAATTCCCATGCTCTGAAAGCGAAATAATTTATCAAAGAGTATTAAGATTATAGTAAAAGTCCATTCCACACAAGGCAAACCCCCATGTGGAAATATGATTCTTATTTCTTCCTTAGTAAGTACTCTTCAAACTTAAACCAAGACCCGAGATGGCTAGTGATATCTATCTATATATACAAAATTGTAAACTCTGTCTACACATTGATTTTTTCAAGAAATTTCACGATACTTTTTCGTTTCACATTCCATAGACACGATATATGCAATTTGTAGCTTTGGTGTCTGTTTGTTGTTGTTACATTTTCACGCATTAACGGCTGAACCAAATTTTATGAAACTTGGTACATACAGTGGGTCAAAAATGTATTGGCACACCTCACTTTTTTTTAATAAACTCAATAATTTAAAAGCTAAATTTTTCATACTAATGTATTATCAAACTAGCAACCAACTGTTAATTATTGGTGGCATCAAACTGAGCAAATAGAAAACAGACTAAAAGTTATAAACTGGAAGAGTGAATTTCAAGGGTCAAAAAAGTATTGGCACAGTAAACATTAATTTTTTTATATTTAATTACTACATTTTAATATTTAGTCGCCATACCGTTTGCATCAATTACGGCCTGAAGTCATCGAGACATTGAAGTTACAAGCTGCTGAGTTATTTGTGGAACAATTTGATCCCATTCTTGCTGTAAAACAGTTTGTAGCTGATGCTTGGAAGGAATATTATTTTTTCTGACTTTTAAATCGAGCAAATACCACAAATGCTTAATGGGATTTAAATCTGGAGACTGCGGTGGGGTTTTGAGTTGTCTGCGAACATTATAAAGTAGCCACTCCTTTGTTTTATTGACAGTGTGCTTTGGGTCATTATCTTGCTGGAAGATGAATGATACCCCGATGCACATATTTTCAGCGCTGCTGATCAAGTTAAGCCGCAAAATGCTAACGTACTTGTCTGCATTCATAATACCTTCAATAAAACTCAAGTTCCCAACACCATTCCAGATACTTGGCCCCACACTACCACCTCCAAGGTTCACTATTGGTCTGGTATTACTCGTTTTAAATTCAGTGTGGGGTTTCCTACACACGTATTTGGGACCATTAAAGCTAAACATATTGTTTTGGCTCTCATCTGAAAATAAAACGCCCTTCCAAAACTTCGACGGTTCTTTGAGGTACGTTTTAGCGAAGTCGAGACGTTTTTTACGATTTGCCTCACTTATGAATGTCTTCTTTCTCTGGACTCTTCCATAATAGTCAAAACTATGAATGATATTTCTGGTCAAAGTGTATTTTAGTCCCCCCCCCCCTTGGTGGCGCAAGATGACGACGGCGGCCATTTTGTTTTTCTAACTTTATCTTTTTTAACACTTTAAAATTTCCAAAATACGCCATCGGTGGTTAAAACCGAGGGGTGGGGGGTTTGTTGTTCTAACTTTATATTTTTTAACACTTTAAAATTTCCAAAATACGCCATCGGTGGTTTTAAGCGAGGGCGGGGATTATAACAAAACAAGATGGCGGCGTAGGGGGGGGGGACTAAACTGCACTTTAGCCATATTTCTTGCTGTCTGGATGCTGAAAGTTGTGTCTGAAGTTGAAGCAATTTCTGTTGTTGTTATGCTGGAAGCCAAAATTGAGGGTGCTTTTGCCACCAGTTTGTGAATCCTCCTTTTTTCTCTTTCAGAAAACGATTGTGGCCGCCCGGAACGTCGTTTGTTTAGGACTGTACCTGTCTCATTGTTCTTCTTGATGATGTTCATTACTGTACTGAAACTTATCATAAGTCTATTGGCAATTGCACGGTAACTGAATCCCTTGGGAACGCAATTTAACCACACGGATTCGTACTTAAAAACAATCCTTCTCTGTTTTAGCCATTGTTCTAGCAATGAACTGTTCTGAACTGGCCATAAAATAATCCTGGTTAGGTATATTCATCTTAGTATTGGTTTGTTTCAGGGTGAAAGGATTAAAGAATAAGATAAGGAATATAAGTTCCTACGTAAACAACTGTGCCAATACTTTTTTGACCCTTGAAATTCGTAGGCTAATTTATAACCTTTAACATGTAATCTATTAGCACGATTTGATGCCACCAATTATTAACAGTTGCGGGATAGTTTGATAATATATTAGTAAGAAAAATTTAACTTTTAAATTTTTAAGTTTATTAAAAAAAAAGTGAGGTGTGCCAATACTTTTTTGAACCACTGTATATACCACTAACCAAACTTAGACTTTAGGCTATATTAATATTCTCTCAGACGAACAGGAGTAGGGGTTGTAAGGGAGGCCTGAAATTAAAAATAGCGATATTCCTTTCTATTGGATTTACGGAAAATGTGCATATGACAAAAGTTGTTTATTTTGTTATTTAGAGTAACTTTTGTTATATTCAATTTTATCGTATAACAAAGTATAAACGAGATATAAATTAAAACCTAAAGCGGTATGTGAATCAGCATTAATTCTTCCATGATTATAAGCTATTTTACAATTTTTAGGTTCTAACGGGAGTGGGAGTTATAAGAGAGGCCTGACATTAAAAATAGAGATATTTCGGTTCGTACTGCTTTTCAGCAAATACGCACTATACAAAAGTTATTTGCTTTGTTGCTTAGAGTAATTTTTTTAATATACACATTTACCGTATAACAAAGTATAAACGAGATATTCACTAAAAACTGTAGCGGGAGCCAACAATTTTGTTGGGCACTAACGATTGAACTGAACTTAACAAAACTGTATATCTAAATAAGCATTAATTCTTCCATGATTATAAGCTATACTAGCTCAGATAACCCCCTCCAATTATATATATATATATATATATATATATATATATATATATATATATATACTAGCTCAGATACCCGGCTTCGCCCGGGAATGATTTGAGGCTGAATGGTGATAGTATTTTTTTGGCAAGGCTTTACTTTGCACAATATTTTGGCATTTACCCGTCCCAGTGTTTAGGGTTAATACCCGTTGTTGGCATTTGTTAATAATAAAATTAATTTTTTATGTAAGTCTTCACTGTCCTCCAAATTGTCATATTTCCCGTCTCCTGTGCATTATGCATAGATTTCAGTTACTAAGGACAAAATATTAACATAAATTTGAATTAATTTTTCCTGGTGAGGTACCTGATAGTTCAAATTGGAATGAATTGTTGAGCATATCAATATTTCTACGCTAATTACTTGCTCCACACATTGTTCCTGGAGAAATGTATAAAACAAAAGTTAATCTAAATAACAAAGTAAACAACTTTTGTAATGTGCATGTTTGTCGAAAAACCAATAGACAATGAAATATCGCAAATTTTTATTTCAGGCCTCCCTTATAACCCCCACTCCCGTTCTAACCTAAAAATTTTAATATAGCTTATAATCATGGAAGAATTAATGCTAATTGACATACCGAGTTTTTTTAAGTTCGGTTTAAAAGACAAAAATGAATATCACAAAAGTTACTCTAAATAACAAAATAAACAACTTTTGTTATGTTCATCTTTGCCGAAAAACGAATAGAAAACGAAATACCGTTATTTTTAAATTCAGGCCTCCCTTACAACCCCCACTCCTGCCCGTCCCTAGAACTGTTGGTATGGCTTATTATAATGAAAGCGTTAGTGCTAATACTCATACCGAGTTTTATTTATTTCGGTTGGGTCTTTTGTCCCAAATAGAATTGTTCACTTCCGCTATAGGTTTTAGCGTATATCTCGTTTATAATTCAGTATACGAAAAAAGTGTTGTAGCAGCTTGGCCTGCTCTATAACCTAACCCTTACTAGATGCCACGTGGTCCCAATGACAGTGTTGCCAGGAACTAATTAATCTAATTTTAACGTGGCTACACTGCGAGCAACCATATAATAACCTTTCAGTCAGTGTATAAAAATTAACCGCTCACTCTCGCAGTTGTGTGTTGTGCTTTTGTGAACTCTGCTCCGAACCATTTTTGTTGTTATTTATTCAAAGACCGATTGTTATTATTTATTGTATTTTGTGTTCTTCAATCTTTTAATTTTCGACCAGTTGTTTGTTTTTTTTTTATAAATTATAGTGCCTTATTACTTTCAAGTTTTGTTATTGTACGTTATAAAAAACCCGTACATTAAAGTGGTGACCCCGACGCCGGACATTAAAGATGGAAAACATCAGCAAAGACGTAAATCCTACGGAACTGGAGGAAGTCGGCGCTTACGGATTTGGACCTAACTTCCGGATCCCAAGCTTTTGGAAGGCAGATCCAGAGCTTTGGTTTTGCCAGGCTGAGGCAGTCTTCGCAACCTCCAAGGTAACTAGCTCTAGGATTAAATTCCAGTTAGTTACTGCCAACCTAGACTTCGAAATTCTAAAAGAGGTGGCCGATATAGTTAAAAATCCCCCGGCTGACCCATATGAATCCCTTAAAAACCGGCTTCTCCACACATTCACGGAATCCGAAAACCTACGGATCCGGCGACTTCTCGAAGAGAAACGTCTATCTGAAGGAGAACGGCCTTCCCAGCTCCTCAACGAATTGAAAAGACTAGCTGGCGCCACTATACCCACAAACCTCTTACGTCATGTATGGCTGAGGGCACTTCCCGACCGTATACAGGCCATGCTAGCCGTTACCAACGAGGCCTCAGTCGATAAACTCGCTGAGATTGCAGATCGTATTGCTGAAGTATACGAACCCAGCATCCTTGAAGTACGCGCACAGAGCACACAACCCTCACAGACACAACCTACCCAGCTATCGCAGCTGGAAGAGATGGTCAGGAAACTCACCCTGGAAGTCACAGATCTGAAGAGCGAGATAGCACGCATAGAGCGGGAGGACCATTCACATTCACACTCACGTCGACGTAGCCGTTCAAGCAGCAGGAGTGGAAAATTTTGTTATTACCACGAGACCTTCCGAAAAAAAGCACAGAAATGCAAACAGCCCTGTGAATGGAAGAACAACATTCCGGCTCAGGAAAACTGTTAGCAGCGGCCGAGATGGCGGTCTCCGTCGCTGGCACTCACCAACGCCGATTATTTGTGAAGGAGAAAGAATCAGGAGAGAGATATTTAGTGGACACAGGCGCATGTATATCTGTTTTCCCAGCCAGGTCGCGGGATCGGAGACATCCAACCAACTTCCCTTTGTACGCTGCCAATGGTACAACGATCAAGACGTATGGGGAAGTCAGGAAGACACTTAATATTGGACTCCAACGACCACTCCCCTGGACCTTCATCTTGGCAGACATCAGTAGCCCCATCATCGGCGCCGACCTTCTCTTCCACCACCACATAATCGTCGATCTCAGAGGTCGTCAGCTCCTAGACGCAAAAACGGGGATCACAGCAAAGGGGACCATTGTACACTCCAAAATACCCACGGTATATTCAGTTCCCGCTGGTGAGTGGTATTACGACCTACTACGCAAATACCCATCCATCACACGCCCGTCAACCGTCCTGCAGAAACCAAAGCATAACATCCAGCACTTCATTGAGACGAAGGGACCACCCGTCACTGCAAAAGCTCGACGCCTCCCACCTGAGCGTTACAGGGCTGCAAGGGAGGAATTCCTCAAAATGGTGGACGAAGGCATCTGCAGGCCGTCTAACAGCCCCTACTCAAGTCCGTTACATATAGTGGTAAAGAAAGATGGTAAAATGCGATTTTGTGGGGACTACCGCCGACTAAACGAACAGACTGTTCCCGACAGATACGGTGTTCCAAACATACTGACTCTCAACACCAATCTTAGCGGAAAGACCTACTTCAGTAAGATTGACCTGAACAGGGCGTACTATCAGGTACCTGTAGCTGAAGAAGACATTAAGAAGACCGCAGTAATCACACCCTTCGGTCTCTTCGAGTTCCTCGTAATGTGCTTCGGCCTTTGTAATGCTGCTCAGACGTTCCAGCGTCTCATGGATAGTATTTTGGCACTACCCTATGTCTTCGTGTACCTAGACGACATACTCGTATCATCCAGTACCAAGGACGAACATCATGCACACTTAGACAACGTCTTCCGAATACTGAGCGAGCATGGTCTAACAATAAACCCCACCAAGTGCGAGTTTGGCAAGACTGAGATTGAATTCTTGGGCTTCCTCGTGAATGCCCAAGGTATCAAGCCCCTTCCAGCAAAGGTTAACCAGATCATGGAGTTTCCTCGACCCAGCAATAAGGGACAACTTCGGAGGTTCTTGGAAATGCTGAATTTTTATAGGCGATTCATACCAAACGCAGCCGAACACCAGCATACCCTACACTCATTAGTAGGCAACTGCAAGAAGAGCGATGCAACAACTCTGGAATGGTCCAAGGAAGCAGACGCTGCATTTCGTCTATGTCAGCAAAACATCAAGTCGGCCCTCACTTTGTCACATCCATCTGACGATGCCGAACTCTCATTGGCATGTGACGCGTCAAACACAGCCATCGGGGCGGTTCTTCAGCAACGTGAAGGATCCGGTTGGAAACCTCTTGGATTTTTCTCGAAGACACTGACGAAAGCAGAACAAGGTTACTCCACTTACGACAGGGAGCTGGTCGCCGTACACCGAGCAATACGTCACTTCAGGCCCTCGATCGAAGGACGTAACTTCACCGTACTCACCGACCACAAGCCGCTGATCCACATGTTCCGACAACGCGCTGACACAGCCACGCCTATGAGGATCCGATTGGTAAACTTCATCAGTCAGTTTACAACCGATATTCGACATGTAGCTGGAAATGACAATGTGGTCGCAGACACACTCTCGAGGTTGGAGGAGATTACGCTTCCCGATGACAATGAAAAAATTGCAGAGCTACAAGAGACGGACTCTGACATAAACGAGCTTCTTAAAAACCCTGCCCTCTCGCTTAAGTGGATGAAAGTTCCACATGCTACGAGGCCCCTTCTCTGCGAAACAAGCACCTCACGGATGCGCCCGTACCTGCCTGCATCATTGAGACAATCGATTTTTACTCATATCCACAACCTCAGCCACCCGGGTGTACGCGGGTCAAGGAGACTCATTGCCCAACGATTCTTTTGGCCAAACATGAATGTAGACATTGCCACCTGGGCACGTGCTTGTGTCGCTTGTCAGCGGAGTTATTGCCTTACTATGACAGATAGGTTTACCCGGTGGCCTGAAGCTGAGCCAATCGAAGACATCAGTGCAGACACGATATCCAAAGCCCTACACAGGACTTGGATCTGTCGCTATGGCGTCCCTACTAGAATTACAACGGACCAAGGGAGGCAGTTCGAGAGTCAAATATTCTGCAAGCTCACACACATTCTCGGGATCAAACGTACGAGGACAACTCCTTACCATCCACAAAGTAATGGCTGTATTGAACGGTGGCACAGGACACTCAAAGCAGCTCTCACAGCTCACCTCATCGGCTCATCGAGATGGACTGACCTGCTGCCCACAGTACTTCTTGGTCTGAGAGCAGCAGTGCGTGACGATAACACCAGTAGTGCAGCAAAACTGGTATTCGGGCAGCCCCTACGGTTGCCTGGTGAATTGCTCGCAAGCCACCAACGACCTGAGGACCCCGAGGAGTTCCTGCGGAGGTTGAGGGACCACATGAAGGACCTTCGACCAGCACCACACCGTCCCAGCAGCAGCCAAACCTTTGTTCCTAAGGACCTCAGGAACTGCACTCATGTGTTCCTACGAGATGATACAGTTCGCCAACCCCTAACACCACCATACTCAGGACCTCATCTGGTACTGGAACGACAGCCGAAGACATTCAAGATCCAACTTCCTACGGGGCCAAGAACCGTCTCACTCGACCGTCTGAAGCCAGCCTACACCATCCAGGACTCATCTCAACAAACCTCATCCAACCCCTCAGCACAGCAGACCTCTGCGAATCCCCAGACAACACTGCACCCTTCCAACCAGTCTTCAGCCCAAGACACAGCCACACAAGCGGAACAACCTCACCAGACTCGTCGAGGAAGACCCATTAGACTTCCTGCCCGCTTCCATGACTCTGTCATTGGGGGGAGGTGATGTAGCAGCTTGGCCTGCTCTATAACCTAACCCTTACTAGATGCCACGTGGTCCCAATGACAGTGTTGCCAGGAACTAATTAATCTAATTTTAACGTGGCTACACTGCGAGCAACCATATAATAACCTTTCAGTCAGTGTATAAAAATTAAATGCTCACTCTCGCAGTTGTGTGTTGTGCTTTTGTGCTCTGCTCCGAACCATTTTTGTTGTTATTTATTCAAAGACCGATTGTTATTATTTATTGTATTTTGTGTTCTTCAATCTTTTAATTTTCGACCAGTTGTTTGTTTTTTTTTATAAATTATAGTGCCTTATTACTTTCAAGTTTTGTTATTGTACGTTATAAAAAACCCGTACATTAAAGTGTATATTACAAAAGTTACTCTAAATAACAAAATAAACAACTTGTGTTATGTTCATATTTCAATAGGAAAGGAAATAACGCTATTTTTAATTTCTGACTTCCCTTATAACCCCCATTCCTGTTCATCTCAGAGGATATTAATATTGCCTAAAGTCTAAGTTGGGTTAGTAGTAATATACATACCACGTTTCATAAAATTCGGTTCAGCCGTTTATGCGTGAAAAGGTAACAAACAAACAAACAGACACCAAAGAAACAAAATGCAGTTATGGTGTCTATGACATGTGAAACGAAAAGTTATCGTGAAATTTCGCGAAAAAAATCAATGTACAGACTGAGGTTACAATTTTATATATATATATATATATATATATATATATATATATATAAAATTTTGAATGGACCAAATTTCTGTCATCTCCTAGATAGGATCAATGGACATTTGAGGAAAGTTTTCAAAAATTCCATTTGACTCCACATCAGATGCCATGCCCTATCTTCACCATATCCTTGTAGAGAGTTGACTGTCAATTTTTCTTGAGATACATCAAGAAGAATTCCATCCTTTAGCAGGGGATATGAGGAGTGTCCCATAGTCTGCAATATGTTCAAAGTTTGCTTTCTTCCTTGAGTTTGTTCTAGCCATGAAATGCTTCTCCTCTCTTTGTGGCAAATGTCCCATTATTCTTGCGAAAAACCATTACTTAGTGGTTCTTCTCATCTGGCACTTTCATAGCTTGGTTATTTGCATTGAGGTCCCTATTTTTTGGTTCAACCTAAGCGCTTCCTTTCAATGAAAGGTCTCTTTCCAGAACATGTCCACTACTTCCCCTCCCTTTTGATCATCCAGGAATGGTTTTTTGTGAATTACGTTTCAGCTTGAGATAATCCCTTGTAGTTGAAGACTTTATATATATATATATATATATATATATATATATATATATATATCTTTTCAACTACTTAGCTACTAAGGCTATGAACTTAGGAGTTTGACTTCTGAAAAGCTTTGGGATTGCAGAGTTCCGAGGAAACTATTTTTATGATTGTGGCTTGAACTTAGTACTCATACAGTGGTGTTATGAAAGGATCTCAAATCTTTCATTAATGGTTATTCCAAGACCAAACTAATTAAGGACTTTGGTCTCGATAGCAGCATTGAATTGATCTCTTCATGCCCGGCTACAAAACAGTTTGGAAAAAAGCTGTGAAATCTACCAAATGCCATGGCAGGGAATTATTGGTACTCAGACCTTGACCGTCCCTCAATTTCCTTTCCTTTCTATCCACATTGAAGGCATTCTGACCTTTAGACCTCGAAGCCTTTTTAGTAATGATCTTTCCCATCTTCATATCCTGACATGAGTAATTTTTTCATAGGATGATTTTTGACTTCACCTCAGAGGACCTCAGTCTTCAAAAAGTTCGCCACCCAAGTTCTGCGTAAACTAAGCAGATTATTCACATGCTGAAATATGACACACTCAGGGTCTCATCTAACCATCTATTCTCCATTTCTCTGTAGAAGCTTACATATAATCCACTGGGAATGATATGTTTAGTGTGCAATTTCTGTATGACAGATTTTACTGCATATATACTATAAGTATATTTTTTCTTTTTCCAGAAACACTCGCTTTTTACTTCTAAAGGTGCTTGTCAGGCAATCAAGAAACTGTATGATACTTTATAAATCAAAGCACTCTAACAAATTGAAATGGTTTTAGAAACGTATTATACGAATGAGAGAAATTAAGTCCAGATACAAAATATAAAAATAAATCTTTAATTTACTATGTACATAATACTTATTTAAAAATTTACATTATAAAGATACTGCAAAATAGCATTATCTTAAGCATGTATTTTATTCTTCTCCATTATCACATTCTTCGCCAGATTCGTCTTCACTATGATGATAAGAATGGTTATCTCTATACTGAGTTAAATTATCAGGTCCAGGCAAAGTTTCACCCATTCTAAATCGAGAATTTTTCAGCCGTTCAGTAGCATGGCTCAATTGGACTTCTTTCAAATGTTTTGTTTGTTCATACTGTAACTTAATAGATTCTTCTAATGTAATAAGCTTAATATCACCAAATACTGGAGCAGGAGGAGTAGCTGCAGAAAGATCTCGAATTTTATTAGGTTTAGAATTTTCAGTGCTAGACTTTAGTGTTTTGTGAGGAAGAAACCTCTTTTTAGCTTCTGCTTTATCAATTTTGTTACATAAACTTAATGCATATGCTTCTTCAATATCATTCAATGTAACAAGAGATTCATCTGGCTCTTCTACTCTGCAAAAATACACAAATTTAAATTAAAAGCCCATAATACAACTAAAAAAAAATTAAAGAATGTTAATAATAATAGAAATATAAAAAATAGTTAGTATAAATAAGAAACAATTATGCACCATTAACTAAAGGGATATTTTTGCTCACAGTGGCAATGATTTTAACAATGAATAGTAATTAAACCTGATTAATAATCTATATCTATATATATATAAAATTGTATTGAATTTTATGTAACTTGGTATGGATATTATTACTAGCCCAACTTAGACTTTAGGCTATATTAATATTCTGAGACGAACAGGAGTGGGGGTTATAAGGGAGACCTGAAATTAAAAATAGCGATATTTTGTTTCTTATTGGTTTTTCGGTAAATATGCACATTAAAAAGTTGTTTATTCTGTTATTTAGAGTAACTTTTGTTTTATAAACTTTCGTCGAATATTGAAGTATAAATGCGTTATACGCTAAAAATTATAGCGGGAGTCAACAATTTTATTTGGCACAAAGGACTCAAACTAATTAAATAAAACTCGGTATGTGTAATAAAACTAACGCCTTCTTTAGAATAAGCCATACCAACATTTCTAGCGGTGGGCAGGAGTGGGGGTTGTCAGGTAGGCCTGAAATTAAAAATAGCGGTATTTCGTTTTCCATTGGTTTCTCTGCAAATATGTACATGAAAAAAGTTGGTTATTTTGTTATTTAGAGTAACTTTTGTTATATACACTTTTGCCGTATACGGAAATATAAATGAGTTATACACTAAAAACTATAACGGGAATTAACGATTTTATTTGGTACCAAAGACTCAACCGAACTAAACAAAACTCGGTATGTGAATTAGCACTAATGCCTTCCTTATAATAAGCCATACTAACATTTCTAGGGACGGGCAGGAGTGGGGGTTATAAGGGAGGCCTGAAATTAATAATAATGATTTCCTATTGGGGTTTCGGCAAATATGCACATGACAAAACATGTTTATTTTATTTAAAGTAACATTTGGTATATTCACTTTTGTTTTATAACAAAGTATAAACGAGATATACACTAAAAACTAAAGCGGGAGCTAACTAGTTTATTGGGTACTAACGGTTGAACTGAACTTAAAAAACTCGGTACGAGAATTAGCATTAATTCTTCCATGATTATAAGCTACATTAAAATTTTTAGGTTCAAATGGGAGTGGGGGTTATATGTGAGCCCTGAAATAAAAATTCGCGATATTTCATTTTTTATTTGTTTTTCGGCAATCGTGCACATAACAATAGCTGTTTACTTTTTTATTTAGAGTAACTTTTGTTTTATAATTTTAAAACATTTATGATTAAATTAAACTACATGCAAAGGAGACAGGAAGTATACAAATATTGAGGACAGTGAAGAATTAAATAACAAATAATTTTATTATTAACAAATCCAGAGCAATGACCGGTATAAACCCTAAACACTGGGAGGGGGAAATGTCAAAATATTGTGGAGACTAAAGCCTTGCCAAAAAATACCATCATCATTACACCTTCAGCCTCAAATGAATTCCCGGGCGAAGCCGGGTACCTTAGCTAGTATATATATATATATATATATATATATATATATATATATATATATGTATGTGAGAGAGAGAACTAATCTATTGGCAACAGTCTATACTAGATGGCACAACAATAAGGTTATATGAACATTATTGAGACTTACTTGATTACCCGATGATTATGAACAGTTCCACTGTGTGTGGCTATCAGAACAAGAGGATTTTTTTCATCATCAAGTATGTCATTTTGGAGTTCATTTTTTACTCCCCCGGCTCCTTTTTCACCCCATTCAATCACTTCAATTTTTTTTTCATTTATTGATAATTTTGTTAGTTCATCGCATAAATCTGCGGACTTATTTCTCTGTTCCAACTCTTCTTCAATTTGCTTTTTCAAAAGTTTTACTTTTTCACCTTTATCTTTTAAATTACACAGAGCAGAACTAGGAAAAAAGAAAAAGTATTAAAATTTTAACAATCAATGATTTCAAAATGTAAAAATATAAAAACAATACACTTAATATAAGAAATACTTCATGTCATGGGGCACAAGGATTTTCAATTCTCTTAGTGAACTTTGCTATACGCCTTCTGAAAATAATACTCTCATACAAAGAAAACATGCAAACTCAACTAAACTTTATATTCATCTGTTACCCTAAAAAAGATGAATGGTTCTACCAAAGCATTTCTCAAGATTCTATGCTTAACCCTAGATTTTGCAAAACTTACACCTCTTTTTCATATGTATTTAGGATCTCGTGAAGACGGCCAAAAGAAGCCAAAACTACTAATGTACTCAGAAAATTTTACAAGTGAAATTCATGGATTTCACTACTAGCCTATCCTGAACTATAGAACATTCTATTCTCCCACTAATATTAAAAGTAACAAAGAAGCTCAAAATTAAACCACATCTAGAAATAGATATATTATTGTTACCTATGGAAGAAAAATGCAAGAAGAACCAGTAACTCAAACAGTCTCATACTCTTATTCATAAAGAGGGTATGGAATTTATATTGAAGTATAAATTTACACAACAGCCATGGGATAAAATAAAGCTCTGAAATTACAAGGCACTTGTAGAGAACCATAATGAAATTGTGAAGGGGTGTGTCGTCAGAGGCCCAAGTCCATTAGTTATATTTATCAAGTTCCTAGTCAAGCAAATGAACCACTATATATCAAATTGTTCATATTTCGCAAGGATAGTATCAGAAGCAGAAGAATAATATAATACAAAACATAATTGTTGTGATACAACAGGGTAATTAAAAATGACACAGGGGTAACACAGGTTTCATTAAAAATGACATTGAGCTGTCTGGTCAACATTTTATCAGGCATTAATATATTGAATTCTAGAGTCAATTCAACTATCATTATGCTGTCAATCCAACAGTGAGGTCAAAGATAACATGAGAGCTAGTATCAACTTTGTTAGAGAGATTAACATGATGGTGTTCCAATTTAAGCACAGCTGTCTCCATGCAACACCCAGTGCTTTAATTCCTATATTACTTGACTGAACATCCGAAAATATATGCAACAGAAAATCATATTTTTTGCTTTATTGGCTATTTGAATATGTTATGCTTTTAGAAAGTATGATTTAAACATTGAGTTCTGATGGTAAACAACAGAAATCTGCTAACAAAAATACATAACACCTATATAAAGTTATTCAATGTACAAAATACCTCTTGATAAGGCGGTTTTGTCTCTCCAACAAATCCACTAATTGTATTGTTGATAATTTATGAACGGTAGGTAATAAACCATCTTTTCTTTTTTCAATAAAAATGTCTTCAAAATCAATTTTAGGCATAGTAAAACATTTTAAACTTTAAACGGACATCAAAATAAATTAATTTTACTTGAAAATTAACTTTCCTCTGAATCTTAAAACGCAATTATGAATGTTTCACAATCACGTGAAAGACAAACTGTAACCTACCGAACAACCAATGAATTGGGAGTTTTGTGCTAACTAGAGAGATACTAACGTTGATGACGTGCATGTTTTGAGACTCAAGGATTGATGACGTTTGTATTATTTTATTCCCGCCAAGACAGCTGTGTGGCAGCCATGTTGTTTCACATTGATGAATTTTCAAATATCAGAGTATTTTGCATAATCTGTTTAATAAGTAAGCTAACTTCTATTATGTGTCATCACATCATCAACGCTAGTATCTCTCTAGTTAGCATGGGATTCATTAAATAGAGATCCCATGCTGCATTTTGGCAATTGAAATCTCCGAGTATTATAATGGAAGAGGGAAGTTAGGAAATTAAATCTTCTAGAAGTGTTGTGTCAAATGGGTCTTTAGGCGGTAAATAAATATTACAAATAGATACTTTATATGGGATATAAGCGGCGATTGCGAGGTCAAAGGTTCAAAGTAAATATTTTCCTTGACAAAGATTCCAACTCCGCCAGAAGCTTTTGCTCCAAGCGTATGATGCCACAAATTACATGAGCACCAGGAATAGAAATCTCATTATTTGGGAGTGTATCAGTTTCCTGGAGAGAAAGAATATCGATTTTTTTTTTTTTTATTTATCTGAGGCCCTAGTTTGCTTTTGCCTTGGTCGGTGGGATAGGCTGTCAAACCTAGAGGGTGAAGGCAGTTTCCCTTTTCCTGAGCAGAGAGCTCTATTATAAGGGGGAGTTGTAAAGGTGATGGGTTGTAATAGCGCTTGGGTGAGTTCTCGGTTACGGGCGGTACCGAGAGGGGTGTTAGATATATAGGAGAAAACGAAAGAAGAAGGGAAAGGGATAGTAGGAGAGAAGATAAGAAGAAAAAGATGAAAGTAGCCTTACCATGCCAGGGAGAAATTTCAAAACCAAATTATTTGTTTGTAAGAGCAAAATAGACATATTATTGTTGTAGGCATAATTGACTAAAAATACTAAACTAAACTAAACTAATCTAGTGGGGCGGGTCGTAAGCGTTCTCGAGGGGCTAATAGTCTATTAATCTAAAACTAACATAATTTATCTAGCAACTATGAACTTATCCTAACTTGCTCTATTGCTCTGTGGGTTAAGCACTAAGTGTGAAAGTGTGTTGTGTGGGTGTTATGGAGGGGGAGGGGTTCAGCAATCCGAACGAGATCAACTAGAGGCTCGTCCAACTCGGCCCTCTGCCAATTCGTCGGCTGCCGGGGAGGGGTGATTGAGGAGTAGAGGGGATTATCGTGGTGGGTAAGGAAGTCGAAAAATTTAATATGCCTTTTGTAAATGGTATGGGAGATGGGTTCTAGGGAAAGGGAGGAGTGAATGACCTTGTTAGTGGATCTCTGCAGTGAGGTGTGTCTAACTATCCTTCTAACAAAGCCATTCTGGAAGAACTGAAGGGATTTGAGGGAGGCTTTGGTGAGGTATCTAAGGAGAGGGGCGCCGTACAGGATGGAGGGTTGGATGACTCCTTTTAATATTAATAGTTTGAGTCGCAGGCTGAGGACAGGGGAGAGTAGGAGATGGTTGAGGGAGCGGAGTTTTTGACGGAGGTAGCTGACTCTTTTGCGGATGTGGGTGGAGAAGGTGAGGTGGCGGTCAAGGTGTATTCCGAGGTAGCAGATGGAACGGGAGGGATGGATAGAGGAGCCGTCGAGGACAAAGGATTTGTGGATGTTGGCTTTAGGAGAGTTGTTCTTTTTGGCGAAGGAGAAGTTGAGGGCGTCAATATCGAAAAGTGAATCTCCAAGGAGTTTTAGTTCACCCAAGTGCCGCCCTAAGCCGCTCATTTTCCGTTGAAGTATAGCCATGAAGGTATTGGTTTTGAGTGCTATGAGTAAAAATAATAGTAAACATATTGGATGCTGATTAATAAAATGTGGGTTCTGAGTCTAGATAAGTTAATTTTTAGTTTTAGAAAAGGAGTAAAATAATATATATATAGTCAGCGAGCAAAGTAGAATTTGTTCTTTTTTGTTTTCCCTTGTTCTACCCAAATTGAAAAGTTCTTCAGATTTTTCATTAGTGTTTAACTATCTTACTTCGTAAGTACCATTAATATGAATTTTAATACCTCTGTGATATTAGGAAAAGGTGGTTAAGTTGGTTAAGGCACGTCGAGAGAATGCACCCGAATAGTTTACCCAATAAAATGTATGGCACACCAGGTGAGACGAAGTAAGGGGCATACCTAGGCAAAGAAACCTGGATGACATGCGCATGCACTAGTGGAACTAGGAGGTTGCTAGCAGGATTATTGAAATGATTCAGACACTTCACTAGGTATTTAATTAGTCTGTAATACAATCCTAAGAAAATATATGAACAGTTTCCACCGGTTCGGCAAATTATCTTTAACTATACAGGAAGTCCTTGAAGGACTCCTCTTTTTGTTGTATTTAATAGAAGACAGCCGAGATCTGCTGGATGAGTATTAAGATACACCTATGATGTTTTTAGTACTTCAGACTGAAATAGGTTCATACTTTTTTTTAAGAATGGATTCTAGCTTTAAAAAAGCTCTGAGGCCCTTAATGCCCACCATAAATTAAACACTTAGAACTTGAAAAGATTTTATTGTTATAAGTTTACACTGGGAAATACAAGAGGATAGCCGTGCTTGGAAGGATTTGAAATATGAAAGAAAGTGGCTGAGTTTTTCCTGGATGCTAACAAAGCGTCTGATACCGTGGGGCGAATGCTGCTGAAACTGAAAAAAAAAAAAGTCTGATCCCCATTCAACATTACAAATTTATGGGGCTTTTCAAGTGTTTCTATTTCCCAATAAATTCCATTGATATATTAACATTTTAGAACATTTTTTTCTTTTAAATTCAGCCTCATATGTGTGTGTGTGTGTGTGTATGTATATATATATATATATATATATATATATATATATATATAAGGTACCCGGCTTCGCTCGGGATATCATTTGGGGCGGAAGGATTCTATTTTGTATTTGGTAATGCTTCTCCGTGTACAACTGCACTTCCCGTCTAGGATGGGTAAATGTCAAAATAGTGTGCAAAGTAAAGCCTTGCCAAAAAAATACCTTCACCATTCAGCCTCAAATCAATTCCCGGGCGAAGCCGGGTATCTGAGCTAGTATATCTATCTATATCTATATATATATAAAATTGTAACCTCTGTCTGTACATTGATTTTTTTCGCGAAATTTCACGATAACTTTTCATTTCACATGTCATAGACACCATAACTGCATTTTGTTTCTTTGGTGTCTGTTTGTTTGTTTGTTTATTTGTTTGTTTGTTTATTTGTTTGTTTGTTTGTTTGTTTGTTACCTTTTCACGCACAAACGGCTGAACCGAATTTTATGAAACTTGGTATGTATATTACTACTAGCCCAACTTAGACTTTAGGCTATACTAATATTCTCTGAGACGAACACGACGGACGTTTCCTATTTGTTTTTCGGCAAATATGAACAGAACAAAAGTTGTTTATTTTGTTATTTAAAGTAACTTTTGTTATATACACTTTTTTCGTATACCGAATTATAAACGAGATATACTCTAAAACCTATAGCGGAAGTGAACAATTTTATTTGGGACATAAGACCCAACCGAACTAAATAAAACTCGGTATGTGAATTAGCACTAACGGCTTCCTTATAATAGGCCATCCTAACATTTCTAGGGACGGGCAGGAGCGGGGGTTATAAGGGAGGCCAGAAATTAAAAATAGCGATATTTCGTTTCCTACTGGTTTTTCGGCAAATATGAACATAACAAAAGTTGTTTATTTTGTTGTTTAGAGTAACTTTTTTTATATACACTTTTTTCGTATACCGAATTATAAACGAGAAATACGCTAAAACCTATAGCAGAAGTGAACAATTTTATTTGGGACAAAAGACCCAACCGAAATAAATAAAACTCGGTATGTGTATTCACACTAAAGCTTTCATTATAACAAGCCATATCAACATTTCTAGGGACGGGCAGGAGTGGGGGTTGTAAGGACGGAAATACGACAATATGGAGGGCAGTGAAGTTTTACATAAAAAATTAATTTTATTATTAACAAATGTGAACGACGGGTATAAACCCTAAACACTGGGACGGGTAAATGTCAAAATATTGTGCAAAGTAGAGCCTTGCCAAAAAAATTCCATCACCATTCACCCTCAAACCGATTCCCGGGCGAAGCCGGGTATCTGAGCTAGTATATATATAAAATTGTAACCTCTGTCTGTACATTGATTTTTTTCGCGAAATTTCACGATTATTTTGTTATTTAGAGTAACTGTTGTTATATGCACTTTTGCCGTATACGGAAGCATAAATGAGTTATACGCTATAAACTAAAGCGGGAGTCCACAATATTATTTGGCACTAAAGACTCAACTGAATTAAACCAAACTCGGTATGTGAATTAGTGCTAACGCCTTCATTATAATAAGCTATACTAACATTTCTAGGGACGGGCAGGAGTGGGGGTTATAAGGGAGGCCTGAAATTAATAATAGTGATATTTCGTTTCCTATTGCATTTTCGGCAAATATGCACATAACAAAAGTTGTTTATTTTGTTATTTAGAGAAACTTTTTTTTATATGCACTTTTGCCGTCTACCGAAGTATAAAGGCGTTATACGCTAAAAATTATACCGGGAGACAACAATTTTATTTGGCACAAAAGACTCAACCGAACTAAATAAAACACTCTATGTGTATTAGCACTAACGCCTTCCTTATAATAAGCAATACTAACATTTCTAGGGATGGGCAGGAGTGAGGGTTATAAGGGAGGCCTGAAATTAATAATAATGATTTCCTATTGGGGTTTCGGCAAATATGCACATAACAAAAGTTGTTTATTTTGTTATTTAGAGAAATTTGCACAACACTTCTTTTCAATATGAACTACCAGGTACCTCACCTGAAAAAATTAATTCAAATGTATGTCAATATTTTCTCCTTAATAATTTAGATCTACGCAGAATGCACAGGAGACGGGAAATATTACAATTTGGAGGACAGTGAAGACTTACATAAAAAATTAATTTTATTATTAACAAATGCCAACAACGGGTATTAACCCTAAAGACTGGGACGGGTAAATGCCAAAATATTGTGCAAAGTAAAGCCTTGCCAAAAAAATACAATCACCATTCAGCCTCAAATCATTCCCGGGCGAAGCCGGGTATCTGAGCTAGTATATATATATATATATATATATATATATATATATATATATATATATATATATAATTGGAGGGGGTTTTCCTAGGCAAGCACTGTTAATCATTTTTTTTATTTTTTTTTTTACAATGGGATACAAATTCCATGTTCTCTTTTTAAGGTATTTGCTGTACAGCAGAGGGGCTGGCATCAATCTTTATCTACTTGTGCTTTACCTCTATGGTGCAACAAGTGTTATTAGATAACAGAATTAGCACAATACGTAATAGTGGGCTAACGCAGGTTTATTTTATATATAAAATATGAATATACACGTTTCCAATAGTTAGGTGTTTTTATTAGTAAGCAATCAAGAAACTGGTTCTTCAAGATTTCATTGAAGCTCTCACGTATTGGCCATTACAGGTTCGCATGACTATAACGTCCATGACCTTGACCTTTAATATGCTGTAGATAAATTCTCTTTATCAGTTAAATCCTTCGTTTTATCTGTCAATCAACAACAAAATGATAAAGATTGATACTGATTATTATTTTGTCCAGTCGTTTGTTTATTTCACTGTGTTACTTAGCAATTTTGTTTTTTTTCACCATGGGCGGTAAACTGTCATCTTTAGACCCAATGGAAGTTGAAGTTCCTGAAATAAATGTTCTTCTTGAGAGAGACCCATATCTCAAACCATATGAAAGAGAATTCAGGCGAAGGTATTAGTAGCACCTTTATTTATTATCAGAGGTGTTTAATGTTTTTTTATATATACAATTTCTAGGTTTTTTTTTCTTCATTATTTCTAGGTATGCTGTTATGTCAGACAGCTTAGAAAAAATTGAAAATGATCTAGGCGGTTATGAAAAATTTTTGGGGGCATACAAATACTATGGAATTCATGTGGAGAATGATAATTCTATAAATTGTTTAGAGTGGGCTCCAGGAGCATGCCAGCTTTACTTGACTGGAGAATTCAGTAATTATTTTGCTCTTAATATAAACGTTTTAGTTATATTGTTCATTTTTAAAAATTGTACAGTTTTATCATTTTCTGTTAGATCATTGGGACCGTATGAGTCACCCATTCACTAAATGTGAATTTGGCTTCTGGAAGCTTCACATTCCTCCAAATGAAGATGGGAGCTGCCGGATTTCACACTTAACTGAAATAAAGGTGCTCTCTTCACAATTTTATCTAATTAACTTAATTAGCCATATTTATAGTTTATGCAATTTTTATATTGATGAACTTAATGATACATATGTTCAGATTATTATTATTTTAACTCATACTAGTGTTATGACCAAGGATTTTGGCAATATTTTCTTTGCATTTTCCATGCCACTGATTAAATGTAGGAGAAATCTTTAATTAAACATGAAGATAAGAATATTTTCACTTATTGTTAAAGTGCGATGATTGAAAGTCTGGGTTTTCTGAAGGCTGAATATTAAAAAATGCAAAAATATTGGTTATGTATGTTTTTTGATCCGACTCACAGTAATGGAGATATTTTGAATTTTCTCCTTCTCTAAAGGTCTCATCTTCTTCTACATCACTCTCTGGTCTGGTTTGAGCTGTTAATGAACTTGATCTTTAGCTTTATATGAAACGCTTATAATCTAGTTTGATAATGATCAAACATAAATTTTGGCAGCTAGAGCGGTAAGAGACAAGTTTATATATACAATTTTGAACAGATCTCATTTTTGTCATCTCCAATGTATAATTGATGGAAATATAAAGATATTTTTTGTCATGAGTACAATCTTAATATCTGATTTCTGTAAGGGGAATATGCTAAAAGCTGAATACATTTTTTTCACATATGAAATTAAGACTTGAACAAAACACTTTATTCCAACAACTGACTACATGAATTAGGTTATATCAGTTACATATGATGTTTTATACTTACTTAATGCCTCCACCACAGTAATTTGCTTGATTTGCCATTTTAAGGGACTCAGGTTGGCCGTGTGGGTTGATGCATTGGTCTTAATCTCATATTGTAAACCTAGAGTGGCGGATTCGATTCCCGCCCTGGGCAGTAGAAATTTATTTAGTGACGGACTCATTAAATAAATTCCTTAGTCCCCCCTGGCTAGCAAAGGGTGGTTCCCTGTAGATAACCTGTCCCAATTAGCCAAAGCAGCATTAACTGGATGTAAATAAATATAAAAAAAATACTGGATTATTTGTCATTTTGGAATTAGCACTGGCTCTGGAAGCTCCTTACTTTTGATAAATGTTATTGTGGGGAGAACCTTTCTTTTTCTTAACCTTTGCAAGTCATTTATAACTATTTCAATTTTATTTTACCAAATCTAAATCCAGGTTTCTACTAATTCAATACGAAAGTCAAAAAAAGAGTGTTTTTGAATGTCTTAATAGATGTGTTTTGATTTATTTTGAAATTATTAAAATGAAAATTACCTTGGTTTAACTGATAATTGGAGAACAGTGTGCATTTAGGCCAATAAACTTTGAAGCAAATATGCTTAGCGCAACATGGATCTCCCTCCACCATTTTTTGGTGAATTTCCAGCAGGTTCATGGAGCTGAGTTTCTTGCAGTTAGTCAGGCTTATAGAGATTACTACTTGTGTTGTTATGAGTCAGGGAAATCTTTCTCCTGAATTTCAAACCTGTGGACTGGGCTGAGGTTCTTTAATCTGTTAGGAAGTTCTTTCTGCTAGTCAGGTTGCTAGAGCTATTAGGACAAATTCAGGTGACACTAAATGTATTCAGTTGGCTCCAGCACCTCCTGTGTTCCCAATTGTAGCCAATCGTGATTGGCCATGTCTGGAGGGTTTGGTAATTAATAGGTTTCATAGACCTCAAGCAGACAGAGGGTTGAATAGGGGGAAATAAAAAATTCAAAATACATCTGTTATTATGTATCAAGTAGAAAAATCGTACCACTCTTGTTGAAAATTTAATTTCATATAAATGTTGTTCTACGCATTTTTTTTTTTCTAATCAAACTTAATCAAAATATTTGCATTTTAACAGATTTACCTTAAGGGAAATCACCAATTGGGGTTGTACTCATGATTTGATTTTTGAGAAATTCCTTCAAATGCCCATCGGTTCTATGTAGAAAATGAAGAAAATGAGGTATGTTCAAAATTTTCTTTATATACTTGCCTGTTACCACTTAACTTAAGGTGGTTTTATCAGTACCGTGAAATTTTTAAATATCTCATTTCCTATTTGTCGGATCGAAAAATGTTATATAATCAATCTTATTTAAAATTTAATGCTCTACAATTATTTTCTATAATTTGTTTTCCTACCTTTAGTATTAAGCCATTTATTAGTATTTTCTTGTTTTCAGCCTTCAGCAAACCCTACTTCTAGTCATTAGATTTTTACATTCAGTAAGTGAGTCACTGAACTACAGCTTTCATTTCAATTCATGTTTATGTTGTCTTTTTACTACAGGAGAAATAGACAATAGATGGTGAGATGAGTTCACCAGTGTGCCATTCTAGGATGTGGGAAATTTGCTTAGATTATGCAGTCCCTGTGTGACAGACTTTCTTAGTTTTTAGTAAACCCCTGCTTTTACTCAACTCATATTAGCAATAGGCTAATATAGTGTGAAATGTCTTATTTTAAGCTTAAATACAAATATTTTTTTAAAGGTAACATTAATATGTGAGATATATAAATTATCAATGTAACATCATCAATAAATATTATTTTTTCAAGATACCTCAATATTTACTTGATTGATTCCATAGTCAATACTTAAATGATCCATGTAAAGCTAAAAATAATATTTATTAAAGTTCATAATTGAACTATGAGTGGGTTAAAAAAAAAAATTAAATATTTCTATTATTTTGAGTCACTGAAAGATTTTATGTAATTAGTCTTGTTAATCATTGAATGTCCTAAAATTGTTGTTCTATACATTGTATATAAAGTAAATTATTTTAATTCTTTGAATATATATATCTATATATATATAAAATTGTAACCTCTGTCTGTACATTGATTTTTTTCGCGAAATTTCACGATAACTTTTCGTTTCACATGTCATAGACACCATAACTGCATTTTGTTTCTTTCGTGTATGTTTGTTTGTTTGTTTGTTTGTTTGTTTCCTTTTCACGCATAAACGGCTGAACCGATTTTTATGAAACTTGGTATGTATATTACTACTAACCCAACTTAGACTTTAGGCTATATTAATATCCTCTGAGACGAACAGGAGTGGGGGTTATAAGGGAAGCCTGAAATTAAAAATAGCGATATTTCGATTCCTATTGTTTTTTCGGCAAATATAAACATAACAAAAGTTGTTTATTTTGTTATTTAGAGTAACTTTTGTTATATACACTTTTTTCGTATACCGAATTATTAACGAGATATACGCAAAAACCTATAACGAATGTGAAAAATTTTATTTAAGACGAAAGACCCAACCGAAATGAATAAAACTCGGTATGTGTATTAGCACTAACGCTTTCATTATAATAAGCCATACTAACATTTCTAGAGACGGGCAGGAGTGGGGGTTGTAAGGGAGGCCTGAATTTAAAATAGCGGTATTTTGTTTTCTATTTGTTTTTCGGCAAATATGAACCTAACAAAAGTTGTTCATTTTGTTATTTAGAGTAACTTTTGTGATAATCATTTTTGACTTTTCCCACTTCGCCTCATTTATTTATTTTCCCTAGAAAATAACTTTATTATTTATTTCCAATAGAAATTTAAACTATAAGAGCATTTCCATTATTTTATTTGTATAATGTATAATTAAAAAAAAATCGTGCTGAATTTCCTCAAGGAGTGATAGGGGAAGTAGTAGGGAATCAAACTCTTTGATTTTGGTTATATACTATCTTATTTCCGATATCTTCATGTTATTGAAACAAATATGTACTATCATAACAATTAAACGTTAATGTCATTATGGGCACCTTAGCTAGTATATATATATATATATATATATATATATATATATATATATATATATATATATACTGATTTCAATCACCTACCAAAATATTAGTCCTCACTGTCAATTGATTCGACTATAATATATGATATGATACTATATAATATAAATTTCGAATAGGTCTCATTTTCATCATACCCTAAGTAGAATCAATTGACATTGAGGACTAATATTTTGGTAGGTGATTGAAATCAGTACTAACTTTTTATAGAAATATTTTGAAAAATAATTAATTTTAATTTTTTATCTTAGCCTTTAGCGTGCAGAGCGCAAAAAATGTAAAATATTACCTTTCTGAGCTCTAAACTCAAATGTTTAATTCTATAGTGTGTATAAAGCTTTTAATGAGACTTGGCATTTTTTGTGCCATGAATAGTCCATAACAAGTTCATGAAAATCGGCGAGGTTGAGTTTTATTTGGAGTGCTGTGATGTGCATCATGTTAAGTAAGGTTATCATCCTGTAGATATTTGAAATGTTGTCGGCTTCTAGGTATGGGGAGTAGCAGAGATTAATTTATGCTAAAACTATATACATTACATAGAAATGTAGCTCCTGGTTCATTTTATATAATTATGGTAGTAATTATTTTTTAAATTACCTTTTCTCTTCAGACCTATAACTAAATTATTTAACACTGAGATATTTCTAAGGGGTATTCCCACTTAGAGTTACTCTGTGAATGAGTCTACTGACTGAATATATATTCCAAGAAGAAGTATATCTCTACAAGGAAACCACATTCAGGGGTATAAGGGTACACTATATCATGTAGGCTTTATTTTGGATTTGTGCTGCAACTTGAGCATTCCGTTGTAGGGTTTTAAAGATTTGAACCATGTGAGCTTCGATCCTGATTCAGACTTATATATTAACACTTTTGTATAAATTATGAACTTGATGTTTAAAGTAACTGTGATAACAGTTATCAGTGTCCCGAAATAAAAATGAGTTTCCTTGGTAATATAAAGATTTAATTTCTTAAGCACTTAATAGTACCATTCTTTCATTCATTGTATGATTACTTATTCTACCTCTGTTCTCTGTTTCTCCTATAGTATGAATATGATCAAGACTTGAAATTTAAGCAAGCAATGAGAAATTTAGTGATATGATAGTTAATATGAATATTGAAAGAGTAAAATTGTTGGACACTGAAGGCTGAAATCAAAATATAAACCAAACAAATGACAAGTTTTTTGTTTTAGTTGCTCCAGGGTATAGAACAAATTTTAGTAAATAACTAGCTATTTATGAAATCAAAACCTATAAAATGGATTATACAGCATCTTTCTATACAATACGTAATAACAGATATTCACAACTTTAAATGTTATCCCCTAAACCCCCCCCCTTACTCTTTGTGGTCTTATTTAATTAAATAAGTAATAATTAAATAATTTTTAAAAAAGCAACAATTAAATAACATGTTTGGTAATGAAAAAAAAACATGGTGCTCTCTAGCATTACCCTCCCAAATTTCGTTGCACACAACATACACAAATATTCATGTGTGTGCACATATACACACACAAAGGCATTTATGTGTGTGCGCACATATACACACACACTCACACACAGTCATGCACACACCTCTCAATATATCATATTTGTCACAGAAATAGACCAAAGTTAACTTACTGTTTTATTTTCAGATTGTTGTTCGTACCCAGAATGATGAGTTACATGACAGATTGTCTCCATGGGCAACTTATGTCATTCAGCCTCCTATTACAGAAGGCCGAACTTACAAACATTTATTGTGGAATCCTCCTTCATCCCAGGTAGATAATTATACATCTAAATATTTTAAAGGTAATTTTTTATTTATTCGTTGTCAGTGATACTTGTCTTTTCACAATGCCGCTGTACGGGGGTCATGTAATTATGGAATACTTTTTTATAATTTTCCTAAGATGGCCTGTGAACCTGATAAACTGTTTGATTTGAGTCTTTGTTGAGAAATTGGTAATAGACTATTCAACAATTAGAAGCTCCCCTTCTGCTTAATTTTAGGTCTTAGCCCAATAATGTTTGTCATTATTTTACCATAAAACAAGAGATCCTTTCTAAAAAATAAAATCTTGCCATGCTGTATACAAACATAAATGTTTGAAAGTAACGTAAGTACTACATTCATGGCAATTTCAAAGGTTCATTTGTAGAACTATTTCTGAGACTGAAAGAATACTCCTGCTATCAGAATCACTGAATTTTGTTCAAAGGTTTATTTTATTTACTCTTTCATGGTAATAAATTTGATGGAACTTAGATGTAAGGTTAATGACTGATAAATTTGTAGTATGGCTTATTTTTCCAATAATTCCTCAATATTTAGGTAGAGGAATTTAACATCTATAGTTTTTATATTTGGTTTTATAAAGTCAGTTACATTGATTATTTTACATTTTTCAAATGCTTCTGGTTTTTAGAGACTATCCATATTGCTTTGATATTGCAAGGTTGGTTTTGAATGTAGGACATTTTATTTTTGAGCTCAATATAAATTTTTAAGCTGAGTATTTTTCATTTTTGTATTTCTGAATATGTTTAATTTGAAGTTATAGAGGTTTGCCGTTAGTTATTTTAATTTATGCTTAAACTTAAGAAGTCAATTGAACTTAGTCTATCATTTTCTATTCTTATTATTTAAAGAATTCCTTCAAGTATTTAGAAATCCATAATAACAGAATTTTGAATAGTACATTTTTAAATTAGTATGTTCAACATGAAATTCAGTGAAATTAATTTAGATCCTAATCTACTAAGGACTAAGGGGAAATGGTTCGTTTCAAGATTATTTGGTTATTATTATTCATATTATGCATGTATACTATATCCACCTCCTAAGAATTTCCAATTTTGAATTATGAAAAAGGAAAGCCAATTGAATGAAATCACACTTTATATTTGTTTGTTATTTAATTTACTTTATATTTGGTTGTTATTATTTGTATTGTTGTTTTTTTTTTTGGGGGGGGGGGGTTTATACTGAAACAAATTGTAAAAATAAAGGGATTAAAGTCCACAAAAGTAGCTTTCATAAGACCTCAAATTATACAATTCTTGTGCAAAGCTTTTATTGCAAACTTTGAATTTGACTTGCTTCAACAGTATTGTTAAGCCTAAAAAAGATTGTATGCTGCTGTCATACTATATATGTCATAATCCACTATGTTAAGTCACAATCTAAAGTACAAATGCTACAATTTAAACTTAAACTGCCTTGTGACATTAGGTTTTGTGGAATCATGATTATATATAAAGCAAGTAGTACATATCCTAGATGGCACATTTTTTTTAAACAAGCTCCTTTTATAATATCATATTTTATCTAATTTCAGAAATACAAGTTAAGTGCCAAGAGACCTGTTAAACCAGAAAGTCTTAGAATATATGAATGCCATGTAGGAATAGCTACTAGTGAATATAAAGTTGGAAGTTACCTTGAATTTGCTCAAAATATAATCCCTCGCATTGTTAAACTAGGTATTCAATTAAATCTATAATTTTGTACATCCTTATTTTCAGAAGTTATTTAATAATCTGTACATTTGCATCTACATAGGTTATAATGCAATTCAGCTAATGGCAGTAATGGAACATGCTTATTATGGAAGCTTTGGATATCAAGTTACAAGTTTCTTTGCAGCCTCAAGGTAATGTTTTTGTTTGGGTTTATTTATTTTCACTATTAATTACCATATTCAATCCTTTTAAATCATTTTCGTTTTGTTTTTAAGCCGATATGGAACACCTGAAGAATTAAAACAATTAATTGATGAATGCCATAAGGCTGGATTATATGTGCTATTAGATATAGTGCATTCTCATGCTTCAAAAAATGTTTTGGATGGTCTTAATTTATTTGATGGTACAGACGCATGCTTCTTTCATTCTGGACCAAGGGGAACACATCCATTATGGGACAGTCGTTTATTTGACTATTCACAGTGGGTAACTGATTAAATATATTTAACAGAATTGTTTATTGTCTAGTTGCATGATTCTTATTAGCAGATTTCACCCTCAGTGTTTAATTTTATTGTTATTATTTTTTTTAAACCTAATCTAACACCATTATGTTGAACCTCAATTCATGCGGTCAATGATAGATATACAACTGTTACATACTCGGATCAAATTATCTGAGGGAGGTGTTTTGGACTGAATCTCCCAAAATAAATGTTATGTACATTAGAGCACTACAGTTTTCTAGTCAGGGTGGGCTAAGCATTTTATTTAGCAAATTCATTCTTTACAGGTTTACTTGCCAAATGTATCAAGACTCACATGGCTAACCTGAGCCTCCCCCTCCCTCACCCTTTCTCACTATATCTTAAGTTTGAGCCTTTTTAAGTTTATACATTTTTGTTCTAATTAGTTACCTAGTTATCATTTAGTATCTCAATCCTTTAATACATTAAATTATATTATCAAATCTAATTACATTATCTTCACAATACTAAAACTGTTAGTTCAAATAATTTTCATGTATCAATTAAATAAAGTATTAAATATACTCATGGGCAAACTGGCGTTCCTCATGAATTAATGTTTTCAGATATTTGGGGAGGGGGCAGTATACTTTACTTGGTGCAATCTGTTACTGGCCTTAAAACAAAAATAACATAGATTTGAATTCTTAAGAATAAAATATTAACATAGATTTGAATTAATTTATCCAGGCGAGGTACCTGGTAATTCAGTTATTTCAGGCCTTCTTTATGACCCCCACTCCTGTTTGAACCTAAAAATTGTAATATAGCTTATAACTATGGAAGAATTAATGCTAAGTTCGGTTCAATCGTTAGTGCTCAAGAAAATTGTTGGCTCCCACTTTAGTTTTTAGTCCTCCCTTATAACCCCCACTCCTGTTCATCTCAGAGAATATTAATATAGCCTAAAATCTAAGTTGGGTTAGTAGTAATATTCATACCAAGTTTCATAAAATTCAGTTCAGCCATTTATGCGTGAAAAGGTAACAAACAAACAGAGGCCTAAGTTACAAATTGTTGATATTGTGTCTATGGCATGTGAAACGAAAAAGTATTGTGAAATTTTGAGAAAAAAATCAATGTGCAGACAGTGGTTACAATTTTATATATATACTAGCTCAGATACCTGGCTTCGCCCGGGAATTGATTTGAGGCTGAATGGTGATGGTATTTTTTTGGCAAGGCTTTACTTTGCAAAATATTTTGACATTTACCCGTCCCAGTGTTTAGGTTAGTACCCGTTGTTGGCATTTGTTAATAATAAAATTAATTTTTTATGTAAGTCTTCACTGTCCTCCAAATTGTCATATTTCCCGTATCCTGTGCATCATGCATAGATTTCAGTTATTAAGGACAAAATATTAACATAGATTTGAATTAATTTTGCCAGGTGAGGTACCTCATAGTTCAAATTGGAATGATTTGTTGAGCATATCAATATTTCTACGCAAATTACTAGCTCCACACATTGTTCCTGGAGAAATGTATAAAACAAAAGTTAATCTAAATAACAAAGTAAACAACTTTTATGTGCATGTTTGTCGAAAAACAAATAGACAATGAAATATGGCGAATTTTTATTTCAGGCCTCCCCTATAATATAACCCCCACTCCCATTCTAGCCTAAAAATTTTAATATAGCTTATAATCATGGAAGAATTAATGCTAATTGACATTCCGAGTTTTTTTAAGTTTGTTTAATCGTAAGCGCCCAATGAAATAGATGAATCCCGCTTTAGTTTATTGTGTATATCTCGTTTATACTTTGTTAAAAGACAAAAATGAATATGACAAAAGTTACTCTAAATAACAAAATAAACAACGTTTGTTATGTTCATATTTGCCGAAAAACGAATAGAAAACGAAATACCGCTATTTTTAAATTCAGGCCTCTCTTACAACCCCCACTCCTGCCCGTCCCTAGAAATTTTGGTATGGCTTGTTATAATGAAAGCGTTAGTGTTAATACATATACCGAGTTATTTATTTCGGTTGGATCTTTTGTCCCAAATAAAATCGTTCACTTCCGCTATAGGTTTTAGCGTATATCTCGTTTATAATTCATGTTCATATTTGGCAAAAAACCAATAGGAAACGAAATATCGCTATTTTTAATTTCTGGCTCCCCCTATAACCCCCACTCCTGTTCGTCTCAGAGGATATTAATATAGCCTAAAGTCTAAGTTGGGTTAGTAGTAATATACATACCAAGTTTCATAAAATTCGGTTCAGCCGTTTATGCGTGAAAAGGTAACAAACAAACACACACGAAAGAAACAAAATGCAGTTATGGTGTCTATGACATGTGAAACGAAAAGTTATCGTGAAAATTCGCGAAAAAATCAATGTACAGACAGAGGTTACAATTTTATATATATATTCTAGGTGACCCGGCAAACGTTGTTTTGCCTTATAAATTATTTCTAGTTTCTAGATAAATTCTAGTGTAGACAAAAAGTAACTTCCTTATTATAAGTGTGTAAGTATGTGGTATATGCGTGAAATAGACATGGAGTGCTATGAACGATAAGGGAATATAAAAATAACAAACGCCAAACAATATTATTTTTAAGTTATTTTAGTTTATTTCTTAAAATTACATATCACATATTAATTACGACAGTAACACTAACAAACAACATCAATCTTTTAATGCTATAGCGTGAACAATATTTTTTGTTAGCCCATCTTTAGTGAGGACAAACAACCTGGATGGTTTACCCACTCGAGAGCATGCTACGTACAACTACCCGTGTGAAAAACATGGTGTGCTCAAATCTAAGCCACAAATAGACATCGTTTGGCCTTTGGATTTGTTTAAAAACACTATAATTGATCAGTTATCGAGCGGGATGATAATGATTAAATTACTAAAATGGCTATAACAAAAATAGGGGTTGGTGATAAAAAAGTAAAAATTTAGGGTTGTATGTATTTTTTAATGCCACATTATAAAAAAATATAAACAAAAAATTTCGTCCAAAAATTAAAAAAAAAATGTTAAGGGTGAACAACCCTTATCAATTAGGGGTATGAAAAATAGATAGTAGCCGATTCTCAGACCTACTGAATATGCATATAAAATTTGGTAAATATCGGTAAAGCCGCTTCAGAGGAGTACGGCAACTAACACTGTGACATGGAAATTTTATATATTAGATATATATATATATATATATATATATATATATATATATATATTCATATTCACTATTACAAAATTTCCTTGTTGGTAATTAAGGCATTAAAATTTGCAAGAATTATACTAATATCAGTAGTCCTTTATTTTTCTTCACCTCTACTAAAAAAAAAAAAAAAAAGTTTATATGGAAGGAAAAGCAGCATGATGGGTTAGTACAATTAATGGTTATAGTGGAAAATAGCATGGCATCAGTATATCCAAAATACGCAATTAATGAATTGATCTAGTGGTTTTACTCTGTTTCTTATTTTTTTTTTCAGACCTGAAGTGTTGCGATTCTTATTATCGAACTTGTTCTGGTATTATGAAGAGTATGGGTTTGATGGATTCAGGTTTGTAATTAAAATCTTTCTAATACTACAAAATTTAAATTCAGTTATTTTTTTATATTAATCAGTTTATTTAGGAAACATTTGATCTATTATGTGGTCGCTAATCATCTCCAAATTAGTTTAGTAGATCGTGTGTGTCCTACTTATAGTGTTTAATCCCTGAATATTTCTTAATATTACATTTTCTTTTTGTTTTAAAAAAATTCAGCTCATTCTCCTACAAGATCTCTTTTTAATTCTTCATGATTTATTTTCCATAATATCCCATCTTTTCATATCTTTTAATTTTGTCATTATATTCTGTCAGGCTCCTCTAGAAATTATTTTATTTGTAGTTCTGTTTATAATTATTTAGGTTTTTATTCTCTTTTATTGTTTTTATCCTAATTTGATATACACTGTAGCATTAAATTATATGAATGATTTTACCATGTAAGAGGTCTTCTATTACACAGGAGAGATTGTCCACATCCTTCTGCTTTCATTTTTTTTTTTTTTTTTTTTTTTTTTTACAATTACTGATATTTCAAGTTCAAAATTAATTTAAAATTCAATTTTATTTGTACTACATTTACAACAGATGGAAGAAAAACTGAAATTCTTAGAAGGAATTCTAATGCTACTCCTGCTACTGGACAGCTATTATTCTCTAAGGAAATCTGAAGAATGGGTTTCAATATATTTTGGGATGAAATAATAATAGTGATCAAAGTTTTGTTTACATTCTTAGAAAGGGAGGAATAGATAGAGAACAGGTGGTGCATATATGTGTCTGTATTGATTTAATACACTGTGACATCATCTGTTTATTATTAGGTAAGTGGGTCCTTCTCCCTGGGGGACTTTATGTAGACCATGTATAACCAGTATATTAAAAGACTGATGTCAAATTTGTCAGGGACAACCATCATTACTTACTGACTGTTGATTACATTTAGTATACACCGTCACTGCGAGGCACTATTTTTAAGCATCTCGAAAGTTTTACTTGATAGTTTTTCTCTGTATCTTGATTTTATAGGTTATTTATATTCATATTTTATAGATTTTTAAAAGGATGTTTTACATTTAGTTTTTTTTTGTCCATGAATATTTATTTACATGGCTCTCCATTTATTCATTTTGTGTGTGTGCGTGCATGCACGTGTGTGTGTGTGTGTGTGTGTGGGCGCGTGCGTGCGTGTGTGTGTTTGGGGTTGTGTGCATGATTAAAATAAGGAATATAAGACTGTCATAAGACTGGACCCCAATTATCTTCTCTAAAGTCAAAATAAGTTAAGTTTCATTAAAGATTTGCAGTTTTTAATAGCACAGAAATATATGTATTGGTGAACTATGGATTTATGATATATGTGACTCAAGTGTACCTTGCTAAAGGAAAAAACGTTTACGAAATTGGCTATTTTATTATTTTTTTTAACACTTCATTTAAAGAAAATGTTTTTTTGTTTGTTTGTTTTTAGAATAGCTTATCTTACCTTTTGATATAATTTCAATTCTTTCTGTTATTTTATTTTAAAAAATGTACTTAATCTGACATTTTGAATTTTATGGTATTCTAGTAATGATAGGTAGAATATCTTCTTTCAAGGCAATCCATTGAGTTGCTATTATGTCTGTATCAGCTTTTAAATCTAATTACTGGTTCAACTTGGCTAGAAAAGGGTGGTAACCTGTAGATAACCAGTCCTAATTAGTCTTAGTGACATAAATTGAATGAAACATTTCATTTTCTTGTTAATTATTTTATTTTATTACAAATGAACAGGTTTGATGGTGTTACATCCATGCTTTATCACAGTCATGGGATGCAAGGCTTTTCAGGAGATTACAATGAATATTTTGGATTAGGTGTTGATTCAGATGCTTTGGTTTATTTGATGTTGGCGAATCATTTGTTACACAAATTTTATCCTAATGTGACAACTATTGCAGAGGTATTGAAGCCAGGTGGCAGATTGAATTACAATAAATTATTTTATACTAAAAATTAGAATTTAAATAAATCTCACATATTCAAAAACTGAAATATTCATTATAATTTATTTTGGGTGCATGAGAAAATTTATTTATGAAGTTATTTACAAATTTAAAAATTAATACAAAACTGATCTTGCCTTATATGATGTTACAGTACTACAATGATATGAAATAATAATAAGTAATGAGATTACTCAGTAGAAGTAGTGTGCCTTCCTCTGTATTGTTGCAACAATGACATTGCATTCCTCAGCTTTGGTTGAAGAGGGGTTACTATTAGCATTTCCAGGACTTTCCTCAGTATATGCAACAGACTAATAGTCCTGTAGGCACCTGATTGAGCATATCTGTTTTCGGGCTTGGGTATCGCCTCAACCTCAGCACTGAAAAGACCACATGACCCCTCAAAAATACCTGAATATGACTTTTAAATTCTAAATTGGCACATGTGTCGATGGCTGAAGTTGGCATTTCCCTGCATCCCTCTATTTTAGCATCTATTGAATTATACTAATCAGACATATCATAAAATAAAACATATAATTATATTGAAAAATATTTTGGGTACTATGCTGAGTATAGTTGTTGAGTTATTACAAGAAAACTATTTGGAATTGGTTGCAAATTCTACCGTATTTTGGCAAATATAATTTTTCTTCTCAGCTAATTTGCTGGTAAATTAAATATCAACGGAACTATTTTCCATTGTTTATATGGCTTACCATATGGTTTGAAATGTTCTTTAACTGGGCTAACCTTTGTTGTATAAAGATTTATAATCATTAAAGAGACTATTTATTAAATCTAATTTATATAATTATGAAACTTAATTTTATTTTATTGCAGGATGTATCAGGAATGCCAGCATTATGTAGGCCAATATCTGAAGCAGGTGTTGGCTTTGATTACAGATTGGGCATGGCCATTCCTGATAAATGGATAGAATTGCTGAAAACAAAAAGTGATGAAGAATGGAATATTGGTAACATTGTTCATACATTGACAAACAGAAGATGGATGGAAAAAACTGTTGCTTATGCAGAATCACATGATCAGGTGTACATTTAAGTTTTAATAGCGTCTACATCTTAAATCTAATCCTCTAAATGCAACAGACATAGATCTACATTTTCAATTTCTAATTCTCTATGTGCTCCCCACATAGATCTATATCTTGAATTTCTAATCCTCTACCCCGCATTAACTAAAGGTCCCTAACCACCCCGCTAAGTGTTACTGACATAGATCTACTTCCCAGAGTAGTAGGGACCTGAGTGCTGAACTCATGGATCTAAATGGAAAAAAGCCTAAGAATGTAGTTCTAAACATGTCTGAAATTTACCTATTTACATTGTTTTTTTTTTCTCTATTTCATTGCTTTGTCTCCTTTTATAATTATCAGCAACATCTAGTGCTGGTCTACTAAACTTATTGGGAACCTAATGTGTCTTTTGTATGTCCTTGTTTTCAGACTATTGCGGTTATCTTCGGTTAAATTGTGGGACTGTCAAACTTAATTCATACAATATTTGATATCATACAAAGAAATTTACAATTTTTTATTTCAGCCTTCTCTAAATTTCCTGTCCTCCTTAGTTGATTTTAATCAAAAGACAAGGAAGTGTTCAACTAGGTGTTACAATCCTAAATGTGTAATTTTTACCCTCAGCATGGTCATATTTAAATAATTACTAGGGAAGTGAATTGAATTTATTAATATTTCTTTTATTTTATTTTCATATTTAAATTTTATTAACTATGTTATCACCATTGAAATAAAAGTAGTCTTGCATGATAATATAAAGATTTTATTAATTTATAAATTAAACGATTCTTTCATTTTCACCATAGAACCCAAATCCCCTTATAAAGTGCAGAAACTGTATCCATAATGCAAAAAGTGGTGATTGGATGACAATTAACAAATTCATCAACAAATGCAAAGTATAAGGTGGCCCCAGAGCAATAGCGCTAGCATCTATTATAAAGCAAAGCACCTGATGATGGCATGTTAGTACCGCATTGTGCTTTAATAAAGAAATTGGTAGGAAGACTTCCTGTTATTAAGATCTGTTTCCCAGATCTGCACTCCCACATCCAGCAACATACGAATTGAAGTATAAGGTAGTGCTGGAAGTCAGAAGTAATATTTTTGAATTTTATACACGTGCACGCACACACGCATATGCCTGCACACACACACACACACACACACACATGAATTTATAATTATAAATAAAAAAAACATTGTAAACTTCACAACATTGTAAATTTATGAAGTTTCTTCTTGACTGTGGCGTATGGCAACTTGAGTATTATTTGTCGGAATATTTACATGCTTTACTCACATATTTCTAGTCCTTCTGTACACTGTGATTTCCTGGCACATATCAATTGACATCAATTGTTTATTTATGGTTTATAATACTTTATTTTTAATACTCATATAAGCTTGTCTGTATAGTTAGCACTAATTTTGTATATCTGTATTCCAGGCACTGGTAGGAGATAAAACAATTGCTTTTTGGCTAATGGACAAAGAAATGTACACAGGAATGTCTCTCATATATGGTTCAAATGATATTATAGAGCGAGGTATAGCTCTTCATAAAATGATTCGATTGATAACTCATACACTAGGTGGTGAAGGATATCTGAATTTTATGGGTTAGTTTCATAAATTCATCCAACTATGTTGAGAATACCAATTCAGAATTTAAATGCATTATTGTTCTTTTGAATATTTATATATTAATTTCAAACTTAGCTTAGATAGAGTGAGGTAATCGTGTGAATTGGATAAAGATTAAGGCACTTGTAATCTGTCTATCTAACTTTTTTTTTTAATATCATTAAACATCTTATCTTTCAGTAGTATGGAGAGTTAAAAGCTCATCGATAAAATATCTGAAGATAGTAGTAGAGCTTTTCTTCAAATAGTTTTAGTGAACTGATAATACAATTTGGAGGATACATTTAACAGTGTCTTCATTAAAAGACTTATGTCAATATTTTGAATCTTATTGCACCACTGTTGAATAAAACACATTTTGTATAATTACCCTACTATTTAACAACTGTTTAATAAATGTGCAAGTTTTTCTGGTACTTGTTTTAATCAATCTTTTAACTAGGTATTTATTTATTTACAAATAATAATTTTTATTTATTACATATTTTATTAATTTTTATTTATTATATATTTTATTAGTTTCTCTTTCTCTCACTGTGCGATTAATTATTTATTTGATTAAAATGCAATATACAGTCTTAAGAATAGCTCTTTATGGTAAAGCAGAGAGATTCATTTTAACAGAAGTTTAGGTTCTGATGTGTTTTAATAAGGTCCGGGACAAAAAGATAGCCCACCCTATATTTTTTCTCTTAATCAATAGGGGTTAAGGATTAAAGGATTAAGGATTCATTAAGAATTAAGGTTTCATTAAGGATTAAGGATCCATTAAGGATTAAGGAGGTAGGAAAAACAGCTTGTGAGAATTAATATTATTACTTGATTTGGGGTAAGACAAAAATATAGCACACCTATTGTTTCTTTACAAAGAAAACCAAATTCCTCTGAGTAGACAAGGTGAATCCAGTTCTGTTTATTCTTTTAAGTTGTTAACATTATTTTAGTGAGATGGGACGAACAAAATCATTATCACCAGGTGAAAAAAATATCATTCAGCGAATGAAAAATCGAGGGTTTTGTATTTCCGATATTTCAAAAAATACTGGTAGGAGCAGAAAAGTGATTTTAAATTTTTTGAAGTCTCCAGAAAGCTATGGGACGAAGAAATCTCCTGGAAGGCCGCCGGCTTTAACAACACGGCAAAAACGAGCAATTTTAAGGGTTGCATCCAACTCATCATTAACAGCCTGTCAAATTGCGGCTAGAGCTGGTGTAGTGATGAATTTGAAAAACGTCCAGAGGATCATTCGTGCAGCTCCTCACATCAAAAGAAAGAAAATGAAAGGTATGCCACCTCTAAGCATGGCGCATAAAGAAAGGCGTAAGTAGTTTGCCCGTGAACATGTCCAATGGAAAGACGAGTGGAAAGAAATCTTGTTCACCGACGAAAAAAAATTCAACCTCGACGGTCCTGATGGCTGGGCTCACTATTACCATGATCTACGAAAAGAAGAAAAAATGTTTTCCAAGAGGCAAATGGGAGGAAGCAGCGTCATGATATGGGGAGGCATTGGCTATGATCACAAAACTGATATCGTGTTTATTTCTGGTAGAATGAACAGCCAGCAATATGTTAATTTGTTAGAAAACCAACTACAAAAATATTTTGAACTTGTTCCTAAAGAGAACGTAATTTTTCAACAAGATAATGCTCCAGTTCATACGGCGAAAGTTGCTAAAGAATTTTTAGAAAAGGAAGGATCAGAATTATAGATTGGCCGGCTCGTTCCCCGGACTTTAATATCATCGAAAATGTATGGGGACATCTTGCTAGAAGTGTTTACAGTGGGAGCCGACAATTTGAGTGCGTTGAAGAATTAAAAAAAACAATTCAGGAGGAGTGGACCAAACTACCTCAAGAGTTGATTCGTCGCCATTTTAACTCACTTTCAAATCGTATGATTGCTGCATTAGGAAAAGGTGGTGCGTATGCAGGATATTGAATTTTCATTTTTATTCTTTTAATGTATTTTTAATAAAGGATTTTATTATTATTGTTCACTGTGCTATCTTTTTGTCTTGCCCCAAATCAAGTATTATTTATTAATTCTTACAAATTATTTTTTTCCGACTCCTATTAGATTGATCATCGGTTCAAATTTGAGCAGAATACACTACATATTAATAAATACAAATTATATCAAAATGATTAAGAGAAAAAATATAGGGTGGGCTATCTTTTTGTCCCGGACCTTATGTTTAAAATCCTTCCATAATTGACCTAAATCGTCCTGCCATTATTAATAAAGTTGTAATTGTATTTTATTTTAATATTATAACTAGTAACGCCTGAATGCATAAACTTATCATGAAGTGATGTATTTTAGCCAACTGATGAAAACTAAATTGTTTTATTTTGTTTTGTTCATTCTGCTGGTTTAATAAACAGTGATGTACTTTGGTTCCCTAGTATTTATAAGCCATGTGTTATAAATTTGGTAGGCCTGAGACATATTTTATCTAAAATCATTTTTTTTCTCTTTATTTTCTCAGAACTATTTTAGCAGATTTCCCTTAAGGGAAATCAGCTATTGAGGTTGTACTCATGACGAAATTTTCGAAATTTTTCTTCAAATGTCCATCGATCCTACCTAGTAGATGACGAAAATGAGGTCCGTTCAAAACTGTATATATATATATATATATATATATATATATATATATATATTTGTCTGTTACCGCTCTAGCGGTCGCAATTTTTGTTTAATCGTTAGCAAACTCGATATTTAGTCGTTTTATGTAAAAAGAAAGATCAAGTTCGTTAACGGCTGAAACCGGACCAGTGGGAGGGGGGGGGGTTTAGAGGGGAGGATTTTCGAAAATTCGAAATATCTACGTTACTACACGTCGGATCGAAAAATTGTACAGAACCAATCTTATTGCAAATTAAATTTACTATAAATATTGTCATATACATTTTTTCTCTATCTTGAATATTAACCGAGATATTTGCATTTTTATTAAATCGGGGCGCCTAACGGACGAGAGTTACTTTCCGGCCAAAAGCTAGTTCGGCCGTTTCCTTCACTGGCTCGGCTCTCCTGAAATTTCTCTATTGTAAAACTTCACGTGGTAAATCTGCTTAGTTTATGCTGCCCCTGCGTGACGGACTTTTCTATATTATCCAGTATTTTACTCTTATAATTGATTATTTTGTATATTATCCAAGACATCACATGGCCTATGCAGTTAATTTTTTAAGTATTCATAGCAGCCATGTAACATCTGCTGGTAAATTGAAGGTATTTATACCTATATCTTCAATAAACGTTGTATCATTACAAATTGGGTTTATTATATACATTTATTTAATAATGAAATAAATAAAATGTAACATTTTTTTATATATTTATTCATTTTTAGCCAGTAAAGCCTATAATATAAGTATAGTATAATTTGTTTTGATTTTAATTTAAGCATTGTTTTTTAGGAAATGAATTTGGACATCCAGAGTGGCTAGATTTTCCTAGGGAGGGAAATAATGAATCATACCATTATGCCCGACGCCAATGGAATCTTGTGGATGACTCATTATTACGTTACAAACACTTAAACGAATTTGATATATCTATGAACCATTTAGATAAAAAATATAAATGGCTCCAAGCTCCTCCCGTAAGGTTTAATTTGTTTACATTCTCTTTGATATCCGGGTACAAAATTAAAATAGAAATTTATGAGCAACTGTGGAGTTATTTCTCGTTTTGAGATAAATGCAAATACGTGGCACCTGTGGGAAATCTGTTTAGTTAACGCAGATGCCAGGAAACTGATAAGATTTTAACGAAAAACAAGGGTTCACTTTAAAAACTTTCTTTTTAATAGCTCCATTCTATAACACAACTCTGAACTCACTCTCTTCTTTTTGAACAATTGGTCTAAGTACTTGCAAACAGCTGGTAATAAAACAAACAGTTGTTATTAAAACAAACAGCTGTTTATAATTCATTCATTAAAATAATGCTATATCTTCAACAGAAACCACTGTTGCAAGTATTTAGTTTTAGAAATAGTAGATATTCAATGTGAGAAATATATAAGCTCATTATATATATATATATATATATATATATATATATATATATATAAAATGTGTGATACACAGGGGCATTCCTATTCCTTCACAGGAATCAAAATAAAATCTTTAGCGATTGAAAGGAATTTTTGGTTGAAGGAAGTCTGGGAATGAAGTTGTGAATCCTTGTGACAACTTGAATGAAGAAGAGATGTTAAGACAAATACTACTGGTAAATATTTGGGAGCAGCCTGCTTCCCATAATAAAAAAAGCAGGACATCAGACGTATATATAACAATTTGAAGGGTTCCTGAAATGGATAATGCCTTATTACTTTAGATGATATGTTGCAAGCGATCAAAATCTACACAATTGGAAAGCCTCTGGGTCCATTCAATGTTACTGGTTGAATTATTTCAACAGTCTTCATGAAGCCCTTCTCCCCCTATTAAAAGTTTCTTGAAAATTCTCTACCTATTTCTACAGTTTATGCAGAAGAAATAACTTATTTGATTTGGAAAAAAAAAAAAAAAAAAAAATTAGGTACACTGGACCCAAGGACTACAGACCAATTATATGCCTAAATGTATTCTAAAGGCTCCTTATATGAATATTAGCCAATAAAATCAAGTGCTATATAGTTTAACACTCTGCGCTCAGAGAGAATTTACTTGCAAAGCCATAATTAACTTTTTCCTTTATAACTATTATTTTAAATCAAATCATTTTGAATTAATATTTCAATTATTTGAGTTTTTTGAGTTGAATTCAAATTCAGAAAAAAATTTAATTCCTGAAATCCAATGAGCCAAATTTTTCGGGAAAGAAAGCTGTTATCAAGTAATCATCAACAGTGAAGGAACCAGGATTAGCTACAGCTAGTAAATGGGCAATCTAAAGTTACATGCAAGGAGTCAGTCTCAACTACAGGAGAAGATTCATATTATATCATATTTTAGTACCAATATTGTTATATCTTTTGGATTAGATAAGTGTGCTACTTTACACATCACAAAAGGATGGCCAGTGTTGACTAAAAATACCATATTGCCCAATACAGGCTGCCTTCAACAACTTCAGGAATCAGAAACGTACGTATAATTATTTAGAAATGTAAAAGCATTTAAAAATATCCTGAAGGGGATATCCAAAATGCTTGCGACTAATTCTACACAGTTTCTTAAGAGGTTGATATAAATAGAAGCTATAAAAATCTGGGCCATCCCACCATTACTCTATAGTTTTTGGGTAACTACTCGGTCAGACATCTCTTTAGATGAACTTGTAAGGATTAAGGACAGAAATGATGAGTCTTCAAGGAAATCATTAAATTAGATAAAGGATATACATCTTTAAAATTAAAATTGAATAATGAGCCTATACAGATTTCCTAACAGAATGGCAGAACTAAGAGCTCCATGACTTTTAATGCAGTCGGAAATAAATATGAAAATGTCTGTAGCTTGGCTAATTTCTGGGCAGCTAGTTTCAGAGACCAAAGGCTATCCAGGTCCAAGGTATTGCAAATCTTAAGAACAACATGTGTTAAAAGATAATATTTTCAATTGATGGGGACATTGCAACAAATCTTATGAGTCTATTCTGTGTATAATGACAGGAAGTGAGGAGCTGGGGAATTCAGACTACTTACGAAGCACAATAATGTAGCTAAGATATATCACCAAGGAATTTTAATGAAATTCAATATGGTGGTCAGAGACATTCCATATTGTCGGTATAACCCTCAAAATTATCTGAAAACAATAATATTAAAATTTATTGAGATTAAGTGACTCTCCATTATTACATTTATTTTATTTTGGAGCGTTCGCAGCGAGGCGATATTGCTCATAAAAAACAACAAAAACAATTTATATAAACAAAATACAAAATGAAAATAGAAACAAGATACAATTAAATAATACAAAATAAGAACGCAAACAAATAACAAAACTCGACTAAATAACAGAACGCAACAATATAACGAAACACAACTAAATAATAATAAATAATAGAACGAAATCAAATAACCAAACAACGAAAAACAACAATAAACACAAAATAACAAACAAAATAAATAAATAAAAACAAAACATTAAGTTCAAAAACAAAAACTGTAAAGACTAATAAAATTACATAAACAATTATATAATTTCAATGGATAAAAACTAAACTAAAATCAAATAAATATAAATTAGTATGTAAATAAAATGAAGATTTCTAACACCTAAAATATTTACAATCATATGCTCTCACTTTCTTTATCACACATTCAAACATGCATACACACTCACTCTCGCATGCACACATACACACACGCGTACAGGCACATACACTCACACGCACGCACACACAAACACACGCGCAAATATACACACACACACACACACATAAACATACAGTAAAACGGTTTAGCTGGAATTTAAAATATTTAATTTAAGAAGGATTAAAAAGGATTTTAAAATGTAACAATTCTAAATTTGTGAGTATATGTTAATATCATGTAAATGTTGGAGTATTATGGGTATGTGTGGGCTACCTTCAGTAAGTAAGTCGTGTAAGTCATGAGGGATCTTTAGATGGTCACGTCTTTTGCAGTCTGTTAGTATGTGTTTTATTGTAAGCGGAGCATTACACACATTGCAGTTAGGCATTCTTTTCTTTTGAAATAGGTAACCATGTGTAAGGAAAGAATGACCTATACGTAGTCTCGTAAGGACTACTTCGTCTCTCCGTGTAAATACCTCAAATTTGTCACTCCATGTCTTAACTGTAGTTTTAATTTGTCTCAGTTTGTTGTCTGTTAGTAACCAGTCATGTTGCCATTCTTGGAGTATGTTAGTTTTAATGTAGTTTTGTAGGTCGTCCGATGTTATTTTTTTAATGTCAGTATTGGTGTTTTTTGTCGTTAGTTTTGCGAGCATGTCAACTTCAGTGCTTCGTCCAATATTCTGATGTCCTGGTAGCCACACCAATGTTATGTGATTTTGAATGTGTTCAAAAATGTTTGTTATAATAGGATGAGTGGAATATATGTTTTTTAAAGAGAGTAAAGAACTTAGAGAGTCCGAAAATAAAATTATTTGGCGATTTTGAACATTTTGGAGGTTTTCTAGAGATAGGAGTATAGCGTGTAGTTCAGCTGAGTAAATACTTGATGTGCAGTTTAATCTTTTGGCATATGTGTGGTCGTCAATGAGTGCAGCAGCTGCTGTTCCAAAGTCAGTCTTGGATCCGTCCGTGAATGTGTATAGTGCGTTTGGGTTATTTGCAGTAATGGAGTTAAATGCAGTCATGTAAAATTTTGAAGAAAGGGGATCATTTTTATTAAATTTTGTTAAGGTTAAATCAATATATAAGCTATTTACTCTCCAAGGAGGAAGTGATAGTAAAGTATTGTTGTACATAGGAGTCTGTAAAATGTTTGAGTCTGCGGAATTTTCTAATGTGCGTATAAGAAGTGGTTTGTGTTTACATTTTTTCTTTATGAATTTGTTGAAATGTGGTGTATAGTTTAAGAATGTGTGGATGCAAGGTGTGTCTAAAGCTTTACATTTTAAAATAAATTTTAAATTGATTATACGCCTTCTATATTTTAATGGAGGCTCTCCAGCATCTACACATAGGCTTTCTACAGGGCTTGATCTGAAGGCCCCTGTTGCTATTCTCAGTCCTGTGTAGTGAATAGTGTCTAACATTTTAAGGGCATTTGAGCTGGCTGATGAAAATGCTATACATCCATAGTCCAGTAAAGACCTGGTATAGCAACGGTATAATGTTAGCATTAAACATCTGTCTGCTCCCCATTTTGTATTGCTAAGAATCCTCAATAAGTTCAAACTCTTTTTGCACTTATCAAGAAGTTCTTTTAAATGGGATACCCACGTCAGTTTTCTATCGAATGTCAGTCCAAGAAATTTGAGTTTGTCCGTCTTGTTTATTAGAGTCGTGTTCAGTGTAAGTATAGGTAGTTCGTATTTCCTTTTACGTGTAAAAATAATATATTTAGTTTTTTCACTAGATATTTTGGAACCAGTGACAGAACACCATTTATAAAGTTCATCAAGAGTGTCTTGCATTAATGTTTGTGTGTATGAAAGTGATGAGTATGTAGTGTATATTATTAGGTCATCAGCATACAGGCAATAAGATACTTCTTTAGGGATATATTTTACTACAGAGTTCACAGCTATATTGAATAATGTTGTGCTCAGCACACCTCCCTGAGGCACTCCATTCTCCTGACAAAAAAGATCCGATATAGCAACACCTGTCCTCACTCTGAAAGTTCGATCAGACAAATAGTTATCCAGAAATCTGATAATGTTTCCCTGAACACCCCATTCGATCAACTGAGAGAGAATGACTCTTCTCCAGACACAGTCATATGCTTTCTCCAGATCGAGGGATATTGCTAACATTAATTTGTTTCCAAGGAAAGCATTAAGAATTTCGCTCTCCAATCGCGCAATATGGTGCATTGTTGAATGATTTGGCTTAAATGCGCATTGCATTACAAACCAAACATTCTCATCAATAATAACGAAAATACATTAGCCAATATCACGGATATGTCAGTACCAAATGATGAGAATGTTTAAGAAGCAATTGCTGAAAAATTGATATAATTCCAAGTCTGAGCTGCAGAATTGAAAGATCTATACAATGGAATGGACTTTTAATTAAAAATACTGCCAAAATCCAAAAATACTTAAATTTATCGAAGAGATAATTTTCCAAGAACAAAAATCTGTATTATCAGATGCTGCCAAGGTAGTAAGAAAAGTCCTGAACACCCGATGAAGTAACACTTTTTACGGTTGGATAAATATTCCTTCTGTAAAAAGATTTCCAAGAAACTGAGAACCCCCCCCCCCCAAGATAATAACAATAATAGAGTTTATTCTTCAAGAATAACATATTAATAAATTAGATAAGAAAATTAGGGTTAAGATTTTCACATATCCACAGCATAATTAAAATTATAATTATTAATCTTATTTTAGGGATATGTAAGTTGGAAACATGAAGCGGACAAGGTAATTGTATTTGAAAGAGCAGATCTTCTTTTTGCATTTAATTTTCATCCTACTAAAAGCTTTCCAGACTACAGGGTGGGTGTAAATAATGCAGGCTCTTACAAAATTGTGCTTAGTACAGATGATAAAGAATTTGGTGGTCATGACCGATTGGATAAAGATACAATATTCAAAACTGAGGATATGCCATTTGCTGAAAGGCAATATTCCTTTCAGGTATGACCATTTACCTACTTGTATGATTTTTTTCTTTTTTTATCAATTGACAATGGCTTGTTAAGAGTTTCTTTATTAAATATATCCATCAAGTAGTATTGGTCCTACTGCATAATTTTTGCTCTTAGCTAGATACTTACGAGATACTATTTACATAGTAACCAACAACTCAAGAAAGTATTCAATTTCAAAATAGAACCCAACAGATGATTTGACTAAAAAGAGCTGGTATACAAATTTCCAGTTTTTGATGGAATTATTAAACATTTGTTTTCAAATATAATGTGACTGAAAACTAAAGGGATGTTTGATATATTAATTTTTAGGAAATGTCATAACTGGAATTATTTACTTTAAATTAGAAGCACTGAATGTTCAATCTCAATTCTCTCTCCAAACAAGTGATAAATTTCTAATTGAGCTAGAGTTAATCTTGATCTCTGACAATTTCTTCAAATAGCCAAGGTCAGCCTGCACAGTGATACCAGAATGGACCTTGACATAGAAAAATTACCAAGAATTACAAATATTAGCCCAGATTTTACTTTTATATTTTAAAAAATAGCACTCTAACAGTGTGATTCAGAAATCTGTGCATTTTTTCGCTAATTCTTTAGATATGTAATCAAAGACCTGTAATCTTTTCCTTTCATTTATTATTTCTAAAATATTAAAAACACTCAAAGTCACTCCTAAATTAAAATTTTGTAAGGAAACACCCACAGTTTACTTTTATTTATTTTCTAACATCAGTGGTTCAACCTTGGGAATTTACACAATTCTGAAGCACTACTTAAAAAATGGCTGAGGCAGCCCTTACACCTTATTGGTGAACTATATATTTTTTTTTTCGAATGTTCCGCATAACAGTACCAAAAATACTATAAAAAATCACTAATTATATTTGAAACAATTTTTTTTTTAATGCAGACCTGTGTAATGCATGCTCATAGTAGCATTCAAATAGAAAACAAGTAAGTCAATCTAGAGTTTAACAAATGCTAATTTATTCTTTTTGGAAATTTAATCAAATGTTTGGCCATGTAAACTATTGGTGATGTTTAATATGGGGACAATTTATTATTGGTTTCGAAATACACAGCTGTGAAAAGTATTTTTCTCACCAGTGTACTCATTTCAACAGAATAATCGTATAATTATTGCATTTTAGTAGATAATATTGTTGTTGGCTAATGAAGATCCGTGATTCAGGTGGTTGTTGAAAATTATTTATGCACTACTTTTCATTTTTTTAAACAAATTTATTTCTGAAAAATTATTAATTTTATAGTACAAGTCATTACATTAGAGACATCATAAGTTAAGTCAACGAAGCTATTTGATGCTTATAATTTTAAGCAAGTGAAGAAACAACCACAGAAACTCCTCATCTTCTTCTCCAGAGCAATATGTTTTATAACTGACTCATGTTTTGTTTACTAGTTCTATGTCTCTAATTTAGTGATGAGGGCTATTTTTTTTATTTTCTATCATACTTACTTTTGAGTATTCCATACATTTATTTATTTATTTATTTTTCAGATTTACATTCCTACGAGGGTTGGCCTAATTTTTGCTAGGATTTGATATGTTTTTTTAGTAAAAATATTATATCCATAAAAAGTAAATGTTCTATTTTGTTACAATACATATTTATTTTGTACATTCTAGTCTCTTTTTTTATCTCCCTTGTATATGTATTTAGCATTTGTATTACATTTGATTAAAATATTCTATAATTTAATAGAAATAAAGATATAAATTTGATGCTATAAAATTAAAATCTCATTTCTTTTTATTTGAAGGGGTTCTTTAATTAGATTGGAGGGAAAAAAACAAAATAACAGTCCAATGCTTGTATGCTACTGTAATATAAGTATTAATAATTATAATGGAATAGCCTTTCATAAAATAGGGAACATCAGATAATCAATCCAGCATTAAAGAATACATAAAGTTGTAACTCAAAACTTTATGATCTTATTATATTAAATACATTATATAGAAATATTATTTTTCTCACTTTCATATGAAAAAGACAATTTTAGATTCCTGTTTCACTAGTGACTAAAGACTAACTGCATTCCTATAGATAGATTAAGTTAGAATTTTGTGGTTTTAAACTGTAGTCTTTGGTAAAAATGATTCCAATCTCATGAATTTTTGTGTGGTTATCTATCAAAAGGAATTATTTGTGACTGATAACCAGATTAAAACCCTGTGATGAGAATGGTAAGAGTCACTTCTGTTATTGCATGGGGAAACTGACCATTGCAAATTGGCAAGGGTACATTCTGAGATATGGTGTAACTTGATTTTTTTTTAATGTCTCTTTCTACTCTTCTTAAAGAATTTTACTTTTCAGTTAGTCAATTAATATCTGCTTAGATTGTATGGTAACTATCAAAAATGGAAGTTAGTAGTCGGTAATACATTGAAAGCACTATTAATACCTTGGTAACAAAAAACATAAATCTCTAAAGAGACTTAGCTGTCAGAAACTACGCCTTCTAGAGCAGATAAACGAGTCTTCTTAGCCTATTAAGGAAGCAACTTCTGTTGATTAACAGAAAAAAGTCCATCATGCTGGGGCTGCGCAAACTAAGCCGATTTCCCTCGTGAAGTTTTACAGTAGAGAAATCTGCCCAACAACAACTGTAGTAGTAAGGTATCTCTAAACCTATTCATGAGGGACGAATAGTTACAGAAACGGCCGCCAGAGCTCTCGGCGGAAAGTCCGGAACATAGCCGACTCCTGCCAATCACACACAGAATACAAATGCAAATATCTCGGTTAATATTCAAGATACAGAATAAACGTATAGAACAATATTTATAGAACCTTTAATTTGCAATAAGATTGATTCTATACAATTTTTCGATCCGACGCATAATAACAGAGATATTTTGAATTTTCAAAAATCCCCCCTCCCACTGGTCCGATTTCAGCCATTAACGAACTTGATCTTCCTTTTTGCATAAAACGATTAAATTCCGGGTTTGGTAACGATCAAACAAAAATTGTGACCCCTAGAGCGTTAACAGACAAATATATATATATATATATATATATATATATATATATATATATATTTATTTATTTATTTATTTATTAACGTCCACTTTTTGCAACTTAGGCTAATCGGGACGGGTTATCTACAGGTTACCACCCTTTTCTAGCCAGGGTGAGATTTTAGGACGTTATTTAATGAATTTCTATATATATATATATATATATATATATATATATATATATATATATATATATATATATATGGTGTGTTGTTCTTTTCGGAGTTTTGGTCAATGTTGGTGAAATGAATCTTAGTTTATGCCGATATTTCGAGAATCTTTATTTTCTCTTCTTCAGGGCTGTAAAATTACATGTACTACATTATAATATTGCACATTGTTGTAAAAGAGTGTTTTTTCCTTATTATTACTTACCAAGACTAAATATATCTATAGACTATTATACATTCTTATTGCACTATGACTAGGGTTATAGTAACCTTCCTTGTTTTGTTTACATAGCAGGGTCACAGCCTTTTGTATGTTTTATATATTTATAGTATGGTGTATTTGTTTGTTAAACTATATTATAATTGTTGTACTGTAGTTCTTATATTATTTTACAATGGTTATTGCTATGCACTATTTCAATTAATGCTATGTTTTGTTAAATCTATGTTATTGCCACTTACCACTATGTTATTGCAACTTATATTATTTTACAATAATTATTGCTATGCACTATTACAATCATTGTCATGTTATTTTAAATTATAATTATTGTTGTGTTATGTTAAAGTTATTCCTATGTTGTATTTATGTTGCTATTTTTATTCTTATATTTATTATGTTATAACAACCATTCCTGTGTGTTACTAAAATCATTGTTATGCCTATATTAAAGCTATTCTTATGTTGCATTATTATTATTATTATTCTATTATGTATCTACAGTATTATTATTCTATTATGTTACAGTTATTAATGCTGTTTGTAGTTATATTTTTATTAGAACACCTTCTTGATGTATTAAATCTATTAAGTTATAATATGTTATAGTATTATATATATATATATATATATATATATATATATATACACATTTATAATAATAATGATATGGGTATTATATATAATGTGGTGTTATGGGGTGCTCGAGTGTTATGTATGTGAATATATGTATGGATATGAATATTGTATAGTGTTGAGGTGTGTTTATGGTATTATGTTGCAGTATATGGTGCTGAGTTTGTCAATGTCTGTCTTTTTGTTGCATGTGTTTTTGTGTTGGGCTATGTATAGCATTTCCTTAAACATTCTTTTGGATTTGTTGGGTTCTATGTCTAGTATTTGTGTTTCGTTGTATTTGAAGTGGAGGTCATTGTTGATGCTGTGTTGGGCCATATATATATATATATATATATATATATATATATATATATATATATATATATATATATATATATACTAGCTAAGGTACCCGGCGATGCCCGGGAAATCATTCGGGACTGACTAATGATGGTATTCTTATAGCAAGACTTCAATGTGTACAAATACACTTCCCTCCATGACGTAATGTTTTTGCGAAATAGCCAATCCTAAAGGGTAAATTTTGAGTATTATCAGAATAGAAATTTTAGTTATGAAGAATAAATAAATTTTGGGTATTAATAGAATAGAAATTTTAGTTATGAAGAATAAATGAAAATGTGTTCCTAATCTATCCCTCTACACTTTTTGACTCACCGTTTTTAGCAGATTTGCCTTAAGGGAAATCAGCTATTGAGGTCGTACTCATGACGTAAGTTTCGAAAAATTTCTCCAAATATCCATCGATCCTACCCAGGAGATGACAAAAATGAGGTCCGTTCAAAACTGTATATATACATATATATATATATATATATATATATATATATATATATATATGTATATATATCTATCTATCTATATATATTTTCTGTTAACGGTCTAGTGGTCGCAATTTTGGTTTGATCGTTACCAAACTCGATATTTAGTCGTTTTATGTAAAAAGAAAGATCAAGTTCATTAACGGCTGAAATCGGACCAGTGGGAGGGGGGGTTTAGGGGGGAGGATTTTTGAAAATTCGAAATATCTCCGTTACTATACGTCGGAACGAAAAATTGTACAGAATCAATCTTATTGCAAACTAGCCAAGGTACCCGGCTTCGCTCGGGAAGTCATTTGAGGCGGTAAGATTCTATTTTGTTTTTGACAATGCTTCTACGTGTACAACTGCTCTTTCCATCTGGGCGCATTTTTCCCGTAAGGGTCCGTTGGGCGATCTATAGAAAAAAAATTTTAGGTTTAAAGAATAAATGAAAATAAGTCCCTTATGATTCCCTCTCCACTGTTTGATAAACCATGAATAATTCAAATCATAATCATATATAGCATTTATTATAATTAAACATTATCTGTAATGTACGTTTTATGTATTTACAATCAAGATAATATACCCAGCGATGCCCGGGAAATCATCGTTGACTGATTAATGACTAACATTCCGAGTTTTGTTAAGTTCGATTCAATCGTTAGTGCCCACCAAAATTGTTGGTTCCCGCTAGTTTTTAGTGTATATCTCGGTTATACTTTGTTATACGACAAAAATTAATATAACAAAAGTTACTTTAAATAACCCAATAAACAACTTGTATCATGTGCATATTTGCAGAAAAACCAATAGAAAACGAAATACCGCCATTTTAAATTTCAGGCCTCCCTTACAACCCCCACTCCTGCCCGTCCCTAGAATTGTTGGTATAGCTTATGATAATTAAGGCGTCAGTGCTAATACACATACCGAGATTTACTTAGTTCGGTTGAGTCTTTAGTGCCAAATAAAATTGCGGACTCCCGCTTTAGTTTATAGCGTATAACTCATTTATGCTTCCGTATACGGCAAAAGTGCATATAACAAAAGTTACTCTAAATAACAAAATAAACAACTTTTGTTATGTGCATATTTGCCGAAAAACCAATGTAAAACGAAGTAACGCTATTTTTAAATTCAGGCCTCCCTTACAACCCCCACTCCTGCCCGTTCCTAGAAATGTTGGTACGGCTTATTATAATGATGGCATTAGTGCTAATACACATACCGAGTTTTATTTAGTTTGGTGTAGTCTTTTGTGTCAAATTAAATTGTTCACTTCAGCTATAGGTTTTAGCGTATAACTCATTTATACTTCCGTATACTGCAAAAGTGCATATAACAAAAGTTACTCTAAATAACAAAATAAACAACTTTTGTTATGTGCATATTTGCTGAAAAAGCAATAGGAAACGAAATATCGCTATTTTTAATTTCAGGCCTCCCTTATAACCCCCACTCCTGTTCGTCTTAGAGAATATTAATATAGCCTAAAGTCTAAGTTGGGCTAGTAGTGATATACATACCAAGTTTCATAAAATTCGGATCAGCCGTTTATGCGTGAAAAGGTAACAAACAAACAAACATACACGAAAGAAACAAAATGCAGATATGGTGTCTATGACATGTGAAACGAAAAGTTATCGTGAAATTTCGCGAAAAAAATCAATGTACAGACAGAGGTTACAATTTTATATATATATATATATATATATATATATATATATATATATATATATATATATATATATATATATATATATACTAGCTCAGATACCCGGCTTCGCCCGGGAATTCATTTGCGGCTGGATGGTGATGGTATTCTTTGGCAAGGCTTTACTTTGCACAATATTTAGACATTTACCCTTCCCAGTGTTTAGGGTTAATACCCGTCGTTTCTGTGGATTTGATAATAATAAAATTAATTTTTTATGTAAGACTTCACTGTCCTCGATATTTTCATATTTCCCGTTTCCTGTGCATTATGCATAGATTCAAGTTATTAAGGACAAAATATTATAATTTGAATTAATTTTTCCAGGTGAGGTACCTGATAGTTCATATTGAAAAGAATTGTTGAGCATATTTCTCTAAATAACAAAATAAACAACTTTTATTATGTGCATATTTGCCGAAACCCCAATAGGAAACGAAATATCACTATTTTTAATTTCAGGCCTCCCTTATAACCCCTCTACTGCCCGTCCCTAGAAATGTTAATATGGCTTATTATAAGGAAGGCGTTAGTACTAATACACATACCCAGTGTTTTATTTAGCTCGGTTGAGTGTTTTGTGCTAAATAAAATTGTGGACTCCCGCTATAGCTTATAGCGTATAACTCATTTATGCTTCCGTATACGGCAAAAGTGCATAAAACAAAAGTTATTCTAAATAACAAAATAAACAACTTTTGTTATGTGCATATTTGCTGAAAAAGCAATAGTAAACGGAATATCGCTATTTTTAATTTCAGGCCTCCCTTATAACCCCCACTCCTGCCCGTCCCTAGAAATGTTAGTATGGCTTATTATAAGGAAATCGTTAGTATTAATTCACATAGCGAGTTTGGTATAGTTCGGTTGAGTCTTTTGTGCCAAATAAAATTGTGGACTCCCGCTATAGTTTTTAGCGTATAACTCATTTATACTACCTTATACGTCAAAAGAGCATATAACAAAAGTTACTCTAAATTACAAAATAAACAACTTTTGTTATGGGCATATTTGCTGAAAAAGCAATAGGAAACGAAATATCGCTATTTTTAATTTCAGGCCTCCCTTATAACCCCCACTCCTGTTCGTCTTAGAGAATATTAATATAGCCTAAAGTCTAAGTTGGGCTAGTAGTAATATACATACCAAGTTTCATAAAATTCGGGTCAGCCGTTTATGCGTGAAAAGGTAACAAACAAACAAACAAACAAATAAACAAACAAACAGACACCAAAGAAACAAAATGCAGTTATGGTGTCTATGACATGTGAAACGAAAAGTTATCGTGAAATTTCGCGAAAAAAATCGATGTACAGACAGAGGTTACAATTTTATATATATATATATATATATATATAGATTAAATGTCGCAATTTTGGTTTGATCGTTACCAAACTCGGAATTTAACCGTTTTATGTAAAAAGGAAGATCAAGTTCGTTAATGGCTGAAATTGGACCAGAGGGAGGGGGGGTTTAAAGGGGGGATTTTCGAAAATTCCAAATATCTCCGTTATTATGCATCGGATCGAAAAATTGTATATAACCAATCTTATTGCAAATTAAATTTACTATAAATATTGTTATATACATTTATTCCCTATCTTGAATATTAACCGAGATATTTGCATTTTTATGAAATTTGGGCCGATAACGGATTTTTGATTTCCTGCCAAAACCTAGTTCGGCTCTTTGCCGTAACTGTTCGGCTCTCCTATAGAGATTTCTCTATTGTATAACTTCACGTGGGAAATCTGCTTAGTTTACGCAGTGATTGAGATAGAAATTATTTTGATTCATTTCAAATTACTCCACTAACTATAATAAATAGTTTCCAATAAAATTAATATTTTATATTCAGATATATTTCTTTAATTGTTTGTTTTTCCGGTCTATCTATCGATACTGCACTACGAGGTTGGCTAACCTGTTTGTTTACAATACAGCCGTATTACGTTGTAGGGATTATTAACTTATATTGTAAATTCACTGAAAGATTTCTCATTGCCGTTTGTAATTATTCACTAATATTCACGGAAGTGTTACCTGTATGTATATTTATCTATTGTAAACCTTCGCTGGCTAACCTGCTTGTTTCTTAATCATGTGAAAATCTCATAACCGTCTGAATCGTATTTTGCCCCCCCCCCTTTCTATTTTCTTCCCGGATTCCTAAATTTGGAATGGTTGTGATTAAAATTATTCTGGTCTATTATTAATTACAGTTCTAGATATAATAAATAGTTATATGAATAAAATTTATAACTTATATTCAAATATATTTCCGTAATTGCTTTTATTTCCGGTAAAAGCTGGCTAACCTGATTGTTTAGAACTCAGACTGTTTGCTATCAGGATGGTTCTTACCATTTGACTTGCCCTTTATTTGTTTACTTAATATTCCCAGCAGTATTAAGTCTTACAAATAATGAATATTCAGAGCGCTGCTATCATTAACGGTAAGTCCATCTTTTGTGTTCTTGTTGTTTTTTGAGATTGAATTGTTTTTAATTTAATCTCGGACGAGAGTTACTTTCCCGCCAAAAGCTAGTTCGGCCGTTTCTTTGACTGGCTCGGCTCTCGTGAAATTTCTCTATTGTAAAACTTCACGTGGGAAATCTGCTTAGTTTACGCAGCTCCTGCGTGACGGACTTTATATATTTTCTGTTAGCGGTCGCAATTTTTGTTTGATCGTTACCAAACTCGATATTTAAACGTTTTATGCAAAAAGACAGATCAAGTTCGTTAATGACTGAAATCAGACCAGTGGGAGGGGGGATTTTCGAAAACTCGAAATATCTCCGTTACCATACGTCGGATCAAAAAAATGTATAGAACCAATCTTATTCTACATTAAATTTACTATAAATATTGTTCTATACATTTATTCACTATCTTGAATATTAACCGAGATATTTGCAGGGGGAGAAATTCGTTATTATGTCATTGTATTTAACACACCTTTTGCACATATAATGCCTATAAATGTTGTTATATACATATTTTCTCGATACTTATCGAATATCGGGAGGCCACCCATTGAAAGAGGATTGTTAAATCTTTATTGAAAAAAAACATCACTTTATAATTTAAAATAAACACTTATAGAATTTATTCGAATGACAAAATGTAATAATTATAAATTAGAGTTATCCCAAAACTGGACGATATCGCTAAGTAGCTGCATAAAGCCGTCGTCTGCCAAATGAACTCTGCAAGGTAGCTGTCCAAGTGGTGTAGTAATAAACGATTACCAATTGGTGTTAGTAAACGATTTCTCATTTTCTAATAATAAAAGTCCGTCACGCAGGGGCTGCGTAAACTAAGCAGATTTCCCTCGGGAAGTTTAGTAATAGATAAATATACATACTGCTAACACAACAACACCGTGAATAAATACAAATGGAAATAAGAAATGTTTCATCCAATTTCAATAACCTGCCGACAGGAAGCGTTAGGTTAGAAATGTAAACAAACGGGCCGGGCCGGCTCACACCGGAAAGAAAAACAATTACTGAAATATATCAGAATATAACACATTATTTTATTGAGAACTATTTACTATATCTAGTACTGTAATTAATAATGAGTCAGAATAATTGTTATCTCAATCAATAAAATTTTAGTAGTCCAAAACTTTAAGATGGGGGGGGGGTCACCAGGGCATATTTGCATGTATCTCATATAATAAAGGTTTCTTGAATACAATTTTTGGTATTTAAACTTCCAATAATGTGATTTATTATGTAGCAGAGTATAGTTTACGTGACATGAGTAGAAGTGGCGGTTTGCTAAAAACTGAAAAATGCAAATATCTCGGTTAATATTCAAGATAGAGAATAAACGTATATGACAATATTTATAGTAAATTTAATTTGCAATAAGATTGGTTATATACAATTTTTCGATCCGATGCATAATAACGGAGATATTTGGAATTTTCGAAAATCCCCCCTTTAAACCCCCCCTCCCTCTGGTCCGATTTCAGCCATTAACGAACTTGATCTGTCTTTTTACATAAAACGGTTAAATATCGAGTTTCGTAATGATTAAACAAAAATTGCGACCGCTAGAGCGGTAACAGACAAATATATATATATATATATATATATATATATATATATATATATATATATATATACAGTTTTGAACGGACCCCATTTTCGTCATCTACTAGGTAGGATCGATGGACATTTGAAGAAAAATTTCGAAAATTCCGTCATGAGTACAACTTCAATAGCTGATTTCCCTCAAGGGAAATTTGCTAAAAAATAAAAGTCCGTCACGCAGGGGCTGCGTAAACTAAGCAGATTTCCCACGTGAAGTTTTACAATAGAGAAATCTCCATAGCAGAGCCAAACGGTTACGGCAAAGGGCGGAACTAGCTTTTCGCGGGAAATTCAAAAATCCGTTATCGGCCCAAATTTCATAAAAATGCAAATATCTCGGTTAATATTCAAGATAGGGAATAAATGTATATAACAATATTTATAGTAAATTTAATTTGCAATAAGATTTATTGTATACAATTTTTCGATCCGACGCATAATGACGGAGGTATTTTGAGTTTTCAAAAAATCCCCCCTCTAAACCCCCCCTCCCACTGGTCCAATTTCAGCCATTAACGAACTTGATCTTCCTTTTTACATAAAACGGTTAAATTCCGAGTTTGGTAACGATCAAACAAAAATTGCGACCGCTAGAGCGTTAACAGACAAATATATATATATATATATATATATATATATATATATATATATATATATAAATATATATATATATAATTTTGAAGGGACCTCATTTTCGTCATCTCCTGGGTAGGATCGATGGACATTTGAAGAAATTTTTCGAAACTCGCATCATGAGTACGACCTCAATAGCTGATTTCCCTTAAGGGAAATCTGCTAAAACAACAGAATGATTAAGATTACCTAGTCAACTATGAACAGACTATAGCATTAACAGCGAATAGCAATAAGCGGTTTTGAACCAAAACATATTTTATCTGTAAGTGGTCTCCCGTTAACCATATTGTCATTTATAAATTCTAGAAGTGTTAGTTTAAATAATACAGTGATTTTCTTTTAATTGTGATTAATTAATCACAGCTGGGTGGCCTCCCGATGATCGAATAAGTACCGTTTTCTCCAATGTGAATATACCCGAGATATTTGTATTTGTTAGTTTTCAGCCTTCAGTAAACCCCCAATCCTACTATGTCTTAATACAATAAGCTGATATGGTATGCGCCCCTTTCTAAGTTTAAATACCAAATATTATTTTCATGACACCTTTATTATGATTAATTATTTATTTGTTTGGTGTCACGCAAGTAAGTGAGAAATACATGCAAATTCGTTGTGCGTTAAAGTCCTCAATTATGATCTCAAGTTCTTGTCTCCAAAATGATTGTTTGATCTATACCGTACTGGATATTTAACCGTTTAGTCAACACTAAAGATCATATTTATTATTGACAGAAATCGCATCTGTAATGGTGGGGGGGGGGGGTAAGAAGAGGGAAATTTGAAAATTCCAAATATCTGCGTTATCATGAGTTTGATCGTGTTTACATGGAAATAAAGAATATATGGCGAGACGAGGTCACAAGAACGCTATACCAGCACGTGGGAAATTGCTTAGTTTACGCAACCCTGCGGATTTTTCCGTAATATGGTAACATTACTCACTTCTTTGCATCTTCTTCTTCCTCTTGTTGTTTTAAAGATTCTCTTTTCTCTTGTTCCTCTTTGCTGTATTTGCCCAGTTTGTTTCTTTTCAGGTATGCCTGTAATGAATCTAAAATGGCCAAAAATGAAAAAGGGATTTCATAACAAAATTATTTACAAAATCATACTTATAGTAAAGAAATAGTCTATAATCACTTATAGCTAAACTTTTTAAGTAGTGTAAAACTTTTCCAGGGATAGACAAGCAATATCAAGAATGAATAGCTGAACTGATATAACAGTAGACAAATACAAATGAAATAAACTGATAATGTAACCTAGTACAAGCTACTTTAATTCCCAAGGGAAAAGGAAACATTACCTCTTACTCACAAAAAAAAAACCTTTTTTCTGTAATCGTTGAATAATGGTAACATTACTAAACTGAAATGAGTGAAGAAAGTGAAACATTTTGCAATAGAGTGAAGAACGTGAATTGCCTTCTTAATTAGTAATAAGTATAAATTAAAAAATAATTTGAAGTTGGAAATTAAATGCTTTTAAATGTTTCTTAACATTGTAAGGATTTATTTTAACAAAATAAATTGAAATGTGAATGAATTATTGGTGGAAATAATCAATATATTTTAAAATTTAAATATAAAAATAATTACCTTCCTTGTTTATAACTGCACTACTTCACAATCATCACTAGTTGTTTTATAACTATGCTTATAACCTTTCACAACCGGTTCGCCAACATTATGCTCATCACTTCTTGGCCTCGACTCTCCTAATCAAACTTTGCTTTAATCAAATTCATCCTAAACTTCATTCATTAGGCCGTCAAGGGATCATTTATCTGCATCCACGGTAAGTTACATCTTAAATTTAAAAAGATAGAAAGAGAAAAGAAAAATAAGAAGAAGCCACGCCATGCCTAAAAGGGGCGTTCCAGAAGAATTTATTATAGTTAAATATAAAGTAATTACTGGAAAATTCAAAATTAAAAAACAATATATAAATAAGTATCTCCACGAGATGCAAGTCAAAAGTCCTACCGAGGTAAAATCATCTCTGCAAAATATTTACTAAATATTATAAATAGGAACTTATTAAGTGTAGATGATCCATTAAATAAAATCCTTTGTCCAGTCAGGTGTTAACTCATATTTAACACATTTCGATTAGTCTTAAGTTGCAGAAAGTTGACAAATATAAATAACTACAAACAAGAATTTTCACATACTCATATTAGTATTTACTCATCAGATTAACCTCTACATTTCTCATCGCAAACGAATAAGTCTGATTAGCATAAACAGAGAAAGTTAATTGAATCTGTACGATCTTAGCCAACTACACGAATTAAATATTTTTTTTTTAAACCCAGCCTCTCAAACTCCTGCCAGTGGCACATAGGCTTCACGCGCAGCATAGCATAGTTGACATTAAAACGCTTTAACACGTTCAGTACGGACTTCAAAAATGTGGTCTATCCACAAGTACGACGGGGTCAATTGACCCCGTGGTGCAACTATCCACAAGTACGTCACGGGGTCAATCGACCCCGTACTTATGTCCCCTTTTAATGCGCTATTACCACTCGAAAAATGAACTAAATTGCAATATTCAAACATTTTTTTACTCTTAGGACATCAAAAAATATATGGCAGTCGCAGGCCGTGTTTTCATCAATTTTTTGTTACGTGACTTAGAAATGAATGTTTACTTTACATTTTTCACCTTGTCGGGAACTTTTTTCCTCCTTTGTGTGATTATTTTGTTGATCAACTAAGGATTTTAATTTTTGTTATACATTAAAATGGGTGAATATGAATTAACTTTAAATTACGACACATTACAATAAAAATTTATTAGTTTATAAAGATAAAATTAGAAAACGAGAAAAACAAACTAGGAACTAGGAGTTTAGTTTAAACAAATAATTGGAAAATAAAGATAATAAAGAAATAATATGAATAAACAAATAATTATTATCAGAATGAACAAGTCTTCATTATCACAATGGTTAGGACATAGATTTATGGCAGTTGTTGAAGCATTGTAGACAAAGTGACTTCATATTGCACTCTTCACAATACGTTCTAACTTTTTTGACTACTTCTTTAGAGGACAATGGTTTTCTTAATTTTTCGTAACACCCGGAACATTTTTTTAATAAAGCTGAATCCACTAACTGTCGGCCACGTGATTTGCACATTATACAGATTAATGTTTCGAAACGACAGCAAAAAGTAAACTGAAACGGGAGGGACGCGTTCTGTTATTTACATATAACGCCTTAGCCTTGTAAATAACAGAACAAGCGGTTCACAGGAAAAGCACGGGAAGTAACACGGGGCTATATGAGCCCGTGCCGGAATTGAGCCCAAATACCACTCTCCAGGCCGGCACGGGGTCATAAAGCCCCGTGCATTTTTCAATCATATACGACGTATTTTTTGGATTTGAAATACATAAACGTACTATTTTTAACTATATTTACTAGTACAAAGCAAAAACCGTCAAAGTATTTTTTGAACATTTATCCTCAAAACCGACCCGTACTGGGAGACAGTTACGTACGGGGTCATTTGACCCCGTGCCGTGCTGATCGTGTTAACTACTCTGAAGTAATGTCAAGCTCTTGAAACTAACTCTAACTGTGACAAGTTATCTGTGTACAACAAAAGGCTTTTTGGTTAGTTTCAACAAATGTGAATTCCTAAATAATAATTGTTTAAGTTGTGTCTTTAATACTAACTGTAATTAAGAATTCGTCGATCCATATTTATTGAAGTATTTTTTTGAGCTTTAACAATGAGTATAAAATTCCGAAGTTCTTCCAACATCGATTTTTAAAATTGATTCACATGTTGTGTAGGAAGGTTACTAATCGTTACCGATTCATTTACTGTTTTCTTATCACAAAACTGGGAAGTTACTAATCATTACCGATTCATTTATTGTTTTCTTATCACAAAACTGTATAATGACAAATGTCACTGTGAAAACTTCGGACTTTGTTAACATTATTATTTCAACGTCATGTCAGGGAGCAACAATAGAAAAACGATACCCTAAGGGACTAACTGTTCTTGAGCTGAAGGTACTTACCACTTACTTAATTACTACTTTAAATTATATTAACAGGATTATTCTTGTTACTTTGTACATTGTATTAATGTTTTTAGGAAAAGTTGGAATTAGTCACTGGAGGTTCATCAAATACTATGACTATTAAAGTATATAGCAGAGATGATCAATTAATTTGCTCTTTGGATGATAACAGTGCATTGCTGGGCTCCTATCCAATTGATGATGGACTGAGGCTTCATGTAAGTTTAGGAGATGAAATATGATTATATCTCTAGTCCTTGTAGGTGTTTTTGTTAACAAGTTGTCCTGATTTCTCATCCATTGAAAAGGGAACATGCTATGATGTTCAGTGGTTTTTGTGCGTCTGTTATTGGATTCCACTTGGGTACAATTCTCAATAAAGACATTAGGAAGAATGTCCAAAATTAAGCAATAACTTTACTTCTGGCCAAAATTGTTTAGATAGCCATTCTTCAGTCACTGTATAGATCAAAGCATTCTTTAGTGTGTGCTTGTAAAATACATCTTAAATGTTCGTGCTTTTAATTTGAATGAATTAAGTGAATTAAGTTTTCAAAAAATTGTTAATTTTGTGGATACATATAGAATCAGAATATCTTGTGAATGAACAAAGTAATGTAAAGTATACGTTATTATTGAAAAGAGAAATATTGTGTTGTAATCCTAATGATCGACAAATTCAGTTTTGCAAGTTATATGGTATATTTTATTTCTTTATGATCATCATACTATTATTTCCTTAAAACTAACCTTTATTATGTCAAATAGGTTGAAGATTCTTTTGCATTAAGGAAACAACTTGAAGAAGATGATAATGTGGAGAAGTATAAGTTATCAGAGGAAGAATATGCGAAGAGGGAAGGTACATATATGTTGTATTCTCAGATGAATTATTAATTTATTTTGTATGAGACATTTTAATGTATCAATATAATTATTATAAATTGAACAATAATATAGTAGGGAATAATAACTGATCTAGATTTACAGAATTCGATTCTACTTACATTTAATCAACTTCTTTACCAAAGCCTAATAAGTTAGTCTACTTTCCCCATTTTCTGTTTACATTTATTATTTGACCACATATATTTATTATTAACTACCTAAAATGTAAACAACCTAATACGGGGAACTGACACATAAAACCTACTGACTAACGGATAACTAACTCAGTACAACTTTTGACGGGCTTGAAGATGGTGCCATCGCATCGAAAGCGCTTGCCAGCTGTACATCAGCTAGTGACAACAGTCTCCACGGACAGGTATGACAACAGTATCATTTATACTGGCGATTCTAACCCTTTATTTGAATTATATATATTATTTTTTATTAATTTCCAATTACTTTTTTGTTTTTATTTTTGAACATCAAATTATTGTGGGGGGTGTGAAAACCCCCTCCCCTTAAGTTTATGCCTACAGTGTAGTAAAATATTGATGAAACAAGTGCCATCAAAATACACATCATATAGTCAATATTATCGACAATACAATTTAATACATGCTCTTATTATATCTGCCAAATTAAAAGAGTAAATTTGTATGTTAGTATTTTTTCAATAAATGAGCAATCAAACAAATAATACTTTATTATTATTTTCGCTCTTAGGCCTACTTGTTATGTGAAACTAAACATGACAGATACGTAAATAATTGAAGAAAAGAAATGAATACTGATATTTGGTACCAAATTAGAAATTTTATCTGTATTAATGAGATTATTTTAAAGGAAGAATGTTTCTTTTGTAAATTTCCAGAAGTTTGATCTGTTTTTAAATGGGTAAATCAGTGACATGAAGAACATATTTAAAGTTAAAAAAGAATTTGTTTTTATGTTTAAGTACTCTATATTTAGAATGGATTTTGGACACAAGTGCACACATTCACTCACCCACCTGTACACTATTTAGTTTATGCAAGGCCTATTTAAAAAATCTGAATTAACAAGTTCACATTATTTATAGGTCTAGGCTTTAGTGTGGTGATGTTAACTACAGACATTAATTACAGCACAGGGTATGGGAAATGAACAAAATAATAATAAATTTATTTACATATTTATAAATAGGGCTCAGGCTAGTTATGTGTGTTAAGATGTTGGTCTTAATTCTGTTGGTAAACCTAGAGTTGTGGGTTCGAATTCCACCTGGGGCGATAGAAATTCATTAGTCATTAGAAGTGATTATATCTTTAAATGAAATTCTTAGTTCTACTCTGGCTAGAAGTAGTTAATAAATAACATAATTATTAAAAAAAAAAAAAAACATTAATTCAACTTATTTGTTCTTCTTTACACCTCATAGTAAAGAGGTATAGAGGTGTTATTCTTGAAAACTTGTGGAATTATATATATATATATATATATATATATATATATATATATATATATATATATATAGAGAGAGAGAGAGCGAGAGAGAGAGAGAGAGAGAGAGAGGCATCATTCATTGTTTCTACCATCTCTTACAAAGATTGCCCATCTTTTTTTCTGTCTTCCCCTTAGAATGAAAGACAATAGGTTGTTTATCCTGCTCATGAGAGAGAATAGTTATTTATTATACAAGTGACGAAAGTAGATCATTTTACAACTCGAGTGAAACGTTTACCCACACGAGCGAAGCGAGTGTGGTAATTTCACGAGAGTTGTAAATTCTACTTTCGTCACGAGTGTAATATTAAATTTTTTCTGTAATCGTGTAATACATGATCAGATCTAACCAGAATATGAACAAAATTAGGATGTTGTGAAGATTATGGTATGTTGTTGGTAGGTTATAATAAGCATGGTTGTGAAAGGTTATAAGCATAGTTATAAAACAACTAGTGATGATTGTGAAGTAGTGCAGTTATAAACAAGTGCAGGTTATAAACAAGGAAGGTAATTATTATTATATTTAAATTTTAAATTATATTGATTATTTCCACCAATAATTTATTCACATTTCAATTTATTTTGTTAAAATAAATTCTTACAATGTTAAGAAACATTTAAAAGCATTTAATTTCCAACTTCAAATTATTTTTTAATTTATACTTATTACTAATTAAGAAGGCAATTCACGTTCTTCACTCTATTGCAAAATGTTTCACTTTCTTCACTCATTTCAGTTTAGTAATGTTACCATTATTCAACGATTACAGAAAAAAGGTTTTTTTTTTGTGAGTAAGAGGTAATGTTTCCTTTTTCCTTGAGAATTAAAGTAGCTTGTACTAGATTACATTATCAGTTTATTTCATTTGTATTTGTCTACTGTTATATCAGTTCAGCTATTCATTCTTGATATTGCTTGTCTATCCCTGGAAAAGTTTTACACTACTTAAAAAGTTTAGCTATAAGTGATTATAGACTATTTCTTTACTATAAGTATGATTTTGTAAATAATTTTGTTATAAAATCCCTTTTTCATTTTTGGCCATTTTAGATTCATTACAGGCATACCTGAAAAGAAACAAACTGGGCAAATACAGCAAAGAGGAACAAGAGAAAAGTGAATCTTTAAAACAACAAGAGGAAGAAGAGGATGCAAAGAAATTGAAGACATTAAAAGTTGGCGATAGGTGTGAAGTTAGAATACCTGGACAGCCAGCACGACGAGCTGCTATTAAATTTATTGGTACTTATTTAATTTACAACCTATTTAAGATCTTATAATTTTTTAGCAAACAAAATTTCAACTTTGCTTCTTTATAGTTTCACATTTCCTGAAGATGAGAATAATTTAAGAAGGGAAATTACAAAACAAATAAATATTGTGTTTATTAAGAAAAAAAGGAGGGGAGGGGGAATCATGAGCTAAAATATTTGTTTAACAATTTTTACCTGCTGCTTACCCCTCCAGGTAATGCAATTTCAATCACCTCTTGTCTCTTTGAACTACACCCTTCCTAGGGTTATCTCCTTTTTTTTTAAGCTAACTTCTGTTTAACAAGTTTATTATACCACAATGGCAGATTATTTCCATACAATTCTGAGCTCAGTTGACAATATTGAGTAACAAAAAATGTGTGACAAAGTATAAATAACATTTTGACAGCTTTAAATTCCATGGACTGTGATTTAGTAAATTTTTTTTTCCTTTGCTGGGGGTTTTTCTACGGAAGGCATTACATTAAAAATGGCTGTATTTCGTTTCTTATTGGTTTTTCGACAAACTTGCATATGGGTCATTTCACATCAATTCAACCACACTATGACACCCATGGTTTCAGATTTTGTTGATTTTTTTTTTTTTGGGTGTTCTATTCATTGATTTGAGAAACCATACCAAATATTTTCGATATATCATTAACGGTTTGGATTTTATGGCCCCTTAAAGTTTTGATATTTTTGTGTTGTTTATCGACAGGGAACAGTAAAATTAATTTGTTCTGAATTCAAAAATAATTTGTAACTTTCTTATTTATGAACCAATTTTGAAGAAAATTTTTGTGTGTATTCATAAATATATTTAAAAACAATAAAAAAATAAACAAAGGTACCAAGTAAGTATTTGTGACCAGAAAAAAATTACAAAGTGTCAATTTGAGTTTTTCAGAAAGCAAATACATAGTTTCACGTTAAATTGAATATCTCCAAAAGGGAAAAGGATAATCATGGAATTCTTTTTTTGTTTTGGTTCTAAGACATGTGATCTGTCATCTAAAGTAATAAAATGAATGGTTATTTGACTCCTTCATTGTTTATTCCAAGTTTAAAATAAATATTTATAAAAATTTACAAGTTTATATGAATTAAAAGAAAATTATAAATAAAGATAATTAAAAAGATAGTTACATTACACAGGTTTATTCTAAATGAAATACCGTTTACGTTATAGGATGATGACATTTGACATGGAATGACCCATATTTCAGAAGGTGTTTATTTTGTTAATTAGAGTAACATTTATTATATTCACTTTTGCCGTATAACGAATTTTAAAAGAGATATACACTAAAAACTATAGCGGGAGTCAACAATTTTATTAGTACTCATTAAAGTTTTTTTTCATACGCATATTATGAAAAAGGATGTTATGTTTTTAGACTTATATTATAGTTCTAAGTATTATTCGAATTAGGAAGTTATAAATCTCTGCCTCTCCCCCCCTTCCTCATTTGTTGTTTATTGCCACTAGAAAATAATTCCATTATTTATTTCCAATAAAAATGTAAACTATAAGAGCATTTCGATTATTTAATTTTTATAATATATTATTTAACCAAAGCCATGCTGAATTTGATAGTGGAAGTTGTGGGGAATCAATCTCTTTAATTCTGGAATATGTTATTTTTATTTCCTCTAATATGTTGATGTTATTGAAATAGCTATCTAATATCTATGACTGTTAAACTTTACTTGGTAATATCATTATGAGAAAAGACAACATGCCTTTAAATGCAATTTGATTGATTGTTTGAAGTGTTAAACAGGTTGCAGGAAATGCCATGACCTCTTCCCTTCGTCTCGCTTTTTAATTTAAGTGAAATTATTTTTAGTGTACCACTGTTATTTAATTCCACCAGGTATGTAAATTATTAAAACATTCAGAGCATTTAATGTTATGAATAAATAATAAGGAAAACAATGTAGACAACCCTCGTGCTAACTTATTTTTTGTGAAATGTTGGAATTACTGGAAATGATTTCTGTTCACATTTATTATTGGGAATATAATCTAATGTATAAAACTATGCTTTAACTATATGTGCTTGGATTAATTTTTTACAAGAAATATGTCCATATTTAATTATAATAAATGCTATCCATGATTATGATTTTAATTATTCATGGTGTGTCAAACAGTGGAGTTGGATTTATTAGGAACTCATTTTCATTTATTCTTCAAGTATTTAAGAAGTACAAAGTAGATGAAAGCAACCGACCAATGGAAAGACCGTTGGCACCAGGGATGATCTCGGCGACACCTGTCTGGGATCTTTTTAAAAGGTTTGAAGTCATATATTGCAAGAGCTCCCTCTAACCCCCCCCCCCCAAAAAAAAAAAAAAATATTGCCTTACTTTCTTGGTCAAAAATACATACAAATACATTTTGCAAATATATTTAATTTTTTTTATTGAGGGAAACTATTTCCATTGACTTATTACCCATAATCAGTTTGAAAAAATCTATCCTTCAAAGGTTACACATTCTAAGCACATTTCTTATATGGGTTTGACACTGATGATGTGACAGATTCTTTTCACTATTTATTTCTTGAATCCTATGAAACCAATTTTGAACTGGGCATAAGATAATTGATACCAATATTAATTATCTCAGATCAATCTTTACCTTAATGTTAAATGAAATGAGATGGAAAAATACAGTTTGAACTACAAAACTTGCTATATGAATGTGGTGTTGCCCTGTATATAATAAAGTGTACTGAATTTAATTTTAGGGCTCACGTTAGCTACCTGTATGTAAGTTAAGGGATTGTACTCAATGGTAAACTTTGTGGGTTCATTTTTTTTGTGGGCAATAGAAATTCATTTAGTGATGTAATTTACTAAATAAAATCCTTGGACTTGGCTAGAAAAGGGTATTAACATATAGATAAATGGACATTAATAAATAACATTAAACTTTTAAAACTAAATTTTAATTTATTTAAAACCATATAATTTTATTCAGGTGCTACTGAGTTCCAGCCAGGAAATTGGGTTGGTGTCCAGTATGATGAACCTATGGGTAAAAATGATGGGTCTGTTGATGGAAAGAGGTATTTTGAATGCCCACCTAAATACGGAGGTTTTGTAAAACCTATATATGTTGAAGCTGGAGATTTTCCTGAGGAAGAAATAAATTTTGAAGATGATGAATTGTGAATAAGGAAAATAAAGAACCACAATTTCTGTTATCAGAAAAATCAGCTTTAATATTTTATTTGATTACTAATGTTTGTATGTATTTATTTTATAAGTGCATATTTCTATACTTTTGTTTAAATATTAATTTTATTAAGCCAATAAAGCATACTAAAATGTATTAATTTTTGCTAAGTCATCATAATTTTCCTTTTGATACTATATAAGAACATATGCTCACACATGCACATACACTCCATTATCATCAATATCTATATCTCAAGGCCATGTCGTAGAGTCGAGATTGGGTCCTTTCAGAAGCTCCTCCTTTTGTATTATTATATTTACTTTCTGTTGTAATAAAGTTGTCTTTGCAATATATTCTCATTTTTCACTTACAGTCAATTATCACTTTTAAGTTAGCAGTTTAGTTGGCAACTCATATAGGCTGCATTATTATCTTTCAAACTATCAAGAGCATATAGCATTAATATGTGAGAGCCCAATTAATCTAAATCAGATATTTTCCCTGATACTTCACCTGTTAATAAAATGAATGTTATGGTTTTCTATGTATTCTTTTTAATGTCACGTATTATATCATTATGAAATAGCATTCAGGCTAATTGTTTTTCTATATATGTGTTCCTAAATTTTGGCTTGAACTGAAAAGATTTACCTTAATAAGTTAAGTTTCATCAGTCCTCTCCACATTAGTGACTTAATAACCTAATATCTGGTATTGTTTCTTTTTCCATTTCTATTCTCTGTATTTATTTGTAATCAGATTTTTAAGTCTTCTGTAATTTGTGACAAGTATCCATTTGAGAACCTCATCTTTTATGGGATTGAGAAAGATGAGAACCTTATCTTTTATACGCGGCTTTATGGGAACTAGTTTCCTTTTACCTAGAATTTGCAGCAAATTTAATCAAGTTTCTATTTTTTCCTAGTTGTTTGGAATATTTTTGGCTGTAATTTATTCTTCTTTCTTTTCAGATGCTTCTATAATTCATTAATTTTTTGGGGACACTTCGGGAAACTTTATAGTTCAACATTATTTTACTTTTAGCCATAACTAGTTGGCGGTTACTGTCGTGTACTTCTCTTGGATAATTATGGCCTTAATTTATTTGATTTTAGTGAATTTTAAACCACTTTTTATCAGTTGATTGGGTCAGTTGTGCTTTTATCTATTTGGAACTTCATCAAAAGGTATCACAGGATCATAATCTATGCAGGACATATGTGTTTCATTTGATTTCAGAGTTGTAATGATTCTGACATGACAATCATCTAATACAGCGTTAATATATCCCATATTTACAACATAGTCTTTTAATGTGGTTAGATTTATTAATTTAAAGCAAACATCAGCTCCTCATCTAATGAATCGTCATCATATTTTTATCTGCAGTTTTTATTTTAACTATAAAAAACTCCTCTTATAGTTGACGCCTTTCATCTTAGTGTCTTCGGTGTTTAATGAAATAAAAACTACATTTGGTTTAGACAAAAACCCGGCCGACAACATGTTTACTAGGACGTTGGCTTGAGAACTGGAGAACAAGGAAACAGGAAAAGGCGGTTGATTCAGGAGGGAAGTGGCGTGATGTGTTGTAGCCAATCCAGGAGCTTTATTCAGCTTACGCTTTGAAGTCACAGTCGGCCGACTGCCATTACATATTTATGCCACGTACATTACATATTGCTCTTCACTCCTGTGTAAGGAATTCTTAATGATGCGTCTCTCTTCCTATTCCCTCTTCCAGTCACCTCAGATTTGCTTATTAATATATGAGGATACAGGCCAATCTGCAATGCTTCTGGTGACATGGCCATTAAATATTTACCTTCACTTTATGTTCATTTTGATTGATTGAATACATCATTTTAAAAGGCTGTCTCATAATACAGGACACCAATCAACCTTTCCTTTTCTGGTTATTAGAGCACATGGAGGAAAAAAAAAACATGCACAGTTTCTGATGGGTTGTTGTTTCCCATTCCTGAATGGCTAGGACAGCTTTTATTAGTATTAGTCATTTTATTCTTATATATATCTTGTCCTTATGGATTATATTGATCCCATACTTGTATTAATATTATGTTTTTATATTGCTTACGTATTTTTTAACATTTGTATATCTCATCTTAATTTTGTTCTTGTGCCTCATATGTTCAATATCGTTTTTTACTATAGTCTTGATTTACATTGCCTAATTCATGACATTATTCTGTGAGCAGAATTCAAAGATGGGAGTTTTACTTATACATAATTGTGAGCATTCTAAAACTATTATCAACCTACCATCAAATGCAGAAGACTTTATGCATTCACCCTGTACTGGCCAGCACCAGGTCCTCTCTTTGTGTCCCTGATGTATTCTCTCTCTGTTAGAAGATGCGAATGGAGCTTTTTTTGTTCGGTTCAGGCCAGTTAGTTATTGTTATTTATAAACATTCACTTTGTACTAGTAAGGCAAATTGGGGTAGCTTATTTACAGGCTACCACCATTTCTTGGCCAGGGTGGGACTAAGGATTTTAATTAACGACTAAATAAATTCCTATTGTCCAGGTGAGAATCAAACTTATGACTCTTGGTTCACCAAGTGAGATTAAGATTGACACCTTAACTCACATGACTGACCTAAGCTCCTAGGCCAGTTAGACATTCTTTTATATCATTCAATGCAGGATAATTTTTATTCAACATTCTGAAAATCATGGTATAAACTCAAAATTTTTATCCCAACCACCCTCACACTCTCCTTATTTCCTTAATGAACTGCTCGTCACATGCAGCTCTGGAACCCTTAACAGTAAGTATAAACTCTATGTTTAATATATTTTATCATAGTGCACTGTATTACAGATCCATTAATTCTATATTTTCCTTTTTTACCCCATTTAAATTCTTCAATGTTATTCGACTTGCACTTTCCTTTAATAAAGCCTTGATTTAAAGTTATTATGTTAGTTTTTTGAGGAACTGCAGTTTTTAAAACACACATTTCCGACATATCTCGGGCTAACAAGGGGGGGAAAAGATGGTGATTTATTATACATTGGTGTTTGAATTATTAATAATGATATAGCATAAACAATACTGTTACAAGCAGTAATCGCACCCTAAAGAAATTTAGACCATTCAATCAAAAAGTATGCCAGATCTGGACTTATATTGAGGGATCCAGTGGCAAAAAGTGTAACCTGGGTCTGATGTGGTGCTTCTATACTTTTGTTTTATTATTATTATTTTTTTTTATCTGATGATCAGATATCTACTACTTCCGTGTTTGTGCCCCGGCGGACCGTCAAGGCTGCAGGGAAGGTGGTGGCAGTTCCCCTCATACTGAATTATTTTAAGGGTTGTTTGTGAAGCAGTGGGGTGGTGATATATAGAATTCAGGTCAACTTTCTCCAGAGCTTCGGAGATGTGTGACAGAAGGCTGACGGGAGGATAATGGTCGGGAAAGGTGCCAGACTTACTGGGTTTTAGGAGGGGGACAATTACGGCGTACTTCCATTGTAAAGGGAAGTGCAGCTGGCAAAAGCAGGAGTTGAGGAGGTTGGTGAGATAGGATTAGGCCTTACAAGGAAATTGTGATCATGTGGTCTCCTCGGGTCACAGCACCGAGAGCTATCTTCCCATGAAAGAGTTCTTCTGCGGAGCTTACTTTTTACTACCGCTTTCTTGAAAAGGACTTATTTTGTAAATATTTGATTTCTTTTGAAACATATCTATTTATCAAAAGATCAACAAATCCCTGTAGTCGATACAACGTTTTTTCTCTTTAAAACTTCCATTTCACATTCAATATACAAATATGCCGTGTTTTCGTAAAGTCCTCCTAACGGCGATTCTCGTAACTTCATTTGCAGCGATTTTTAAAAATTTATTAAGTTTGACCTTTTCACTGAATAGTTCACAGACTGGCAGCTCTGTGGGTCCTCAGCAAAATTAGCTGTGCCCCCCCCCAACCTAGCGGAATGTTTGATACCAAATATAATACAATAAAAAACATTTTTTATGTAGAAGTAGAACACACACACACATATATATATATATATATATATATATATATATATATATGTATATAAATATATACAGCCACACACATACATATCACAATACCTTTACTAGCATGTTTTTAATAAGAATATTTTTAATAGAAATGAATAAAATAAGTAGTTGATGACTTTGAGTTAATAAAATATATATAATTCATACAAATATATATTGTAAGATTGTAGGCAATTACAAAAATTAATAAATCTATATTTACCTGTAATAATAATTGAGGACATTAGTTCCTTACAAAACATTACCAATTTTTAAAAAAACCTGTAAGAATAGCATAATGTGCAAAATAGGATCATAAAATTTGCTAATAGAAATATGTATCAGCGATGTATTTACAAATGTAAATAAATATTATTTGGGGTGTTAATTAATAATAACATTGATGCCTTTTTAAATTTATTTATTTTTTTTCTTTTTGTAAAATGTTGTTATTATATGAAAAAAAAAAGCAATGCAGACAGACAGACTTTACAATTTTATACACACACATATATATTAAACCTGTATAGATGAGTTTTGGTGTCTTTACTGTGCTCAAAACTTTAAAAAAAAAATCAATTCATTTTTGCACTCAACAAGAGATATAGTTCAATAATATCATGTATACAGAACTTATCTAAGATTTTAAACATGGATAGAGTATGGGAAAATAAATCACCAGCTCCACTGGCATTGTTGAACATAATAGCTGATTTTATACCAATGTGAAAGGCTTGTAACAATTACAGCTAAAAATAAAAACTGTAACTTCAATATCAATGATCTATTGTAGATTCGAATGAATGGTAATACATTAAAGATTGAATTCAACATGGAATATGATATTAAAATAAAGTTGAAGATTATTTTCTAATCATATTTTATTAAAATACTAGCTCAGATACCCGGCTTCGCCCGGGAATTCATTTGAGGCTGAATGGTGATGGTATTTTTTTGACAAGGCTTTACTTTGCACACTATTTTGATATTTACCCGTCCCAGTGTTTAGGGTTTATACCCGTTGTTGGCATTTGTTAATAAAATTAATTTTTTATGTTAAGACTTCACTGTCCTCTATATTGTCATATTTCCCGTCTCCTGTGCATTATGCATAGATTTCAGTCAAAATATTAACGTAGATTTGAATTAATTTTTCCAGGTGAGGTACCGATAGTTCAAATTGGAATGAATTGTTGAACATATCAATATTTCTACGCAAATACTTGCTCCACACATTGTTCCTGGAGAAATTCATAAAACAAAAGTTAATCTAAATAACAAAATAAACAACTTTTGTTATGCTCATATTTGCCGAAAAACCAATAGGAAACGAAATATCGCTATTTTTAATTTCAGGCTTCCCTTATAACCCCCACTCCTGTTCGTCTCAGAGGATATTAAGCCTAAAGTCTAAGTTGGGTTAGTAGTAATATACATACCAAGTTTCATAAAATTCGGTTTATGCGTGAAAAGGTAACAAACAAACAAACAGACACCAAAGAAACAAAATGCAGCTATGGTGTCTATGACATGTGAAACGAAAAGTTATCCTGAAATTTCGTGAAAAAAATCAATGTACAGACAGAGGTTACAATTTATATATATACAGATAAGTATTTGTAAACATACTGAAATATGTTCTTTTTTTCAAACTATTTTTAATTCCCTGGAATTTACTTGAATCTCATGAACTACACTGCATACTTTCCACTATGTTTGTATAAATTACTAAAATAATGGATTAAAAATTATATTAAATTCAAGAATACTAATTTTGATGGAAACTAATAATGTGAAATTCATGGTCATTTTTTGGGAGTGATTACAAATATTTTGTTTTGTGGGAAATTTAATACACTACTACATTGGATATGAATTTTTTACTAAAAATAGTTCTTAAGGCATAACCACTGCAACATTATTTTTGAGAAAATTGTCTTTGCACTTTATCTCAGTAGTTGTTCCAAAAATTAAAACATGGCGTCAATGGATCTTAAATATGATGACAACTTTTTGCTTAAAATGCACAGGAAGTGAAGGGAGAGGGGAATGATTTTCTCATCAGTTTATCATTATTTATTTTATATTAAGATGCATAAGGATTGGCCAACAACTTTTTTTTTATGATGAGATCAATACATAAGTCAAAATGACTCCATCTTTTGCATATCAAAATTACATCAGTTCTGGTTTAATTATACATCTACTTAATAAAAATATTTATTTTCTTTCTTAAGATTCTAATTATATTATTATAGAAGAATACGTTTAACAAATATTGATATATTCATTTGATTATGGTCATGTCTGTCATAACTACTACAATCTATATGATAAACATGATGACAAAAGTCAAGTAGCTGATTGTAATTTGGATAGTCAAGGAAAATGTTGGTTTACAGCAACTATTGTATCCATCTGCTAAGTCTACCACAATGTCATAAACCGCAATATACTACAATTTCTTTTATACCAAATTTTAAAAAAAATATTGATAAAAGTTCACTCTTCAAAACAGGGGTCAATCTGTGGGACTGACCTGAAATCTGGTTTACCTTAACAGCATTTTTAGGAAAATGAGAACTCCATAGACACCAAGAAATAAAAATATATTTTAAAAAATGTATGTACAATATTTAGAATTTAAAGGACTATTATTAATTAAAACAATTGAGACAGAAAAATTAATATTTTCTTCTCTTAAGAATTTCTGGTCGCCAATGGATAGGATGTGACTCTTCAGTCTAAAACAAAAAGGCAAAGACAGAAATTTTAAGATAAATATGTATAAAAATATTGGGGAAAGGTGATTTTGCAAATAATTAAAATTGAATATATCACTCACAGCAGTGTCATCCTCTTTATAAATTTTAATAGTCTTGTCAGCCTCAGTTGTAATTAACCGACTCCCACTTTGGTCAAATGTCATAGAAAAAATTCCTGATTCACTATCCATTGAACCTGGTTGAACTGGAGCCTAAAGAGATTTTTTTTAAATTAATAGAACTCATGTTTAAATCACATTGTAGGAAGACTTTTGTTCATCCCTATAATAGAACTCACTTCATAAAAATAGACAAATAGTTGATGCTTAATACAAAACTGCAAGAAAAAAAAAATATTGGTGTAATACCTGAAGCCTCTGGAAATTATAACCAGTTCGCCAATCCCAACAATACAAAGTGCCATTGTCAGCACCAGACACAAGGACACCTTCTGGGTTAACAGCCAAGCAGTTAACAATTGCATTATGTCCAGAAAGGTTTTGAATAAACACACCCTCTGGGCACTTCCACTGTTTTATATTATCAGGGCTTGCTGATGCAAACATGTATCTACAAAAGGAAAATTACATCATCCTTAAAAATCAAGAGAACTGAACAAGGATTTTCAAATATTCAAGATTAAAAAACTGGAATTATACTAACAAAGTTGGATGAAAGGCAAGGGCTCGAATGCTCTTCTTGTGATTCGTAAGTGTAGCTATAGATTTTCCTGCTGCTAAATCCCACAATCTAATTGTACAGTCATGACTACCAGTTATAACCTAAAAAGGCAAAATGTTCATCTGTTCTCTTAAAAACAAAATTATTAAATTATTTTTCTCTTATATGCCCTAAATTAATAATTATTTTTACCTTTATTTTTGTGTTATAAATTAATGATAACTTTATATCTAAAATTCAACAGGATGGGTTACCTTAAGTTTCCAGATTTTTCTACACAGAAAGAGAATAATGATTTTTTAATCTAATAAATTCCCATACTCAAAAGTGAAATCTTAGATAGGCATATATCTTAATGCTCATGGCTTTCTCAGAGACTATACTTTCTTTTATCTTTTTGCATGCCTAATTAATGTTTAAGTTTGGCAGAGTTAATGTTCAAAAAGATGTAATAATATGAATTTCTTTGAGCATATTTGCTATCTGGTGATCATTTTGAATATAAGGCATTTCATTTTATTTTTTTTTTAAACGTTTATCTGCAGTTACCAAACAGAACTGCAAAAAAGAGTAATGAATCCTAAAAATAATATTTAAAGCAAACATAATTAAGTCATTTTTTCTACAAGGGTTTGGAAATGTTTAATATATTTTTTTCACATTTTTGTCTACATACATTTTGTCTGAACAAACGTATGTAGAAAGTGAAATATAGTATATCAATAAATTAACAATGTAGAACTGGACTCAGATACCAGGTGAAAATCATCATTTATACTAGAACATTTTTTATGTAGGTTAGCATGAAACTCTATATGGAAGGAACTTAATTTTCTGGCTAATTTTTATGAAAGTCTATTTTAGCTGAGAGTTTTATTTATTACATTGTACTAACACATTACAAAAATGTAAAAAAATAAATAAAAAATTGTAAATATTTCCATTTAGAATGTTTGTAGAGAAACTTTTTTATCATAAAAATTTCTAAAAATTATGTCCTGACATTTTTTGATTCAACGCATTGATGAACGGAGATATAAAACATTCAAATGAAATAATTTAAAAAAAAGCACAGTAAAAAGATTTAGTGTATTTAATTGAATAGGAGCCATCAGATTTTATAATACATCTTACAATAAAATGCTACTGCATGAAATTTTCAATTGTATCAGTCATGTTTCTCCCATGAGTAATATCATTTTAATTTACTCTATGTGTCAGTTTTGTCTAGATGATTAACATTATACGTTATACTAAGCCCCCTTGTCTTAAGCCACCTGTAACCTAAAGCCATATCTCTATACCTATATTTAATATAAATGCTTCCTGATCCATTCACTTAATTGGTTTTTTTTGTGCCAACAAGAGATGGTAATGGTTAGGGCCTACCCCACTTCTTCATATCAGAACGTGATTATTTAAGGACTATTAGCAATTCAATATTCCTTCATGGTAGTATAACCCACTATATATTTTGGATAAATTGTTTCGTATTCAGATGAGAACCCAAGCTAAATTTCCTGCTTTACCAAAGCTTGAGCTCTGTAGTTTTACTAGTAATGCTTACTATCTACTTTTTTCCAACATTTTTCATTTCCTGTAAAAGTCAATATATATATACACACACACACACACACACATATATACACATTTGTTTTGATTTTTTAACTACCTGCGGTTCTGCTGCTTGAGAGATTACACTAGCAATCGTATTTGTATGCCCAGTCAAAGTATGAACATTAGCCTTAGTTCGCATGTCCCACACTCTAGCAGTTGCATCCCTTCCTGCAGTAATTAGGACATCAATTGTAGGATGAAGAGTAAGTGAATATACAGCACTTAAGTGCCCGTGATAGTGTCGAATTACCTGAAATTAATAAATCATAAAAATCTATTATTGTTAAACAAAAATACTCAACAGTTTTTTAAAAAAATGGACAAATGATTATTTCTGTATACTTGATATCATTTTCATCATTACTTAACCCCCACCAAATAAACTCATTTGTATTGGGAGTTCAAAAATCAAATTCAGCAAGATACTTCAGTGCAATGCCTTAACAACCTCCTGTTCTGTCTGAATACCATTCAGACATTCACAGATATCATAAAACATATAATATAATTTACCATTTACTGTGGTCTATAGGTAGAACATGCCAAGAAATATCCTATAGATCTCAGGATTTCCAATGTGAAGAAATTATCTGATAAAGTGAAGAAGTACAAGTAACTAATTAATTACAACCATTTTATTATTCAACAGCAAACAGAGGAAATCAAATAATTTTCAATGAAGTAACATGTTTAAAGGACTGGTTAAGTTTACGAAATCACGATCCTGACTACCCAAATTAATGTAATTGGTTACAGATGTAAAGGATTTATAATTAATAAATATAGGAATGAGAATAGTAACAATCACTAGGTGTAAAAAAAAAAAAAATAAAAAAATAAGTGTCTAATATATTTAACTTTTCATTATCCATTATATTAGATTTGGATTCTAGAGAAGGTGAAGAAGATTATTCACACATTAGATCCAAATATGTACGCTGATAAATAAATTTAAGTACTTCTGTTTAGAATTTCTTAAATATCCTCATTCAGGATGATATGCTATTATGAGGCACATGATTAACCTCCAAAATAGCCTTAATGAATTAAAAGATCTTGTTCTATGCCAGAAAGCTATTTGACCACTCATTACAAAAATTGATACAAAAATATCACAGTTTTCCTGAATCCTGAGGGTATTTTCTACCATCTAATACAAAGCCCTGTCCCAAACTTGACTCAAGCTGAACACATAAAAAATGTTAAACTCAAACAATGAACTCAATTAAATAAATTGTAACATACCACAGTATATTAAGATTACTTAAGTAAAAAAAAGTTTCTACCTTATTATATTCAAGATCCCAACATTTAACCTGTCTATCTTCTCCACAACTAAATAAATAAGGATGTCGGGGGCTTACAGCTAATCCTCGAACACTGCTAATGTGTCCTGTTAAAGATACTTTCAATTTTCCTGTAGCTAATTCCCATACCTAGCAGGATTAAAAAAACAAAAGTTAATAAAAGTGTTATAATTAAAAATACATAAAATTGCATAATTTTCACTTACTTTTATTACTCTATCAGCAGAACCTGTGGCAAACCATTCATTACCAGGTTCAACAGTAACGCAACGGACCCAACCTAAATGACCTGATATTACCCGGTACAATTTCCAAGGAGCATGCCATTTCGGCTTTGGCATAGCTGGTGCTTTCCTAGGAATTATGGAAATAGAAGAACTTTGCTGAACTGCCACAGTTCCTGGCCCAGAATATGGTATTACTGAATTTTCAATTTGCTCATTTGTTTCTTGGGTTCCGCCTGCAAATACAAAAATAAACATAAATAATAAGTGAAAACTACAGGTGTTGAGAATAAATTAAATGATATCCAGAAAAGTTGATAATTAATGTCTCTAACTACATTCATGTCTGTACATGCATTTTTAATGGCATCACATAAAGACTAATAATTTATTTAATTGTTGTTTGTGTAATATGGCTATTTTGACATACTATATAACCTAAAACACTATTAAAAACTCCAGAAATCGTAGGCCCATTGATGAATTGGTTAGTGGGTGACAGAAATAATTTTATATATATCTCAGAAAAAAGATGTTTCAAAGAAAATACCAAAGTCAGATTTTATGGAAAAATGAAAACTACTTAAATGTTTAGTTAATAAAAGGCGATAAGCAACTATGGTTTGAACAGATGAAATAAAAAAGAGAGTTATTAGGTATTATTCAACAAGAAGTGTATCAACAAAATTATTGAGAAGAAAGTGTATACATCTAATGTAAGTTGACTTGTGATTTAAGGTGTTAGTTTTAATACTCAAAACAAGAATTGTGGGTTCAATTCCTACATGGAAAATTGGAATTTATTTAAAGAAAAATCACTAGAAAAGAGTGGTAGCCTATAGAAAACCCTTCCTGATTTGCCGTAGTAGCATAAAGTGTATGCTAATAAAGAACAATTCACCAAGTGTCTGTGATAGGACGAATAGTTTAGGAGATACAGGCGTTGGCACAAATGCTTGGATGTAGCAGTTCACCGAACAAATGTGGCCTCCATTCAAAAACTATTGGCAGTAAAATGATGATTTTCAACTTCCAACTACCATTAGAAACGAGTGGTAACCTGTAGAAAATCCTTCCTGATTTGCCATACTAGAATAAAGTGTATGTTAATAAAGAGCAATTCGCCAAATGTCTGAATGATAGCAGCCATATATCATCCATATAAAATTATACAAACAATACAAGAAAATTCCAAATTCAGTGAACACTTTATTTAATAGATGAGGTATTACTTAAAACTTGAATTATTCAAAATCAGAAACATTATGAAAAATTTATAAAAATACATTATAAGTAAGGTCTTAGGTGATAATGATATTATAAAGTAAACGGCTTTACAAATAATCACACATAGAAGAGCTGCCAGTGATGGAGTTAATGTAAGTGAAAGTGTGCAATTACATTAATAATGACTTGCTATATCTAGTTTTGTTTCAAAATCTAAAATACATTGAATTATTCAACATGAACACTGAACAATATAATTTACATGAATATACTGATTTATTACTTGTATCAAAAGAGCGATCTTGTTTAATATCATTATGCTGATTCCGGGTTGCTTTATTTTGCTGAACTTTTTCTAAAACAAGGCTGTAGCTGTCTCGTGCTTTCACCCCTCTCTTCACCTTTTCCCTGAAAAACAAAATATAAATGTAATAAGGTAGACATAAGGATACAAATCAGAGACAATTTTAAATTAAAACAAATATTTATTAATTTAAACTCACGCCACTTCATCCACAGGAGGCAAACTTCCTTGGCAACTGAGGAACATATCATGAGTTCGTTTCAAAGAGCGAAACAAAAGAGTGTGGACTGAGTGTCTTTGAACTTCCTAAATTAAATTTAAAACTTATGGTCAATACCTTATAAAACCAATAAATAAACATGAGCAATCATTAATGAAATGATACAATACCTCCAACATTTTGAAATCTTACTATTTTTGACTTATATCAAATTAGATAAATTCAACACAAAGAATGTAGTCTATTTTGTACTATCTCAGAAAATGTACAATTCATAGTAGCATTTTAGGAAACAAACATACCATAAAGGTAACATGGTAACTGAGGTTATAGACAAGGTTAGGGTAAACAACATTGACAAACGATAACAAGCGTAACCTCCTCTAAGTTTTCCTTCCAAGCTTATTTGAAAACTGGAAATGTAGATTATAAGCCTATTTTAAATATAAGTTGAATGAAGAACCTCCGGTAACTTAAAATAAATGATCATTTTAAACTATTTATTTATAGGTTTTTTAATTGTATTTTAAAATTAATTTTAATAATCAAGATAAATCTTATTTAATTTAGAATTTTATAAAGTCATTCTCAAAGTAAAAAATTTCTAGGTATTCAATATGCTAACAGTGTATTATATTGCTGCCACATGGTTGCAGTCTTGGCGCATAAGTTCTATTTTGCAGAAGATAAAACTCGTAAATCAAAGGAATGGGACAGTTGTAATTCAACATGAGTTGCCACCTTTAGTATTTAAATCTCCAGGTAACACAAACATCATTAATTTAATGGTAGTAACAATGAGTTTTGTTTCTTTAATATCTCTAAGGAAGTTTAAAAAAATATTAGATGTGAATGTGATAAATTTGTTTAAACCAAATTTAATCAAAATGATTATTATCCTGAAGTCATTTAGAGACTATTATGCACATTCTATCTGAACGAATTTAATTGATGTAGCATAATCATTTTGAAATATATTATGACATGAAGTGATGTGTTTTTCCCTCTAGTATTTTTAGTATAGGTAATGAACAAAATATATAGACACCATGAAAATATTCTGAAAAACTCTAAAACAATTAACGTTTGATGCCTCTCTTGAGGATATAAAATAAAGCTGTGAAACAATTTCCTTTGTCTAATGTATTCTACATTTATTAGTTATCATAGTAAATATTAAGCATAATAATTACTATTTCTTTGTTCTGTTGTGTCTTGGCAATGTGGATTCTCAATAAAAATCCTTTGTGAAGTAGTGCTACTTGTATAACTATTGAACTACGCTATTAGATTTCATATACTTTTACTCTTTTTCAGAACATTTTTATTATTTTTGAATGCTTTTTATAATGACTATCATTACTTAACTAAATCTTGCTCTTAATGAGAGTATCATTACTTAACTAGTTTTTGGGCCAATATTTGTCTTCAGAAAGAAGGCTTATTCCTCCTCCCTTCATGTGTGTGTAACTTCCTTCAGGTATTGGTCTCATTGCTGGGTTTACACATTATTGATTTTATATCTTTACAGTTATTAAAAGAAAACTTGAAGTGACAAGTGTTTTCTCTGACCAATGCATTAATAAGAAAAGTGGGAACATCGGGGATTTGCTATGGTATTCAACAAACAAGAGGATTGCCACAGTTTTTCCAAAGGTTTGTGAGGTTGTATTCTTCTATAAAAATGTTATTTACAAATTTTTTTTAAACATTTCAAGTGCATTAAAAGGTGAAACAGAATCGGAGATCACCCCCCCCCCCCCCCAAATGTAGAATTCAAACTCACTAATGAAAAGCAGTAGTCAATAGAACATAGTCTACAACTTGATGTAATATGTAAACTACAATTTTAATGTTCCTCTATCTTGCACTATCCACTTGCTGCGGGAAATCAGACAGCGAGGCAGTTGTTCATTGTGCAACCCAATATGTAATATTTTGGACTGCTAACTCCAGGAGAAGAATGGTATAAGTCAGGGGTGAGCAACACGCGGCCCTTTAAACATGTTTAAATGGCCAAGCATTTTTAAAATTGAATTTATTTTATTTTATCAACTTTCTCCACTGAATATATTGTTATTTTATATATATATATATATATATATATATATATATATAGGTGTGTTTGTGTCTATATATATATATATATATAAATATATATAAATAAATATTGATCAGCTTGTATCGAAAAAAACAAGTGCCAAATTTCTCATAAAAAATATTGAGTAAATTCATTTTCCTGTTTTTTTCTTGTGTGTGTTTTATTTTGAAAATTTGTATATGAATTCTTTACTTTTTTTCAATTTTATACTTCCTTTATTCTAATTTTTATTATAAATAAAGTTTTGTAAATTATTTATACTTTTCTGTACGGCCTGCCAAAAAAGTTTAAAATTTAAATTGGCCCATTGATTAACAAGGTTGCCCACCCCAGGCATAAGTGATAAAAGCTATCAAATTTGTCTATTTTGGTTTTGTATTAACTAAACATTTGTTTCAGAATCATCACGTTATTCCTTCCATTCATATATTTTAAATATTATAAACCTCTTCTGACATACTATTACATGTTTCATTCTATCATCTGTGCCAGATCCAGTATGATTCAAGCACTTGAGAGCATCATGGACTTTTAAGGAACCCTCTATTCCCACTTTTATGGAACATCTTTTGCCACTGAAAGTGTTTTAGCATACTGGACTCAAAATAGTATATTTTGAGTATTCTTATGGTACTGAGTTTTAATTTTTTTTACTTGGACTAGGTCTGAAATTAAGCGCCAGCATTTTCTGAATTTCTGATCTTTGTCTTAAGTTTGAAAAGGGAGTTTTAAATTTGGAAAGAAATTTAGTCTTAAATTCAAATTAGAAAGTGAAATTAAATAATGAAGCCAGGGTCAGTGATATTACTTGTGTGTGTCTATGTAATCTTAAAAAAAAAAAAAAAAGTATTTGTTTAATTTTTTTTTCATGTATATTTAATTAATATTTTCTTTTCCATGAAGCAAATTTTGGATATATCAGGATGGATCTCTGTTATTCCTGGCAGGACTCATCTACCTATTCAAATTAATGGATTAAATACATGCTCAAACAGTGATGGGGATAAAATGTATTTATTGGTAGAGGCAGACTATAATACATGTCAATACAGGAAATCCTCATCATTGTTGGAGGTAAGATAAAGAGCTGACTTTTGTAGAATTACTTAAATTGTTTCTTATACACTTTCAGGCTTGCCTGTTGTGGTTGTAATACAGCCAACAAAATGAGATATTTGAGTTTTGGCATGAAAGGAATAATCACCAACCTTTATTGAAGGCTGTATCTATTAAATAAATATGGTCAACCATTTTACCGATTGAGTCATTGTTATCTTTATCGGAGCTACTTTATGAAAACTCTTTACTAGCCTTAGTTTTATTTCTGTAGCTATAAGAAATTACCAGATCAGTCAAAATTGACAAATAATGAGTTTAATAACCAATGTCTATAATTCAGTGTCCGAAAGATGGAAATGTGGATTTTCAAGTGTGGTATACTTTATCATTTAATATTAAATTTCATTATTTTGAGAGAGGCTATTTTCCAAGTGGGATAATTTTGGTGTATATATACTTTTCAAAAGAAGTTCAGAGTAATATATTAAGCATGACATTTGGTGGACTAGATTTTGCCGTTTGGTTAAATTCATCAGCCATCATCTCTGCAGTAATTTCCAGAATCAATGATGATCAAGTGTTTATTTTATTTGTATAGTATTTTATCTTAATCAGATAGGTATTTTATCATTATCCATTCAGAAAAACTAAAAGGCTTTATTGACTTTATCAGTATAGAGGCTTATTTAGGGGGAAGGGAGTCTGCCATCATCTAATGTGGCTCAAAAAACCAGTTTCCAAAAAAAAAAAATTGATATTTAGTAAAGGCAGAGGTAAAGAGAAATCAAAATTGCATTTTAATTTCAAAATCACAGAGATATGAACCTTAGGAACTTTCAAAATAATAAACTCAAAAACCATTTCTGTCATAGCATACTCAAAAGGAATTTCCCCTTTTCTCTGAGTATAATATAAATATATCACTTACTGGCTTTTATTAGTAATTTAATTTGTAGTATGTCATGAGGCTCTTCTAAGAATAGAAATTACAGTACAGAATTTGCCAATGGTAATAGATTACAGCCAAATGGTATATTAAAAAAGAATAATAAAATTTAAGCATTGACAAGTTGTTATTAATATACAAATTAGAACAGTATCAATAGATTAAAGCCGAATGTTGTTTTTTGAAAAATCTGATTTGAGAAGAAAAATTTAAGTAACAGTCTTAAAATACAAAGGAATATATTGATTACTAGGGTGAATCAAATATAAACGAGACTTTTCGTCTTTCGGGCACAGTAGTGGTGGGAGAACGTTCCCGCCTTTTTTGTTGTTGGGTAGGTTAGTCAGGAGTAGGGGAAGCACGTGATCTCGCCACCTCGATCGTCTCGTTGTCCACCGTGACGATGTCGGAGGAAGAGGTACCCCGTCGACTGCGCAACGTGTCGTAATTAAGTATCTCGCCGCAGAAGGCGTAAAACCGGCCGAAATCTTGAGGAGATTGACTGCACAGTTCGGGGAAAAGACACTTTCGCGAGCCAGAACTTGGGTGCACCACTACACCCCAGAGTCTAAACAAGCGAGTATGGAGTGGAGAAAACAAGGAGAACCTGGACCAGTGAAAGCCAAGTCACGATTGTCAGCAAGCAACGTTTTGGCTACCGTTTTTTTTGACCAGCGTGGTTTGCTGTACCTCAATTTTGTGCATGAGCGCAGGATAATTAATGCAGCCTACTACTGCAACATTTTCAGTGACGTCCGACTTGCATATCGCCGCAAAAGACGAGACGTACCGATCAGAGAAGTGGTTCTTCTCCATGACAATGCTCGCCCCCATACAGCAGCCGTGACTAGGAAAAAATTGGAGCAACTGGGGTGGGAGACACTGGAACACCCTCCTTACAGTCCAGACCTGTCACCCTGTGACTTTCATGTGTTTGGCCCTCTCAAGGAAGCTTTAGGAGGCCAAAGATTCGACAGTGATGGTGAGGTTGAAGCCTATTGCGCAATTGGCTGCAGACACGACCTGCATCTTTCTACATGGAAGGAATTGGAAAGCTACATATCCTCTGGGAAAAATGTGTTTCCAAGTCAGGGGATTATGTACAAAAATAAGCTATATTATTTTTTGCGTTTAAAATTAAACTAGAAAAATAAAAAAATTAAAATTAAAAAAAAAAAAAGTCTCGTTTATATTTGATTCACCCACGTAGAAGTAATTTTGCAAAATGCATGAACAACTTTAAGGTGCATTGAATGGTTGTGAATTTTAGCAAATTTTCCCTAAGGGAAATTAGCTATTAAGGCTGTACTCATGACACTATTTTTGAAAAATGTTTTCAAATGTCCATCAATTCTACTTAGGAGATGATACAAATAAGGGCGGTTCAAAATCGAAAATTCAAAATATCTCTGTTGCTATGAATCGAATAGAAAAATTGTAAATAATCAATCTTGTTACAAATTAAATTTTCTATTCTCTCTCTCTCTCTCTCTCTCTCTCTCTCTCTCTCTCTCTCTCTCTCTCTCTCTCTCTCTCTCTCTCTCTCTCTCTCTCTCTCTCTCTCTCTCTCTCTCTCTCTCTCTCTCTCTCCTCTCCTCTCCTCTCTCTCCCTCTCTCTCTCTCTCTCTCTCTCTCCTCTCTCTCTCTCTCTCTCTCTCTCCTCTCCTCTCTCTCTCTCTCTCTCCTCTCTCTCTCTCTCTCTCTCCTCTCTCTCCTCTCCCTCTCTCCTCTCCCTCTCCTCTCTCTCCTCTCTCTCTCTCCTCTCTCTCTCTCTCCCTCTCTCTCTCTCTCTCCCTCTCCCTCTCCCTCTCTCCTCTCTCCTCTCTCCTCTCCCTCTCTTCCTCCCTCTCTCCTCTCCCTTTTCCCCTCTCCCTCTCCCTCTCCCTCTCCTTCTCCCTCCCTCTCTACCTCTCCCTCTCCACCTCCCTCTCCCTCTCTCTCCTCTCCTCTCCCTCTCCCTCTCCTCTCCCTCTCTCCCTCTCCCTCTCTCCTCTCTCTCTCCCCTCTCCCTCTCTCCCTCCCTCTATCTCTCTCTCCCTCTCCCCTCTCCTCTCCCTCTCCTCTCCCCTCTCCCTCTCCCTCTCTCCTCCCTCTCCCTCCTCTCCCTCTCCTCCCTCTCCCTCTCCCCTCCCCCTCTCCCCCTCTCCCTCTCCCCTCTCCCTCTCCCCTCTCCCTCTCCCCTCTCCTCTCCCTCTCCCTCCCTCTCCCCTCTCCCTCTCCCTCTCCTCTCCCTCCCCTCTCCCTCTCCCCCTCTCCCTCTCCCCTCTCCCTCTCCCCTCCTCCCTCTCTCCCTCTCTCCCTCTCCCTCCCCTCCCTCCCTCTCCCTCTCCCTCTCCCTCTCCCCCTCCCTCCCCCCCTCTCCCTCTCCCTCTCTCCTCCTCTCCCCTCCCCTCTCCCTCTCCCCTCTCTCCCTCTCCCTCTCTCCCCTCTCCCTCTCTCCCTCTCCTCTCTCCCTCTCCTCTCTCTCTCTCTCTCTCTCTCTCTCTCTCTCTCTCTCTCCTCTCCTCTCTCCCTCTCCCTCTCCCTCTCTGTCTCTCCCCTCTCTCTCTCCCTCTCTCCTCCTCCCTCTCTCCTCCCCTCTCTCCTCCCTCTCCTCTCTCCTCTCCTCTCTCCCCTCTCCCTCTCCCTCCCCTCTCTCCCTCTCTCTCTCTCCTCCCTCTCCTCCCTCCCCTCTCTCTCCTCCCCTCTCCTCCCTCTCCTCTCCTCTCTCCTCCCTCTCTCCTCTCTCCTCTCCTCTCTCTCCCTCCTCTCTCTCTCCCCTCTCCCTCTCCCTCTCCCCTCTCTCTCCCCCACCTTCCTCCTCCTCCTCCTCTATCTCTCCCTCCTTCCTCCTCCTCCTCCTCTATCTCTCCCTCCTTCCTCCTCCTCCTCCTCTATCTCTCCCTCCTTCCTCCTCCTCCTCCTCTATCTCTCCCTCCTTCCTCCTCCTCCTCTCCTCTCCTCCCTCTCTCTCTCTCCCTCTCCCTCTCTCCTCCTCTCCCTCCTCCTCTCTCCCCTCCCCCTCCTCTCTCTCCCTCTCCCTCTCCCCCTCCTCTCCCTCCTCCCCTCCCCCTCCCTCTCCCTCTCCCTCCCCCTCTCCTCCCCTCTCCCCTCTCTCTCTCTCTCCTCCCCCTCTCCCTCCCCCCTCCTCCCTCTCTCTCTCTCTCGCTCTCCCCCTCTCCCTCCCCCTCTCCCTCCCCCTCTCTGTCCCCCTCTCCCTCCCCCTCTCCCTCCCCCTCTCCCTCCCCCTCTCCCTCCCCCTACCCCCTCTGTCTCTGTCTGTCTCTCTGCTGTGCATATGTATATGTATGCATAAGTGGGTGTGTGTGTGTGAAATTGATTGTGAAAGTGTTGGAGATGCATTGATTTGTAAATCATTTATTATTATAGTTATAAAATATTTTAGATTGAGAAGTTCGGTGTCCCTGTTGCTTGGCATGCTGCTGAGTACATTTCACTCCTTTTGGAGTCAGATGAACTAAGGTTTGCATCACTGTGCGTCACATTCTCTCAGAATAATTTCACTCTTGAAAATGGTGTTCAGATTATTCGAATACAAAGTGAGTATCCGACATATTTATTTCAATTCTTTTAATAATTTACAGTTGTAAATAGAAGTTTTAAAACCTATTGTAAATAAGATTTTATGTAATTAGGACATCTACTGGTAGCTTCTTGTCTTTTGGTTTCATATTGTGTAAAGGTAATTCTTTCTTAACTCTTCCTTATTTAGACCAGTTTTGAACTTGAGGTACTCTGCATATACTTTTTTAATGATAAAATACATTAATATTCAAAGTTTTGACAGTTTAGTTTTTGCTTGTAAGCATTAGCTCTAAATTGTAACCAAATATTATGCTTACATTTATGAATTCCTATTGCCTCCTCTTTCTTGATCTTTAATATTATATTCTACCCTGTTTTTTATAATAGAAAAAATAGTGTTTGATCTTTAGTAAAGGTTAAAAAAAATCTTTGGCTCAATGGCCAGCCCATGAATGCCTACCATATGACTTTGGTGGGTGGGCAAATGGTCAGCTTGACACATTACCAGATTATTTATTGTGCTGGAACTCTCTTGGTAGAATACCAAATACTACAACATTTTTAAAGTAAAGTATATAAATTTTTATACTTTGCATGTGCTAAATTCATGTTTACTCATCCTAGATTTTAGTTTTTACCCAATATCCTTACAGATAATTTTAGGCCCCCTGTTACCAGTTAATTATTAAATTCTAGGGGCTTGGAATTAATTTGTTGGTTTTTATTTTGTGATCAATTGTTAATATCTAAATACCCTTATATATTTGTACATATGAACATTACATATTCATTTTTTTGGCTTTTATTTATATAGCTGCAATGATAACATTATTTTATTACTTCTTGAGATGAATTCAGTCTCAATGTAGAGCCAATTGCTTATTTCTTGGTGTTACTCTACTCAAAGATTGATTATTACCCAATCACCTTCTGTTATTTCTCTCAATACAAACTTTTTTTTTTCCAACCTCTCACTCCAAGACACCTGAGGCTCTCATTTACTATATTTAGCAATTGTAAAGAATATAACTTTTGTTATATACAAGTCTATTTCTTCAGACTGAACTGTTATTAAAAATATTAAAGCACTTAACAAGTAAATAAAAGAAATGGTTGGTTATTTTCAGGTGTTGAAGCAGTTGGAACACCCTATAGAATTTTTAATGTTGGTAGTGTTCCAGAAACGTATGCACCTCTTGGTCCTTGTAAGTATGCATATATTTCTCAAAATCATTACTTATTCTGGATTTATAATATTACAAAAAATAACTTTCCTGATTAATCTAGCAAATGTGTAAGACTAACACAGCTGTTTGGAAAATCTCTTTGTATATGGGTATTAATTTTCTTTTCAATTAAAGGATTAATGATTACATATATTTATAACACTCTGGTGGACTAAATCAACTCCTTTAAAATTATTAACTAATAGACTTATTATATTTCTATAAAATATTTTGTTGAACATCATATTGCAACCGTTTTAAAATAAAAGTGTTTTTCTCCTTCATACTTGCTAATGAGGTAGTGAGGACATAAAATTACATTCAGAATGGAAATTATTCGATTACACCATATTGTGGTTCCCTACATTGTTTTTAATCAACCTTTATCAGAGCTATAATGAACAATGCCCTGAGGTAAAAAGTCGATCACGCAGGGGCTGCGTAAACTAATCAGATTTCCCAAGCGAAGGTTTACAATAGATAATTATACATACTGGTAACACCACTACGAATATTAAGTAAATAGATACCAACAGTAATAAGAAATCTTTCAGTTACAAGTTAATAAGTCTACAACGGAAAGCGTCTAAATTGTAAACAAACAGGCCAGCCAAGCTTAATTCTAGACCCGAAAGACAAACGATTAATGAAATATATCTGAATATAACTTGATAATTTTATTGAAAACAATTTACTAAAGCTAGTGCTGTAATTTGTAATGAATCAAAATCAATTTTATCGCAATCACTCAAATTTTAGTAATCCAAGAACAAAAGAAGGGGGGGGGCAACAGAACGTATTTACATATATCTCACAAAGTAAATGCTCAATGAAAACAATATTTGGTATTTAACCTTGTAATGAAGTGGTTCATGATATAATAGGCCATTATTAATATAACCTGAGTAGGACTTAGGGTTTACTGATAGCGGGAAACTATAAAATCTAAATAACTCGGTTAATATTCATGATACAGAAAATATGTATAGAACAATATTTACAGACCATTTAATTTGCAATAAGATTGGTTCTATATAATTTTTCAATCCGACATATAGTAAAGGAGATATTTCGAGTTTTCTAAAATCCTCCCCTCTAAACACCCCTCCCACTGGTCCGATTTCAGCCATTAACGTACTTGATCTTTCTTTTTACATAAAATGTTTAAAATTGAGTTAAAAATTGCGACCACTAGAGCATTAACAGACAAATATATATATATATATATATATATATATATATATATATATATATAATTTTGAACGGACTGGGATTTTCATCATTACCTGGGTAGGATCGATGGACGTTTGAAGAAAGTTTTCGAAAATTGTGTCACGAGTACGACCTCAATAGCTGATTTTCCTTAAGGGAAATCTGCTTAAAAAAACTGTTCAAAAAGTTAAAATAATATAATGTAAAAGTCCTTGTAATAAGTTTTAAACAATTTTCATTAAAAGAACCAAAGTTATATTTAACTTTAGTGAAAACAGTAATAAGTAAATAAGTTTTGAATAATAACTAAGTTAAACTATAGAATAAATTAATCCTGTAATACATATTTACAAATTATGTATATGATGAAATAGTTTTTAACTTATAGGATTTTTAAATTGTGTGTATTTTAATTTTTTTAAACTGTTTTTGCTTATGATATTCTCCTCTTCTTTGTTCATTGTAGCTCTGATGATGACAGCGTACTTGCCAAAGTGCATAGCACTTAAAAGTCTGATGGTGGCACCATATGACTTGTTTGTAATCCTATTTAATTAAATAAACAAATTGTTTTCATGCACTTCATTTAAAATTAATGTATGATATTTCCATTCCAGTACATCTCATCAAAAACGTTATAAAACATAATTTCTAGATCTTTGTGTGGTAAAGTAAAAATGTCCTGTTCAAAAATGTTATACTTATAATACAAAGAAATTTATAATTTTTTTATTTTTGTCCTCCTTTAAACCCCCTTCCCCTTAGTCAATTTGAATCAAAAGGAGATGCGCACAACTACACATTATAACTATCCCTAATACGAAATTTAACATTCTAAGCCTAAATGAGGAATGTTCAAAATTACACACACACACACACACACACACACACACACACACACACACACACACGCACACGCACACGCGCATACACACTTTTCTTTATCTTGAATATTAACTGAAATATTTGTATATACCCACTTTTAGTCATCACACTTCAACGATAAGTGAATATAGTATGAAATATTTTATTCGAAACTTAATTACCAAATAATGTTTTCAACAGATCTTTACTAGATGAGATACACACAAAATAGAATGTGATGACATCACCAATTAAGATTTTCATTACTTGAAAATGTTTATTTGATCTATATCGAATTCAATATTTAACAGTTCCGGTCAACACTAAAGATCATATTTTTTAATGGTTGAAATCAGACCATACTAATGTTCTCCCTTGGCAGGGATTGAACCTGCACCTATTTTTACATTCATCTTACTGAGAGTAGTGGTAGATGTACACACGCCTCAACCTGCATGACCACTGTTGTCTTCCCCCCCCCCCCCCAACTTGAAACTCAAATATTAAGCGAGTTTTCTTACTTTCTTGTTTTCAGCCTTCAGTTATCCAACATTTTTACTCATTGGATTTTTATTTAGAAACAGAGTATGTATCGTGGCATGAGGTCAGTAGTGTGCCATACCTGTGTGTGGGAAATCTGCTTAGGTAATGCAGCCCCTGCGTGACAGACTTTTTTTTGTTACAGACTTGTGTGTGTACATACATACACGTGTGTTACGTTCATTACACAAATAATAAACATTGTTTATTAGAATTTTTTTGGATTGTAAAATTAAACACACTAGTTTTGGAGTTTTTATCACTGCACAATTTATTTGACAATACACAACACACTTGGTAAATTATTCTTAACTATTACTTCGAGAATGCACTGATAACTTCACTTCTTGTTGCACAGTACAATAACTCACGACCACTGAAGTTCACAAAAACACGGTACTCCACTGATCTTCACATAAAAAACTTTACCGCATAGCAACTAAAATGCACTGAATGCACTGTTATTCACTTGAAGAGAACTGAGAACAAACTAAACTGTCAGCGCGAGCTGGGCCACTTGTATAGACAGGTGGTTAAGATCAAACAGAAAGGCCCATACTGTGGTCTGAGAACATTCTTTGGCGCTAATGGTCCTGGTCCTTCCATCGGTCGGTTCCTTTCATGTACTTCGTACTTCTTAAATATGTGATTTACTCTGTGTACATTTTCATGTACGTAGCTTTTGCAACACTATCAGCATAGTTCAGCATTGCCTTTATTGTAGCTAGGTGCCTTGCATCCCTGGGGCTTGGCTTTAAATATTTTTCTTAAGGGTCTTATTTCCTAAATCAACAGGCATTCTGTTTCTCTTAGTATAGCCTCTCGAGAGTTTGAGAAATGAGGAGCTTTCTGCAAGAGATTAAAGAATCTGTTATGACTAACTATTTTGGCTTTTAACTTTGATATTTAAATTAGTTTGTTGGGTGTATACTATTTAAAAAAAAAATGGAAAAGAAGGTTAAAATTATTTAAGTCCTACAGGAGCTACCTACTTAGCAGACTTCCCACATGCTGATATGACACACTACTGTTCTTATCTCACCATATATTCCCTATATCTCATACAAATCTGATAAGTAGAAGTGGGGGTTTACTGATGAATGAAAACAAGAAATTACGAATACTTAAAAGTGTTGTCTCTGCTTAGATAGACTATCAAATCACTTATAGTAAAAAATCTGTTTTTATTTTCTTGAGTTGAGGAAGCTTATCCCTGACATCACTTGACCCAATAATCTCATTATAAAACATAATTAAACTACTACTATATTGAAGCCAAAATCTGAATAACTTTCTGAGTAATACATTTTTAACACAACACATTGCTGTTACCAGTTCCACTTAAAATAATCATTAATTCATTTTTAAAAGAGCTTTTAGTTGTTGTAAAAGAAACATCCTGAGTTATCAGAAGATGGATTCCCTGAAATTGATTTTTTTACATGTGATGGTAATGATAATCTAGGGTTTTGATGCCAAAAAAATTGTATTGGAGTGGTAATTTCTTTATTGGATATTCTACATAGGGATGAAAAGAACAATCCAATAAAAGCAAAATAAATCATCAATTGGATAAATGCAGTTGGAGGATTACTCCAATTTCACTAGAATTGACTTTTTTTGAGAATTACCCATTTACCAGGGACAGAGATATAGATCGTCATAATAGTATTTAATTTGTTTAACTAAAGATATATTATTCACACAACAAAAACTTTAAAATCCTTTCATGAATATAATAGAAACTGACTGTTACTTGAGACAAAACATTTATGAATATTTTCATCTCAAGCATAATATGATAAATTTGTACCAACCGAACAAATAAAGATAAGTCTAAATAAAATTGTTGTTAATTTAAAACAATTTAAGTGATGTTTACGGAAATGTTGGAAGAAATACTATATTATGATTGTATCATTTAAGTATGAGAAAAGTTATATAATTTAAGTTGAACTGCTATGCTGCATACAAATAAATAACAGGAATAATAAAAAATAAATCTTGGGAAAGCTATATAAAATTATAATTATTACTGCATATAATTTATATTTTTAAATGTTAGGTAGGCATTTTATTTATGAAATAAAAGAATCATAGATTACATTGATATAACAACTGACCAATGATAGTTATTAATCTATTAGACTAGGTTTAGTCTATTAATAGCATGAATACCAGACTTTATCATTTCTTTTTACTAGAAACTTGAATCTACTCTGAGAAATCATATGAAGAAGAAAGTGTAGACTTTTTTTTTTAATAGGGCTATTTTCTGACTGAATTTAGACTTTTTCTGAGCATGAACACCTCATGGCTTTATGCATTTTTAAAGCATACAAAAAGTGAGCTATGGGTTATAGTCTGTCTCAAATGGTTTGGCAGATTTATATGTACTCCCCCACCCTGTCTTGATGTGAAGTTCCCTGTGTATTTGTGTGCTTAAGTATTTTATTTTATGTGGATTTAGTTTTAATCTTTTTGAAAATAAACCATAATATTAAACTTGAAAAGGTTTCATGCAAAGGTATTAACAATAAAAAAAATGAATCTATTGGAATCATGAAATTCCCAAAAAATATCAGCAGAGAAGATGGATGTTAAGCTATGGAAGCCTGGCTCCCAAAGTAGAAGTAAAAAAATAGTTATGAAGACACTACTCCATTACTAGCAGTGGAGGATGTAACAGGATACTTAAACAGGAGGCTAGCCCAAGGGAGCATCATTTCTTTTAATGCTGGTATCTTTATTATAAGATTAATTAAAATATAAATGTTCTTATCAGAAAGAGTGTTTTATTTGATTTAGGCTCTTCATTCAGTATAAGAAGAGCCTTTGTTTAATGTGTTACCTCTATGGGTAATTCCACACTGACTCAGCTCCCTTCGATTCTTTACAAATAACTGCCTTTGTTCCAAAGATTTGCTTTTGTGTCACAGTGTGTTAAGTCATAGACCCTCAATTCATGCTAAACTGAGCATTGTTAGGTTCCCACACAGGCAAGGAAAATTTATTTAGTGATGAATTCAACAAAATATGATATTCCATCTTGGCTAGGAAAGAATGGTAATCTATTGATAATCCGCCCTCATTAGCCATATAGTATAAAGTGAGTGTTACTGAAGAACATTTTCTTTTCTCCCGCTCTGCATATTTATTTTTACCATACTAGTAGTTTATATTTTATGAGCAGTGAAATAGCAACACCAGAAACTACTATATAATTAAATGAATTATTTTCATAACGAGGAAGTATCTTGATAATACAGTGTAGAGAATAGTACATCAGCATTCCAAAAACAATGCTTTACGGTATTGACTCTTGTCTGGATGAGCATTTTAATCATATAAGAAAATGAGCTCACCAAGTGATGTTTAGTGTACGTGTTTAGATGATTAATGGGGAAGCAGTTTTTCCTGAATAATAAAAACTGATGAAGAAAAATGCTGTACTATCTTCTGATTATGTACTGTGAAAATATTGATTTTTTTTTCTGTTAACAAAATAAATATTTGTTTGTCTTTTCAAAGGCAAAACCAACAGCTCTCTTTCATATTCAATGTTGGAAGATGCAACATTTGGAAACTTATATTATGGCAAGTGGTTTGTTCAGTAATTTTGAATAGTGTTGCATGGCTTCAGCATTGGGAATCCTTGTTTGTATGTGTTTAGAAAAAAGTAATCTTAGAAGTATAATATTTACTAGGACAATTTTAATAACATAATAATTGTATAGAAATTCATAAAAAGCATTGGGCATTTGTTTTAAAGTATTTGCTATTTTCTTAACAATAAATATTTAATGATAATGGATAGTTTTTACAAAGTTTTCACCTCTTCAGGTTTAAATTGGATGCAGAGAAAAGAAAGCTTTATGTCTCGTTGGAGAGCTCATATATCTATGCTATGCACATTTTGTGAAGCAGTGAGTCAAGTAAAGGATACTTTACAAGAAATATCTGTACGGCATCCAGGGTCTGGTGTGGGGTAATTTATTTTACTATTTCCTTGCAATTACTATTTATTTAATAATTTATGCTCGTAACTATATCGAAAAGTCGTGCAAAGGATTTGGGACAGTTAGCTATTACTGTAGAAAACTTGTAAGAATATTTTGATAAAAATGTTTTTGAAAGTGTAATTATCTAAGGGATAAACTGGGGTAATCATTTATAGTGAATATTTCAATGTTTATTAGGGTTACTAATTCTAGGCAGCTATTTCATAGTTGTGGGCTCAAAAGAGGAATCCTTTGTGAACTAAATTGTGATAAAATCATTCCTGTATAGCATTCTACAGTAGCTGTTTTTTATTTTTTCTAATTAAAATATTTTTACTATTATTATTATGCAGGATAACTACTTGAGAGAGGTAATCAAGTAGATTCCTTGTTACGCATGTATAATTTAAATTTGGTGCAGGTTTTTGATTTAGGAACCCATGGCCTCCCCTCTCTAGCCGCCACTGTTAGCCGACTTCTTATTCCACTACCAGCAACGAGTGAACTTTGATTCAGCTTATCACTGTTGTCTCAGAGTCTATGTGCCCCAATTCTTTGTTTTTGTGTTTGGTTGTGTCGCAGGTACCTTTTCTCCTTTTCTGTGGGAATATGTTTTCCGTGTCAATATAAGTTATTTCTTCTCAGGTGCTATTATTATATGCCCGAATTATCCAGTACTTAGATCTCCAGCAAGTTGTCGTGGCAATTGGTGAGATTTATCTTATTTCCCTTTGATGTTGTCCTTCATCCTTTTCCTTTTTTCTCACCTTTCAGCGCAGTTTCCCTCCATGTAAATCCTTCAAAGGTAAGACCTATTTATTACAATATTAATCAGAATATATTAAACAGAATAGAACTGAACCAGCTGGGCTTCTTTTTATAACTAAAGGCCACAGTAGCACAATTTCACGAGAGCCGAACAGTTACGGGAATGGGCGAACTAGCTTAGAACCGACTTCAGCCGATCCGTGTTATGGGCACTCTTAATAAAAATGCAAATATCTCGGTTAATATTAAAGATTAAGAATAAATGTATAGAACAATATTTATAGTAAATTTAATTTACAATAAGATTGGTTCTATACAATATTTTGATCTGACTCATAATAACGGAGATATTTCAAATTTTCGAAAATCCCCTTTAAACCCCCCTCCCACTGATCCAATTTCAGCCATTAACGAACTTGATCTTTCTTTTTACATAAAACGAGTAAATATCAAGTTTGGTGATGATCAAACAAAAATTGGGACAGCTAGAGCGTTAACAGACAAATATGTATATAATTTTGAACGGACCTCGTTTTCGTCATCTCCTGGGTAGGATCAATGGACATTTGACAGACATTTTTCAAAAATTGCATCATGAGTACGACTCAATAGCTGATTTCCTTTAATGGAAATCTGCTAAAAACATTTAATGCTGATAGGTCTCATTAGCTTTGATGAGTCCAAGTGGGGGGGGGGGGATTTGTTATTTTTGCTCCAGCCCACCTATAAATTCTACAGTAAAGCTATTCCTTTGAAATATTCACTACCATTTTTTTCAAATTAGACAATTCCAAGACTTGTTTAATTTGACTGAAAAAAATGTGCTTCTGTAAGTAAGGTTAATTTAACAAAATATTCTTTTTAAAAAATTGTTAGTTTGACATTTAACATTATTGACAATTATTAATATAGGGCCCTTAAACTATTATTTAAATCGAAAATATTAATTGGAAACATTGGATTTTTAGTGCTGTAAAACTTGTTCCTGGGACTTTTGTTAACTCAAAAGAAGATGTTTGTAGTCCAGTTTCCACTCAAAAAGGTGGAGAAGAAACCTTAAGTGAAAGTGCTAATTCTGCTGGAAGTACTACATGTAATGCTGAAAGCCCAATCCCATCTAGTATCCAGTCTCTATCCCGACTTAGTACTGATGTCTCAACAGCTCCTAGCTCTACTAGGTGAACAATTTCTATTTCATTTAAGTGTACTCAATCTTTCTAGTCATAAAGTAGTATATGTATGTTTTTCTTTTATATTTTATTTCTTTTTTCTTTTCTTTTATCTTTGGGTATTTTATTGAACATTATTTGTTGGTGCTAATTATTGCTTGATATGTTTCATATTGTAGTCATTGTTCTAACAATATGAGAATTTTATTTGTGAAATACTACTTGCCTAGTCAATTCATTAAGTATATATGTATATTTTTCTGTAATAAACTTGCATACTTTTTTTTTGTATTGCTTCCCTTCACTTTTGTTATATTTTTCCTTTTTTTCCCCTGGTAAATTTTTCCTTCTCTGGTGTACTTCATTCACCTTCCATGCCACATTATCTTGGGTCAGATTTCCACATGATCCAAGAAAGTTATATACAAACTTACTTAAACCTTCTATTTTAGTAGTTAAAGGCCATATCTACATGATATTCTTAGAGCTTAGATATTTCCTTTAAAATGTGTTCTTTTGGTGGGAATGAAGACATGATAACCACTTAATATCACCAGTCTAGAAAGACTAAAGTTTCTAGAAGCATTACAGCCATTGAGAATGGCAATCAAGCTCATCAGATTGATGAGGATGAATAGACATACTGTTTAACCTTGTCCTGGAAGTGGTGGTCCCAAAAATAACAACAAATCCTGATGATAGCAATACTCCAGACTGACATAATATATGTATACTGGCAAATATGTATGCTGATGATGTAGTAATCACTGTTATAATGCATTATTAACCTTCCTAGGACTGGGTGGATTGTAAAACGTTAAGGACTGAGTGGGGTCCGCACGGACCCCAACTTTAAATTTCAATTTTACACACTAAACCACATTTAATTCTTTTTTCTTTAATGTATTTAATATTTAGGTATATTATAGGTTAAAATAAAATAAAAACAGATATAAAAATAATTTTTGCATATTTATTAATAAAACGTTAATAAATTTGTACCTTTTGATCATTAAAATTATTAATTTACAAAAAAAAGTTTTATAGTAATTAAATAAGTTATTTTACTGTTATATTTATAAACATCATGAAAGCAAAAAAACATTAAAAAAAAACAAAAAAGAAAAAAGAAATACTAGTTTTCAACATTGACACAATTTATACATGCAGGATTATGATTTGTATGTTTTGGACATATAAATTGTCCACAGCTGTTACAGAAATTTTTAACTTTGATATCGACTTTTCAAGGATACAAATAGCATCTTCCCCTACTTTTGGGCCTTGTTGCTGTAGCAATCGACGTCGAAGGCTTCGATTCTTGATTTTCTTCGATGTCGATGCACTTTTCCATCATTCTTATAGTATCTCTCTTCAGCCTTCTGCATAAATGTGGATTATTCAATCTTTCTCGAATAAGCGGTTCTGCTAATTTCTTTCCCAACTCCAAGAGAAAAATCCGCCTTCTGTCAAGTGAAGAAATTTTCCAGTCAGGATGGAGTTTCGTCCACACAATATATGCATTTATCCCTGCTATATCTAATGTATTCATAAAAATCGTCATTGGCCATCTTTTAGTTTGCCGTTTTGTGGAATATTCTGCTACCATTTTGTCGAGAGTGTCTACAGCACCTTTGGTTGCATTATATGTACTGATAATTTCTGTTTTTTTTGTTTCATTATTTATAATATTGTTTGTGTGATGTTCGCTTGATAATAGTATTACACATTTATTTGGTTTGGGTACATATGATACTAAAGTAATTTCACTTTGAAATCCAAAAAGAGATTGATATCTTGGACGATTTCTTACTGGCAGGAATTCTTTTGGAATAAATGTTTTATTTTTTTCTGAGTGTGCCAATTAAAGTTAGTTTTTTGTCAAGAAGTTCTTCCGCCAATTCTAAGGATGTGAAAAAGTTATCAGTGGTTATGCCATGGCCAGGACCCAGGATGGAAACTAAATCTAAAACCACTCGTTTTCCTTGTTCACGTTCAGAGGTTGGACCAGTTTTTCCCAAATAAATCTGAATATTTTTGCAATATACTGTTTCACAATCAGCCATTACCCATATTTTGATGCCATACTTTGCAGGTTTTGATTTCATATACACCCGAAAAGGACATCGTCCTCTGAAAGGAACAAGTTGTTCATCAATTGTCAAATGGCTTCCAGGGTGGTAATGTTTTTGGCAATTTTTTGTAAATATATCTATTACGTCACTTATAGGAGCTAACTTGTCTGTGGATTTCCGTTCCAACCTTGTGTACATATTGTCAAATCTACAATTAGAAGAAATTTCTTTGAACCGATCTCTCGACATCGTAGATGAAAAAATAGGAATTTTGAAAGGGTAAGTGTCCGTCCATAGCATATTTATTGGTTCTCTATTGCTTTTCATGGCTCCACTAATTATCAGTAATCCGATATAAGCATACATTTCGGTAGGGGTAACATTTTTCCACAACAAATTTTTACCATGTTCTTGATTATATATGAATGTATTATGAAATCCCCTCTGATTTGTAGAACTGACGACAATGTCTATAATGTCCGGAGAAATAAAAAGTTTGAAAATATCTAAAATTTCACTATCTAATGGAATTTGTTTAGAAATACCTGGTGGCATGTTGATAATATTCGAAGACCTTGATTTTCTTCGCACTAAAGGTTGCTTCAACCAAAAAGTTTCATCTTTAGATAGAAATATTTCTCCTAAATCTTCAAACGAAATTTCGTCTGTGAAATAATCTGCCTCCAATTCATCATTAGCCTCTTCTTCAATTTCTAAGAAGTCCTCATCTTCAGAAATCTCATTTCCCGAATCAAAACCAGAAGGGTGATCGTGTGTTTCGCCTGGTAGATCATTGAGGCTGTCCTGCTGTGCAGCGCGAGCTAGTTCTATGATTTTCACTGTCCGAGAAGAAAACATGTTGACACATACAAATGTAACACGAAACTGATTCTTCAAAATAGGGAGAGAGAAAAGTAAAATCTAAAGGTCAGGAATTTCTAGGAAATTCAATTACGATTTATGTAAGAAATAGGCTTTAGAATTCCTGTGAAAGAAATTAAACCACATTAGCTCCATGTTTTTCAAATTATTAAGTTAATATTATTGAGTCGATTTACTACCAAGAAAAAGTAATTTTAAAGTTAAAAAAAAAAGTTTATTTATACCAAACTAAATTTGGTCACACTAACGACTACGTGGGGTCATCGCACACCCCAGGCCTGTTTTTGTCATATTTGTTCAAATATCATGTAATTCATTTAGTTTTTTCTATTTATTTTTTGATATTTTGAATCAAGACACTTGCAGAGGAAAACTCCTAGAAGGACTAAGGGATATCTATAAATTTATAAAAACGGCTAGCGAAAAACGAGCCGTGGGGTGCAGGATGACCCCACTCAGTCCTAGGAAGGTTAACTGGTGCTCTCTGTTTTTACAATTCTAGATTTTAGAATTAGGTTAAGTGAGTGTGTGAGAAGTAACGGAAAACATTTGGATGACATAATCTTCAAATAAAAAAACTTTGTGAGTAAACTATGTAATTCACTGTAAATTGCAATATTTGATCTTTAATTTGATATATTACATGTTTTAATTGTACGAAACACACTTTAATTATTATCCCTCAAAAATCGTCAGGTGCCAACATAACAATTACTACAAAATCGTCAGATTAATATGCCGGACCCTGTATAATGTATATAATTTTGAACGGACCTCCTTTTCATCATCTCCTAGGTAGGATCAATGGACATTTGGGACAATTTTTTGAAAATTGTGTCTTGAATACAATGTCAATAGCTGATTTTCCTTAAGGGGAATCTGCTTAGAGGTATAGGTGAGATAGTGCTGGTTAGTACACATCAAGAGAATGGATCCCAACAGACTGACTAAGAAAATGTGTGTGGTATACCAGATGGGGTGGGAAATAGGAGGACCCAAGCAGACATGGCTGTATGAACTAAGGATGGATTTGCAGAGGCAAGGGGTCTATAATTGTAGTGTCTTATAATCATTGTATATGATGGTGGCAGAGACCCAAGTCCTACAAGGACTATAATGCTTAGAAGTAAGTAACTTATCTACTTATTAGTTAAAATTCATCTTTTGTTTTGAAAATCCTGCTTAGCTGTTTTTTCTATTGTTCTATCTACTTCAGGTGTACTATCATTGCCTTCAATGATTATTCTTCTTAGATGGTAAAAATGTTTCACTGTTGAAAGTACAATGTTTCCAATTTTAATATTTATGTTTTCTTTGCTGTGCTTCTTATTTGTTACCAGAACGTTTGTTATAAAGTTCTGGTTTAAACTGATCTAGAGTGTCTTGTAGGATTTGCAGCATTCTATTAATTTCTACTTTGGACCTAGCCACCAGTGAAATGTCATCTGCAAATCTATTGCAATGAACAGAATTTGTTTCTGTTAATCTGTATGCCTTTAGTTTCTTCTTTCATTTTCAAATGCACCATTAGTTCCTTCATTTCTAATAATTCCTTGAAGTCTGGGCTAAAATAAATACTAATAGCAATCTTATGCCATAGGACTCGTATAGGGACTCATCTGGTCTGGGGGTTTTACTGGGACATATAAAGTGTACTAATTACAGTTGTAATAGTACAATTGTCTTTTTAAAAAAAATCTGTCACACAGGTACTGCTTATAACAAGCAAATTTCCCTTGTCCTAGAATGACCTGCTGATAATATTGCCTCACATTATATTCTTTATTTTTCCTGTGCAAAGAAGCCTATAAAATAGGAATTAAAATGTAAGCTGAATGTAAGTGTGACTCAGTTACTTAAAGTGAAAATTGGATTATTAGAAGTAGGGTTAACGAAAGACAAAAACAATAAAGGTCAAATAACTTATTTAATATCTGAGATCCCGAAAAAAATATGGATAAACCAATAATTGTAGAAAATTAAATGTGGACCAAAAGTTTATATAATATTTTTTGATCCAAGTCATTATAACTGAGATATTTAAATTTTCCTATTTCTCCCCACTTCTCACCCTCCCGTTCGCTATGTGGTCTGGCATTTTTAGTCTTAATCTTTATTTTTGCATGAAACAATAAAATATAGTATTTTGATTTCCCCTTTCTATACTCCCTCTCCTACTGGTACAGCTTCAGCCATTAACGTACTTGGTTTTTGGTCTAAATAGTTTAAATATCAAGTTGAATGAAAAATTTTCAACAGGCAAATATATCTTTATCTATCTATTTTTTTTCTCTCTCTCACGACATTACCAAGTAACATTTAATAGTTATGGATAGTATATAGTCATTTCAATATCGTCAACATATCGGAGGAAATAAGATAATATATACCACCGTTCAGTTTGATTCCTCACAACTTCTGCTATCAGACCAGACATTGTGCAAATTCAGCATGACATGGTTTAAATAATATATTACACAAATCAAATAATCCAAATGCTCTTATAGTTTAAATTTCTATGTGAAATAAATAACGAAGTTATTTTCTAATTAAAATAAGTAACAAATGAGGAGAATAGGGGCGGAGATTTATAACTTTCCTAATCCAAATCACACTTAGAACTATCATATAAAAACATAACATCATTTGTTATAATATGCCTTTATTAAAAACACTTTAATGAGTACTAATAAAATTGTTGATCCCCGCTGTAGTTTTTACTATATAACTTATTTATACTCGTTATACTACAAAAGATACTCAAAATAAACACCTTTTGATATATGTATGTTTGCCGAAAACCCCCTTTTAACCCCCCCTCCCATTCATTCCTAAAATTATTAATATAGCTTATAATCAAAGAGGCTTTAATACTAACCCATATATGGAGTTTCATTGAGTTAGGTTTTGTCAATTATGTTTATACTTCGTTATATACAAAAGTGTATATAACAAAAGTTATTTTAAATAACAAAACTTTTGTTATGTGCACATTTGCTGAACACCTAATAGAGAGCAAAATATCTAGATTTTTCGTTTCAGGCTTCCTTTATAACCCCCACTCCTGTTCGTTCTTAAAATGTTAATATAGCTTATAATTAAAGATACATTAATACTAACCCTCATACGGGCTTCTATTGAGTTTGGTTTTGTCTTTTAAAATTGCGCACGCTAGGGTTTTGAGGTATATCTTGTTTATACTTCAGAATACGACAAAAGTGTATATAACAAAAGTTACTGTAAATAACAAAATTAACAACTTTAGTTATGTGCATAAACCAATAGCAAATGAAATATCACTATTTTTAATTTCAGGCCATAAAAGCCCCCATTTCTGTTTGTCTCAAAGCATATTAATATAGTCATAAGTTTAAGTTGGGTTAGTAGTAATATGCATATCAAGTTTCATAAAATTCAGTTCTGTAGTTCAGGTGTGAAAAGGTAACAAACCGACACCAAAGAAGCAAATTGTAGATATCATGTCTATGGCATGTGAAACGAAAAAGTATTGTGAAATTTCGAGATTAAAATCAGTCTAAAGACAGAGGTTACAATTTTATATATATATATATATATATATATATATATATATATATATATATATATATATATAGTTTAGAACGGGCCACCTTCTCATCATCTCCTAGGATCAATAGACATTTGAAGAAGTTTTTTTTAAAATCGCATCTTGAGAACAACTTCAAAAGGTGATTCCCCTTAAGGGATCTCTGCTAAATAATGAATTATGTATTGTAGAAGCTACTATGCTTACATTTTGTATACCCCGGGATTAGCCCAAGCTCCGTCTATTCCTCAACTGATTCTTAGGAGAAGAAAACAACACTGACATTCAGAATGGATATAAAATTTTGGTCATTCTCATTTCAATGTCAGGTAGTCATTAAAGAGTTATTCTAATTATACATGTTTACCCAAACTTTAATATCTCTAATATAACGTTGATTTTAGTGCATCAAGTGAAATTTATTTCACTTCTTTTTCCCATGTTTAAAGGTTCCAATCTAAATTCTAACTGATTAACAATTAGTTGCCATAGAAGTAAATTTATGGTCACAGTTGATCTCTTGTCCTTCCACTTAATTAATTAGTGCTTTGCTACTGCTCTGACCTCTAGGTTACTAATATCCTCTCATTTTTTCTTTCAATCTTAGGGTCCTACCACTCTTTTCTAGCCAGCATGGGACTAAGGATTTTATTTACTGTGTTCATCACTAAATAAATTCCTATTGCCTTGGTGATAATCGAACTCATAACTCTAGGTTTACCAAGTGAGCTTAAGATCAGCACCTTAATTCACATAGCTTACCTGAAGATCTATTGAGATACGAAGAAGTTATGGTGTTATGTGTAAATGGGTAATAATGATAAGTTGCCATGGATCATCTGTAACCACAGTATTCTGGTGTAAACCTAACTCAGTAGCTATAATTGCCCCAAAAAGGAACTCTCATCAGTTGTCAAGATAGCTACACAGACCTTCCATGACTCAAACTTTTAGGGGCTTAGAGGAGTCAAAAAGGCCTTGACATGACAGTTATGAAAAAGGAATATATTGAAATAAGTTGATATATATATATATATATATATATATATCAAACTCCATTTGTACATAACATGTGCTTGATGCATAACCATTTTTTTTAATACTATGAATAAATTATTTGTAAAAAAACATAGACAAATGTAGGTTTCAATGATTAATTAAACAGTAGTGGAGTTTTAAATAATTCATACAGTTATACACTCGTTCAGCATATTTTCTTAATTGTGTATTGTATTTATAAGATAGAAGTATTTATTTATTTGATTCAATGTATCACATCCATGCTGCTCTTCGAGCGGGGAGAGTAACTTTTGTCGTATAAAAACATATAAACACGATTTACACTAAAAAATATTGCAGTGGTAACAATTTTAGACAACATGAAGGACTGAATGAAACTCAGTATCTGAGTTAGCACTTACTCCCACTAAACTTTAAGATATATTAAAATTATTAGGTACAAACAAGAGTGTGGGTTGTAAGGGAGGAGAGAAATAAATAAGTGTAATATGTGATTTCCTATTCGTTTTTCGTTAAAAATGTTCATAACAAAAATAGCTTACTTTCTCATTTAGAGTAACAGTGCTATATACATTTCTGTAGGATAGCAGTGTATAAAACAAGTAATTAATGCAAAAAATTGTTATAGTCAACAATTCATTTCAGAGGATGAATTTATTAAAATTATACCTCACCTTGATAAATTATCATGTGACTTTTCAATTCCATGTTAGTGTTTTTTCACCTGTAAAAGGTTGCACGATCAGCAAAGTATATTTTTTCACCCCTCCCCTATTCCAAATATTATTAAATAAGAAGAGTCAGTTTTCCCTTAATACCTTATTTAATTTACAAAACATAATAATTATTTGAGCATACAATTTTAGTATTTTGAACATATTATAAATAGAATTGAGAACTTAAATTAGTAGTATACTACAGTTGCCTAACCAGTTAAGAGGGAATGAGTGGAGATGCATCTTCATGGAAGGATCTTTGCTTCATACTTAGCTATTTATATAATATTGCTTCTCCTGCATTGTGAATACTTTAATGTTCTGAGTGTATATTCAGGCATATGTAAAAATGTTTTCAATTTTAATACATGGAGGATTTGTGGGCAGGAGAAATTATTTTATTGTGATAGAAAGAATATACCCTTCCCGCTGTAAGTTTAGAGTTAACCGAATTTTGGAGTACACATGTTTGTCCCACTCCCCTCCTAAACTCATGCTGGTTTATGCTTACATGTCATGTAATGCTTTTACTTTCAATCCATGATTATGATTCATATTGTTAGTGTTTTGAATAGTGAGTTGGGATTGATTTTCATTTATTCTACAAGTCTATAAAAAATTTCTTGAGTTTGCTAAGGTTTCGCAAAGGCTATAAGTTTAGCAAAACATGTTTTATATTGACCAGGGTATAGATAGGAAGTGTAACATATTGTACATAATGAAGCCTTACCAATATATATATATATATATATATATATATATATATATATATATATATATATTCTACCTCTATACATATTTACTTTGCCGATACCATACTAGATATTTAATCTTTTCATTTAAAACAGATCATTAACCACTAAGCATCTCATATCCAACTTAAAGTTCATGTCTTGTTCCCATAGGCTTTTTGACAAATTATTAATAGAAAATTATTGTGTTATTCCAGCACATAGAAATTCTTGTTATTTTATGCAGCAACTATGTGACAGGCTTTTTCCCAATCCATATAATAAATGCTTTATTATTTAATTAAGTGTAACATAAAGCATAGTGTGTAATTTGAATTCCTTTAAGGATTACAGGTGTGTGGAGAGGATCAGACTAATGTGACGTTTGATTTTCTAAGCCACTGAATCCTCAATGAAACAAATGAAATATGTTGCTAGGTAAATTGCTTATAATGTGTTAAATATCATTAACTTATAGTAGCACCATATTTAAGGCTGTTATAATTTTGAACTTTGAACCTATCTAAAAATACATGAATATTTTTCTATTGGTATTTCTAAAGGAATTCATTTTATTAGCAGATTTCCCTTGAGGAAAATCTACTATTTAGGTTGTACTCATGTTGAACAATTTCTTCATCAATTCCTACCTGGGAAATAAAAATGAGATTTGTTCAAATGTGTTCATATATATAACATATAACTCTATATTATGAACTTTGTTAAATATTCATAATTGATTTGAAATAGATCATATAAACTTTGGATATTTTAGGTTAGCAGCAGATTCAAACACAACTTCAATGTCTTCTTTGAAATCTCTTCCTGCCACTCCAAGGAGGACTATAACAACCAGTTCTGGTTCTGATAACATTAAACCTCCAAATATAATCATATTTTCTGATAGCGCATCTGCAGCAGAATGTGTGAAAGTTGCTTTGGAGGTAACACTAATGAGGGACAGGTAAGTTTACAATATTTTATTGATTATTTAATTAAATTACTGCATTATAAATGTACATTTAAAATTATTATATTAGAAAATTAGTTTTGTTATCTTTTTGCCCACTGAATACCACTCTTAAGGAACTGTATATATTAAAAAAATCCATTTGGGTAATAATAATATGTTTAACAAGGGTGTTAAATGAAATCCTTAGTTCCCATACCGGCTGGAATAGACCTGTTGACAATCCGAGCCAATTAGCTATAGTGGTATAAAGTGGATGTTAAATTATAAAAATGAAATTAAAAAATAATTATTAATTCTAATATATTAAAGAAGTAGGCATATTTTAAAGAAGAATTGAGTTGTTAAATATGCAGTTCATGATCTTGGACAATTGATTCAGTTAGACTTTTTATCCTAAATTTTTGTATACATATAATGAATTATCTCACTGAAGCATTTTAAGTTACCTTTCAAATACAAACATAAAATTTAAGGCATTAGTTTCATTTAGTTATAAATTAGATTTTAATGAGTTAAGAAAATAAAAATAATCTAATAGTAGGATGATTAAATGCCTGTTTTTCTTTTCTAATTGATTTACAAAGCTCTGTAAACAATGACCTGTAATATTGGTCATATTATTCCTAAATTGCAGTGCAAACTTGGTCCAAATCCAAGGTAGGAGATTTTGCTCTTGAAAGCAAATATCTCAGTAGGTGTCCTATATTTCTTGATTCATAGACTTAAGAATATGTACAAAAAAATCCATGCACAAGCATGTGGCATTATAAATTAATTAGCTCTGGATGGAACAGATTACCATTTGTTCTAGTGCAATTTGCTATGGTACCTTTGAAGAAGTGGAAAATAGATGTAACAATTTTTTTTAAGGGGGAGAGTTTTTTGTTCTAAAGATTCTTCATGGTACCAACATGGCATTGAACGTTCTGCAGAAAAGTATCTTGAAATGAAAGAAATTAATGATTAGTGTTTTGAAGTCAGGGGTTTATAGTTAGTATGTCAATTTTTCTATTAATAAAAAACAAGTTAGCAAAAATAAAATGATAAATCCATTGACTTTTAAATCACCCTGTTACATTAAGATCTGATTGTTTGTCTGTTTATTTATAGTTTAACAAAATTTCTATTTGTATTTTTTAGATACACAATACACATTCTCAACTTCTCCCAGATGTTGTCCACTCCTTGGTTAAATCAAGCATGCCTTGTAATTGTACATGGAAATGTACCTCCTGTCTCCAGTGAATTTATAATTAACTATGTTATTGAAACATCTGGATCATTACTTTGCCTTTGCTCTGATTTTCTGGGGTCAGTACTTCAGATGTTTCATACTGCTGAAGTTAGACCAAATGAACTAGTGCAATGCTCTTATAAAAACTGGAAACATGTCCCACTTGTTCACCATGTCTTCTGTTACCAGCCTTCTCCATCCACACCACAGTTCTCTCACGATGAACAGATGAGGTAATGATATAAATGCATAGGTTGTTTAAAACATAAAATATATAAATAATTAATACTTGTTCACACATATTCTTCTTCTTTGTACTCTCATTTCTAGTCTTAGTGCTATTCCTGACTCTGTTGAACTAAAAGACAAAAGTGGTAAAAGTTACAAATTGAAAGTTGAAGTCTTGGGAGCTGAAGAAACTTGGCAAACACCTAGTCTTCTTCTTGTTTCGGCAGAAAAATCTGCAAAAATGGTTTTCTCTCAAGTAGGTTAATTCTATAAAAATGTTGGAATGAAATATATTTTTAAGTTATAAAATTACCTATTTTTGTTTGGACTTGCGGCATAACAAATTTCTACTTGATCATTACATTACTTTGTTTATTTAATAACTTTTTAAGTTCTGTTTTCTTTCAATTTTTTTTAAAACGTTTCTTGCTCATTTTTAATATAAAGGAGTGTAATCTTTTGGATTAGAAGTTTTCCTGAATGATCTGATTTTTTTTGTTTCTATTAGATTTACTCCAGAACTACATCTTCAGAGAGATTAGTGCTATGTTAAGTATCTTAGCTGGTTCAGTAAGGGGAGGAGAGGTGAAATAAATCTATGCTTCAGTTTCCCATTTCTAACTTTCCATCAATAAAATATAATTACTTATTTTGTTTTTTAAAGTGTACCATTTTTTTATATTTTCATTTTATTTTCTAATATCTTATCTTATTCCTTAGTGCTTTTGTAGTCTATACCTATGAGATGTTTTTCTCACAAGTTATTGTTCACTGGTGAAAATAGTAGTTGTACTAAAGAGGTGGATTGGGGGGAACAACATGATGAAAAATTTAAGTTTAATTGATAAAAAATGAACAAATATCTATTTATTTCATTTATTTGTACTAGATAAGAGGTATCTATAAATTAATTTTTACCACATATTATTATTACAAACCCTTTTATTATTACTGCTCAGGCACGTAAATTTGTTTCTGATGTTGTTTTGTTTTGTTTGTGTCTCTATCATTATTTTGGCAATCACATTACAGATGCTGTCTGATCACCAAACAAAATAAGTAAACAATAAAGCTAAAGTTATATACATTCTAGCTTTTGATTATTGTCACTAATAAAACCTCATTGGGAGATCTTGAGAATAATCAATGTTTCATCTTTGTCTTAAATATTTATGTTAAATTGTTTTTCCTGTTGGGTTTTAAATGTTTATTTAAACTGAGTTTGTTATTTATTAAATATATATTATTTGATTTATAATATATATCAAGCTTTCCTGTCTAGAATATTAATTAGCATACATTTTTTCTTATGAAGGTGCATCTTGAAATTGATCCTGGACAATTCGAGAGTGATGAGTTCAATCGGGCTTCATTAGAGAAAAGCAATAAGGCTCGATTAGAAATTTTGGCTGATGTTCTTGGAAATGTATTAGGTCTTCAGTGTTCTCGTCAACAAAAAGAAGTGGCATATTCCCATGCCTATTTTCTTGGCAACCATGAGGTTCGAAATAACTGTGATAAATATTCTTCTCTCCTACAAAAAATCCAAACCTTTAATAAAAATGTAATGTAATAGGTAAAACAGGAGCTCTTAGACAAGTTAAAAAAAGAAGGCACTTTGGAATCGAATCTGGAACTCAAAGCAGGAAATATTACTCTTAAATTCTGTGGAAAAGGGGTGAATCCACCACCTGCTACTTCTTCTTTATTGCCTGTTTTGATGCATGCTTGTCCTGAATCATTTTCAACATTTGATTATTTTGAGGTAAGGCAAAATGTTTAAGGATTTTTATTTTTACATGTAAATTAATAACATTTTCATTATTACTTTATTTGATCATTGTTCCTATTTATTATATTAAATTACAGAATCTTAAGACTGAGAGTATAGGCCGACTAGTAATTTTTTCTAATGTTTTAACATCATCAATGGATATTGTACAAAATGTTGAATTAAAACATGGATTGGCTGTTATTCCTTACTATCAAACGAAAGGAAGAGGTAGGTTTTCTTATGATCTGTAAGTTTAGATGATTTTGTTTTATTCTAAATTCAATGTCTTGCCCAGGGAGAGGTGGCAACACATGGCTAAGTCCTTCTGGTTGTGGCATGTTTTCTCTCCAGCTACATATTTCTTTAGAAAGTAATTTGGGAACGTACCTGTCACTTCTTCAACATGTTATCAGTTTAGCAGTAGTATTAAGCATATGTCAGACCCCTGGACTTGAGGTATGTATAATTTACTTTTAAGTTGATTAGGTGAAGATTCCAAATTTATCAAAAAATAATTCAGGTATATAAAAAATAATAAATAAATAAAAAGGAATATTTAAGTACTCTCCTGTCTATAAATATAACTATATAAAATATGTCTTGGAGTTCCATTCCTATCCTTGGGAAAATTTTTAAAAGCAACTGCGCATTTTGTACAAAGATCAACAGTCACCTGCTCACGAGTAAAAGAAATACTTCGAAAAGAGAAGAGCGACTCATGGGAAACGAAGATTACACTTCTTGACGCAATCATTTCATCAACCCTCCTGTATGCCTCTGAAGTCTGAGTTACTTGGATAAACTGGAATCGGGTGTTGAAAAATATGCTTAATTTCTGTATAAAAATATTGTCACTCTCTGAAAATAGAATACCAAGGAAATGTTTCAATAGACTAATAGTATTAAATGCCAGTAGTCAAGATATAATTTGGCTTCACAAATAAAATTTTATATAATGTTCAAGAATACTTTAACAATATTTTGTGTGAAACAAATTTCCTTGCAAATAAAAATACAATTTTAGAACAAGCAATAAGTCACATACTGTCTACCGATGTCAATAGAGTATATAAATCATCATACAACCATTTTTATAGAAGTGTCTCGTTATACCAGCCCCCAACCTGAAGATCATTTAAAATATAAAGTGAATATGAAGAAAATTAGATTAGTTAGCCTGCTGAGAATTAAAAATAGTGATTACTTGAAGCTGTATCACAATACAGAAATGAAAATAATAAAATCAGGAGAAGTTTGTGAATGTCAGGAATTTATATAGGACGAATTAAAATGTTTATTAATGCAACATTAATATAGCAATACAGCTATCATAGGAAGCAATACTTAATGAAGTTTATAGCCACAAATTACAACATCATCCCAGGAAAATATTCTTCACATTGAGGACATTTATAAGTTGAACATTATTTACTTATTCCTTTCAGCAGTATGCAACCAGGCAATGTCATAGTAAATAAAATTATCTTGTTTGTTAATCATTTTAAAATTGAAACGTCCAACAAAGTCAATTTAGAAATCACAGAAAATAAATAAATAAATGTTAATATATATAATGTATAAATAGTACTCCTCTGAGATCCCCTTCTCATTCAAGTAACTTTTAAACCACATCCACTCAAAGGTTAAAATTGACCAACCCAAGGTTTTAAAAAAATCATTAAAATAGCAGAGGTTCAAATTTAAAATAAAATAGTTCTCCAAGAAGAGCAATTTTTAAGAATCAAGAAGTAAAAAAATTGTTTTAAAAAGTTTTATTTCAAAGAGGTAATAGTTTGGCACTGTGTCCCTTTAAAAGATGGTTTCTAGTATTTTAGAGTAACTTGATTCTAGAACTTTAGATCAGTTTTATCTAGGGGGCTCACTCAGGTTAGCCATGTGAGTTAAAGCATTGACCTTAGCCTCACATGGTAACCCTAGAGTGGCGAGTTCGATTCTCGTCTGGGCAAAGGAAATTATTTAGTGACGGAATTCATTAAATAACATCCTAAGTCCCACCCTGGCTAGAAAAGAGTGGTAATCTGTTGATAACTCGTCCCAATTAGCCTTAGTTGCAAAAAGTGGGCGTTAATAAATAATAACAATCAGTTTTATCTTTTGGTACTTCAATTTACGTGTAGTATCCTATGTGGTAATGTCACATGTATTCAAATAAATGACTTCTCAAAGAGTTACTATGAAGAGAAAAAAACAAAGTCGGTTTGCAAGAGGAAAATTTATGTTGGATATAGAAATACATTACTGTGAAAAGTCAAGAGTAGGCAGTGAGGGTTGCCCTATGAATCCACACCTAGTGATAATGTAACAAATTATTCAAGTCCCAATGTTTAAAATTCATGATTCTGAAGTACAAAAATATGATACCAGAAGTAGAAACAACCTGGAGCCTGTGAGACGTTCCAAAGCTGGAAATGTATATGATCAATTATCTTGGCCAATAAATAATTTATTTTTTTGATAAAGTGACTTCAAATCCAAAATTGAGTAATTGTGTCAAACTCCAGAATCATTTTTATGATTGAATGTTTGGTGCAGTAGAAGAGTACAGTGTGAGTAAGGTGTAGTTATTTGTAAAGTTGTAAAATGAAGGTGAGTTATAATGATTAGTTTTGTTTTAATTTGTTATAGAGCTCTAATAGTTATTTTCCCAATATAATGGATACTTGTTTCAAAATTAGATACAAATTATTTGCTCCCTATCTTATTCTGTGTTTAAGAAAAAAGATATTCCAAGTTTGGCGAATTTTTGTGGTTTAGTATACTCATAGGAATTTAGTTCTGTGATCCCCTGTATATATATATATATATATATATATATATATATATATATATATATATATATATATATTTCAATAAAAGATTTTCTTAATATGGGGACTACAATGAACTAGAGGAATTAAGGAGTTCTGAGTAATGTAGCTAAGTTATGAAACTGTCATGCTATTTGAAATTGCTATATAATTGTATTATTGTATTGCCATTGTACTTTTAACTTTTTCAGGCCTTGGACATAGGCCTTAAGTGGCCTAATGATATCTATGCTAATAAGAGAAACAAAATTGGAGGTGTTCTAGTAACTAGTATTGGAAATTCTAGAACCATTATTTGTAATATAGGTAATTATTACTTTTATAATTAGCATTTTCCTACTATGCTAATATTGTTTCTTTTCTTCTTCGATTTATTTTTATCTGTTCAATTCACTATTGGTCCTAAGCGTTTTAATTAATAAGCACTATTGACTTTAAAGCGCTTTAGCCCATCATTATAAAAGTACCTGCGACTAGAAAAATGTTAACTATTCAACAAGGAATCAGTCTGGTTCCTGCTACACGGAGTTGAACTTTTTATGCCTGAACTTATTATTTTTAAGTGCCTTGATTCATCACTAGATGGTATGGGACTGCTCTTTTCAGAAGGAGCACCGTCTTGAAGCACCGATTCAATGGTCATCCTCCAGTGGAGTTTTTAATTTAATTATTATATAGATTTTCTTAATATAGGTATATAAAAATTAAAAATAAAAGCCCTCTGGACACAACATCTTGATTGGTAGAAATAAATTCTATATAATTTAATTTACTCGTACCTTATATTTGATCCAATATTTGCTCCTTAGGTCATTGAAGCACTACTTCAAATGTAAATTATCCAACAGATATGGAGTATCATTATGCTTTAGTGACATCTATTACTGTGCTTGTTTTTTTTATTTCTATTGACAGATTTAAATTCTTGGTTTCTATTATAGTTTTAGGATTGAGTCTCTTTGTAATTACTATAATCACATTAATTGTCACAATCAAAAGCTTGTGTAGTTTATTAAGCTCAGTAGCTAATACTTATTATTTTCCTACTCATTCAACATAAGATTTTCAAGTAGTCTTATCATTGGGAACTGTACTGGCAATAATATCACTAGACTTAGTTATTATTATTCATTAGAAGTTGTAAAGTTCAGATTTACATTGAATAGTGATCCAGTGGGAAATATTGGCTTAAATATATATGTCATCATAAATATTTATTTTGATCTTTCTGAAGACTGAATTGAGACCAATATTATATTAATTACCTAATATTTTGTATATTTATTTTTTCAAGTCTATTTTAAACCTAATTTAATAATCTTAAGGGAAACATTGTTTTTATTTTCAGGATGTGCCTTAAATTTAAAGAATGACAAACCAACTGTTTGTATCAATGACTTAATAGAACGGATGAACAAACAGTCCTCTTCAAAAATAATGCCTGTTTCATACGAAAAGTATTTTGCTAATGTTTTTAATAAAATAGAAGAATTATTGACCATAATTGAGTCTGGTAATTTAGAGAAGTTCTTCATGATGTACTATACTTATTGGCTTCATAGGTAATTTGTTTTTAATTTCCTTCAAAGTAAATCATATAATAAATAATTATAATATAATTATATCATATAATTTTAATTATATATAGTATCTTTAATTTTTCTCATTTTGATTATCGAGTCTATGTTATATACATTTTGAGTTATAGGGCGTTTGAGTGTGTATATATCCATTTAGACTGCTAGGTAGTGGAATTTTATATCACTCAAATATTTTAAAAAGTTATTATTGTGTACTTGAACTCCATAATGGAATATACCTAGCATTAATAGATATTTAATAAGGAAGCTTGATAGAATTCAAAATATTAAAATGATCCATTCATTTTAATTTTACTTAAGGGTTCTTCAACTCTTTTTGTATATCAGTTTTACATTTTTCTTTTCCCTCATCAGAAGCACTTTGTGTACTTGAACAATTATTTACCATATAGTTGTTCTACTATCTTCTTCTGACAATACCAAATCAAAAATAAAATATAAATTCTTGATGTGGATTTGGTAGAAAAAGTTAAACAATTATGTATTAATAACCAGTATATGAAAAGGGTACTGATGAGGCATCAGAAAGATGTGGCCAGAAGATCCTTAAAGAATATTTTACTCTTCTGTCCGAAAAACTGCAGAAATATAGTTTTAGTGGTCACGGATTTCAATAATTTATCCTTAATTTTCTTAGAACAAGCCTTAGTTTAAAGACATATTTTACATTCACACCGTGAATAAATTATATTTGTGCAATTCAGATAAGTAGAATGACCAAAACTATGTTAGAATCTATACTAAAAAACAGCTGTTTACTTTATCATCAACCATTTTTGGTTAGTCTTCATGTGGCTTTCTGAGCGAAAGACCTAGAGGTATGTATAATGCTGTACACTCCTGAAGAAGCTTCAGAAGAAGTGAAACATGTACTGGGTGTTTCAAAAAGAATATACGTATTACAAAGTATTATTTTGTCCAAACTATTGATCGCTGCTCCTTGGCTCAGCTATTGGAGAAATGAATACATAGGCTAGTTTATATTATTGCCACTAGATGTCAGTTGTCTTCTGTTTTGCTTGGTAACCATGATATGTTTAAAATGGTTACTCTGCAGCAGAAATCATTGTGTGTTCTCGAGTTTGCAAAGTGCAATTCCATGATTACAGTGCAAAGATGTTTCAGAATGAGGTACCAAATTGATCCTCTGAATGAGTGGAACATTTGCAGATGGAATCGGCAGTTTATAGATGACAGGATGTGTATGTAAAGGAAAGAGCCCTGGCCGCCCTCGTGTTCCTGAAGTAAATGTTCTTTGTTGGACTGTGGATGAAAGGTGGAAGAGTCTAAGAGATCAACATCATGATCTAAAGGCTAAGTCTTGCAGTTGCAACCATTGTGTTCCATTGGAAGCTGCTCTTTTCATATTACTTTACTCATCGACATCCATAAGATACTTGATGTCTTCAAAATTGGATTTTTTGGCCTTCCTCTTCCCCTATGCCCAAGAATCTTACCTTCAAATATATTAGTAACTTGCTAAGGTACCCAGCTTTGCTTGGGAAATCATTTGTGGCGGAAAGGTGGTATTTTGTTTTTGGCAGGACTTCTACATGTACAACAACAACACTTTCCGTCTGGGCGCATTGTTTTCCCATAAGGGTCAGTTGGGAATGGAAAGAAAAGAGATTTTAGATTTGAAGAATAAATGAAAATAAGTTCCTAATCATTCCCTCTCCACTGTTTGACACACCGTGAATAATTCAAATCATAATCATGGATAGCATTTATTATAATTAAATATCATCTATAATGTACGTATTTTGTATATACATTCTAGCTAAGGTACCTGGCGATGCCTGGGAAGATTATTGACTGACTAATGATGGTATTTTTATAGCGAGACTTCAATATGTACACACAACTTCAATTACACTTCCATCCACGACGTATTGTTTTTCCGAAAGGGCCTGGTAACTTTTGGGGACTAAAAGAATAGGAATTTTAGTTTTGAAGAATAAATAAAAGTGTTCCTAATCTATCCCTTTCTACTTTTTGACTCGCCTTTTTGAATACTTCAAACCATAATCATGGATAGCATTTATTACAATTAAATATCATCTATATCTTATTTCCTGTCAAAAACCAGTCTGAGCACATATAGTTTAAGCAAGTTTTGTACATTAGATTATATTCGTAATAGTAAATCTCAGTGGAAATCACTTCCAGTAATGCCAGGATTTCACTGGAAATTAGCTAACTCAATTAACTGTTTAGCCTCCGGTCACCTTCCGCTCCAGCTTTGGGGCTATCACCACTGTTTTCCTTAAATTATTGATTCAAAATATTATTTTAATAATTTATCTACCTGATGGAATTAAATAATAGTATAACCCTAAAAATAATTTCATTTATATTCAAAAAGATAGGTCAGGGGAAGAGATCATAGCCCTCCCTTCAAAATAAGTAATACTTTAAATCATATCAAGTTTAAACGGATAATGTCTTTTTTCATAATATTACCTTTAACGCCTAATTGTTATGATGGTACATATTTGTTTCAATAACATCAAGATATCAGAAATAAGATAGTAAATTAACAGAACCAAAGAGTTTGATTCCCCACAACTTCTGCTATCACTCCTTGTTTCAGAAACAAACATACACGAAAGAAACAAAATGCAGTTATGGTGTCTATGACGTGTGAAACGAAAAAGTATCATGAAATTTCGAGAAAAAAATCAATGTACAGACAGAGGTTACAATTATATATATATGAAGTTGTTGTTCCTTATGATATTCCCACGAAGTTTCTCTCTTATTTTTTCCATGGAGTGTCATCCTTGTAGGTTGTAGTCATAATTGAAGGCATCCTAGTGGATTATGTTTATATCATAAGCAGTTTTATAGGTAATGGCACATTAATGATAACTCATCATATCATTCAATTTTTTATTTCTGCAGTAATAAGAACACAATGTAAACCAAATTCAAATTTAAGTTGAATATGCTTCGAATATTTAAATAATTGCTGAAAAGTGAATATCTATGAGTATGATAGGGATTAATTGTGGCTGAAAACAGCAAATACAAATAACTTATTTAACACTCAAATTAAAGAAACAATATATAGAAAAACAATTGTTGACCATTAAATCATTCATAAGATCGATTGTATAACATTTTTTGAACTAACTCAAAATAATGGGGATATTTTATTTTTATTTTAAACCCTCTAAACCCACCCTCTTCCTTGTCTGATTACGACCATTCATGAATTTTATCTTTACCTTCATATGAATAGCTTAAAATTGACTGTGGTATTAGGTGAGTATATAGGTCTCTAGAAAATATAATCTTTAGTGGTCACAATGATCATTTATCTATAAATCTCATATATTAAATGGCAGTTGGAAATAAGATGTGGCATTTAAGCTTGGAATAAGACATTTTATGATATATCAGCTTATCATTAATATGAGGTGGGAAGAAGTGGGGATTTACTTAAGGCTGAAAACTGAAAATATCTATTTTAATATTCAAGATTGAGAAAAGATGTATTAAACAACATTTAATGAAAATTAAATTCCCATTAAAATTGTTTGTATAGAATTTTTTGATGTGCCTCATAATAACAGAGATATTGTTATGTTTTATTACAAAACCAGTAATAAACGTTAATAATAAGAGTTCTTTTGGATTGCAAAATTAAACACACACAAGTTTCACAGTTTATCACTGCACAATTTATTTCACAATGCACAATACTCTTGGTTAACTATTACTACTCACAGTATTACACTGATAGTGTCACTGTTCTTCAGATTTCACAGTCCAATAATTCACTCACGGTCACTGAACTTCACATAAAACGACGGCACTGCACTGTCTTAAACACGAACTAAACTGTTACTTACAGTCACGGTACAACACTGTTCTTCTTATAAAAACACTTTACCGCACTGCACTGTCGCACTGGAGTGACCATCAAGACATCTGACCATAAACTGTCCAGTGCGGTACTGTGAGAGTCCCTTATATATACCTGTAGAAGGGCCTAGGCGTAGAAGGGGCCAGTTTGAGAAAGGTCCAGAAGTTCCTGGAAGATGGGCAGCTATAATTAGATTCTGCAGGTGCCCTAAATAGATCAGCCCTAATTAGATCAAAGGGGCTCCCCCTCCTTCAGGCAATCTTTCACATATTAATTTTTCGCAACATTTAATGAAAATTAAATTCCCATCAAAATTATTTGTATAGAATTTTTTGATGTGCCTCATAATAACAGAGATATTATGAAATTTTGATCCCCTTTAATTTGTATGTGTGTGATTCGAGTGTACTTCATTGTCATCATCTAGGTAGGGTTTGAGGAGGTAGGAATCTGAAGACATTTTTAAAAAAATGCATCATGAGTATGAGATCAGTCTTCTTGGAAAGCTGCAAATTAATGTTAAAAAATCAAGCATTTTAATTGATTCAAACAAAAAAATAATGTATAGTTGTTACAGTCTTAAATATATATGTGTAAATTGTTTTATGAATGCTAATAATGAGTTAAATTTTTTAGTGATGCCGAAGTTGATGTTAGGCTTTCTGATACTGATATAAAAAAAGTGAAAATCAAAGGAATTGATTCTTCTGGTTATTTGGTTGTCGAAACGCCTGAAGGAGATGAGTTAACTGTACATCCTGATGGTAATTCTTTTGATATGATGGAGGGTTTGATTGTACCCAAAAATTAGGATGGAGATCAAAGGTGTTCTAGGGAGAATGGGGCAAAGAATAGCTGTGTTCAGTGATGTTTTCATGTAATCTCACCTCATTCTTCTGTATTAGTCAAGTTGTTAGCTAGTTGTTATTCTTTGGCAAGTATAGTCTTTTAGTTTTATTTGCACTTAAATAAGTGGTCTCACATTCCTAGTTGTTTTGTTCATTTTTCCTGAATTTAATATGTTATTTATATTTTTACTTGTTGTTTAAAAAGTTTTATGTCTGTTGAATTTTTATTGTTAAATGTTATTAACTATTACTGATAGTTTTTATTTGGAATATTATGAATAAGCACAATGGCTTCATATTTTAAAAATTAATATTATTTTGTTACAACATATTTCAGTTTCAATTTATATATTTATTGAATTGTATTAATTTTGTACAGAAAATATAATCAAGATGATAATTGTGATCCATAATTATTCATCAGCTAAAAATGAAATATTCAATATATTTATGTTTAGTTATATTATTGAAAATAAATTACTATTAATTTGAAACTATTATATTGTAGCTCTTCTTGACTATAAAGCAGTTGAGTAAATGCCATAGAATAGATGTTTGTTGTAAATCATACACTAACAACCTCATTGATTATTCTTTTTATATGACGGTACCCCCAGATACTCTCTTGGTCAAAATACATACAATAACATGTCTATGCCAGTGTGACTATTAAAATGCAATTGTAGTAGAAAAAAACTTTAATATATCATTCTTCTTTCATTGTTCTTATATAAGAAAATTTTAAATATTTTTGTATTCAAGCAGTTAATTTTAGTAATTATCTGTTAAATTTTACTGGTTTAATTTAAGTGTCACTTATTTAATTTAATTCAGCTCAACTTTAAAGAAATAGTTTACTAAGAATGAAACATGTATTCATACACAAATGTATTTGCATTAAAATATGTATTTCGTACACACGTGTCTGTACATGCATCCACAATATGAACTTACTTGAAATAGGTGAAAAATTGGCATGATTCAGAATCTCAATTACTTATTGCAGCCCTCACGACTGCTGTTATTTTTTGGTAACATTTTCCTCTTAAAAGGTCTCATTTACAATTTTTTTTTAGTTGATTACTTCAAATAAAATATTATTCTAAATGATTACCCATTACATTGTCTGAGATCAATTAATGCTTAGGAATTGGTGTGTAAATTATCAATTATATATCTGTAATATCTGTTTAAAAGGAATGTTATTTTAAAAATTGGATTCAGATTGGTACAGTAAATGGTTAATCTGTAGATCTATTTGGGGAAGGTAATTGGTACCACTGCCTGTACTTCTGGTATATACTAGTCCCTGCAGGATACTAGACTATCATCATTATAGAAGATGTGCTTAGCTTGTTTAAATATTTAAATAAAAGGCTCAATGCTATTATTATAAATTGTTGTTATATTCTGTAAAAATCATAGAAAATAAAATAACATTAAATTCTTCTGCTGGTCTCATATTAATGATTTTGTCTCACATTCAAAAGAAATCTTACTTTATTTGGTTATTTATTTACGTCCACTTTGTGCTATTAAGGCTAATTAGGGTGGGTTAGCTATAGGTTACCACCCTTTTCTATCCTGGGTGGGACTAAGGATTTTCTTTAATGAGTTCGTCACTAAATAAATTCCTATTGTCCAGATGAGAATCGAACGTCTTGAAAGTCTTACTTTAGGACAAAACTCTAAGATTAAACATTTCTAATACCCTTAAATAATGAAGTTATTTAGTTTAATTCAATAATGTTTGCCTGTTAATGAACCTAATTCACTATGGGTTTCCAAAGGGAGGGGCAGGCTCAAATTTAACAGCATATTAGATTTACTAATATAATTATTTAGGTAGCTATAATAGTAGTTATATAATTGAATATATATATATATATATATATATATATATATATATATATATATATATATATATATATATATATATATAACTATTTCTAATTTATTTTATTTGTTGCTATCTGCCTTCTATTTTGTTGAGTTTCTGTGAGAGGGTAGTGCTAATTGTTCCTCTGAAATAAATGCCCCACTACTCACAAATTGTAGATTATCATTAGAAATATGTCATTATTTACTAAATAATGTTCATTGTGATCTAACTTATTAATTTTCTTATATTTTTGTGGCTTCCAGAATTGTTTTTGAATTTTTATACCATATATGGTTGAGGTATACATCTAAAAAATTACAATAAATATTTATGAAGTGAGTTTTTATACTGCTAGGCCTAAATATTTGCTGTGTGAATTTTGTGATATTATTTTAATTTTTTTTTTTAACTAAGGACTGTTAATTTTTCCAAAGAATTTTTTTTTTCTAAATTATACATGTTGTTATTTAAAATTCCTGAATATTTTGTGATTTATCATCTCTATAATATATAATTTTTAAAGTGTTCATTACATATAGAAAAAAAAAAAATATTTCATGAGAATCTCATTAGGATTTTGAAATATAATGAAATTTTGATTGAAAGTTTATTCTTAAAAACAGAATGTTACTTACTATATGTTAAATGTTTAATTGTATAATGACTAGCTGTGTAAAGGATTAGTTTTTTGGAGTACACTATGTGCTTTAAGATTAAGTTTTTTTGTTTTGGTATAAGGTTTGTACTCACTTCCTTTTACACTTCATGAAGTTCAAACATGCTAATAAAATTGTCCAACTAAATGTATCTGACTGATTATTGGAGTGTGAAATCCTCTAATATTCAATACTTAAAAGTATAATAATATAAATCTCTCTGCTTTTCTATATTATATTATTTTCAATGTCTTATTCCATATGAAGTTGGCTATTACAATTTTAAAATTATATCAATTTTGAGCAGTACCTCTATCATTAAAGTGTTATAATATAGATATATTTGCCAATATGTAAAACTTTTATTTATGCAACTTCTTTATTTTTATACTGTGTTATTTGTAAAGATGCTATTGTTCCTAAAACTGTATAATCTTTGTCCATATATGAAAACAATTAAAGTAACTGTTTCCTTCAAACAGCAACGACTGTCTATGCATTGGTTGTCGATAGAAAAACCAAAAAAAAGTTGTAACTAAATATTCCAATTTTCAGATGTTGTAATTTATTCCTTATAAACTTCTTTGCTAATGTACTATTTTTGTTTTTGTAATGATAGTTATAATTGTTATTATTTTTATTTATACTAAGATTCATTCTTTCACTGAAGCATGAATTTCTATGTGAGATAATGGATTGAAGTGATATTGAAATCATATCATATCAATATATAAAAATTGAATTTTTATCCCATTGAATTATATGTACAGTCAAAAATACACGTTTAGTGCTGAAATATGTACAAATCTTTAGATTTTTTAAAAAAAAAAATTAATATTTATTCTTTGATTATTGGTTATTGTTAAGATAACCATGTCATTTTTAATCTTAAAAATATATTATCTCTAATCATAAAGATTTAAAATATTTTACTATTTTTATGATCTCATTCTCTTTTTTCCATTATTTAATTATGACTGCCATTCTTTTGTTGTCTCTGTGATATTTCAATAAAGTTTAATTCATATATATATATATAATTTTTTCATGACAAATATATATTAGAATTGCTAGAGTATTTAGGTTTTATAAATTCTCCTTTTTTTTTCTTTCATAATTTTGTCATGGCATTTAAACAAAAAAATTAAGATATATGATAGCATTTTATGATGCTTGAGATGTTTATTCGTCCAAATTTTCTTCCTTATTTTTAAAGTTGTAACTTGGTGTTCCAAAGTAGTGAAATATAGCTCATTTCTCGTAACTAGTGTTCTTTGTGAAAATCCCTTGTATTGATCATTGTATGAACTCTATTTTCAAAGGGTTAATACACATTTTAGCCATTTTACCTTTAATGCTATATTAACAGCAGATAAAACCTTTTTCCTAGTTATGTTTACTTTCATAAATTTTTGGAGTCCTCCTGAACACTTAAGAAGGAAATCTGATTAATTTGTATGAATAGTTGCTAGATTGTAAGTGTAAGTTTGTGTTTGCATGGGACCTTAGGTTTAGTCCATGCGTTGAACTGTGATCACATGAGGAAGGAAATGTTTTCCCATAAAGTGATCTAATCAATGATAGAGGTGGAAAGGGTAATTAAAAGATATCCTTAACTTTGTGGACATTCAGTTGGTGTCTCATTAGACCATTTCTGTGATGAGGATATTCAGTGTGCTAAGCCATCTGATGAGAGAAGTGATTGAGGAATTATCTTGTTTAAAAAATAACGCCCTGATTTCAGGTTTTGGGGTAGGATGGATTTGTAATAAGAAACCTTGACATTTAAGTTGGACATGAGATGTTTAGTGGCTCAGATGCTCAGGATTTACAGAAGACTAAATAAAATTAAAGAAAATATTAATATCTGGGTTAATATTTCAGTTAAAATATTAGTTAGGAGTTAAAATGTAACTACAACAATTGTGGAACAAGATTTGAAATGTAGCTACCACTTTTTTCAATCCGACTGTTTAACAGAGATCTTTTCTATTTTTGATTTTAACCCTTTTTCTAAACTACCGAATCTTCTTGTCCAATGAAAACAAAGCATCATATTTAAAATTAACAAAAGGTACTTCATGAAAGTTGGGTAACTGTTATTATGATGTGAGTAGGAGTGAGAATTTACTAAAGACTGAAAACTAAAGAATCCAAATATCTCCGTTAATATTGGATTTATAGAAAACATCTATACAGGAATAATTGTAGGAAATTAAATTTCATTTAGATTCTCATGGAACAGTTAAATAGAGAGTATTGTATTGATCAAATAAAAATATAATCGTGAATGTAAAATATTAGTTGATAATTCCACATCAAGCATATTTGCTTGTAACTCACATTATAAAAGTTCAAAGCAATAATATGTGGTATTTAAGCTTTGAATAAAATGTTCATGATATATTGGCTTATTATTAACATGATCTGTGTAAAAGTGGGGTGGACACAGAAAAACAAAGTGACAGACACTCACACACATTGTATTTCCACGCACACCCAGGCATACACTTAACACACACCTCCCAGGAGTTATTCAACCCGCCTTTTTAAATGCTCTCCCAGGATACGCTTCCTCCGTTCCCTCCAAACATACCAAAACTCAATTGCCAGGAATATAGCTATCCACACATCTCTACTCCGCAAAACGAACAAAATTATACATGAGGCTCTGCCCCTCGAACCGATTTACGAGACCATGTGAGAGGCCAAGCGCTATGTGAAGTTTTTCAATTCCCTCCAATACATACAAAAAGTCCGTAACACAGGTGCTGCGTATACGTGCATACATGGTGCTTATATGTACCTTGGTGCTGCTAAGTTAACTAAGCAGATTTCTTACGCGAGTCACATATTTGAATTTACTTCAGAACTTAAAAGTTATATGCGAATTATATTTGGTATTTTGGCTTCAAATAATGTGTTTCATAAAATAACAGCTTATTGTTAATTTGTCATGAGAAGGAGTGGGGGTTTACAGAAGGCCTAAAACTAAAAAATGCAAAAAACTCAGTTACTAATCAATGTATTGAAAAAACGTACATAACAACATTTACAGAACATTCTATTTACAATAAGATTGGTTTTATACAATTTTTCGATCCAATGCTAATAACGGAGATATTAAGAATTTTCGAAATTCTCCGCCCTCCCCCTCGTTTTTTTCAGCCGTTAACGAACATGATCTTTCTTTTTACATAAAACGATAATTTATCCAGTTTGGTAAATATAAGTCAAAAATTACGGCCCCTAGGGCGCTAACAGTCATATAAAATTTTGAACGGACCTAATTTTCGTCATTTTAGGGAAATCTGGTAAATCCCTCTCTTCAACTCACTGACCTCCTCCCCCCCTCCCATAAAAACCGGTAAATTGGCAAAGGGCCGGTACTGACGAGCGCCTCGTCGATGTCAGGTGGTCAACCAGCAATAAATCCTGCTGGAGAAGTCATACCCACAGTCCCGAACTCGGCAACTTGTAAAATAAACTTTCAACACTGTAAATAGCGCATAAGTTATACACTAGGTTTAGTTAGATATCAGTGTAGTATTAAGCTAGGTTAATCCTGTTTAGTAGTGGCGCGCACTACCCCTAAGGGTAGAACCGCACTGCAGGATGGTAGATGGTTGCTCGGAGGGTGGATGGTGGAGGGTAGATGCATCCTGGACGCAGTGAAATGAAGCCACCATCCAACTGACCGCCGAGTAAGAATCATGCCTCTCTCACAAGTTGCGAAAAAAAATTTGCTAAGTTCATCTTCGGGAATTATAGGGGCAGATATTGTAATAAGAAAACCGTGGGTGCATCCTTACAATTTGAGGCGGCAACAGGACGGGGAATTCGTGAGAGTATACAAACAATTACGACAACACCCGGAAAAATTCTATTCGTATTTAAGGATGTCAGTTGAGGTACTCGAGTTACTTTTGAAATTGACTGAGGACAAATTGCAACGAACTTCAGAGAAGCAGAAGCACGTCTTGTGATCACTGTGAGGTAAGTTGGATTTAAACAAACAGTTAAATATTGGCCGTTTTTAATTACAAATAATAAAAAAACATGATAAATACACATAATCATTAAAAATTAAAACATATTATGAAAAAAATTATCTTCCTGTTGATTTATAGTTCCACCGTACGAATCTAATTTTTGTTCCATTGAAAAGCCTGAAACATCGGTAGAATTTGTCAAGGATGAGTGCTGGGCACGACTTTTGTAGCCAAATTGAGGGGCTTTCTTCCATTTTCGCCAGGCTGCCTGGATGGATTATCAAACACGACTGATATGGGTGGATAGACGCCTGGCGGGTATCTACCATCCACCCTCCTGCAGTGCGCTTCTACCCTTATTCTTACATTCATAATAGGCTTATCTTTATCTTGCTGTCATTATTCTCTTTTCTCTATTCCTTCCTACCTTCCCTGATACTATCCCTTTTCTTTCTACTTTCGTTTAAGCAGATTTCCCTTGATGGGAAATCACCTATTGAGGTCGTAGCATGACGCATTTTCCAAATTTTTCTTAAAATGTCCATCAATCCTACCTAGACGACGAACATGAGATCCGTTCAAAATTGTATAAATATTGTTACGTTTTATTACCAAAACCAGTAATAAACGTTTTTAATAAGAGTTCTTTTGGATTGCAAAATTAAATACTCGCAAGTTTCACAGTTTTTATCTCTGCACAATTTATTTCACAATCCACAATACACTTGGTAATTATTCTTAATTACTACTTACAGTATACACTGATAGCGTCTCGGTTCTTCAGATTACACAGTCCAACAATTCACTCACGGTCACTGAAATTCACAACAAGACGGCACTGCACTGTCCTTGACTTCGCGGCACTTCACTGTCCTTTACTTCGCGGCACTGCACAGTCTTAAACACGGCACTAAACTGTTACTTACAGTCACGGCACTAAACTGTTACTTACAGTCACGGCACAACACTGTTCTTCTTCTAAAAACACTTTACCGCACTGCACTAAGTCGCACTGTAGCACTGATGTGACCATCAAGATCGCTGAGCATAAAACTGACTGGCTAGCGGCTAGCCGAATCTTTATATAGGTCGTCGGCATACATCAAAGGGGAATTGTCTGGTTCATTAGACGCTGGACTGGACGAGCCTAGTAGGGGCTCGACTCTATGTCGGTCTCTTTGATCTATCTCGCACTTCCCAAATACCCAACTCTCTCTCTGAAGGATTATTCATGTATTTAATTTTCGCAACACTGCCGCCCACTTAAGCCTTTTCGTCCCGTATAGGCTCAATATTGCCGTTGCCATACTTGTAAGGTCCTTCCCAGTGCGTTTGCAATTTAGGGGATAATCCTTTCTCGCGTTGTGGGTTGAATAGTAGAACCATTTGTCCTTCAGTGAATCCCTCCGTATTTGCTGCCTCATCATACCTGGCTTGCATCTTATCACCTGTCATTTTAATACGGCTGCGTACAAACTCATGGAGCTCATGCAGGTCTTCCTGTGCCTGGGGAGTATTTCCATTGTCTTCGCAGGACGGTCCGGGTTTGGCCCCAAATTCCAAATCCGCTGGCAGTCTTAATTCTGCTCCAAATAAGATTTTCGCCGGAGTACGTGAGGTGAAATCATGGACGGCCGACCGGTAAGCCAGTAGTAATTTTGGTATGTGCACATCCCAATCCCTTTGGTGTGTGCTAACCACTTTTCTGAGATATTCCTCCAGTGTCCGATTAAATCTTTCGACCATGCCATCAGATTGTGGATGAAGCGGTGTCGTTCTTGTCTTTTTGATGCCATACAATTCACACATTTCCTTGAATATGGCTGATTCGAAATTTCGGTCCTGGTCAGGATGGAGTTCTATTGGAACCCCGTATCGGGACACCCAATTATTTACAAAGGAATCTACAACCGTTTTTGACTCCTGGTTTGGGATGGCATACACGGTTTGCCACGATTTCTCGTTGGACCCTTGGCTGCAATGCACTGCTCGCAATTGGCTATCCAATCGGTTACAGATTGCTGACATCCCACCCAGTAAAATCGTTGTTTTATTTTTTCCAGGGTTTTTGTAATGCCCAGATGGCCGCCGCTGGGACCATTATGGAACTGCTTCAATACCTCATTTATCTTGGAAGTGGGCACGCCAATTAGGTCGGTTGTGGTTTTGCCATCTGTACTCTCCCAAGATCGATATAAGCAGCCCTCTACCAGTTTTAGGCTATTCCACTGTACCCAGTATGATTTCACAAGTGGGCTTTCAGCTGATGTCTCATTTCGGGTCGGTTTTCTGTTGCATTCCTTAGCCGATATAATCTTCGTCAGAATCGGGTCATCTTTCTAAGCCTTCGACCAGTCCTCGTCTGAGCCAATACGGGTAAGTTGCACATCAATAACGCTTTCCTCTTTTTCGGCTTTAGTACAATGTTTGCATTCTACGTTGCAAGGCCGTCTTGAAAGGGCATCGGCGTTATTGTGTTTCCCTCCTTTTCGATGCTCAATGCTGAAGTCATAGCTCTGCAGACGTTCAATCCATCGTGCAAGCTGACCTTCTGGGTTCTTGAACTGCAGCAGCCAACGTAGTACGGAGTGGTCTGTTCTTAAGGTGAAGTGTTGACCATACAAGTATTTGTGGTAATTCTTGACGCACTCCAACACTGCCAGAAGCTCCCGTCGGGTAACACAATAATTTCTTTCGGGCTTGGAGAGTACCCTGCTGTAGTAGCCAATGACTCATTCTGCCCCATCAACTACTTGAGAAAGTACTCCTCCTATTCCATAGCCACTGGCGTCCTTATCAATTATGAACTTCTGTCCAGCGATTGGATAGGCAAGGACAGGTGCTGTGCACAAGAGTTCCTTGAGCTTCTGGAACGCATCTTCCGTTGCCTCACTCCAGTGGTATGGCCGCGATTTTTGGTTAGCTCGTGCAAGCTGGCAGCTACCTGAGCGAAGTTTGGCACAAATCTCCTGTAGTATGTGCAAAGTCCCAGGAAGCTACGCAGCTCGTGAAGATTTCGTGGTCGAGGCCAGTCCTTTACTGCCCGTATTTTGTCCTCGTCAGTGGAGACCCTTTGCTGTTACCCGATGTCCCAAGTATTTGACCTCTTTCTGAAACAGAGCACATTTCTTTATGCTTAATTTTAGTCCAGCTGCTGTTATGTGACTAAATACTTCATCCAGGTTTTTAAGATGTTCCTCAAAAGTCTTCCCCATAACGGTTATGTCATCTAAATACACCAAGCACGTCTTCCAATTGAGACCCTTTTCAGCACACATTCCATTAAACGCTTAAAAGTAGCTGGGGCGTTGCAGAGCCCAAATGGCATTACTTTGAACTGCCATAAACCATTGCTTGCGCTAAAGGCAGTTTTCTCTTTGTCCTTATCGGCTGGTAGAAAACCATTTCGTTCCAGCCAACGTGTCTAAGGTGTCGTCAATTCTTGGCAGCGGTTTCTGTCTTTCTTGGTGACGTCATTGAGTTTTCAGTAGTCAACACAGAATCTGGTGCTACCGTCTTTCTTCTTTACTAGAACTATTGGCGAGCTCCACGGACTCGAAGATGGTTCAATAACTCCATTTCGTTGACAAGTTCTTTAACTTCGTTCCGCTTCGCTTGGGGAACACTCCTGGGTGCTTGTTTTATAGGTCTCGCTTCACCGGTATTTATTTCATGTTTCACTACTGCTGTTCTACCTGGGCTTTTATTGCTTAGGGCGAAGACGGATGCATGTGCTCTTAGCAACTCCTTTGCTTTGTTTCTTTCAGGTGATGTCAGTCCTTTCGTCCATGTTTCCATTTCTCTTGCAAGTAACTCGCGTTCCTTGGCTGTCATTTTCGGGCATCCTGAATTTTTGGCACAGTTAATTATTGCTTCTGCTGGCTCAGATTGGCCTATTTCAAAATTTTTGTTATTGATCTTCTCATTGTTGGATAGGTTAAGTACTCTCACCGGAACTCGTCCATCGTCGCAGGTTTTCACGAGGGCTTTAGCTGTTATAATGTCATCTTTAAGTTCTTTTGGTTCTACTACCCACAACCGGTTATCCTCACAATCTTCTTCCACACGCGCCCATACTAAGGTAAGTACACTGGGGTGGTAATTTCTGGTGTCCGACGGTAAATAGCCTCCTTACTGTGGTCTTGCTCTCATATCCAACATCCAAGAGTATCTCGACGTTGCGCCAGATCATATCTTGTTGACCCATGTGCAGATTGATACCGTGGGCTATCATGAAGTCTGCACCGATGATCACTTCGTCCACTATGTCGGCGACAACAAATACATGTTGTATGTTGTACACGGCACTAGTGTTGGCGATAGTCAGTCGAACCTTGGCTCTTCCATAGACGGTGACTGATTCCCCAGTAGCAGTGCGCAGTCGAACGTCGTTTAATGGCTCCACTGATCCTTTTACCAAATCGGGCCTAGTTCTGGACTGCGACGCCCCTGTGTCTATGGTGAGGATCTGCTTCCTTCCGTTAATGAGTCCACGAGCTGTAAGGTTGCTATTTTGTTGTTGTATTATGGAAATGGAGATTGTGGGGCCAGCAGTTGTAGGAGCTAGCTCTTGCCCCTTAGTGCTAGCTCGCTTTAGTTTAACGGTGTCTCTTGAGATTTGGGGTTATTCGTCCGTTTGTTCTCTCTTGGTGGCGAAACAGATCTTGACCTTTTCTTCGGTGATTTACAGTTACGTTGAAAATGGCCGGCCTTGCCGCAGTTGAAGCACTTTGAGCGTGATCTGTTCCTTTCCTCCTCCATTATTCGCTTGACTAATTCTTCTATGTCACTCCTTGACATTTGGGCGTCATTTTGAATATCAGCCTCAAGACGTCGCACCAAAACTTGTGCTTTTGAAATTAATTTAGCGGTCTCCTGGGCTAGCGCATAAGAGATGGTTTCAGCAAAGGATGATTTCTGCATAGCGCATACCGCAAATTTAACATCTGGATCTCGAATACCATTCACAAATGCTTCAATCTTGAACTGATCTAGGAACGGATGATTTTCAACTGGGTAAGTCAGTTGGACCAGGCGTTCGATTTCCATGGCAAAATCTTGTAGCGTCTCGTTCGGTTTCTGCATTCTGCCCCTTAATTCCATCCTGTAAAGTTCTCGCTTATGCACACCGCCAAACTTGCGCTGTAATGCCAACATAATGTCCTCATAATTATTCCTACAAGCTGACGGTAAACTCTCCAGGATTTCTGCAGCAGTTCCCTTCAGTGCCAAAATCAGTTCTACCGCTTTTTCTTCATTATTCCATCCAGTCTTGTTGGCCACTGTCTCAAATTGGAATTTGAAGACACTAAGTGGTACGCTACTATCAAAGGTTGGAGTCTTTATCTTACTGGAATGTTCTGAAATGAGTCTTACTGGCCCCTCTCGAACTTGTAGATTATCCACTTGGAATTTTAGCTCACGTATTTCATCGTCTACCTTCTTTCCTAGATTGGACACTTTCTCTTCAACATTATTCAGTTTTTCATCAAACCCGCTTACTCTCTGCTTAATGGCTTCCACTCGTTTGCCCAATACTTCTGATATTTCGTGGAGTTTTTGGTTTGTTGTTCTAGAAGCTTCCTGAAGTTCCTCGAGTCTCTCACAATTAGCTCTAGAAGCTTCCTGGAATTCTTGTCAGACTTCCGCTAATATTTTCTCACTATTACTTCGAGAAGCTTCCTGGAATTCTTGTCTGACTTCCGCTAAGATTTTCTCGCTGTTACTTTTAGTAGCTTCCTGGAATTTTTCTTCTAACCTCTCGCAATTAGCTCTAGAAGCTTCTTCTAATCTTTCGTAATTAGCTCTAGAAGCTTCTTCTAACCTTTCGTAATTCGCTCTAGAAGATTCCTGTCTTAAACACGGCACTAAACTGTTACTTACAGTCACGGCACAACACTGTTCTTCTTCTAAAACTAAAACACTTTACCGCACTGCACTGTAGGACTGATGTGACCATCAAGATCGCTGAGCATAAAACTGACTGCTCGCGGCTGGCCCGAGCTTCTTTATACATCAAAGGGGAATTGTCTGGTTCATTCGACACTGGACTGGACGAGCCTAGTAGGGGCTCGACCCTCTGTCGGTCTCTTTGATCTATCTCGCACTTCCCAAATACGCAACTCTCTGTCTGAAGGATTATTCATGTATTTAATTTTCGCAACAAAATCTATCTATATATTTGTCTGTCATCGTTCTAGCGGTCGCAATTATTATCTGATCGTTACGAAACTCGATATTTAGTCATATTATGTAAAAAGAAAGATCAAGTTCGTTAACGGCTGAAATCGGACAAGGGGGGGGGTTAATGGGGGAGAATTTTGAAAATTCGAAATACCTCCGTTACTATACGTCGGGACGAAAAAGTGTATCGATCCAATCTTATTGGAAATTAAATGTACTATAAATATTGTTATATACATTTATTTTCTATCTTGAATATAAACCGAGATATTTGCATTTTTCAGTTTTCAGCCTTCAGCAAACCCCCACGTCTACTCATGTTATATAAACAATACTCTGCTATATAATAAACCACATTATTCGATTCTTAAATATCAACTATTGTTTTCTGACTTTTATTATATTTATTATACGAGATACTTGCAAATATGTTCTGGTGACCCCCTCCCCCCGTCTTAAGTTCTTGGACTACTAAAATTTGATTGATTGAGATAAAAATTATTCTGATTCATTATAAATTACAGTACTAGATATAGTAAATAGTTTTCAATAAAATTAATGTTTTATATTCTGATATATTTCAGTAATTGTTTTTCTTTCCGGTGAGAAGTTGCGGACCCGTTTGTTTACATTTCAGATGTCTCCCGTCGGGAAAGTATTAACATTTACTGAACGATGTCTTATTAACGTTTGTATTTATTCACTTAATGTTTACGGCGGTGTTGTATGTAGATTTATCTATTGTTAACTTTTCTCCTATCCCATCAGGTAACACCAATTACCGGTGGGACCGCTTACACATTTTTCATTCTAACACACAAACCCTTTTACAACCTCCCCTTAAAACAGAACGAAAGTTCAGCACAAAGGGCCTATCAGCACTATCTCACCGCAGGGTTAACAAGCCCTACACTAGTTTTACAAGTCATTTTATTCTGTAGAGGTTTACTAGTCTCAGATACAATATACACACACACACGCATGCACGCACACGCACACACACACACACACACACACACACGCACGCACGCACTGATTGGAACAGTTCACATGTTTGATAATACAAAAGAATTCATTTCCGTAACAACTCATTGGCATCCCAAATGAAATTTGGTTTATAGAATTCATGTCTTTAAAACATATTGTTGCGAGTACTGCGAACTTGAAAAATTACGCAGAGTTAATAACGTATTTAAGAAGTACGAAATAAATGAGAGCGGCAGGACGATGGCACCAGTTATGATCTAGGCGGTGCCAGTCCCCATCTAGGCTAATCCGGGCCCTTATACTTTGATCTCGGCGCTCGTCTATAAACGCGGCCCAGTTCGCCCGACAGTTTAGTTTGTTCTCAGTTCTCTTCTAGTGAATAACTTTACGTTCAGTGCAGCTTTAGTGAACAGTGCGTTCAGTGCAGCTTTAGTGAACAGTGCGTTCAGTGCAGCTTTAGTGAACAGTGCGTTCAGTGCAGCTTTAGTGAACAGTGCGTTCAGTGCAGCTTTAGTGAACAGTGCGTTCAGTGCAGCTTTAGTGAACAGTGGATTTTAGTTTCAGTGTGGTACATTGTTTTAATTTGAAGATCAGTGTAGTGCCGTGTTTATGTGAAGAATAGTGCAGTGCCGTGTTCTTTGTAATGATCAATGCTGTGAACAAATCCATGTTTTGTGGTCTTCAGTGATTCGCGTGATCGTGAGTTATTGTACTGTGCAAATAAGAAGTGAAGTTATCAATGCATACTGTGAGTAGTAGTTAAGAATAATTTACCAAGTGTGTAATGCATTGTCAAATAAATTGTGCAGTGATAAAAACTCTAAAGCTTGTGTGTTTAATTTTCCTATCCAAAAGAACTTCAATAAACAACGTTTATTATTCACGTAATAAGCGTAACAATATATATTTTTTCAAACAAATTAAACAGGATGTTTTTGAGATTTTTAATTAGATTTTTTAAAATTAATTGGCCATTGCCATGCTTCATATCATTTTAAACCTAAGTAAAAAAAAAAAAAAGTAAAAATAATGACATTAAATTTAAATCTCTATCAAATAATTTTTTATCTGCAGTTTTTGAACTGTGCCAAAGTGTTCACAATTTTATGAAATTTTTGCTTTTTTGAGTCAATAGACCATAAACTAATATACCAAAAAATCTGAAATCTTACAGTTTTTGTCTTACTGATAAATAGAATAAGTAAACAAAAAATCTAAATCCTAAAGGTTCAGAAAAAAATATTTTTTTTTTTTATTGGTTCCATATGCAATGACTAATTTTATTTCCATGTTTGTAGTTGTTTCATTTGGTTTAATTTCATTTACTGTTAAATTAATAGCAGTAATTTTCCACCTGATAATTACTAATTCAATAAATATTAAATCAAGTGGAGTCTTATCTAGTGGTCTAACTAGTTAAGTATATTGCATGAATAAAATATAAACTTAATGTTAGGATATAATATTGCGGATATCAAAAAATATATCTGTACATAAAAAAAACATTCATAATGCAGTATATAGAATCCATATTTATTATATAGTTTTAATTGAATCAGAGGTATTTTAATATATATTTATAAAACATAGTGGTATAAATAATCTTACAATTATATAAATATCTACAATAATAATTTATATTCTATGGCACAACATTTTAACATTTTTTATTTAATAAATAGTGAAATATATATTTAATTATTGTTATCAGATATTCAATCACAAAACATTGAATGCTTATTGAACTATATTTATTCCTTTTTCTATCGGAGACTTTTTTTCTGATCATAATATCAACAGAAATTAAAGTGTTTCTAATTTATTTTTTTACGTTTTCATTAACTAAAATGATTGGAAAGATATCTTCATTAGTATAATCGATTAGAAATTATGGGGAATTCAAAGATCTTCAAGATGGACACCACATCGAACATTGTAGAAGTTATCACACACTTTGAACTGTGGATGAAAGAGTGTTCCATTGGTACATAAGTGACTACTTATTAGGTGTCCTTGACAGAGATGAAAAACCTGGAAAATAATGTTACTATAAAAAAAATTGAAACTCTGAAAAAAGGAGTATATTATCTAGAATTTAAAATTTGCAAAAATAAACTAATGAATCAAAACTTAAAATAATACTTGTCAATAAACAAAAAGCTTTTTTGTAAACAATTACGAACTAAATATAAGTGTAAATGACCCTGATAGAGTTAGGAAGTTGTTGAGCGGAGAATGAAATAAAATGAGACCAAACATACCAATTAAATGGGATATGCTGCATGGGTTTAAAGCTTTTAAAATATCTAGTTTCCTGAAACAGGAAACGCATTCATTAATTTTACAAATAATGTTATCATAGCTATATTTATTGTAGTAGAAGTAGATAGTTTTGCCATTTACGGTGACTGAATTCTGTTAGATATTCTAATACAATTGCAATATGCCTTGATTTAAATTGAGGGTGGCCGAAGTGCAAGCGGTGCGAATACATACATACTGGTAGTAGTAGAAAACAAAAAAATTGGTCTCAGACGTGCTCCGTACACTAAACAGATTTCCCGCCTACGGCAATACTACGCTGATGGCGTCATACTAAATTCTATCTATTCCCTATTTTTAACTTAACAAAAATCAAATGTAATGGGATTTAAAAGTTATACTAGGCATGATCTCATTATAGATAGTTGCTTCAGGTGAAAACCGCATGAGTAGAAGTGTGGGTTAATTGAATACTGTAAACTAAAAAAAATAATTATTCGCTAATATTCCAGATAGAGAAAAAAATGTATAGAGTAACTATTACAGAATGTCACATTGTCAACAAGATGGGTTAAATTGCACTTTTCGATCAGACCCATTTCTTATGGAAATATTTCCCTCTTCTGTAAACCCACTGACACCTCTTATTTACGAGCTCAACCATTACCTTTTACATGTATAGCTAAATGTAGATGCAAAAAATTCTTGCATTAAATATGGACATAAATAAAATTGACTAAACAAAGAGCGTTGCGAGCACAAATGCAAGGCCAGTGTGAACAATACCTGATATTTAAGGTTGAAATAATATTTCGTAACATATTTGCTTTCTGTTAATGAGATGAGTTGGAGTATTTTTTTGAATGCTGAAAACCGAAAACTTAATATATATCGGTTAATATAGGATTTTCTACAAAAATTTAGATAATTAAATTTGGGAGAATATGGTTGATAATTGGAATATTTTATTTTACACTCATCTAAACATCCCTCCCCCCCTTCCTGACCCGACTTTAGCCATTGGATATAGATTTTAATCAAAAACAAAAATGACAGACACATAAACCAAACCCTCACGCAATCATACAAAGACTATATATATAGTGTTGCGAAATATGGATTTTTCTACTTGAGGGATTGTCTTACTACTTGAAAATTACATATAGTTACGAAGTACGAAGAAGAGGGAATCTTAGCAAAGGATTGGCGCAAGGGCGGGAATCTAGAACGTACTAATCGATCACTCAGCGCCAACCAATCAGTGGGCGATGGGCGAGTTGGTACCTAGAATCTTCTAGAGCCGTCGCCGAGGTGTAAAGTCACCCTGCTCGCCCAGTTTCAGTTTTCTTAAGTGAACATCAAGGTTTTAGTACAGTTTTTAGTGAACATCAGTGATTCGAGTGTGCTATTTTGCAGTATAATAAGAACGTGAAGTTAACATTGTATATTGTAGTTAGTAGTGGATAATAATTTACCAAGTGTGTAGTGATAGTAAAATAAATTGTGTAGTGATAAAATAATTTCCAAGTTTATTTAGGTCTATTTGTAGTTTAAATACAATATATAGAAGTTTCAGGTACATACTTGGCACCCAGTCTCCTCGTCAGCATGATAACCCCATTCTTTCTGATAACAAGAGAATGAGGTTTGAGGTATCCTTGCGTATGTTGGATATGGTGGTGGATATATTGGGAGATGAAGTGCGTGATAGGGATCATGAGGTGTCCCGTCAGCATTATAGTAATGCCCGCCTCTCGCACTGCAATACACTAAAACAAAGAATGGAAAATACTGAAAATATAAAGTATATGTTATTAATGTTAATTTAATTATTTACAATTATTCAAAATTTAATGTCCTATAAATGGTGCTATATACATTTATTCAATATCTTGTATATTAATCGAGCATTTGCAGTTTTTATTTTCAGTGTTCAGTAAACACCCCCCTACCCCCCCCCCCACTCCTACTCTTATTAACCATAAGTTGTTATATCACGAACCAAGTTATTTCAAGCTTAATTTCCGAATATTGTTTTCCTTGAACTTTTACTGTGTGAGGTACATGCAGATACATTGCGCGATGACGTCATCATTTAAGATTTTACGTTCTTAACTCGAAAAGGTTTATTTGATCTATACCATATCTATTTAACAGCTTCATTCAATACATAAAGATAATATTCGTTAATGGCTGAAATCTGATTAAGAGTAGGGGCAGGGGAGTTTGAAAATTCCAACTCCGTTATTATGAGTCAGATCTAAAAATGTTAGAGGACAAATCTTGTTGAACTATTGGTACTCTGCATCTGTTGGTTGATACATTTTATATAAATATTAAGCGAGATATTCGCTTACGTAAACGTTAACTGGGGCACAGGTTAGCCATGCGAGTTAAAGTGTTGGCTTTAATCTCACATGGTAATACTCGAGTGGCGAGTTCTATTCCTGCCTGGGCAATAGGAATTTATTTAGAGACGGACTCACGGAATATAATTCTTAGTCCCACCCTGGCTAGAAAAGGGTGGTAACCTGTAGATAACCATTCTCAATTAGAAATAATAGTAAAAAGTGGACGTTAATAAATAATTTAATTTAAACGTTAACCTTATTACTTAAATACTGAAAATTGCCGAACTTTTACTGTGTGATATACATATGTACAAATATTTTCTGTGTGACGTCATCATTTCAGACTACGTTCTAAACTACATGAATTTTTATTTAATCGATTCAAGGAATACTAAAGATTATATTATATAATGGCTGAAAGCGATCAGGGGAAAGGAGATTAGACGGAGAAATTATTGAAAATTGATATCCGTTTTACAATGAGTCGGATTTATAAACAATAACCAATATTGCTGGAATCTTAATTTTTCATAATTATTGTCTAATACATGTTTTCTCTAATTATAACATTAACGGAGTTATTTGCATTTTTTTTTGTTGCAGCCTTTTGTAAACGGTAGAAACCCCACTTCTACTCGTCTGATTTTCACATTCAAACATTTTTGTGGTCATCCAATCATTTTATTTTATTTAATAGGAAGAAGCCATGTTACGCCCACGCAGGGCTGTGTAAACTAAGTAGATATCCCACATGCTGGTATAACACACTGATGATTTTATCTCATCACATATTCTCTATTTCTATGTAAAAAACAGATAAAAGGGTTATGGGGTGGGGGGGGGGTATTTAAGGCTGAAAACAAGAAAGTACAAATAACTCGCTAAATACTTGAGTTACGAAAAAATGTATGAAGCAACTTGTGGAGCATCAATAACTTAACAAGATTTATTCTACAACATGAGCAATACGACTCATATTAAGAGAGATAATTTAATTTTCAAAATTCCCTTTACTAAAATCTTAATTGATGACGTCATCATTACATAATGTATTTGCATGAATCTCACAAAATAAAAGTTCAAGAAAAACCATATTTGAGTTCAACTGCATATTGTCTTTCATCATAATGATATAACCAAATAACGTTTAATTTTTATGATAGTACATATTTGTTTCAATAACGTAAAGATATCGGAAATAAGATAATATATTACCAGAATCAAAGAGTTTGATTCCCCCCAACGTCCGCTATCACTCCTGGTGCAAATTTAGAATGGTTTTGTTCAAATATTACATTATACAAATTAGATAATGGAAATGCTCTTATAGTTTACATTTATATTGGAAACAAATAACAAGGTTACTTTATAGGGAAACTAAATAAATGTGTGAGGCCTGAAATTAATAATAGCGATATTTGGTTTCCTATTGGTTATCTTGGAGAAGTTCGTGCTAATACACAAAACGAGTTTTGTTTAGATCGGTTGAGTCTTTTGTGCCAAATAAAATTGCTCCTCCGCTATAGTTTTTAGCGTATAACTCATTTATACATCGGTACAGCACAAAAATGTATATAACAATAGTTACTTTAAATAACCAAATAAAGAACTTTTGTCATGCGCATAGTTACCGAAAAAGCAATACGAAACGAAATATCGCTATTTTTAATTTCAGGCTTCCCTGATAACCCCCACTGCTGTTCGTCTCAGAGAATATTAATATAGCTTAAAGTCTAAGTTCGATTAGTAGTAATATATATATATATATATATATATATATATATATATATATATATTTATATATATACCAAGTTTCATAAAATTCGATTCAGCCTTTTATGAGTGAAAAGGTAACAAACAAACAGACACCAAAGAAACAAATTGCCGATATAAAATTGTTGACTCCCACTATAGTTTTTAGCGTATAGTGTATATAATAAAAGTTACTTTAAATAACAAAATTAACAACTTTTATCTTTGTTAAAAAAACAATAGGAAACGAAATATCGCTTTTTCATTTCAGGCTTTCCTAAAACCCCCACTCCCGCTCGTCTCTAAGAATGTTAGTATAGCCTGTAGTCTAAGTTGGGTTAGTAGTAATATATATACCAAGTTTCCTAAAATTCGGTTCCGTAGTTTAGGTATGAAAAGGTAACAAACAGACACCAAAGCCAAAAATTGAAGATATCGTGGCATATGGCATGTGAAACGAAGTGTATCGAGAAAATAACCAATGTACAGACAAAGGTTACTAACAAACTAAACAAAGTTGGTTATGTGCACGTCTGCCGAAAAACCAATAGAAAATGAAATATCGCGATATTTTATTTCATGCCTTCCTTATAAACCTCACTCCTGTTCATTATTAAAAATGTTCATATAGCTTATAGTCAAGGAAGTTCTAATCCTAACCCACATACAGAGTTTTGTTAAGTTCCGTTTTGTCGTTTGTGCCCAATAAAAATGTTGACTCCCGCTATAGTTTTTACCATGTATCTCATTTATAGGTACTTCGTCATGCCACAAATTTGTATATAACAAATTTCGCTTTAAATATCAAAACAAATTAACTATAGTAATGTGCGAAAACCCAATAGAAAGCCAAATAGGACAATTTTTAATTTCAGGCCTCTCTTATAACCCCCACTATTGTTCGTACCAAGAAATTTTAATATAGTTTATAATCAGGGAGGTGTTACACTAAATGACAGGGAGTATCATTGAGTTCAGTTTAGTCTTTTATGCCCTTTAAAATTGTTGACTCTCGCTTTAGTTTATAGTTTATATCTCATTTAAACTATGTTATACGACAATAGTGTATATAACAAAAGTTACTCTAAATAATTAAATAAACAACTTTTGTTATTTGCATATTCTCAAAATACTAATAGGAAACGAAATATCGCTATTTTTAATTTTAGGCCTCCGTTTATAAAAGTGAGGTGAGGGAAAGAGGTTGTAGCCCTCCCCACGCAACCTCAAACTAAATAAGGTTTAAACGCATAATGTCTTTTGTTATAATGACATTACCAAGTAGGGTTTAATGGTTATGGATAATACTCGTACATAGTTATTTCAATATCGTCAACATTTGTGAGGAAATAAGATAATATATACCACAACTCAAGAGTTCCGCTATCACACATTGTGCAAATTTAGCATGATTATATTTAAATAATACATTATTATTATTATTCTTTATTAACGTCCACTTTTTGCAACTAAGGCTAATTGGGGCGGGTTATCTACAGGTTACCACCCTTTTCTAGACAGGGTGGGATTTTAGGATGTTAATTAATGAATTTCGTCACTAAATCATTTTCTTTGCCCAGGCGAGAATCGAACTCGCCACTCTAGGTTTATCATGTGAAATAAATAAATTATCGCGTTTTCATTTCAGGTTTCCTTAGAACCCCCACTACTGTTCGCCTCTAAGAATATTAGTAGTCTAATTTGGGTTAGTAGTAATATATAAACCAAGTTTCATAAAATTCGGTTTAGTAGTTTAGGCATGAAAAGGTAACAAACAAACAGAAACCAAAGCCAAAATTTGAACATATCGTGTCTATGGCAGGTGAAACGAAATGTTATCGTGAAATTTCGAGAAGAAAATCAATGTAGAGAATGAAGTTAAACTCTCTCTCTCTCTCTCTCTCTCTCTCTCTCTCTCTCTCTATATATATATATATATATATATATATATATATATATAGAGAGAGAGAGAGAGAGAGAGAGAGAGATGGATAGATAGATACATAGATAGATCTAGGTAGACAATTTTGAACGGACGTCATCTCCTAGGTAGGAATGATGGAATTGTTTCATAATTCGCGACAATTGTACGACCTCCAATAGCCCATTAACCTTAAGGAAAATCTGCTAATATAAATGACAGACTTATTACATATATGAAAGTATTTACAGATTTTACATATGCTGATTTATTGAAATGTGAATAAGAGTAAAGTCAGCAGATGCGGTTTTAATGGAGTTGTCTATGATGGAGCAACGTATGCGTGAAATCGTGACAAGAAGCCAACCTGCATATATCTTCACCTTCACGAGAAAGTGGGTCTTTAACTGAATAGGAGGCTGGAACTACTTTGGATGTCACTATTTTAAAAATGGTTTTGTCTTCCGGTAGATTATTTTTGGTTGAGTCTAGGAGATGGGGATTATAAAAGGTTTCAGTTAAAAATATATGGAGTATATTATGGCGGATATTACAAGAACTAAACTCTTTCATATTGCTTGTTTCCTACTGCATAGCAGCTAAAGGGACGACACTAATTAAAATGAATTAAACAATAATTGATTCAGAGAGATGTTGCTTAGTCAGTTGCTAATTCTCAATTGTTTATTTTTATTATTTTTTTTAAACATGTGGTATATTAAAAATACTAATTAAAAACATCTGATTCGTAAAAAGAAATAATTTACCATATTATCTCCAGCCCTATGTCCGGGGCTTCTGATGTCAAGGGTAGAAGGGACGATATTGGTCTCTTTAGGACCCTATTACTAGTATCGACGACCATAATCCTCACACTTCCACCCTGCCTGGGTAAAGCACGCAGATCTTTCCTTTCTTTATCCATTTTTCCCGGAACATATCCATGGGCTGTTAAGAGGTTCTCCATTTCTTTGTAAAACTGTTGTTTCAGGAATAGAAGCTAACGAATGCAAACCGTGCTAGGTTCATTCAACCTCCGTAACACAGGGGCTGCGTTGACTAAACACATTTCCCACGTACTTGCATTTATTTCAAAACATAAAAGTTCAATGAGACCAATATTTGGTATTTAGGCTTCAGATAAAGTGCTTCATAATCTAACAGCTTACACAGTTTTGAACGAACCTCATTTTTATCATCTCCTGGGTAGGATTGGTGGACATTTGAGGAAATTGTTCTAAAATCGCGTCATGAGAACGACCTCAATAGCTGATTTCCCTTAGTGTAACACCTCCCCCCCCCCCGCTAGCAATTCATATGGCGTTTAAACGAATATTGTCTTTTCTTATAATGACATTACCAAGTAATATTTAATAGTTATGGATAGTACATAGTCATTTCAATATCTTCAACATATCGGAGTACATAAGATAATATATTCCAAAATTCCAGAGTTTGATTTTGCTATCACTCGGAAATTTCAGCGTGCCTTCGTTTAAATAATACATTACATAAATTACATAATCGAAATGCTCTTATTGTTTAAATTTCTATTGGAAATAAATAAAGAAGTTATTTTCTAATTAAAATAAATTAGGGTAGAGTAGGAGATTTATAACTTCCCTAATCCGAATCACACAATCATATAAGTTTAAAAACATTATTTTTCATTATATGCCTATATTAAAAACACGTAAATGAGTACTGATAAAATTGTTGACTCCCGCTATAGTTTTTAGCGTATTTCTCCTGTATACTTCGTTGTTCGACCAAAGTTATTCAAAATAACAAAATGAACACCTTCTGATATGTGCGTGTTTGCCGAATAACTCAGACAGTAACTCCTTCTTTTAAACTTAGTTATTTTAGGCCAATAACTAATTACTTTGCTACTTGAAACTTCCTGACTAGCTAAAGCTACATAGGTTATGAATGATTTTAACATTTTGCAATGTGTAAAACCTACAACCTTTGGATAGGCACCTATTTATTGTGGCAGAGACAACAAAGAAACGTCCAAGGAGCGTTGCAGTTGTCCAACAAAGCATGTAGACCACTTCTCCATTAGAGAGCCGTTCTGTTTAACTGACAGAATTTTTAGTAGGACATCTTAATGGTTTTCAATATTCTTCAATGCCGAAGGTTCTGGAACTGTCTCTTTATCGGTACTGGGAGGGTTTTCGATTCGTAACAATGAGTTATATTTGTTACTGCACCCGTTCACATCCCACTGCCGAATATACATAGTCTTTAATCTGGCGAATGACAATAATGCATGAGGGACAAATACTTTGGGATTGAACCCATTTTAACCGAATAGCGACATATATACACTTGAACTTATCACATTTAGTAACGTGGATATGATCAAGTGACTTACAATATCTACAGTTGAGGACTTTCTTAGTTTCCTTGTTGAGGACTTTCTTAGTTTCCTAGTTGAGGACTTTCTTACTTTCCTAGTTGAGGACTTTCTTACTTTCCTAGTTTTACCGCTACAATTATGTGATAGTTGGATTGTCTCGTGATTAGAAGTTATGACTGTTTCTTTGGCAGCTGATACGTATGAAGCATATAAATAGCTACTAGAGGTTTCTGGTATAACCATTCTTTGAAGTACGAGAAGTTCCATGAAAAGAAAATACCTTTAGCAAATTCTTCTCCCCATTGAAGCTTCAAATAAAGAGTCAATTTATCAACAATTTCTTATATTTATTGAGAATTATTTAAGTAATCCTGATTTTTTAATAACTGGACAACTACAACTTTATTACTATTTATTAACGTCTAATTTTTACTTAAATGGCTAACTGGGTAGCTACACCTAATTTAGTAATTTTATATAATTTATCACCTGTGACGGCAGGAAACCTTTTAATAATAATCAGTAAACCTTTTATTATGAAGTTAGGCCTCCCCAATTGGAGCTCTAACATCGTAATATTTTCATTGACGCTACTTGGTTCTCACAATAAACAGAATACCGATTCCCTATCGTGTCCTGTAAGGACCTTTTGTAATTGTAATTCCGTTGAATCACCATTAAATGCTGGAAGTGCATTGCCTATAGCTTTCCTACTGAAATTGGACTCCCATCCTATGAGAGCCTTGTCCTGCCAATTATTTTCAATTTGGATTTTTAGCTGATTTCCCTTAAGGAAAATCAGCTATTGAGGTTGTACTCATGTCTACATTTCTTATCTTACCTACTAGATGATGAAAATGAGGCCAATTCAAAATACATATATTTTGAAAGCTACTTGTATCGGATGGCAAATTCGGTGCTTCGCTTCGAATCCCGTTTTTTTGAGCAACTCAACTTTGCCACTCGTGAAATGTAGCCACCTGTGAGACACTTATTGTACCTGAACCACAACTAGATGATTTTGCACTCACCTGACTTCCAAGTATGCCTTCTTGCCTTGTGCTTCACATTTATTAATTAACTCTGCCCCTCTAACCGCTTCATCCCCAGCTTATTTGCCCTAATATGCTCTTTAATATCCATCTTTGAGCTCCAAATACTTGACAAAGATTTTACTACGGAAGATGTTTTCGAGGCTTCTCAGAAACTTCTAATTCTACATACCTATTAAGTAATATTCGTGCCTTCTTTGGTTTTATATTGTGTTCATTTTCACCCGGAGGATGACTTTGTTTTCTACGGTAGACCAATAGAGACGCTACACTAACTAAAACTAATTATACTAGAACTAGATTGAGATGCTGCTCAGAGGATAATTATTAACTGCTTTATTATTCTTTTTTTAAAATAGCCACATACACGCAGCATATAATACTCCAAGCTGGGCATCTATGAGTATTAAATTGAGTAGGAATTTATGTCAAGTTGTCATTAAGAATTAGTACTCTGCAGACCAAAATTCAATTCCCCCCCCCCTTCTTTTTTAAATGTAAATGCAGTTTGGAATTCAATATCATGGCTGGTTATCACAATCACAGCGTTAAAGCAGAATTTTTATCAATCTCATTGCGCTACCTTAAAATATTAATTTCAACATTTATTTGCATTGCCGAAGAATATTCTTTCAAATTTCAAATAATTGTCATTGTTTTAAAAAAAGGTTATAGATAATTTTAGTTTCTACACTATTTATAACAATAGTAAATAGCCTTGAAACCATTGACATCGAGATATTTGCAAAAACCGATTTTTTGGCCTTAATCCCGAAATATCAAATGACGCGGACGTAAGATTTTATGATATTTTTGAGACAACACTTAAAGTGTCGAAACCAGTTTTCAGCTTATTATCTCACATTCCGAGATTCACCATTATTGCTGACTATATGACTATAGTCAGATATGACTGGATTATTTATTATTTACTTTCGATCCTTAGGCCCCTCTCTAGGTAGAACTGGGAACTAACTTGTAGTTGTAACCCTTTCCCAATTACCTTGAGTTAATTTAAAAATAAAATTACGCACACACACACACACACACACACACACAAACGTGTATACCCGAGCATGAATTTTTCATTGGTTTAATTTTGTTCTATGCAATTATTTTCCAATTAATATTTATTTTCGTAGATTTGTTATGTAATTTGTGTTTATAAATATAATCACTAGTCTTGCTCCTAATTGGGCACTCTATAGTTATTGACATTTTCCCGCCACAATCGCCACCAAATTGTCAGGCCTGGAAGAAGTTGGGGGACTCGTGAAATGTTCAGCCAAAGCTTTTTGTACCACTGAATTACCTGAATGAAGCGAAACATTTGATTAATAAAATAAAAACTAATTATGCTCATCAGTGATCCATGTACATCCAAACATGGACATAGGACTTTGCAGGAAGTGGGATTCTGGGGAACGGAATGAACAAAAATAAATCTTACAGCGTAAAATAAATTTTTACAAAAATAGAAATGACAGCGAAATGGAAGTCTCTTAGAGACCTGGGACGAGCGGAATATTCGACACAAGAATATTCAGCGCATTCTCTAAAAACATATATCACACACAGACCAAAAAATCATTTGTATTGAATTAAAACGCGATACTTAATTTGGAAGGATATATCGTTGCTCTTACGGGAAGTTTTTGTCAAAAAATGTCAATTTTAGCAGATTTCCCCTAGGAGGAATTAGCTCTTGAGATTGTACGTATGTCGCGATTTCCGAAATATTTCTTGGAATGTACGTTTGACCTCAAATATATATATATATATATATATATATATATATATATATATATATATGACAATTAAACAATTATATATATGTGTATATATATATATATATATATATATATATATATATATATATTTATATTCCAGAATGCTACAACAAAATAACAAAATCACACTTAAAAACACAATTACTTACTGACACAATTAACACATGGCAACAGAAATGGAATACGACTATGAAAGGACAACATTTAAAGATATTTATTCCGGACATTAAAGAGTACTTAGGACAAAAATTAATATCAACAGACTTTTACTTGACAGAATTATTAACTGGACACGGAACAACAAATTCTTACTTTAATCGTTTTGGCCTAACAGACCAACTAAACTGTTACTGCGACTTAACTACTGAACAGACATACAGACACTTGCTCTATGACTGCAGACTACTAACGGATCAAAGAGAAGACTTTAAATCCCAATTAAAATGCCGACAAGAAAATTGGCCTGTTGAGGAAAAACTATTATTTTATAAACATAATAAACCATTAAAAAAGTTTACTGAAGAAATGTATTACTTCTTGAACTATTTGAAACTGAAATACAGTTATATTAATTATTCAGCATTGAATCCAAAATTTGTTTTAGTTTTTCTTTTCTTTTTTCTTTGTTGTAAATAATTTTATTGTATAAATACTTTATGTTATTATAGTTTAAAAAAAAAATGTTATGTATCAAGCACACGTTATGTACTAATTACTGTACGGGACGTGTGGCTAATAAACTCCCTTCCTGTAGGGTTACTTCAGGAAGGAAATAAATATGTATGTATATATATATATATATATATAGGATAATTAAACATTTATATATATGTATATATATATATATATATATATATATAGATATATATATATATATATAGGATAATTAAACATTTATGTATATGTATATGTATATATATATATATATATATATATATATATATATATATATATGATAATTAAACATTTATGTATATGTATATATATATATATATATATATATATATATAATATATATAGGATATGTATATAGGATATATATATATATATATATATATATATATATATATATATATAGGATAATTAAAGAGGGTAAAAAATAAGGGAAGTGAATAAAAAAAAAAGTAGGGTAGGAATAGATTTTAAGAGCAAGTTATGGGGCAAGTAGATGAAAATGTAATAATGAGCTCCCTGAATGCAGACCTAAAAAAAAAAAATGTGATAACTGACCAAGAAAGTAAGGTAAGATTGGAAGGTCTTAGAAAATATGGCTTATTACCTTAGAGATGATACAAGAAAACAAATTATGTTGATTTCACTTTAAAATGACGTTCCTGAAAACAGGCTGGGAGACAGGCCTGGAAAGGGGCTGTCTGATTACAGCTGGAAAAGCTACTCCGTCCCTCAATCTCCTTAAATCTCAAGCCTTGGAACAATACGCACCTTATTGGTATAGGCTATAAGTTTTTGTGTCATGAGGTATTTAATAAAAAAAGGTTTAAACTCTAAACGTAATTTTTCAAACTATCAAAAATAATCTTGATTTTAAGTAGAATCCAATTGCAAAATGTGAACCACCTTCTTCCAGCGATGGACTCTTGGTAGATAAAATATGGTCGTTATTTTATTTCACATGTATTCATTATTTCAATTTTTAAAATAATGTAGCTTTAAATCAGATTGCCCTGACGTTAGGGTTTATACTTTTATTTTTCAAATAGTATTGATGAAATTAGTCAAAGTACAAAATCAGTCATGCAGGAGCTGCGTAACAAGCTGTTTTCCTAGGGTTCCTAAAATTTCGGGAGAATATTTCTGTTATATCCTTCAAATCACATCGATGTTTAGGATACGATACCACAACTAAATAAGACATGACTATCCTGAGGTTTACGAATCTGTAAAGATAACTATCAGAACGTTAAATAGAGACAGATTACTCTATTTTATGTTGTCTGGTGCACATCGAAGCAGGTACAATGGCACATTTTCTAGTACTAGTACAAATATTAAAAAAATCAAAAACTATTAAGTACTTCAGAAAAAACAACAACTATAACACAAATAACGCTTAAAAGTTATAGGATTTCTTTTAAATGTTTTTTGTGCTATTTTGTCATGTGCGGAACCTCAATAGCTGTTTTTCTAAAGAAAATCCACTAAAAGCATGTAAAAAAATTATATACATGTCTTTTTGTTATATGGGAGGCCTATGAACTATAAGATGAAAAAAATTAAATTAAATAAAAAAAAATTGTGTACTAGTTCGAACTTATTTTACCAAATTGAAATACAATTTATTTCTAACTCTAGGTTAATTTTCTTTTTTTTTTTTTTTTTTTATTAGAGGATAAGGTGGCTATTCGACCATCTTAGTTTATGTTAGAGCCTGTTGAGTGTATATAACTTACGCAATGAGAAAAGAAGTATTTGAGGTATTCCCTTGATCATGGCACTAAGGATGTTGACTGAGTACTGGGGGTGAGTTGCATGGAGATCCGAAAGTGGGGAGGCCGACCTTCTCCTCTAGCGAAAGGGCTGTGGAACGTCAGTTCTCCTTTTTGAAGCATACACGCTCTTTTGGATATTAGTCACCCTCGCACTTACTCTCAGGGTTGTTTTTCGTACTTGTTGCTCAGAGGTACAGATTCTCAATTAAGGATGACACAACTACTATCAAAGGAAATTTAAAAAAAATAAAACAAAAAAAATTACAGCTGGATTACATATATATATATATATATATATATATATATATATATATATATATATATATAAATTTATGTTTCGTCCCAGAAGTTCTTCGATTCCTTCCACAGATGTGAAATCTTTCTGACTTAAATTCCCCCCCCCCCTCGACTCTGTCCTGGAGATAATTTTAATAAATCTAAGAAAAATACGTTTCCTAATGTCAGCCCAAAAGTAAAAACCATCAAACGAATCCTTCACCTCATTTTCTGTAATATAGATGGTTTTAAAAATCTGTTTAATTTAAACAGCAATGATTGCAATGTATTAAAGAAGAACTCAATACTGTGCTTGGTCGAGACCTGGCTTACCGATGATGACTTCACAGCAATGCCACCAATACAGCAGTAGTTAAATTAGATCATTAATTTCAATTAAATCATTCAAAACAGGAAGAGCTAGTGGAGGTATTTTAACCCTGGTTCACAATGAAATTAATCAAGAGGTTACCGTTATAGATAAAAATCGTTACTGGATATTCATCAATATAAAAGTAGATAACAGTTTGATAACAATAGGCAACATATATTTTCGCCCAACATGTGACATTGAAACATGCCTCGAGGACCTAAGTTTTGTTGTTTCCACGATCCACTTAAACTTTCCTTCTACTAAGTTAATATTAAACGGCGACTATAACAGCCATGTAGGAAATTTAAATAGTCTAGAGGAGGAAGTATTACAGGGTTCAAGCCTTTATTCTGAAAGGATAACGCTCCACTAAAACATAAACAGACGAGGCAAACTACTGGTGGAAGTGTTGGAATCATCGGGTCTTATATTATGCCATGGGCGCTCGCTTTCAGATAAGCCGGGGAAGTATACCTTCATATCAAGCCTAGGAAGAAGTACTATAGACCTTGTCTGGATAAATCATAACTCCCTAGATATATTTGCAGATATGAGTGTAGCGGTTGTTTCGGATTTCGTTGACCACTTAGACTGTATTACATCTTTACACGTTCCCTCGATATACGCGGATCTTGATCATTCTCGTGAATTATCAAATGCGATATCTAATAATGGTAGAATTTACGTCAAATGGGATGAATAAAAAAAAAAAAACGAGTTCAAAAAGTGTTTGTCGAGTTTTAATAAAATATATTTCAACTCAAAAGAGGTAGATCTTCTATATGAGAACTTCATCATGTGCATGCAGGAAAGTATGACTACAACAGGGCTAATGTCTTCTAAAAAATTACCGAAGAACACACAGTATCGTGCCAAGCAACCATGGTTTGATCAGGACTGTAGAAACTCGAAGAGAAATTTGAGACAAAAATACTGGGCTTTAGTTAGATTCAACTTTTCTGAGGATCAATTGAATGAATATACAGGAAATTAATACGACACAAAAAAATCGTATATCGATTACGCATACGAAATAATCGTAGGGAGGTTAAAAATAGCTAGCAGTTCTGGACTACTATAAATTCCCTGAAACCAAGTAACACCAAATTAAACGAAATAGGGTTTGAAGAATGGACTAGATTCTATGCAGCACAAATCCATCCATGAAAGCAAATTTTTTTCAGTCATTCACCCTTATCTTTAGAGTGACATCACACTAGAACAGGGGTCTCCAAACTTTCCAGCCTTCGGGCCATACTGATTACTCCAGAAAGTTCCGAGGGCCAAAACCATATTATCATTGTTGCCGGGGGTAAAAAGTGAAATAGTTCACTGATGAAAAAAAAAGTCCGAAAAAGTACGCAACGTTTAAAAAAGGCTGCAAATCGGACTAAAGTCCGCAAAACGGCAACACTGCATATTATTAATTTTCCTGTCATTATCTGTAATTTCTAGATTAGTCGTAGAGTACGAGCCATGAGGAGTAACGTGACACGACATCTGGTGGACACTAGCGGAAATATGCTAGATTTAATTTGCTATAAAAAATATGTTCTCTAAAAGTAGTTTTTAAGTGTGCTAGCTCTCCGCGGGCCGGATGTGGCCCGCGGGCCGTAGTTTGGAGACCCCTGCACTAGAAGAACTACAATATTGCATCCAACAATCCAAAAATCAGAAAGCTCCTGGCTTCGACAGTATTATCTACGAAAACTACAAAAACCTCACCCCGGAGTGGGAGCACTATCTACTCAACCTGTTTAATACAGTAATTGGCCGTGAAAAACCCTCTTTACAATGGTCTAAATCAAAACTTCATTTACTCTTCAAGAAAGGGGACAGGGAAGATACAGATAATTATAGGGGAATTCCCTTTTAAATAGCATGCTGAAGTTATTTACTTGCATTCTGGCAAGGAGGATAATACAATGGGCTGAATCTGTAAACCTCATACCTGAAGAGCAATCAGGATTTAGAAGTGGCAGAGGCTGCATAGACCACATCTTCACTTTAAAGTCACTAGTTGATATTAAATTCAAAACCAAAGGCACCTACTTATATGCTGCCTTCATAGACTTCAAGAAAGCCTTCGACTCTATCAATCACCCTGCTATGGGAAAAACTCTTTTCACTGGGACTGGGAGCTAAACTCATAAGGATTATGAAGACGCTGTACGACACTGCTACGACTCAAATAACAGTCAAAGAACAACTCTCGGAAGAAATAGATATAACGTCGGGTCTGTTGCAAGGGGAAAGCCTTAGTCCAACACTTTTCATCATGTTTATATCTGACATAGTCCAATTCTTCAGAGAGAATGGTGCTACAGGCGTCAGCATCGATAGTACTCATGAGACAATAATGCTCTTACTAGAAGATGACATTATTCTTCTTAGTAATACTTGGCAAGAAGCGCAAAAAAAACTGAAGATCCTTGAGCAGTACTGCACAAAGAACTCTCTTAGTCCCCTAGGCTGAAGCAACTAAAGCCACTTTACTGGCATGGTGAGAAATTAGAATACACTAAAAGCTACACTTATCTGGGAGTTCCTTTCACTTCTTCAGGAAGATTCAGCAAAGCATCGAAACATTTTATTCAGAAGTCATCTGTTGCAGCCGCAAGAGTTCTGGCAATTTTGCGAAAAGGTCGATCTGATTCATGGGATACGAAGAATAGCTCTTTCTGATTCTATGGTATCTTCAACCCTCCTTTATGCCACTGAAAAATGGAGCCTAAGCTATCTAGATGCTATCGAAGTCGTACAGCTAAAGTTCCTGAAACAACTTTTTAGCTGGCCGAGGAGTACTGCTAACTACATAGTACGCCTAGAGACAGGCCGAAACCCCGTGAGGGTCAGTGTTATGAAGAAGATTATTAACTATTGGTCCAAATTGACACTCATGCCGGAAGAGAGGTTGCCATGGCTTTGCTTCAATAGGCTAATTTCCCTAGATAGGAGCAATCCTGATGCACTCTTTAATTGGGTCACACAAGTCAGATCAATACCTAATCACTATGACTGAGGAAAGGAGTTTACTGAAGTTTGTCAGAACGGACACCTGACATTTAAGACAAACATAAAAAAGCTAAGATCTGTTAGCCAGTTAAGAGTTACAAGCTCAGAATTCACCAAACTTCAATCACGAAACAAAACCTTCTCATTCAAAGCTCAGGAACCTTGCAATTCATTCCTAATAGCCTGTTACATATACTTCTCTACTGTGAAAAGCACATTAAAGATAGAAATAAATATCTACAAACACTTTTCTCAGCAGTCAGTGATGTACATAAAATTGAAGAGGTACTTAGCATCGATAGCCTCGAAAAACTACACAAGATTTACTGCTTCATCACGTCAGCATGCAATACTCTGGAATCTATAAGTGCTGATGGACCACACTCCAGTTAAATGTTATATTAAGACGAATTTACATAATTATAGGATGCTTTTAGTTATCTTTATGTATTATATTTTACTATTTACCCTATATTGCTTTTTTTGTTTTTCTTTATTGTCATATTATTGTTGAACTCAAGAACTTGGATTTAATAATTTATTTAAAAGACAGAATTGTTATTTGTTTATTTAATTTGTATAAGATATAAATCTTTAACAAATAAATATATATTCTATTCTATTATATATATGTAACCTCTATCTGTACATTGATTTTTTTCTCGAAATATCACAATAGGTTTTCGTTTCACATGTCATAGACACGAAAACTGCAATTTGATTCTTTGGCGTCTGTTTGTTTGTTACCTTTTCACGCATAAACGGCTGAACCGAATTTTATGAAACTTGGTATGATATTACTTCTAATTCAACTTAGACTTTAGGCTATATTAATATTCTCTGAGTCCAAGAGAAGTGGGGGTTCCCTTATAACCTGAAATTAAAAATATTTCGTTTCGCATTGCTTTTTGAGCAAATATGCACATAACAAAATTTGTTTATTTTGTTATTTAGAGTAACTTTTGTTATATACACTTTTGTCGTATACCGAAGTATAAATGAGTTATACGCTAAAAACTATAGCGGAAGTCAACAATTTTATTTGGTACAAAAGACTCAACCGAACTAAGAAAAAGTCCGTCACGCAGGAGCTGCGTAAACTAAGCAGATTTCCTATGTGAAGTTTAGCAATAGAGAAATCTGCATACTGGTAACACAACACCACCATAAGTAAATACAAACGGTAATGAAATCTTTCAGTTAATTTTAATAAACTCCCAACTGAAACGGCTTCTGAATTGTAAGAATAATTCATATTTTAATAACTCAAATTTTAGTAGTCTAAGAACTAAAGAAGGGGGGGGGCGAATGAACAGAACGTATTTGCATAAATCTCACAAAGTAACGAAGGCTAGGTAAGGTTAGAAACTACGGGTTAAGTTAGAAGCTTCCGCCAGAGCCGACTTACGAAAATGGCCGAACTAACCCGAACAACACCCGACCACAGACTTCATAAAAATACAAATATCTCGGTTAATATTCAAGATAGAGGATAAGTGTATATAACAATATTTATAGTAAATTTAATTTGCAACAAGATTGGTTCTATACAATTTTTTGATCCGATGCATAATAACGGAGATATCGAGATTTTCGAAAATCCCCCCCCTCTAAACCCCCCCTCCCTCTGGTACGATTTCAGCCATTAACGAACTTGATCTGACTTTTTACATAAAACGGTTAAATATCGAGTTTTGTAACGATTTAAACAAAAATTGCGACCTCTAGAGCGCTAACAGACATATATATATATATATATATATATATATATATATATATATATATATATATATATATATAGAGTTGTCCCTCGATAATAAGACACAATTTAATCAGACGTACTCGGTAGTCCGACGCGCTACAGGCAGCAACATGCATCTCCCTCCCACCGCTCCGGCAGGAAGCAAAACAAACCTGCAGTGAAAAAGTCCGTCACGCAGGGGCTGCGTAAACTAAGCAGATTTCCCACGTGAAGTTTTACAATAGAGAAATCTGCCTAATAACAACTTTAGTAGTAAGAAACCTCTAAACCTAAAAAACATTATTTAGGGCGTAATAACCCAGTAGTTTCTAGCCCAAAAAACAGTTAACCTAACCTCTAAACCTATTCACGAGGGACGATAGTTACAGAAACGGCCGCCAGAGCTCTCGTCGGAAACTCCGAACATAGCCTACGTGACCACACGCAGAATACAAATGCAAATATCTCGGTTAATATTCAAGATAGAGAATTAATGTATAGAACAATATTTATAGTAAATTTAATTTGCAATAAGATTGGTTCTATACAATCTTTTGATCCGACGTATAGTAACGGAGATATTTCGAATTTTCGAAAATCCTCCCCTCTAAACCCCCCCCTCCCACTGGTCCGATTTCAGCCGTTAACGAACTTGATCTTTCTTTTTACATAAAACGCTTAAATATGAAGTTTGGTAAGGATCAAACAAAAATTGCGACCGCTAGAGCGGTAACAGACAATATATATATATATAAATATATATATACAGTTTTGAACGGACCTCATTTTCGTCATCTACTAGGTAGGATCGATGGACATTTGAAGAAAAATGTCGAAAATTCCGTCATGAGTACAACCTCAATAGCTGATTTCCCTTAAGGGAAATCTGCTAAAATGGCAAGCACAAGTGTGAAACGTAAACATAAAACATTAAGTTTATCTGAAAAATGGGAAATTATTAAACGAATAGACCGTGGTGAAACTCCCAGTGCAATATTAGCAGATTTCCCTTAAGGGAAATCAGCTATTGAGGTTGTACTCATGACGGAATTTTCGACATTTTTCTTCAAATGTCCATCGATCCTACCTAGTAGATGACGAAAATGAGGTACGTTCAAAACTGTATACATATATCTATATATATATCTATCTATCTATCTATATATTTGTCTGTTACCGCTCTAGCGGTCGCAATTTTTGTTTGATCCTTACCAAACTTCATATTTAAGCGTTTTATGTAAAAAGAAAGATCAAGTTCGTTAACGGCTGAAATCGGACCAGTGGGAGGGGGGGTTTAGAGGGGAGGATTTTCGAAAATTCGAAATATCTCCGTTACTATACGTCGGATCAAAAGATTGTATAGAACCAATCTTATTGCAAATTAAATTTACTATAAATATTGTTCTATACATTAATTCTCTATCTTGAATATTAACCGAGATATTTGCATTTGTATTCTGCGTGTCACCAATAGGCTATGTTCGGAGTTTCCGACGAGAGCTCTGGCGGCCGTTTCCATAACTATCGTCCCTCATTAATAGGTTTAGAGGTTAGGTTAACTGTTAGAAACTACTGGGTTATTACGCCCTAAATAATGTTTTTTAGGTTTAGAGGTTTCTTACTACTACAGTTGTTATTAGGCAGATTTCTCTATTGAAAAACTTCACGTGGGAAATCTGCTTAGTTTACGCAGCCCCTGCGTGACGGACTTTCTAAAGAGTATGACATTGGACGACCTACTGTCTACGATATTGTGAAAAATAGGGAAAAAATTGAAAAATTCATAAAGTCTGTTGATGATGAGCCTATACATGTATCCTGGTATTAATAAATTACATGTACCTTTACGGTAATCCGACATTTTCGGTAATCCGACACTCTCTCGGTCCCTTAACTGTCGGATTATCGAGGGACAACTGTATATACTAGCTCAGATACCCGGCTTCGCCCGGGAATTGATTTGAGGCTGAATGGTGATGGTATTTTTTTGGCAAGGCTTTGCTTTGCACAATATTTTAACATTTACCCGTCCCAGTATTTAGGGTTAATACCCGTTGTTGGCATTTGTTAATAATAAAATTAATTTTTTATGTAAGACTTCACTGTCCTCCACATTGTCATATTTCCCGTCTCCTGTGCATAGATTTGAATTATTAAGGACAAAATATTAACATAGATTTGAATTAATTTTTCCAGGTGAGGAACCTGGTAGTTCATGATGGAAAGAATTGTTGAGCATATAAATATTTCTACCCAAATTACTTACTTTATAAATTGTTCCCAAAAGAATGTATAAAACAAAAAAGTCCGTCACGCAGTGGCTGCGTAAACTAAGCAGATTTCCCACGAGAAGTTTTACAATAGAGAAATCTGCCTAATAACAGCTGTAGTAGTAAGAAACCTCTAAACCTAAAACATTATTTAGGGCGTAATAACCCAGTAGTTTCTAGCCACAAAAAACAGTTAACCTAACCTCTAAACCTATTCACGAGGGACGAATAGTTATAGAAACGGCCGCCAGAGCTCTCGGCGGAAAGTCCGAACATAGCCTACTGGTGACCACACGCAGAATACAAATGCAAATATCTCGGTTAATATTCAAGACACAGTATAAATGTATAGAGCAATATTTATAGTAAATTTAATTTGCAATAAGATTTATTCTATACAATTTTTCGATCCGACGCATAATAACGGAGATATTTTGAATTTTTAAAAATCCCCCCTCTAAACCCCCCTCCCACTGGTCCGATTTCAGCCATTAACGAACTTGATCTTTCTTTTTACATAAAACGATTAAATTCCGAGTTTGGTAAAGATCAAACAAAAATTGCGACCGCTAGAGCGTCAACAGACAAATATATCTATCTATCTATCTATCTATATATATATATATATATATATATATATATATATATATATATAATTTTGAACGGACCTCATTTTCGTCATCTCCTGGGTAGGATCGATGGACATTTGAAGACATTTTTCGAAACTCGCATCATGAGTACGACCTCAATAGCTGATTTCCCTTAAGGGAAATCTGCTAAAAGTTACTCTAAATAACAGAGTAAACAAATTTTGTTATGTGCACCTTTGTCGAAAAACAAAGAGACAATGAAATATCGCGAATTTTTATTTTAGGCCTCCCTTATAACCCCCACTCCCGTTCTAACCTAAACATTTTAATATAGCTTATAATCATGGAAGAATTAATGCTAATTTACATAGCAAGTTTTTTTAAGTTCGGTTTAATCGTTAGCGCCCAACGGAATAGTTGACTCCCGCTTTAGTTTATAGTGAATATCTCGTTTATACTTTGTTAAAAGACAAAAATTAATATTACAAAAGTTACTCTAAATAACAAAATAAACAACTTTTATTACGTTCATATTTGCCGAAAAACGAATAGAAAACGAAATAAAGCTATTTTTAAATTCAGGCCTCCCTTACAATCCCCACTCCTGCCCGTCCCTAGAAATGTTGTTACAGCTTATTATCATGGAGGAGAAAGTGCTAATACATTTCGCGAAACTCGCGTCATGAGTACGACCTCAATAGCTGATTTCCCTCAATGGAAATCTGCTAAAATCGTTATGTGTATTAGCACTTTCTCCTCCATGATAATAAGCTGTACCAACATTTCTAGGGACGAGCAGGTATAAGGGGGTTGTAAGGGAGGCCTGAAATTAAAAATAGTGATATTTCGTTTCCTATTGGTTTTTCGGCAAATATGCTCGTGACAAAAGTCGTTTACTGTGTTATTTAAAGTAACTTTTGTTATATACACTTTTGTCGTATATCAAATTTAAAACGAGATATACACTAAAAACTAAAGCTGGAGCCAACAATTTTTGGGGACTAACGGTTGAACCGAACTTAACAAAACTCGGTATGTGAATTAGAATTAATTCTTTCATGATTTAAGCTATTTTAAAATTTTTAGTTTCTAACGGGAGTGGGGGTTATAAGGGAGGCCTGAAATAAAAATTCGCCATTTTTCATTTTCTATTTGTTTTTTGGCAAACGCGCACATTAGAAAAGTTGTTTACGTTATTATTTAGAGTCACTTTTATTTTATACATTTTTTCGTATAATAATGCATGAAGCTAGTAATTTGCGTAGTAATATTGGCATCCTCAACAATTATTTGCAATATGAACTTCCTGGTCCACTGGATAAACTTGAGCGTATTTAATACTTTATTTCATTAAATCGTCAAAATTATTTGAAGAAACAGTTTTAGTATTGTGAAGGTAATGTAATCATATCTCTGGAATATGCTGGATGGTAGAGGAACAAATGTATAAGGATCAATAAGAAGGCCAAGTCCTCTACTGGTTTTTAATATAATGCAGAGTGCACTTTCGGAGTCAATGCTCCATCCTCAGTGCCTGCTGACAAACACAGCCACGAGTTAATTTAACATTCATAGCATGGCACAAAAGCAAAATAAACAACAGTCATAAAACCAGACACAAAATAATGAGTAAAACAATGGAAAATCTTAAAACTAGTCTACAAATAAAACTAGTAAATCTAATAACTAGTCAACTACTAAAAAAATTAAAACCAAAACAATAAAAAACCTACTAAAAGTCCGTCACGCAGGGGCTGCGTAAACTAAGCAGATTTCCCACGTGAAGTTATACAATAGAGAAATCTCCATAGCAGAGCCAAACGGTTACGGCAAAGGGAGGAACTAGCTTTTCGCGGGAAATTCAAAAATCCGTTATCGGCCCAAATTTCATAAAAATGCAAATATCTCGGTTAATATTCAAGATAGGGAATAAATTCATATAACAATATTTATAGTAACTTTAATTTGCAATAAGATTTATTCTATACAAGTTTTCGATCCGACGCATAATAACGGAGATATTTTGAATTTTCAAAAAATACCCCCCTCTAAACCCCCCCTCCCACTGGTCCGATTTCAGCCATTAACGAACTTGATCTTCCTTTTTACATAAAACGGTTAAATTCCGAGTTTGGTAACGATCAAACAAAAATTGCGACCACTAGAGCGTTAACAGACAAATATATATATAGATATATATATATATATATATATATATATATATATATATATATATATATATATATATATATAGATATATATATATATAATTTTGAACGGACCTCATTTTCGTCATCTCCTGGGTAGGATCGATGGACATTTGAAGAAATTTTTCGAAACTCGCATCATGAGTACGACCTCAATAGCTGATTTCCCTTAAGGGAAATCTGCTAACAAGTCAACTAATAAAAAAAGCAAACAACGATAAGCATATGTCAAAACTATAAATAAAATTAAAACTATAAAACCTACACAAATTACAGATGTATATGGGAAACATACCTAAGTGGGTGGGAACTTCAGAAAAAAAACCCCAGAGGAACTGTAAGAGACCTCTAAAAATAAACAAACCCCATACTAATATGTAATAGAGAGGAGATGTAGGAGGTACCTGTAATGTAATCAGATTTGTTAATATAATTTAAATTATTACAGGATTGAAATCCTAAATGAGTGGTAGGTTAGCATCATTGAGCCTAGGGGGGGGGGGGAGAGGGGAGAGAATACTTCCTATGTCCAATCAGTTCTGCCGCTTCCCTGCCGATCTTACATTGGTCTATGTTTACATGTTACTTGATGCTTATACTTTTAACAATGTAGTGTTATTCTCGGGAATGTGAATTTGTTTAATTTTTATAAATAAATAATTTAAAAGGATGGAAGCTGGGGAGGTGCACCCAGTTATTACTGGTATTTATTAAATACGCCCCGTTAATATATGATATACTTTAACTGAACACACAATGTACCAATATGAATATACAGTTTACAAAAGAGTATTTTTAATAGCGGTTACGAAGTACCTGAAACAGATATCACCGTTGGGCTTTGTACCGCATCAAGGGAAAGTAACTTTTATTGCATGCTTTGGAAGACAGAATACTTTCTATGATTATAAATTACATAGTCCATTACGTTATAAAAAAAAAAAAAAAAAAAAAAAAAAAAAAAAAAAAAAAAAAAAAAAAAAACAAAAAAAACTACCTACGTGCACAGGAGACTGGAAATATAAAAATATTGAAGACAGTGAAGCCTTACATAACAAATAATTTTATCATTAACAAATCTACAGCAAGGAGGGATATAAACCTTAAACACTGGGACGGGGAAATGTCAAAATATTGTTCAAAGTAAATGCTTGCCAAAAAAATACCATCATCATTCAGCCTGAAATGAATTCCCGGGCTCCGACCCCTCCCCTCCTCATTTGTTTTTTATTTTAATTAGAAAATAACTTCATTACTTATTTCCAATAAAAATTTAAACTATAAGAGCATTTCGATTATTTAATTTGTATAATGAACTATTTAAACAGTCATGCTCAATTTGCATATTGTGTGATAGCGGATGTTGTGGGGATTCAAGCTCTTAAATTGTGGTATAAATTATCTTATTTCCTCTTATATTTTGACGTTATTGAAGTGACTATGTACTATCTACAACTATTAAATGTTACTTGGTAATTTCATTATAACGAAAGACAATATGCCTTTAAACTCCAAATTATTTAAGGTTCAGTCAGTCTACTCTCAAATAGTCTCTACTTTTACCCATATGATTCTAACTTAAGGTTACTTGTATCACTAATGAGATCCAATTTAGATTTCTAGCCTTGTTTGCGTTTATTCCAGGCGAAATAAAGAATACAATGTGAAATAATACAGTAAGTTAAACATTTAAGCACGGGGGAAACAGCAGGACCTGCATAATGTATTACTTTGAAAACATATATATACAGATATTTCATGATCATCATGAGAGGCTGAAATAATATTGGATGAATTTTATCGCTACTTTCCATAAAAAAAAGATATACATTTAATGTATTACATTAAATATTAGGAAGGTAGAACTCGCTCAGATGGAACCCAGATATAAAATGTAATGGGCCTACTTACAAACCTTGTCGAATTAGCTTAGCTATAATATTAAATAAAAAATAAATTTGGTCACTTTTCCTCATCAGGCTTATATGGCTTTTTTATAGACCCCCCGGCCTAGCAAGACCTAGAAATATAAAAATGAAGTGTCTTGATTTTTCCTGGTGCGCTTAAAAACGGAGATGGACCATAATATCTCTTTTATATATTTGTAACGAATTACATTTAGAGAAATAAATATCAGAAACAAATGATACACTTATTTAATGCATATTAACGTTACTAAAAGTTTAATTACGTACGGCAATAAATGAATTCCGTCACGCAGGAGCTGTGTAAACTAAGCAGATTTCCCAAGCGCAGGAATGTCGCAGTCAAGACTCAATATCTAATTCTCCCTTAATAAAGCCTATAGAACGCCTGTGTATACTGAACTTGGAAATTAAGCTGCACATGAAATGTTTAGTGTCTCAGGTGCTCCAACTGAAAATCACATTTGTATGGCTGGGAGTTTACTTAAGGCGGAAACTAAAAAAAATAAAAATGTAAATACAGGGTTAAGTTCCCTTATAACCCCCACTTCTGTTCCTCTCAGAGAATACTAATATAGCCAGAAACCTAGCCTGAGTTAGTAGTAATATACATACCAAGTTTCATAAAATTCGGTTCAGCCGTTTACGAGTCTATAAAGGACATACAGACAAACACTCATTTATATATATAAGATGTCATACATATACATATTTATATATATGTTATATATATATATATATATATATATATATATATATATATATATATATATATACATATATATATATATATAGATTTATATTACATGTTGTTCAATCGGAATGTAAAGTTCGGTTTAATCGTTAGTCCCCAAAAATTGTTGGCTCCAGCTTTAGTTTTTAGTGTATATCTCGTTTAAAATTTGATATACGACAAAAGTGTATATAACAAAAGTTACTCTAAATAACACAGTAAACAACTTTTGTCACGAGCATATTTGCCGAAAAACCAATAGGAAACGAAATATCGCTATTTTTAATTTCAGGCCTCCCTTACAACCCCCACACCTGCTCGTCCCTAGAAATGTTGTTACAGCTTATTATCATGGAGGAGAAAGTGCTAATACACATAACGATTTTTTTTAGTTCGGTTGAGTCTTTTGTACCTAATAAAATTGTTGACTTCCACTATAGTTTTTAGCGTATAACTCATTTATACTTCGGTATACGACAAAAGTGTATATAACAAACGTTACTCTAAATAACAAAATAAACAAATTTTGTTATGTGCATATTTGCCCAAAAAGCAATGCAAAATGAAATATTTTTAATTTCAGGTTATAAGGGAACCCCTACTCCTGTTGGTTTGAGAGAATATTAATATAGCCTAAAGTTTAAGTTGGATTAGTAGTAATATACATACCAAGTTTCATAAAATTCGGTTCAGCCGTTTACGAGTCTATAAAGGACATACAGGCAAACATTCATTTTTATATATATAGATTTATGTTACATGTTGTTTCATAAATGTAAATGTTGTGTCACAGAGCACTGAAGATGGGGTGGTTCGCCCCGAAATGCAGTTAATAAATGAAGTATTAAGAGAACAGGTGTTTTTACATTGTTATCCTTCCCTTGATGACGGTCCTCCACCAGCGAGCCAAAACCGTGCCTGCGTGACGGACCTTTTATCATTCGTCAGTTAAATTGTTCTCCTACCAGGGGTACAATTTGATGAAGAAAGTTGAATTATTTTCGAAAATGTGCGTAAAAATAACCTATTAACCAGTGGGAGAACATCCGAGAAACAGTCCCCACTCAGAAATTGTCATCCAACGAGTAAAACTCTGAAATTTAGTTTTTATTGTTCTAATCTCTTATTGAGTGTGTAATATTTTTTCCTTCCCTGAAAATATTATTAACACTTAAGGTGCAGCTTAGACACGCCCTGTGTCAGCCGATCGAGATAAAAAACATGAAGACACCGGTCTAATTACCCTTATACTGACTGGTTTCTGTGGGCGACCTCCGCCTTCAGTTATTGTCCTAGAATTTTAAGGGTGTATGGTACACTTATGGCTATACTGTTGCTTAAGAGTTGAAGGCCTTCCCCTGAAAAAGTAATGTCCTTCCACCATATATTTCAAAGTCAAAATTCGATAAGTTGCAGTGGGGGTTTACGTAACATCGAAAAATATAAAGTTTGAATTAATTGCTAAATATTTGAGCTACGGAAAAAGGTATGAAACAACAAATGTAGAGTATGAATAGTTTAAACAGATTGGTTCTCTAGCATTTTTATTTGTATTTTAAAACATTTTTTCTATCTTAATGGTTCTCTAACACTATTCTGTCTTTTTAAACATCTCTATCCGAATCATAGTAAGTTCGAATTTTCAATTTTTTCCTTACTAGCCCTCCCGCCCCTTATTCCTAGTCCGATTCTAGCAATTAACAACTATGAACTAAAATGTTCCACGAAACAATTAAATATAGAGAATGGTATAAATCAAATAAGCATTTTCGAGACAAGAACGTAAACGCCTTAATTGAGGATGTCTCCACAAAACGCATTTGTATGTATCTCACACAATAAAGGTCCGTTGAAGACAATATATGGGGTTTACTGATGGTTGAAAATTAAAACATGCAAATATTTCCGATAATATTCAAAATAGAGAAAAAATTTGTATAACAGCACTTATAGGAAAGAAAACCAGCAATAAGATAGGTTCTGTGCGATTTTTCGATCCTATTCATTATAACGGGGATATTTTGAATTTTAAAAATTTTCACGCACATAAATTAAAAACAAGCAAAATGTTTGCAAGAAAATTGAGATAAGGAATTTACATAGCATATTTATTAAATATTTTAATATCCAGCAACTCTATTAAATGCAGTTGTGACTATGGTTCTTCTGGAATCTATTTGTCATAATTCGACTTTTTTCCTGTAATCGTTTTTTTTTTATTCTTGCTCACCACTTTTAATGTATCGTTGTAATTAGCTGATTGGTTTTGTACGTCTCCATTTTCTCTGTCTTGACGTGACTACTTCGGTGGTAAGGTCGAATCTTTTTATAATAAGTATATTGCTCCTGAAGAATCGCCATTGAGGACGGCAAACATGTAGAGGAAAAATAAACGAGTGGAAGATATTTCAAGTGTTTTTCCATTTATTGATCTTCTGCCATTTCATCTTGAAAGAAGATCGAATTGAGGTCACATTTCGAGGATATATAATATTTCTTAAATTTATTTTAATTTAAAAATAATAACAATTATCTATAGTATACTTCCTGTTGACATTAAATAAAATAGTCCGTCTCGCAGGGGCTGCGTAAACTAAGCAGATTTCCCATGTGAAGTTTTACAATAGAGAAATCTGCATACTGGTAACACAATACCACCGTGATTAAATACAAACGGTGATGAGAAATCTTTCAGTTAATTAAAATAAATTCCCAACTGAAACGGATTCTGAATTGTAAGAATAATTTATATTTTAATAACTCAAATTTTAGTAGTCCAAGAACTAAAGAAGAGGGGGGGGAGGGCGGATGAACATAACGTATTTGCTTAAATCTCACAAAGTAACGAAGGTAAAATAAGGTTAGAAACGACAGGTAAGGTTAGAAGAAGCTTCCACCTGAGCCGAGTACTGGCGGAAATGGCCGATTTAATCCGAACTATACCCGACCACAGACTTCATAAAAATGCAAATATCTCGGTTAATATTCAAGGTAGAGAATAAATGTATATAACAATATTTATAGTAAATTTAATTTGTAATAAGATTGATTCTGTACAATTTTTCGATCAGACGTATAGTAACGGAGATATTTCGAATATTCGAAAATCCTCCCCTCTAACCCCCCCCCTCCCCGTGGTCCGATTTCAGCCGTTAACGAAGCTGATCTTTCTTTTTACATAGAACGCCTAAATATCGAGTTTGGTAACGATCAAACCAAAATTGCGACCGCTAGAGCGGTAACAGACAAATATACACACACACACACACACACACACACACACATATATATATATATATATATATATATATATATATATATATATATATATATACAGTTTTGAACGGACCTCATTTTCGTCATCTACTAGGTAGTATCGATGGACATTTGAAGAAAAATTTCGAAAATTCCGTCACAAGTACAACCTCAATAGCTGATTTCCCTTAAGGGAAATCTGCTGAAATAAACAATACCGAAGTATAAAGGCGTTATACCCTAAAAATGATAGCGGGAGTCAACAATTTTATTTGGGACAAAAGACTCAACCGAACTAAATAAAACACTCGGTATATGCATTAGCACTATCGCCTTCCTTATAATAAGCCATACTAACATTTCTAGGGACGGGCAGGAGTGGGGGTTATAAGGGAGGCCTGAAATTAAAAATAGTGATATTTCGTTTCGTATTGGGGTTTCGACAAATATGCACATAACAAAAGTTGTTTATTTTGTTATTTAGAGAAATTTGCTCAACAATTCTTTGGAACTACCAGGTACCTCACCGGGAAAAATTAATTCAAATGTATGTTAATATTTTGTGCTTAGTAATTCAAATCTATGCATAACGCACAGGAAACGGGAAATATGACAATATGGAGGACAGTAATGTCATACATATAAAAATAATTTTATAATTAACAAATCCACAGAAACGACGGATATTTACACTAAATACTGGGACGGGTAAATGTCAAAATATCAAAATATTGTGCAAAGTAATTCCTTGCCAAAAAAATACCATCACCATTCAGCCTCAAATGAATTCCCGAGCGAAGCCGGGTATCTGAGCTAGTATATCTATATGTATATATGTATATATTTATATTATATATATATATATCGTATAAAATGGAAGGCCTTCAAAATTATTGTATTGTATAAAGTGATAAGTGAGAAACGTAGCACCTTGAGGAGGAAAATGAGCTTCTTCTCCGCTGAGTAGAAAAAGAAATAATTTACCTCTTTATATAATGCTGATAAGAAAGAGTTACAAATGGTACACAATGTAATTGAAATGGCTTCTGTCCAACTGAAGAAATTGGTTGTCAAGAGTTGATTCAACTACACAAGAGATGAAGAGCGACGTCGCCTAGAGAATTGCCAAGGAGTATCCAGGTACTTCACGATTGTAGCTTGCCTCCACCTTAAGGCGCGGGGGCCATTGTGATGATGAATGGCATACGCATAGTGATTGTCCGCCGGAGGGCAAACAGGGAGATAGTTCTGCCAGGAAAACAGGTTCACGAAATTAAGAGATTGATGACTCTGGTTTTTCTGATGGCGTACAGAGCAATGTAATGACTATGTCTATGATTGAATGAATGTGACCGATGGATCACGACAAACTTTGGTAGAGGTTGGCATTCAAACGTTTCCCACCTCAGAGAGTTCAACAAGGCTATTGTCCGACAAGCTTTTAAGGTGTAAATGGAAGTATGAGGAACTTTTCGTGTTAGCCGATTTAGATTTAAGAGGGAAGGCTATCTTCGAACTACAATCTGCGATTGTCAAAACCTGTAACCCCTAAGCTATTAGATTTGCCAGATCCTGTAGTAGATTGCTTATGATTGTAAGAAGAAGAATGTTCAGAACCTCCAAGTAGAGGGACGGCGCAAATTGGCTGGGAGGTGTTCATGTCCACTCTGGGAGTAATCGTTGGATGACTTGTTGGCGTTGAACTGGACTATACGTTTAGGCTGGCAACCTGAATCGGTTTACGGTCCATAAGGATACTACCGAGGCACTCTGTCAAGGGATAGGGGGTTATCATGACCCTGAAGAATGGAATTCTAATGAGTGGAGGAATCTCTAGCGATCCCTCTGGAGCAAATTGGCCACCTTCGTCTGCAAGGCGTGCTGAATATGCAAGGCTCCAAGAAGAAGTAAAAGAGATAAGAACGTAGCTGAGCGCAGTGGGGTAATTGTTCTAATTAGTGGGACAAAAGTCAATTTCAAAAATCTTATCCCAGATAAAAAGAAATAGCTGCCTGAGGTAGCTGGATAGATAACTAACAATATACGATAATTTTCCGTTCCTCTGCATTACCAGCTGACTGGATTTGTAACACACAATTTGACTGTCATGATTCCTTGAGTTTTCAATTACTGTATATTGAAAACTGAATATTGCTTATTTAGAAGAATGGAATACCTTTTTTATTAAGTTTTCTGTAGCAGGTAAGTGAAAGTTCTTGTTAGTAGTTTTCATTAATAACAATGATAATAATTAGCAGGTTATACTTAAAAAGAATATTCAAATTTTTAGTATTTTGTTGCTCAATTTTAGAATAAATCAATAGTTTTTGTTGTACTTACAAGTCAATCCCGGTCTTTGTGTTGATGTGATTGTGAAGTTGAAGACATCAGTTTTAAATATACGAAACTAAAAATCGCGGATTCTCGTGAAAATGGTACAATTTAACTGAACGTACTCTTATGGTCCAAATCCGTCCTTTTTGTTAAGCTAGTGTATATAGTTAATATAATTTATTTATTTCCTTTAGGGCTCTCAGTAGCCAAAATAATGACTAAGAAATAATTATTTGACATCTTGCCAGAACAAATAAGCTCAGTATAAGAAGGGAAATTATATTACAAAAACATTACGAACAAAACATGAATTTTTGGTTTAATTTCCAACATTACTCGAAAGAACATAAAATAGGAATAAAACGTAAAAAGTAAAAACATTCATATTTGGTATGCTTCAAATAATGAGTTTCATAATATAACAGCTTATTGTTAATATGGCAGTGGCAGGAGGGGGGGGGGGTTACTGAAGGCCGAAAACTGTAAAATGCAAATATCTCGTTTAATAATCAAGATAGTGAAAAAACCGTACATAAAAACATTTATAGTGCATTTGTAATAAGAGTGATGCTCTACAATATTTTTCATCCAACGTATTATAACTGAGATATTAAGAATTTCTGATATTCCTCCACCTAAACCCCTCTCAATTTCAGCCATTAACGAACTTGATCTTTATTTTTACATAAAAAGAAGTTTGGTAACGAAAAACAAACATTGCGACCGCTGGAGCGGTAACAGACAAATATATAGATTGATAGATCTGTGTGTGTGTGTGTATGTGTGTGTGTGTGTGTGTGTGTGTGTGTGTGTGTGTGTGTGTGTGTGTGTGTGTGTGTGTGTGTGTGTCTATATAATTTTGAATGGACCTCATTTTCGTCATCTACTAGGTAGGATCTTTTGATGAAACTTTTCGAAAATCGCGTCATCGCGTCGTGTTTCACAGTAAATTTAATTTATTTGGGTTAAAAATGTTATAGGAGTATGGCTATTATTAAATTTTAAGATTGAAGATATTTAAGATAAATAAGAGTAAGTAAAAAAAAAGAATGCTAGTTATAAAAATACAAAGGTAAACAAATATAATATAAATATTCGTATTTAAGCAAATATAAAATAGGTGAATGTTTGTGTGTGGTTATATGTATAGGTTATGTCGGAGGATATATATAAATTTATTTTATATGTGGTGTGAATATATTATATATTGAAAATTAATAAAAACCGTTTCAATTAATTTATATGATTTTTAACTATTACTACAGAAGTTATAACGGAGTATCATATAAATATTCCGTTATATATTTGAATATCAATGAAATATTTGGAAATATACATTCCAAACAAAACTATTTTAAACAAAAACTAGTCTAGACAGTAGCTCTCCCAAAATAAAATGTATAAATATTTGCCAGTCAACTCTACTTAATAAATTGATAATATTTTAGCTATTATACCATTATATTTATTTCAATTTAAAACGAATTATATTTTATAACAATTGGAATAAAAAAAAAAAAACATTTTGACCATGCTAATTAAGAATTATTTTGTACTGATTAGGACAATAAAATATTATTTATGTGTATATTATAAATGGTTCTTGTATAATTAGGGTAAAAGAAATTAACAAGATATTCCGTTATGATTTTAAATAATGGATCTCCTTGATAAGGGGTGGTTAGAACCTATTTATTTAAACGTGATATATAAATAAATTTGAAATGTGATCTTTTATGTCATCTATAAGGTAGAACCGTTAAACATTAAAGGAAAATGTGATATACAATGAATGTTACCTGCCATTCTCTTATGATTATTAAATATGATTGGATGGTATGATCAATTTTTACTTTGACGAGGATAATCGCATGAATTCTTAGAACTATTAGTACCAGCTTATTTGTTTGTATTGTAATGTACTGTAATTACAATCATAGTTACAATAGTTTCTACTTGTTACCTGTAGAAATGATAACAGTATATAAAATATTTCCAAAAGAATACTAAACGAATAGCAGGGTTACTTTTGGACCATACCAACCTACCACAACATCACTGCATAATAAAGCACATACTTAAAAAAGTATACGATGAAGAAATTGATCTGCAACAACTGTTTCATTAATTTCTGGCTGCCTCATGACAGTATTTCACTGAAAGCAGCTCACTCTCTAGCCCCAACTTGTAAACCAATCAATTCATTTAAAATTACTGTATAAATACATTTTTCTAAGAGAGGCTTGAACATACGTGTTGGAAAGGTTTTTAAATAAAGGTGTAACTTGATTTAATTTGGTACAAACCTTCATGAATAGAAATTGTTCGTTGACCGGCAAACCTTGACATTTCAGGTTATTTTTGATTCTTCTTCAGTCATTTATGTAATAATGTAAACTGGAATTGAAAATAAAGCAGGATATCTCAGAGAGATGTAAATATGATTACTTTTTTTTTTTTACTTTATACCCCATTGGAATTTTAAATCTTCATTGCTGTCAAATTATTTAGATGCGTGGGACATAAAAAGTGATGCTCATACTTGCCTTTAGGAACCAGGATACTGTTGACACGTAGGCCAATAAATATGTCAGAAGTGGATGTCATTTTATGCTTAGGCAGAGATAGGTAGGTGTACGAGGATCAGGAGGCGCCTTATTTCCTTTAATTTTATACAGCGGACTCTTGCCTTTTTTTTATATATATAATGGAATTGGAATTTAAAGAATTTATTATAATCATAATTTGTTCTTTATATATTTCCGATAAAATCAATAACAATGTATATTGGTACTACTGGAGTATCGGGAGTCCAATGGTTAAATCCACCTGACGGGAACCTTGATTTTTGTAGATCCTCCACCCCCCCTCCACCCCGGATATAATGAAACCCTATAATTTTCAGAAAGGAACTCCATCTCCTTGGTTAACGGTAGTTGTATAACGAGTTGAACTCTTGACAACGGGTATTTTCATTTTCCATATATATCCTCGTGGTGACAATTTTTGATTGATTGTTGTTAAAAGGTTTCAGATTAAAGAAAATTGTTAGAATTAAATAAGTTTGGTAATTGCCGACATGGGACTAGGATGAGTGGAGTTGGGCTTCGAGAAAAATGTTATTCATACTAAAATTGCTGTTATAGACATTTTTCTCGAACTAAGCGTGATTCAGGCCCACATTATCAAAGCTACATTCAACAAGATAACATCAATATAAGTATGTAATGGATATGAGTGAATATGTAATTATATAAACATACATTCACATAATATAATGAAAATATTATCTTAAGAGCTAAAATATTATAAAATTAAAACATTACACTTTTAATTGAACATGTTGTCTATATAAAGAGGCAAGAATACGTCATGAGATATATGACTAATGCATTGCCGTCTGTGAAACCACTCGAAACTACTTCCTTTTTGGGAGATCCAATTTAAATAAGATTCGTAGGGGCAATGACATGCAGGAAATACAGGTCAAAAGCTCATGTCATTACGAGTAATGAAAAGGGACCGGTTGTTCTTGAGCTTATACTTTGTACGTGATTTACATTGCATTCAGTAATGACTTGAATAAATTGATGTCATCCAGCCAGAGATGAATGTAACTTATTCAATAATACTTCCTAGTGCGTTTTTTTTTTTTTCACAATTTCCCTTGAATCTTCCTTGAACCGAGTACATTCTAAATCCACCGCCATGCAGGGGGTGAAGAAACTAAGCAGTTATCCCACAAGCAGTAATGGTTACCCTGGTGATCTTATTTCACTATCCAATCTCAATTTCTCCCTTAGAAACCTATGTAAAAAGGAATTGAAGTGAGTAATGTTCAATATGATAGGTCATTATCTAGATTTGAGGTTCATTGAAGGCTGGAAACAGAAACATACAAATAACTCACCAAATAATAGAGTTACGAAACCGAATAGAACAACAGCAGTAGAACATTAAATTTGCAACAAGATTGGGAATATAACATTTTTTGATTCGACTCAAAAAATTTCGAATAACCCCCACTCATAATGGTCCAATTTTAGTCAATAATATCATACCATGAGTACAGACTTAATAGCTGATTTCCCTAAAGGAAAATCTGTTAAAAAATACTTACACATTGGGACCAAAGCCAAAGAAAGGAATAACCTGACCAAATGCGTCTAGATGAGTAGGGCCACCTTCACTCAGAAGTGCTGAAATCTATGTTTATATGTAGGTGAACACAGCAGTTCAATGATATGCTAAGTTCAGGGACCAGTCGGTTAGCTGGTCCATTTCAGTGCTTGTTGAGAATGTCGTGGTAGCGGAGCCTTCCGAGGAAGGTTAGATTGAGGAATTATTCTCTATTTCTAGAACAAAAATAAACCTTTTAACCTAGTTTTGGAAGTATTATTCACAAAATTAAGGACAAACCCTGGTGGTACAACTGTCTCATACAGCACATAGCATACGCTGATTATGCGACGACTGTTAGAATTATCGTAGAATTCACTGGGGCTTTGGGAGTGTTTGCTTGAGGAGTTTAAGATTTAGGATTTACTATATAATAATATTACTTGTTGGTGGGGTTTCATGAACGGATTCATTTTTGACTCCATTGCCATTCTCTAAATGTCATTTGGCGACGACCTACGATTTATTTGATAAACGTGTGAGTCTTAAAGAATACTTAAAACAGTTTACCACCATTACCATAATACGGCTTTTTTCTTTAATCATAGATCACAGAATTTTTTGAAATGTTACACGGCTTGGAGGTATAATTATGACGTAAGGCTGCGGTCCGATTTCTCATAAACTGACCTGTAGCAAGTCCTTGAGCAGTTGCTGTTTCCGAAAGCCGGTGTAGGGGGTGGGTGTGTTGGAGGTAATTGGGCATATTTATGCCAGGTTCAGATAAGGAACGGGATTGGTCCTTGCTCCACTGACCCACTGCTTCGCACTCTGCCTTCTTGCATTGCTGCTGCTTTGCGTAGGATTTATGTCCACAATATGTCACCTTGATTACTCAAAGTACTTGAATAGAGGTAGATACATGCCACGGCGATAATACTAGAACACAATGAAAATACACTCAAATATAAACTTTATCCTGACCCCATGAAAAGAATACTACATCACAGTTGTTATCATCTGGAAATTGAGTATTATTTTTCTCCCTAAAATCCATCGGACGTGTAAAATTTAATACAGAGCGTAAAAAATGATGAGAAAAAGTGTAAACAAAAATCATGTTTGCACACGAGAAATATGTAAATATATATACCTACTATTTAAATTTCACATAAAAATATTAATCGAAGAATGTATCCTCCACATAATAGTAGCTGTGAAGACATCTTGGCTGTTATTTTTAAAGTCCGCTATTTCCCACAAGGCCACTTAAAACTTTATAAAAAATAAACAAAAAATCTCTATTTTAATAAAATTAAATCTTCAACAAGTTTGTCAGGTGACCAGCCTCTAGGAAAAAGGAATGAAATTAGGTTTACCAAGAGTCAAAACATTAACTCACAAGGCTAACCTGAATCCAAAATCACACATTGTTTTCCATTAATGACATATTTCTAATGAAAAAAAAAATAAACCTTGTTTTGATCAGTAGAATACGGAACCATTCAGAAGAAAACATCCCAGTTATTTCTGTGACATAAAGCAATTTACACACGAAATGCTTATTTAATCATTCAAACCCATTTAGTGCAATGGCTATATCCTAAGATTTTTATGGAGATGCCAACCAAAGAATTTTTACTCCGTTAAGAGGACTGCTGCCTTTCAATAGTTGTAAGGTCAGATTCTCAAACCTCTGGATGATTGACTTCCCGACCTTGCAATGTCAGCCGACATCTGTTAGATTCTTTGCAATATACATATGTATACCCACATCTGCTCTTCGTAAAGTCCTGTTAAAACCAACTCCACGAACGATACACACCACGATTGTGTCCGTGAACGGTGTAAAACAGCAGTTTATTTGTATCTATAAGCCTTGATGGTTTTAGACGATTCTATAAAAAATAACAATTTAAAAACAAGGTTCTATAAGTCGAAGCTTGGAATTCAATGCGTTTACTACCCTTCTGAAATGAAAATGGAAATTTACTTCTATAAATCAATTAGAAATTTGAACTATCTCCATATCACCAGTACGCTGTCGAGTAAATTATTTATTAACGTCCACTTTTTGCAACTAAGGCTAATTGGGACGGGTTATCTACAGGTTGCCCCCCTTTTCTAGCCAGGGTGGCACCAGGATTTTATTTAATGATGACGCTGTCGAGTAGATTTTATAAAAAATATAGTAAAAGTAATAGACCCTAAACAAAGGCTCACAAGTATAATATGACTATGCCTGCTACAACAGCCAGAAAAGCAAAGTAGAGCTAATAAAAAGGAAAACTGAAAATGCCAATAATCTTATAATGAATATAATTATTTATTTCTTCTAGGCGAATTGTGAGTGTGAAAGGCAAGTAAGAAAAAAGCAATAATACAAATAAAGGTCCGTTACGCAGGTGGTGATTAAATTAAACAAATTTCTCACCTGGTACAATAAATACCACGCTGATAGTGGCATCCCGTAATCTATTCTCTATTTATTCTGTTCACGATCAGCTTTAATATAACTTTAAAACATACTAAAGTGGAGATGTTGGTTGGAATCAGATGTGTAGCAGGAATAAGTCCCCTAAGCTTAATCAATCTCAATTTTTTAAGGTAAAACTTTATTTTTTTGTATTAAATGCCCACCTTGTACTACTAAGGATTATCTGAACAGTTTACAGGTTATCCCTTTTTCTAGCCAGGACGTGACGAGGTATTGACTTAGTGAGTTATTCACGAAGTAAATTGCAAGTTCATTTTAGCAAGTTCATTAAGAACAACGCCCAACTTTATATATTGTACTAGTCGTATTACCCATCATCGACAGGTTGAAACTGAAATAATTTCCAGTGGAAATATAAAGATTGGATTAGTGGAAGCACTAACTAACCTATTTGTTTCTATCAAATTAGCCATATTTATAGTTTTAAGATTTGAGAGTGGAAGGTTTATTGGACGTATATTGATGAAGTTATTATTGTTCTTGGGATCAAAGAAATCTGACTTCCTGCCAAAATTAAACAATTGTATCCTCTTAGCATCTGGAGAAAAAATATAACTGGTGTAATTTAATACCATAGAAGAATGTATGAGGTGCTAAGCAAACTCGAAAGAAATTAGAAACTTTGTTAACAGTCTTGTAGGTTGATATAAAAATGGTTTCTCCCGGAATTCTAATTAAGATTATTCTCATCCCCACTCCTATCAATGGTAGAGGTTCATAATATAGCCTATTTTAACCGAATTCATTCCATAAATAAACATGAAATACATTCATTAGCCACCAAGAAGACAGAATTTTGAAATGAATACATGAAAGCAACGTCGTAGGGCCGAAAAATGAACATAATTCGTACTATTAGTATTTCTAATAAAATGAATATTAACGAAGATATTGACAAACAGAAGTTTTGAGTTCAAAGTGCCCCCCCCCCTCTCCTAACTCCCAAGTCGATAGTAGTAAAGTATAAATGAGCCCACGTTGGCAATATTTATATCTGCGATACATATTGAGAAAAAAAATCACACTTCTATCTAGACAGCTCTCCATTATTATGGAATAATAATGAATTATAATGACCGAGAGTCGGAAGTCAAAATTCTAAAATCTAAAAAACATTTTATGACTCTTATGACGACATCCAGAAAGGTATTGAGAAACATGTTTATTGACTTCCAAGTAAACACCCCCCTTCTACCTTGGGACAATTGACCCACAAATATTAAAGTTCATTTGGGCTGTTTTTGAGTGACTGAGTGACGAACAGGTGGACAGACAGACAGACAAGATTTTTAATTTCGATGTCATTCTTCTAAGATGAGAACAAAAATTGATTCTTGCCAAATTTAAATAGAAAATCAGACAATCCTTAGAGTTTTATTTATATAGATTATATTTATGGAGTTATCCGTATGTAAACAAAGTAAGTAGGAATCATGGTTCTACTCCACAATAGGAATTCATTTAGTGAAGAACTCATTAAATAAAATCCTTAGTCCCACCCTGACTAGAAAAGGAACCTGGAGATAACCCGACCCGATTTGCCCTAGTTGAATAAAGTCGACGTAAATAAATAACAATATCCACAAGAATATAAACACATTGTTAGACATTTTTAAGTTTTTGCAGAAATATATTTTTTATTAATATTTATTAATGCCCACTTTTTGCTACTAGGACTAATCGGGACGGGTGTCTACAGGTTACCACCCTTTTCTAGCCGGGTGGATCTAAGGATTTTATTTAATGAGTTCGTCACTAAATAAATTCATATTGCTCAGGCGGGATCCGAACTCGCCAGCTCTAGGTTTACCATGTGAGATTATTTATTTATTTATTTTGGTAAATGATAGGGATGAAAAAACTGCGCTAATCCTTCACAAGTCTTTATTACAAACCGTAACTGCTGTAATAAAAGCATGCTTATAATAAATAACTTTTGAAGAATTGACGAAATTATCTTTCGTACTTTTAATGATTGCCCTAAACTCCTCAGCAATATATATATATATATATATATATATATATATATATATATATATATATATATATATATATATATTACGAACGTAACTTTTGGATTCCAGAGTGCGCAGGAGGAATTTATTTAGTGTAGAATTCACAAACCAGCTCCACCCGATAAATAACTTTCATTATCTCCCTTTTAGAATCGGGATATTACATGTGATGTGTTATCTAATTCAGTAAATGAAATGAGTATTAGTGGGGATTTATTTAGCTCTGAAAAAAAAAGTCCGTCACGTAGGGGCAGCGTAGACTAAGCATATTTCCCAAGCGAAGTTTTAGAATATATAAATGTACATAGTTTTACACTTAACACCAACATGAATATTAAGAGAACAAATACAAATGACAACGAGAAATATTTCAGTGAGGAGAGAAATATGAGTGTTAAGGCGTTGTTCTTAATGCACATTAATTCATTTCAAAGGCTCAATGGTTCAATGGTTAGCCATATGAGTAAAATAGCTTTAATATCACATGGTAAACCTAGAGTAACGAGTTCGATTCCCGCCTGGGCAATAGGAATTAATTTAGTGACGGAATCATTAAATAAAAACTTTAGTCCTACCCTGGTTAGAAAAAAGTTGTTTACCTGCAGATAACTATCCAAATTAGCCATAGTAGCAAAAGATGGGCGTTAACAAAAATATTAATAATAAATAATTTCAGTAGTCGAACTCCTAGTGGAGAAAGGTAATTTATTTATTGGCGGACTCACTAAACAATCCTAGGCTTTCTAGAAGAGGTGGTTTACCCGTACGTAATCCCTGTCTCGATTCGCCCTAGTTGAATTAAAAAGGTGTATATTAGTTGCATATAAATTTAAATAAATTTCGCCAGTATTTTGCGAAATGCTAAATACCACTCGAAGGAAGCCGAGAAGAAAACTAGCATCAAATAAATAAAACAAGTTCTCCCACTCAACGTTCGCTTTATGACACGAATATCCTCGTTGGCCCTGGATCTTTTTGCTAAGTTCATTATATATGCATTCAAGGCAAAATAAGGTATAAAAATTCCAGAGCATCTCCAACATTAGGCATCCTTTCATCCTCCCACAATTCATTTTTTTTCCTGCCTTTTTATAAGCAATTTTATATTATTAAGGGTAATAACCTGCAGAGAACTCGCCCTGATTAGAATTCGTAGCATAAAGTGGGATACAAGAAATAACTTAAATACTTTATATTTTTGGTATTCAACTACCCTATTATTAATGAATCTCGGTTGTAACATTAAAATTGTTATGAAATCTCAAATGATTGATTTGAGCAGAATTTTTAAATAAAACGTTATCGAGAAAGATGTTTTGTTGACTTTTCAACTGAGTTTATTTCATTAAAAAGACGAGTTGAAAATTCTGTCAAGCAAAGCCCAAGTAAAATACACACAAAATACGCCTTATATAATACATTGTACATCTTTCTTAATAAGAAAACCGATTTAAACAAGATTTCAAATTTAAGTTTAAATGAGATGTTTAGTAATATAATAGCTTGAACTGAAAATCGTAAGAGTAGTCGCTTACTCAAGAATACACATGGAGAAGTACAAATAGCTCCCTTCATTTTTTATTTAAAGAGATTGGCTTAAAAAACAATTTTTGCAAATTAATTTGTTAATGATTTGGTTATATAGCACTTTTTGAACCAAAGAATTTTATTATATTAACGGAAATATTAAATATTTTGTAGTTAACTGCCCACCACTCTTGTTGCGATTATTTATATTGATATGATATTTATGATGCGTTTCAATATCTAATTTGAAAATGATTAGTCTTAGCATAACTTGTATATTTATATTTGCTTGTACCTCACTTTTTTTTATCATCTTGTAGGTGAGATCGATCAACATTTGAGGGCATTTTTCGAAAATCGCAGCTTGAGTGCAACGGTAGAAAATGTTCTACATGAGAAGTCTGAAAATAGAAATATATCCGTTTAGTTTAGTTAATTCAAATTTGTAAAAAATCTATTGTGCACCAATATGTTATTAACAAGAATGTGCACCAAAGTTTTGTGTATATGTGCTTGAAATTGGAGGCGTTCTAAATGTTTATAGTAATTCTATGTTTGTAATTTATATTATATTATTGTAACGTCCAATTTTTGCTAAAATGGCTAATTGAGACGGGTTATCTACAGGTTACCATCCTTTTCTTGCCAGGGTGGGACCACGGAATTTATTTAATGAGTTCGTCAGTAAATTAGTTCCTACTGCCCAGGCGAGAATCGAACTCACCACTCTAAGTTTGCCATGTGAGATTAAGGCCAACGCATCAACTCACATGGCTAACCTGAGCCCTGTAAGTTAATAAGGAACATACAAATAATAAAGGTATAAACTTTATTATAACTTAAAATTATAATAAAGTTATAATTTAAACTTTCTCAATATGATATAATATAAATACTTGATTGTATTGGCTGGAGTGTGATAAGGGTGTTGGAGTGTGAGGTTCTGGACGGATACAACAGGTAAACACCCTCCCCTGATTCCTCCACATGCTAGATCTGGTGGCGCCATCCATAACATTAGATATCGACAAGGACAAACAGGTTCTGGTATCTTATTAAGTAATGTCATGGAGCCAGTAAATTAAGTTATTATATCCTTGAATAAGATGTTTTAGAATTAATCATTTTGATGTATTTATTTTGGAGCAACTTATTTAGTCAGGTGATGGTGGAATCCCTAGCACTAACAATTATGAACAGTGATTGCAGTACATATTGCTTTCTATTTAACTCCTTCTTAAAAAAAAAACCTATTCACGAATGGAATTGTAGGCTAAAATAAAAGGATTGGTTCAGAGTCGGCAATAGGAACGAATTTAGTTTCCCATTAGCCATTGTAGCGAAACGTGGACGTTAATAAATAATCTGTAATTCAAAGTCTAAAAACATATTTAATTATACAGCTCACGGAGATTTGAGCTAAAAGGATGTCACCAAGTAGTAGATCCTCTTGACAGGGAACTTACTATCGTAAAAGCGATAATACATTTCAGTTTGTGAGTCTAGCAACTATTTATCCATCTTCATAAAAAAGTACTAACTTACTTCCATTCTTCAATGAAAATTTTTTCCAGAGATATATCCGAACATTACATCCAATGTGTAATGAAATGTATTCATTTTCTTTAAATTTTAACATAACATAATGGGGTACTTAATATGAAAATATGTTTGTTTTCCATAAAGCATTTACTAATATTATGCCAATTAATTTCTTTACATATTATTAAAAAACATTTATACATTCTTCACAAAATTAGCTCAAATTTCATGAATACGTTTTATACAATTTTTTAATTTAATAATTAGATATAATAAATTAATTGTGAAAATATGATCTATTTAACTCCACTTTTTACTACTCTATGACGGAAGGTCTACAGAATAATGAAAACTTCAAATGATTATTAAACATCATTTTTCCTTCTCTACTAGTTTCGAGTCCATATGACGTCTCATCAAGAGAAATTCTACTACAAAAAGGCAACTAAAGTAACGGCTACAACTTTCTATAGGGCCTTCTACTAGCCGTGCCAGTCGGAGAATGGCTTACAAAGCATAGCGGGTCAAGTCTGCTGATTTATATCGATACGTCACGAAATACAAATATATCGATTATCCCTAATGAAGTGTAGCAAAAATAGTAAATGCGAGATTTATAAGAAGAAGAAGAAAGAAAATTTATTTGGACCAATACATAAGTATTATACACAAAATGTTAATATACAAGATTTGTTAGAAAATTATTATATTTTGGTACAACCTTGGGCGTAGTCGTTCTTCAGTGGTTGAACCTAAATTATAATGGGTGGCTCCACTTGATATGGGAAGGCTGCCATGATATTTCCTTAAAAGTTGTTGAATGTGAACTGAAATAGGAGCAACCTCCAATTCCCTATGGATTTGGCTGTTCCTACCTAAAAAACCAGGGGGCATTTGCCGTTATTCGAAGTACTTTGCTATGGAAGGACAAGAAATTTATAATTGATCAACTATTACTTTAAAGCTTCAAATAAGCTAAAATATATATAATTCACATGTTTTGTCTCTGTTTTCTTATTGATCACATTTTTTATGATGTGATCTAATTTTTTTTTTCATTCTTTTGTTACCTTTCCCCCATAGATTAGTAAAAATAAATGAATTCCGTTAACAATTTTAATGACACTCTCACTGAGTATATAATATGAATTTTTAATTTACTAACATGTTTTATTATTAGACATAGATTTATTAAAGGATGACATCCTTTAAAGTGAATCTCACATCCAACTTGAATGTGAAGTCCTTTCAATATAGGATTCATATACGGCAGAAAGGGAGAATACAATTTGATTTGGCTTCAATATGATAGACATTTTTTTTTATATGTCTTTATTCCATTTCTCTACTAGCAAACGTTTCATAATATGCTTTAAATGTTGAAGAGACGAATGTGTAAAGCAATAGTATCGAACAAACCTTGAAAAACGAGGGAAAGGAGTGGGATGGAGCCAAGAGACTAGATCTCATTCGAGATATAGTTGACTGACTGGCTCACAATCTATACAAAGCAACTTGAAACTGGAGATTGATGATCGTTTGTCATAAACATTTAAATTTTCGGAATCTAATTTTTTTATGGAACAATAAGAAAACGACTATAAAACATTATTCATTAACACATTTTCAGGTAATCTTTAGATGATTTCATCACTGTTTGTAGTTAATATTACTCAACGATCAGCATTAATAATTATGGTAAATTTTTAAGAAGCATTAGGATCATGCAATAAAATTTTCAGGATAGGGGTTAGCCCTGATATTTATTTAAAATGTAAAATTATGTTTTGCATGTCTAAATTTGTATAGCGCACTGCCGAATATTATCCATGAAAAGAAGTGGGGGGGGGGGAGTTACTGAATGCAGAAAACATGAAAGTACGAACAACCCGCCTAATACTTGAGTTACGAAAAAATGCATTGAATAACATTGTATCACACTAATAGTAATAACAAGATTGGTACTATAACATTTAACGATCCGAGTCATAATAGACATATTTTGAATTTTATAATACCCTCCACTCCCCTCCCCACTAAACCCCCACCATTCCAAATCCGATTTCAGTAAATAACAAATATGATCTTTAGCCCTGACTGAAACGGTTAAATATCGAGTATGGTAGAGATCAAATAAACATTTTCGAGTAAAGGACAAAAAATTTTAATTCAAGACGTCATCATTATGTAACGTATTTGCATTTATCCCACAAAGAAAAGTTCAATGAAAACCATATTTGGAATTTACGCTTCAAATAAAAAGGGCCATGTTATGGCAGCTTATTATTAATATGAGAAGAGTAGTAGTGGGAGTCTACTGAAGGCAGAAAAGTAAAAAAATGCAAATATCTCTGTTAATAACCAATCTAGAAAAACACATATATAACAACATTCATAGAAAATTAAATTTTCACTAAGATTGGTCCTATATACTTTATCGATCCGGCTTATAATAACGGAGATATTTAGAATTTTAGAAATTCCCCAGATTGGTCCGATTTCTGCCTTTTACGAACTTGAATATGCTTTTTACATACAACGATTAAATATGGAGCTTGGTAACGATATAACAAAAATTGTGACCGCTAGAGCGTTAACAGACAAATATATTTATATATCTATATATCTATATGTATGTACACAGTTTCGAACGTACGTAATTTTTGCTATCTCTTAGGTAGGATCGATGGACATTTGAGTAAGACCTCAATATGAGATTTCCCTTCAGGGGAAATCTGTTTAAACAATATTATGTTACTATCTATGATACCCACAGTTTGTACTAAAAATACTGTTAAATATAATGATTTTCATTAAATTAAAAATTGAAAAATGAATTAAATGAAAATTAATTAAATTAGGGTAGGGGGGGGAGTTTGATGACTTGGTATATGCATCAAATATTCAACAAAGAAATTCCAATTGCTCATGCGCGAATCGAACCTGCAACTATAGGTTCACCAAATATATTCAGACTAACACCACTATTACTTTACTCCAAACTTCGATTAAAAAGTAAAATTTTTTCGTAGTTTATTTTGTTGCTAGGATAGTTGGCAGGAAAATATTAATTCCATTGAAAAGCACATTTTTAAGTGATTGATAAACGTGTAGTTTGGCAGACAATAATTTAAATTGTTAAATTATTGTCCTCAAATTAACCTAAACCGTGATAAACATGTAAATAGAATTTTCGGCAAGCCTTAGAGATATATTTGAATAGATAAACGAATAAGAACAACTTCCTCTCCAGAGAGTCAGTTACCACAGCATGAAAGATCTATTAAATAAAACCTATGACCGACCTGTTTAAGTTCATGGTTTGCCTACTTCTCCTTAACCCTAGGTTCGGATTGCTCTATCTAATTTCACTGAAATCTAGTGGAGGTCATCCATGAGTGCCTTACCACGTCAGTGGGGCGTTACATATCGAAATAGTGTTCGCTCAAATAGAACAGTGATACATCAATCGTGCTAGCCTGGATAGAGGATACCAACAGCTATAAAATTCGTCGACACCCACCCCTTGAATTACTTTTTCTCATTTTGACCTTGAATAAAATATTGAAGTATCTGCCTTGAAAGGCGGGGGCGGTAGGGTGAAGGGCTCCCAGATGTAGGTTACCTTCACTGGCGCCCAGAAAACGCCATTAGTTCCCTGCTTCATTGGGGGTGTGGCTAGAGATAAATCAAAACATGCATTTGGTATCTCATTTTTAGCTTTCTCTCTTGTGGCTAATAGTAGCTGTAAAGCACTACCTCTCTAAAGAAAATTTCTATTTAAATATTCTAACTCCTTTTTTTCTATTTGCTTATTAGCAGATTTTCCTTAAGGCAAATCAGTAATTGAGATTTTACTCATGACGCCATTTTCAAAAAAATGCCTATCGATTCTACCTAGGCGATGGGGTCCGTTCAAAACTATATATATACTAGTTGACCTGACAGACCTTGTCCTGTCTTAATTATGAATAATGAATTCTAATTGGTATAATTAATAAAAAAAATTATCCAAAAGCACAGTGCTCATTATTCTAATGCTTTGTGATTATAATTAGAAGGTAAATTTTATTGGTATTCCGAGAAGGGAACAGGTGACATACATCAGGTCATGTGAAAATATTGATTCAAGATACCACAAGTACTTAGCGACTGTCATTATTTATCGACATTACAAATGCTATGGAACGTGTCAGCACCGGAAATTGTCGCCCATAAAATAAATTTGCAAAACCCTGTATCTACAAGTGTAAACAGATAATAAATATACGTAATACAGGATATTGTAAAGTGAATTGTTTGTAACACCATGTGGCTGTCAAAATACTTTGCCTTAACTGCCATTCCCCCATTATCTTTTTTAAACACACAACGTTTATCGGTCCAATAGCAACGATATGGCGTGAACTGTAATAGAGTTCCACGTCATTCTCGTAGCAACTCGATGAGGGTTAAATGCAACATTTCATATTGTTGATTTTGATTCCACTGTTCGTTCAACTTCATTCCGTGTTTCGCAAGCTCGTTAGTTTGACATGCTGTTGCATATCTTTGACATGTAGAATTGCGATTTCTGCGACTAACGTTTTTACGTCTAATTACTGGCATTTTTAAACAGTCAAAACATCAGCATAAACAGCCAACAGTTGTCTAAACTACTAAGCTGTAACATTAAAAATGTTTATATTGTCAAAAGCACTAAGATCATAATTTCTTGATTAAATTAGACGTCATGAGAAGAATATATGTATTACTCTAGCTTTTTCCTAATTTCTGAACATCTTCGGCACAAAATCGAGAGAAGCGCTCATGTCAGCGAGATTACATCAGGTTTGAGGTTATATTAGAAAAGTTAATATGGTCGTTAAGTTTTCTTAAATTTTCTAAAGTTCCGCGAAGCTTTCTTAATTTTTTTTCTTCATAAGAACCTTCTCCCGACAAAAGCACAACAAAAAAAGAAGTAACAAAATTGGCCCAGCGTGATGCCATGCCCAAGGGAAATAGTGATTCATTTATCTATATCTATATGTATATGCTAGCTAGAATACCCGGCGTTGCTCGGGTAATCATTTTTGACTGAATATTGATGGTATTTTTACAGCAAGGCTTTAATGTGTACAATTCACTTCCCGTCTCAACGTATAGCCCAGCCGTAAGGTCTATTTAATGATACTTATAGATTAGAAATTTTATTTTTGAAGAATAAATGAAAATCAATCCCTCTCCCCTGTTTGACACAACATGAATGATAAAAAACATAATGATGGATAATATTATTATAATTAAATATCATCGATAACCTATATATTTCCTATCAATAACTAATCCGAGCTTAGTTATATACACTAAATTAATATACATATTAGTAAACGAGAATAAAAATTAAATCAATTGAGGCTAGCTAAAGTACCCAGCGTTGCTCGAAATATCTTAATAATAAAAGTATTTGTTGTGTAAGGCTTCACTATCCACACAATAGGGGTAATCAGTTATGGAGGTTGTACTCATGATGGGATTTTCGAAAAATTTCTTCAAAAGTCCATCGACCCTACCTAGGAGATGACGAAAATGAGGTTCGTTTGAAATTTTAAAAAATCTCTGACTGTACATTGATTTTTTTCGAAATCTCAAGATACTTTTACGTTTCACATTCCCTAAAAACGATATCTGCAATTTGTTTCTTTGGTGTCTGTTGGTATGTTTGTTACCTTTTCACGCCCAAACTACTGTACCTAATTTTATGAAACTTGGTATGTATATTACTATTAACCCAACTTACACTATAGGCTATACTAATATTCTCAGAGACGAACAGGAGTTATAAGGGGGTGTGAAATAAAAAATTGCGATATTTCGTTTCCTCTTAGTTTTTCGATGAAGCTTCACATGGCAAAAGTTGTTTATTTTGTTATTTAAACGTATCATGGAAAAATTAAAATTAGATTTTAATTTAAAAAATTATATATTATTGAAAATACAAATTTCTTAATAAGTTTATAAAATATTATTTGCAGATATGGAAGAGTCTCCAAGCGCGAAGGCCATATTTCTTACTATATTCAGCTTCTTAAGGTCTTCAGTTAATGCTGGACATTCTTCTATGATGTGATATATTAGATAGTGGAGTCTTGCACTGACGACAGAGCGGTGGAGGCTTGTTGGTAATAAGATCGAAATGGGTCATGTGAGTGAGGCCTATGCGCATTCCCGTCAATACCACTTCCTCCCGTCTCTTCCCTCTGTATTTACTTAATCATGGCTTGGTTGTATTTTTTATATTCCTTAATTTGTTGCTTAATGGGACTTCTTGCTACAATTGCTCCGAAGTCGGGGTTTTAACCAAGTCTTGACGCAATAAGACTCGTTAATAGTAGGGTCTTTTCCTATGTCCTGCTTCCTTGGCTGCCTTATTTGCTTTCTCATTTCCTGGTATCCCAGAGTCCAAAGGAATTGTACTGATCTATTAAGAAAGTATAATGTGTCTAAGTAATTTCTAATGCTGTTGAGTATTTGTTCCGATTTCTTTAAATTTTCTATACTCTTCAGAGCGGAGAACAAGTCAGATCATATAAATATCATAGAATTATTGCATTCAATGGCTAATTTCAATGATAAAGATATTGCCTGGCGTTCAGCTGTGTATACAGATGTGTTTTTTGGGATGGGTTATCTACAGGTTACCGCTCTTTTCTAGCCAGGGTGGGACTATGGATTTTATTTATGTGTCCTATGGCCCAGGCAGGAATCGAACTCACAACTTTAGGTTTACCATGAGAGATTAAAGGCAACGCTTTGACTCTTTTAAGGTTTTTGTTATTAATTAATGCCTACTTTGTGCTGCCAAAGCTAAGTGGGACAGATCACCTATATATTACCACCTTTGTCTAGTGGTAAGAATGTAAGAAGAATCCCATACTTGATGGGAGTAAGAATTTTATTTAATGAGTTCGTCACTAATAAATCCCTATTGCGCAGGCGGAAATCGAACTCTCCTCTTTAGGTTAATCACGTGAGTTAAGGCGATTACCTAAACCTCTGCCTGATTTGTTTAAAGTAAAAATAAGAATTTAATTCCTCTTAGTTTACACCCACCTCTTCCTAAGGGAGGCAGACAGAATTAAAAGTTAGTTCTTTCAAATTACATCAATATTCATATGAATGTGCATGAACATCAAAATAATGTAATAAACTCAAGACAAATAAATTAAATAGTGTTTTAGTAGAACTTTAATGTCGTTGCGAACTTTATATATTTATATTCTTTTGTACAAATATTTATTTACACTGGGTCTTATCATTGTAAAAGTTCTATTAATTCAGAAATTATTTTAGTTTCAGAAAAGAAATTTTTTTTTTTTTTTTGTGGTAAATAAATCCACCTGGTTCCTGAAGACTGGCCCGTGATATTTCATGGTGTATCTGCAAGTTTTATTTATAGCTCTAATCTGGCCACTGACATCACTTCTGACACAGAGAATGCATTTATAAGGTGGGTGTGATTTGAGTACCGTGTCGCAGACAGCTTATTTTTAAGGTCATCCGGAGTCCTGGTCTATAAAACTAAGCCGTCCATATATGTTACATCTCTTTAGAATTCATTTACATTTTTTCTTATTCGAGTAAGATGAGTCAAGAGAAATATCATTAAAAAAAAAAAAGTAAGTTAGAAGCGTGCCCTGAGCTTATTTCAGCAGATTTCCCTTTTATTTTTCCACATCAATTTGGATTTTGAAGTTCTGAAAATAGATCTATGTAAAGACGAACGATGCTTGCAAGCTCATCAGGAGCTGTGTGATTAATGAATTTTCACAATAATGTACAGGATATTTGATTTCTTCTCCCACAGAAGATTTTTATACAAGTGAGTAGGAAGGTCCAGAAGGAAAGGAATGCTAAGTCAACAATGAGGGTAATTTTAATACCCATCCCTAACATTTCAAGGTTAGAGCTACCAAAAAAATCATCGATCAAAAGTTATTCTAAAATTTGTAGCTAACTGCCATATACCTGATGTAGTAAGTATATAAAACGAGATATGGTATGCTTTGGTTACCCTTCAAATCTTTCCACTACAATGCTCCAATTATGGTCATTAATGATTATCAATGGGTTTGTTTTTTATCTCAAAAACTAACTAGCAGACGGAAAATATATAGGATTGAAAGAAATCATGTCCCTAATCAATCCCTGTCCACTGTTTGACACACCGTGAATAATTCAAATCATAATCATGGATAGCATTTAATATAATTAAATATCAACTATTAAGTATTTCCTGACAAAAACCAATCTGAGTACACATTGAGAGCTTAGTTATATACATAAAATTATACACGTAATAGAAATGTGAGTAGAAAGCCATTTCAACATTTCACAGGAAATTAATTAACACAATTAACTGTGTTAGCCTCTCGACAACTTCCACTCTGGCTTGAGTGTTATCAAAATTGCTTTATTAACAATATGTATTCAAAACATTAAAAAAATCTATTTTTATAATAATTTATATACCTGGTCTAAATAATAAAGAGTGGTACCCAACAAATAATTAAATTTATATCCTAAAAGCGAGGTGAGGGAAAGAGATTGTAGCCCTCCCTGCAACGTCTAATCATATTGAGTTTTTGTTTTAATGGCATTACCAAGTAACGTTTAATAGTCATAGATAGTACATTGTACTTTTAATAACGTAAGCATATTAGAGGAAATAAGATAATATACACCACAGTTAAAGTGTTTGATTCCGCACAACTTCCGCTATCACACGTTGTGTTTAAGCATGACTTTGTTTAAATAAAACATTATACGAATTAAATAATCGAAATGCTCTTATAGTTTAAATTCCTATTGGAAATAAATAACTTAGTTATTTTCTAATCAAAATAAGTAACAAATGAGGAGGGGAGGGGTAGATATTTGTATCCTCTCTTATCCAAATCATACTTAGAACTATCATATAAGTCTAAACATATAACATCATTTGTCATAATATGGCTATAATAAAAACGCTTTAATGAGTACCAATAAAATTGACTCCTGCTATAGTTTTTAGCGTATATCTCGTGTATACGTTGTTATTCGACAAAAGTGAATATAACAAAAGTTACTCTAAATAACAAAATAAATACCTTCTGATATGTACATGCCTGCCGAAAAAAAAAAAAGGAAAACGAAGTACGGCGATTTTTCATATAATACCTCCCGTACAACCCACACTCCTGGCCGTCCCTAGAAATTCTGGTACAGCTTAAAGATGTAATTAATGTACTGCGTTTCTAGTATCTTGGGAGTTCGTGGTCCAAAATTGTTGACCTTTACATCAATGCATCTTCAGCTTATTAGTTTATCATTAAATGTTACATCTTGGCTATCTGTATTTAACCAATGATTCCAAGTTAAATTTCAATGTGTAAACTATTTTCAATAATAATGAAATCATATGTATTCGAACGTTTTTTAGTAAAGTAGTATAAATTTCTAACAATTTACCAAGAGGAATATTCTAAAAAGTTTTCTTAAATTCTTACATAAAAGGTAGGTTACATTTACTTGTTTATAGAAACTAAGATAAGTACATTTCAATAAGAAATAGCTAATAAAAATTCATCCCTCGTTCAAGATTTGGATTTGGTAACAAATTCCAATTTTAGATATTCGAAATTTAGCCAATAAACTGAACTATGAAAAATTGAACACAATGAACACAGAAAGGATAAAAGGGAATTCAATGATAAAAAAATAAAACGAATCACGATACTCTTTCCCTTTATTATATGATATAAGTCCGGATACATAGTTCCATAGTAAATACATTTCCTGGAGTAGGGCAATCATTTTCATAATGAAATCAATCTAGCAAATTCCTACGATACATCGTCAACTCAGTAGACTGGAACACGTATAAAGTATGTTTTTTCTTCTGATGTGCCTGAACCTTTTGGCTTAAAATCCAGTAAAGACTACGTCAGCTAAGCAGCTTTCCCCCTCTAGTCATACCAACACAGATATCTACACATTAGGATCCCCATTTCTCTCATAGTAACCACATGGATGGCCTGAGCCTAGGTTAACTTTGGAGTTAGAAAAACCTCCGTAAAACAATAACTGTAGAAATAAATAAATGTGCATGGTGTTAATCACCACCTTACTGGATCTGACTCATTATAAAGGAGACATTTCAAAATCCTCCCCCTCTAAACCACTCCTTCCTTTTGGTCTGAGTTAACGCTCTAGGCCTTTCCTTTTTAGATGAAACGCTTAAATTCAACGATCAATCAAAAATTACGCCCCAGTTAGAGCAGTAACAGATACACAACGATCACTCACACATCTAATGATCAACTAATGCTTTGGTTAAAACGTTTTTTTCAAATGCCAATCAATCCTGCCTAGAAGACCATCGATTTCCGCTCAACTTGATGTATGTATATAAAATTGTAACGTTACGTTTTCGTTTTTCATGGAATTGAAACGATATCTACAATCTGAGGAAAATCTGAGATAGGTTATCGAATAAGTTTAGTATTCCGTAGTATTCTGATTTTTATGAATAATCTGATAGGTTGCAATGTATAAAACATTAAGGCTGCATTCTGATAGGCTGTTAAGAACAGGACATTTGGGCAATATTAGCAGATTTCCCTTAGGGGAAATCAGCTAATGAGGTTACACTCATGAAGGGATTTTCCATCAATCTTTTTTAAATAAAATGTTCATAAATTTTGCTATATAAATGTATGTCATATTAGCTATAAGCTGTTATAACATGAACCACTTAATTCCTAGGTTAAATACCAAATATGGTTTTCATTGAACTATTACTTTTTGAAGCACATGCAAATACGGAGTGGGATTACGTCATCAATTAGGGGCTCAGCTTAGCCATGTTAAAGCGTTGGCTTTAATCTAACATAATAAACCTAGAGAGGTGAGTTCGATTCCCGCCTGGACAAATAGGAATTTATTTAGTAAAGAACTCATTAAATAAAATCCGTAGTCCCACCCTGGCTAGAAAAGGGTGTTAACCTGTTGATAACCCGCCCCAATTAGCCGTAATTGCAAAAAGTGAACATTAATAAATAAATACAAATACGTCATCAATTAAAATTTTTAGTTCTTTACTCGAAAATGTTTATTTGACCTACACCATACTCGATATTTAGCTGTTTCAATCAACACTCAAAATCATATTTGTAATTGGCTGAAATCGGACCTAGAATAGAGGTGGTTTAGAGAGGAGCGGAATTAGAAAATTCAAAATACCTTCGTTATTATGAGTCTGAGCATAAAATGTTATAGAACCAACCTTATTAAACATTTGATTTTCTACGATCGTTGTTCTATGCCTTCTGTCTTCAGTAACCCCCTCCCCTTCTACTCATCGGTGTTTTACATATAAATAGAGAATACCTGTTGATATGAAGTCACAAGTGTTATAACAGTATGGGAAATCTGCTTAATTTACACAGCCTCTGCGTGACGGACTTTAATTTACTTGTGAATTTAAACTTTGTCCGTGGTGGTAACCCAATTTCGACTTTAGGCAATAATTAATACTCTTAGAAACAAAGAGGGTTAGTGAGAGAGGCTAGAAATTAAAAAAAAACGATATATCATTTACTATTTAGTTTGCAGCAAGCGAGAGCCAAGTTTTCCGTATAGCAAAGTATAAACTATGGTAGGAGTCAAGAATTTTTACATAGGCTTCTTACTAAGGAATAAATAGAAAATACATTGTGGGAAATCTACTGTGTTTTTTTTTTAATGACTTAAATCATATCAAGTTGAGTGAGAGTTTAGAGACGTTTAGTAAATATCTAGATTCTATGCTTGGGATCAATAAATCGTATTGTACATAAACAATATGGTAAATTAAGGAGTATTCTTCTATAGTTTCAAATTCGTAATAATCAAAAAGGGGGAGACAAAATAACGAATCTATCAAGGTTTTCAATTCCACACCATGATAAGTTGTGAATAACAGTTAATCTATGGTTACTATCTTATTATTAGGCAGGTACTGAACATTATCGAAAAGTGAAAGTTGAATGCGGTAGAAAAAAAATATTTCTTGAGTAAGAACTCGTCATTAGCTCTAAAGGAGATAGTAGTGATTTACTTTAGCCGAAGAGTTGGAAAGGTCGCCTTTTACGGTAAACTAGTGCTTGAGGGTCAGGGGCATGCCACCAGCCTGTCTAGAATCAGTCCTTCAAACATCTATTTCCAAATTTTTTTCGAATCCATATATATAAATGCCCCTCATGCAAGTGCTGTGTAAGCTAAGTACATTTTCCAATGTGTAACCAATGGAACTAACCAATTATTTTCTTTTTTTCCTGTAATTACAAGCATATGGAAATATGTATTTAAGATGAGCATGAAATGATTAGTGACAGTAACCACAAATTGAAAATTGAATGAGTAGAAAAGTGGTGTACTGTTAACTGAAATAAAACAAAACTCACATGACTCCATTAATATTTGAGATAGAGAAAACCCTTTTATTCGTCGGGGTTTTTACATAGAATGAGATCAAAAATATGTTATACCAGCACGTTGGAAATCTGTTTAGTTTCAATGAACCCCTACTTCTACTGATCTCACATTAACAATTAGCAATAATATATCATGAAATGTCTTACTATTAACTTAAATAAAGTATATTATTTTACATAATGTTTTCTCTATCTCAAATATTAATGGAGGCATGTGTGTTTTGTTTTATTTCAGTTAACAGTACACCGCACTCACTGAAAACAAGAAAGTACAAATAACTCGCTTATTATTTGAGTTAGGAAATAATAAATGTATAATAGAACAAATGTAGAACATCAATAGCTTAAGAAGATAGGCTCTATAACATTTTGCGATACGACTCATAATAAAAGTGATAATTTGAATTTTCAAAATTCCCTCCTCCTATTTCACCCCCGGTTTCTACCATTTACTAATACGATCTTCGGTGTGTAATGAAACAGCTAAACTTCGAGTATCGTGTACAAGAAACAAATATGTGCGATTCAAGACATCAAAATCTTAATTGATGACATCACACAACGTATTTTCAAAATTTCATGATAACTTTTCGTTTCACATGTCATAGACACCATAACTGCATTTTGTTTCTTTCGTGTATGTTTGTTTGTCTGTTTGTTACCTTTTCACGCATAAACGGCTGAACCGAAATTTATGAAACTTGGTATGAATATTACTACTAACCCAACTTAAACTTTAAGCTATATTAAAATTCTCTGAGATGAACAGGAGTGGGGTTATAAGGAAGGCCTGAAATTAAAAATAGCGATATTTCGTTTCCTATTGGTTTTTCGGCTAGTATGAACATAACAAAAGTTGTTTATTTTGTTATTTAGAGTAACGTTTGTTATATACACTTTTTTCGTATAACTTATTATAAACGAGATATACGCTAAAATCTATAGCGGAAGTGAACAATTTTATTTGACACAAAAGACTCAACCGAATTAAATAAAACTCGGTATGTGTATTAGCACTAACACCTTCATTATAATAAGCCATACTAACATTTCTTGAGACGGGCAGGAGTGGAGGTTGTAAGGGAGGCCTGAAATTAAAAATAGTGATATTTCATTTTCTATTGGATTTCCTCCAAATGTACACATGACAAAAGTTGTTTACTTTGTTATTTAAAGTAACTTTTGTTATATTCACTTTTGCTTTATAACATAGTATAAACGAGATATACACTACAGCTTTAGCGGGAGCCAACAATTTTGTTGGGCACTAACGATTGAACCGAAGTTAACAAAACTCGATATGTGAATTAGCATAAATTGTTCCATGATTATAAGCTGTATTAAAATTTGAAGGTACAAACGGGAGTGGGGGTTATGAGGAAGGCCTGAAATAAAAACTCGCGATATTTCATTGTCTATTTGTTTTTCGATTAACGTGCTCATAACAAACGTTGTTTACTTTGTTATTTAGAGTTACTTTTGTTTTATACATTTTTTTCGGGAACAATGTATGAAGCAAGTAATTCGCGTAGAAATATTCATATGTTCAACCATTCTTTACTACCAATCAACTACCAGGTACCTCACGTGGAATAATAAATTCAAATCTATGATAATATTTTGTCCTTAATAATTCAAATCTATGCATAATGCTCAGGAGACGGGAAAAATGACTATATGGAGGACAGTGAAGTCTTACATAAAAAATGAATTTTATTATTAACAAATCCACAGCAACGACAGGTATTAACCCTAAACACTGGGACGGGTAAATGTCAAAATATTGTGCAAAGTAAAGCAAAGTAAAAAATACCATCACCATTCAGCCTCAAATGAATTTCCGGGCGAAGCCGGGTATCGGAGCTAGTATATATAAAATGTAACCTCTGTCTGTACATTGATTTTTTTCTCGAAATTTCACGATAACTTTTCGTTTCACATGTCATAGACACCATAACTGCATTTTGTTTCTTTGGTATCTGTTTGTTTGTTTGTTACCTTTTCACGCATAAACGGCTGAACCAAATTTTATGAAACTTGGTATGTATATTACTACTAACCCAACTTAGACTTTAGGCTATGTTAATATTCTCTGAGACTAACAGAAGTGGGGGTTATAAAGGAGACCTGAAATTAAAAATTGCGATATTTCGTTTCCTATTGCTTTTTCGGCAAATATGCACATAAGAAAAGTTGTTTATTTTGTTATTTGGAGTAAATTTTGTTTTGTACCTAAGTAACACTTTTGCCGTATACCTAAGTATAAATGAGTTATACGTTAAAAACTTCAGCGGAAGTCCACAATTTTATTTGGCACAAAAGACTCAAGCGAACTAAACTCGGTATGTGAATTAGCAGTAACTCCTCCATGATAATAAGCTGTACCAACATTTCCAGGGACGAGCAGGAATGGGGGTTCTATGGGAGGCCTGCAATTAAAAATACGATATTTCGTTTCCTATTGGTTTTTCGGCAGACATGCACATGACAAAAGTTGTTTATTCTGTTATTTAGAGTATTATTGATATGTTCACTTTTTTATTATAACAACGTATAAAAGTGATATACGAGTACACTAAAAACTAAAGTGGGAGCAACTATTTTATTGGGCACTAACGGTTAAACCTAACTTAACAAAACTCGGTACGTGAAATAGCATTAATTCTACCTTGATCATAAGCTATATTAATATTTTTAGGTTCAAACGGGAGTAGAGGTTATTAGGGTGGCCTGAAATAAAAAATCGGGATATTTCATTTTCTATTTGTTTTTCGGCCATCGTGCACTTAACAAAAGCTGTTTACTTTTTCATACTTACTTAGAGTAACTTTTATTTAATAATTTTTATTTTGTAAAATAAGGTACAAAACAAGTAATTTGCGTAGAAATATTGACATGCTCAACAATTCTTTCCAATATGAACTACCCAGGTACGTCACCTGAATAAATTAATTCAAATCCATGTTAAACCTTTATCTTTAATAATTCAAATCTATGTTATTTTTTAACCTGAGTAACAGATTTCATTGCACCAAGTAAAGTATACTGCCCCCCCCCTTCTCTTCACCCAAACATTAATTTATGAGAAACGTCCGTTAGCCCTTAAGTGTATTTAATGCTTATTTAATTAAAGCGTCAAAATTATTTGAACAAACATTTTTAGTATTGTGAAGATAATGTAATCAGATTTGTTAATATAATTTAATGTATTACAGGATTGATAACTGAGTTGGCACCACTGGACATAGGGAGGTGTGGGGTGGGGGTTACTTCCTTTGTCGTATCTGTTCTAACCGCTTCTCTGCCGACCCCATATTAGTCTATGTTTACATAATAACTGATGCTTACACTTTTAGCAATGTAGTGTTATTCTCAGGAATGTGAATTTGTTTAATAATCATAAATAAATAATTTAAAAGGATGAACGCTGGGGAGGTGAAACCCGGTTGTTTCTGGTATTTATTAACTCTGCTACGTTAATATATGATTTATTTACTGAACACGCTATGTAACAATATGAATATACAGTTTACAATCGAGACTTACAAAAGAGTATTTTTAATGGCGGTTATGACGTACCTAAAACACCTGTCACCGTTGGGCTTTGTACCGCATCTAGGGAAAAGAAATTTTATTCATACATGGATGACAGAATACTTTCTATGATTATGAGTTATATGGTCTATTACGTTATAAAAAACAAACTACATGCATAGGAGACGGGAAATATAAAAATATTGAAGACAGTGAAAACTTGCATAAAAAATTAATTTTATTATTAACAAATCCACAGCAACGACGGGTATAAATCCTAAACACACGGACGGGGAATGTCAAAATGTTATGGAAAGTAAAGCCTTGCCAAAAAAATACCGTCTTCATTCAGCCATATATATAATCATATAAAATTTTGAACGTACCTACCTCGCTTTGATCATCTACTAGGTAGGACATTTGAGGAAATTTTTTGAAACGTGTACTCATGAAGAACAACCTCAATACGATTTCCCTCAAGAAAAATCTACTAAAACGGGTTGGAAATTTGAATTCAGCAAAATGTATTTTGATAATTCCCTTATTTTCAAGCAAGCATGGGAAATTTACTTTTTTATAATGCAAGCCCAGCAATATTTAATTGAAGACAGCAATGGCAAGAGTAATTCATGGTTTTAGAACAAAATTAATTGAACTAATTAATCCATTGACTCATAAATTAATAGTTAATTATCAAAAGAAATATTTTGTAAGAACTTCAGTTCAAAAGCCTAATTGCATTATTTGTGTGTTTAATGATCGACATTTATTAGATGCAACTCCTTTTTCATTCTAAAACTACAGAGATACATTTTAGGTTTTACAATATTAAAGATTTGTATTGGATATAAACTAAGATGTAATTTTCTTTTCTTTTCAGGATAATAAAATATCCAATATGCAGTACCTTAAGAATGACGAAAGTGACATTATCAATGATGCTCTGGACGGAATAAAGTCTTGCTATCCAGGACTTTATGTTCATTCTAACAAGAGAATTATTCTGTTAAACAGGGTAAGAGCTTTTATTTATCCCAGGTGTTGTTAGAGTGTTGAACCTATTGTACGACATACTAATTTATTTCGAAATATACTAGTTTAATATACTGCAAGGTATCTAGACTATCTAGGTAGGGGACATTCCACGCTTACAGACTTCATAGTAAGGAATTATGCCAATGTACTAATGAATGCCAACGGATTGGCATAGAAAAAAATCATGCAGAGATATGAGGTCCTTCTTGGGTTTCGAACCGTCTTGATAACAACCAAAGCCTTAGAACAATTACATTAATACATGCTACAATGATGGATAAAAAACAATTCTAAACTACGAGAAAACTATCTACCTGAAGGAAGTTATCCAAAGAATAATTTCGGCCCGATTAGTTTTCATTAGAGAAAAGTACACCAACCAGAGCCTGCGTAAACTAAGTAGATTTACCACTTGGCACACACTATTCATCTCACCATATATTTTACATTTCTAAGTAAAAATCGGATGAGTAGAAGTAGGGTTTAGTGATGGCTGAAAACAAGGAAGTATAAATAACTTAGTTAATATTTGATTAAAAAAAATGTATAAATCAAGAACTATAGGTCATCAGTAGTTAAACAAGATTGGTTCTATATTTTTTGATACGACTCACAATAACAGAGACAATATGAATTTACGAGCCCCAGCCCCCAACTCCCACTTCCACCCCTTGACTGATTTCAGCCATTAACGATGATGAACTTTAGTGTTGAATGAAACGATTAAATATCAAGTATAGTGTAGATCAAAGGAACATTTTTGTGCTGAGCTCCTAAAATCTTAAATTATGACGTCATCACACAACCTATTTCCTTGTACCTCCCACAATAAAAGTTTAACTAAAACAATACTTCGTATTTAAGATTCCAATAATGTTGTTAATGACATGAGTAGGAGTGAGGGTTTACTGAAGGCCGAAAACAAAAAAAAAATCCTAATATCTCAGTTAATATTCATGATACAGAAAATATGTTTAGAATACCATTTAAAGAGCATTAAATTTGCAAGAAGATTGACCCTTTACAATTTTTCGATCCAACGTATAATAACGGAGATATTACGAATTCTCGACTTTCCCCTCTAAACCCCCCCCCCTCCCCCTGTCCGATTCCACCCGTAATCCATCTGGATTTTTTGTTTCACGTAAAACTCGTATAAACCGAGAAAACATTGCGACCGCCAGAGCTGTAACAGATATATTTAATTATGAACGGACCTCATTTTCGTAATTTTCGGTAGGACTGATGGACAATTTTTCGAAAATCGCGTCATGAGTACAACCTCAACTGTTAAGGGAAATCTACTAAAAGAGAAGAGCGGAACCACGTTTAAGAAATTTAATTTTATTCTGGTTCATTTAATGCGGCGACATGGATTTTTTTTTTTTTTTAGATTTTAAAGAAGTAAGAATATTTGAATCACAAAATGGTAAAATTACTAGAAAATTTATAAACTTTAGCTTCTGAAAGCCCGTAATTTTTTTGTTATTTTTAATGTTGCATTGTGGTCAGATAGAAACTATGTCGCAGGAGATTTGATCAAAATTCTCGTTTCACGGGGATGAAGTGAGATATGGGAACATGGTATTATGACAGGTTCAGCACCCTGATAATAGCCCTGAACCCTGGCGGGAGATAGGAGATCGTTAGTTTTGCAAGGGTCTTGAAGGGACCAACTCATTTCGGGGTATCTCATTACTATCTTCTTTACACCATGACAGCTCTAACCAGCAACTATGTCAGCTCCAACTCCAGCATTTACTATTAAATTATTTCTCTATTGCAGTCATGATTTCTGGATTTGTAGCTAATCGATTCACGCTTATATCTTTTTAGGAAAGGTCACATAGAGTTGCGTTATTGAGTGGAGGCGGTTCGGGACATGAACCTTATGGAGCTGGTAAGCAAATTAATTATTACCTACTTTTTACAATGCTTAAAATGAATTTATTGTTCTCTAAAAAATCATAAATCTCTAACTTTCATGTGTTTTAATAACTTACTTTTAGGACTCGTGGGGGAGAATATGCTAACTGGATTTGTAGCGGGGCCAATATTCGATTCACCTCCAATAGGAAGCGTAACAGCAGCTATTCAGCAGTTAGCAAATTGGAATAAAGGTTAGGTAATTATTATATAAAATCATTTTTCGGATAGTCACAACATGTTTACTCAATAGACAACTTCGATAACAGTATGGTGTGTCCCTCACGTTGCAAACTAGAACCAATGTAGTTAGTTACTGTTTACAAAAAACTCACTGAATGGGCCACAACATCCACGATTAAAGAAAGAAATATGGAACTGATACATTGCCTGTGTGAAGATGATCCCCACCCCATTTTGGAATTTTGAAAATCTGTGACATGAGCTTTAAAGTACTTCATTTGTTGGGTCGAAAACACATTTCATGTGTACCGTCAGGGGTTTACGTGACAATGCATAAGTTTGCATCGTGAAATGGTGAATGGCGCCAGCTCCTCCCCCCTCCCATGAAAGCTTTTCAAGTTTTTTATATCGTGATGCACCAAGTTTACCAACATATTATACAGTTGGAATGAAGTTTCTAACTTGTTCGTTCTCAAGATATTCGCATTTAACGAACTGCGGGGTATGAAGTGAGACCCCTCCATATGAGTTTTTGAAAATAATGTTCTTGTTGCACCGTCAAAATCCCATTTGTACTACGTACCGTTTACATCCACAGCAAGTTGCATATTTCGACAAGTCCGAAGTATATATTTTGACCGACTCGAAAAGGCCAGGTATATATTTTACCTGGCAGGTGGAAATGAATTATTGCAATGAATATTTTGAGAAAGCCCCCTTTTGGAATTCCAAAAGTTTCTTTCTTGTACTCGAAGTTCTTCATTTGTACCGTTGAATAAAAAAAAAAATCGTTCTCACTCTCACTCTTGTCCCATCGTTATCATGGTGTGAAGATAGCCCCCTCCTCCTCGTATGAGTCATACATTCAATTTCAGTATCTATAAAACAAATTGGTTTCAGGAATCATAAGGGTAATTAAAAATTCATTTACTTAGACATTTATTTTTTATTATAATCCAGTTAAATGCAAGTAAAAATTAATTATTTCTAGAAATTTAAGTAGGATGATCATGAACAAAAACATAAAGCTTCAACCAACAAGGTTGGTACCAACAGGTAGATTCTTTTATATCTAGTTTTATAATTTATAATTACCGTATATTTATTTTATTTTTAGTAGTAATCACTGGTAACCTAACGTGTAGGAGTAGTAAGGGGGTGGGGTTGAATTAAATAATCACGATATTTCATTTCCTATTCTTTTTTTTTCTTTTTTAACGTGTACATAAAAAATGCTACAAGTATTTGTCAAATAACATTTTGAACAAGATATACTCATGATTATATAAGGAGGCGGAAATTAAAGAGTCATTTATTATTGAATCAAATTGAATGATCGCCGTAATTTGTCTTTTAGGAAAACCATATTATGCTTTCGGTTATTATTGTGATATATTAGCTTTATTAGAATTAATATATACTTTCAGTCATTATTCCATATATAATGGTTACATAATGGGAGCTCCGATTAGCTTTCAGCTGGAATGAATTTTTTATTGACAGATGATACTTAATAATGATGAATACTATCCATGATTATGATTAAAATGTCAACGGCATTTTGAATAGTCAAGAGGGAGATTTTAGGAATTCAATTTCAATTGTTCTTCATGGCATCAGAAACTGAAAATGTTAAAATATTGACCATAGAGAAGCTTGTATAAAAAATTACAAATCATTATTGATTCTAAAGATTTCCTTGGCAAAGCTATTAGTACATATTTTTTTGAAAACAACTTAAAATACATTTTCAGGAGGTATAATCGTCTTTGTGTTGAATGCACCCAGTAACAGAATGACTTTCGGATTGGCCGTAGAGCGTGCTAGAAATAGTGGGATAATGGTAAATATATACATTTAATTGTACTTCTTCTTTATTATCATCCGCTTTCCACCATCTTCTAACCAGGATGGGGCTGAGGACTTTATTTAATGAGTTCATCACTAAATAAATTTCTATTGCCCAGATGAGAATCGACTCACATGACTAACTTGAGCCCCAAAATATGCATTTACCATGTAAAATGCGCATTTTATATTTTAGAAATAAAAATATTAAACAGTTATGCGTTTTTATTATCCAGATGGGAAGGAATTAACTTATACTAAAACAGTATATATAATTACACCTGATAAGCATGCACACTCACACAAAATGCGTTGTCCAACTATTATTATATTATATTCTACGTATCATCATCATCTTAAGGCAAAAAATTGTAGTTGCAGCTATTGGGTTTTTGCTGAAGCTGTTCTTTTCATTTTACTATAACTACCAAAATACGTAAGATGTTAGATGCCTTTCCCTATGCCCAGTAATCTTACCTTCGAATGAACCTGGATGAAATCGTTGTGCCTTATGATACGGCCAAGATGTTTAACCCTTATTTATCCATGTACACTGATAAGACTATTACTTGAACTTACTTCATTCAGTGCTTCCTCATTGGTTTATTATTACACCTAGTAGTGAGGACTCGGGTAACGCTGTGCCCAACTACATTGCAGTCCTTTGGTCAGGAATTCTAGCTTTTAGAATGATATTGACACCCCTGAGGTAACGGGTAGTGGCTGTATCCGTGGAACTACTAAATATTTGCACGATATAACGTATCGGGATACCACACCCGAATCTTTTTCCTAGACAGCACCATTTTAGTTCCAAAGAATAATAAACAAAATCAAGCTGCTCTTCTTCTGGAGGATTCCCTATACGTATATATTATTTTTTTTTTGTTTTTTATGAATTTGTAATAAGGTGCAGAATTTAAGATAGGTGAAATACGTCTGTTGAAGGGACAATCAGGTTATGTATGGACTGGTTATCGGTCTTGAAAACCAAATTCCAATGGTTACTATTTATTTTCCAGTATCCATTGTTTCAAACAAGAACACCATTTCGTCCGTCCGTTTAAAATCTTTATATCATTACAAAATTTTCCCTGCATTTATACATTGTTATTAGTCACATACGTTTATAAGTTGTTATTTACTGCGGTGGATATATTTGTTTTCATCTAGCGAGCGCCACAGTCTAAGGTCGGTTACAACCTTAAGTTTGTACCGAATAAAGTTGTACTAAAAAGGACAAGGAATGGTTGCCCCAACAAAGATGTGTGAAAGGCCCTTTATAGGGTATTGATCCAAATTTTTATAATGTTAAATAATTTTTTTTTATGTTTTTTTTTTATCATTGGGGTACTGATCATTTGGATTTGCTGTTCTTGCTTATATTTTGATTTATTTTTTGACAGTAATTAATGTTCTTTCTCGATGCACAATAGAATCTGTTTATAGACGGTGTGTGATAATTCCCTTATGAGATGAGTTTACATGAAGCATATTGTAAATCGTTTTTTACAATAAATAATGTTCTTTAAAAATGTGTGTTCGATTACTTCAAGATCTAAGACATAATAATTAAGTGCAATACCTGTATAATAATGGAATATTTGAATAATTTCTTGCCTGAAACATAATTATTATCATAAGTTATAAAAAGATAACGGAATTCATACTTTATACTTACAACTTTCAAGCAATTATATTATTTTATTCAAGAATATATATTGGCTAGTAATACTTTCCACTGATTTTGTCAGATTCAGAGTGCCTACATAACTGACGATTGCTCATTGGTTGGACTTGATGAAGTTCAAAAGGAAAATATTATTGAAAGAAAGACTTTATCGGGAGCAATTATACTTTTTAAGGTAGGTATTTTAAATAAAAAATCAAACTTCTAGTCCAAGTCAAAAATTCTAAAAAATCAGCCAATGTTTGTTGTAATTTACCTCCTAAACCTATAGGACACAATTTAAATTCGTAAAATGATTCAATAGTTATTTAGTTATAATTATTTGTATAGTCTATTACTTATACTAGGAAATTATTTCTTTTGGATAATAAGTTCGTCACGTAGCTGCGTAAACTAGGCAGATTTCCCATGAGCTGATATATGACGCGCTGATTATCTCAACTCACCATCTATTTTCCATTTCTCCCGTAGTAAGAAGCCTATCTAAACTCTAATTGAAATACAAGCTATATGGTAGATCAAAGTGCGATTTTCCTCCGCTCTAACCCCCCTCCTCATGGTTCGAATTCAACTATTAGAGAATATAATCTTTATTTTTGCACGAAACGGTTAAATAACAATATGGTATTCTTAGGGGGAAAATTACGTAGTCTAGAATGTAAAACCTTAAATTTTCAGGTCACACAGAAAACATTTGAATATATTTAACATAGTAGAAGTACAATGGAAACAATATTTTATAATTAAGCATGGAATAAAACTGTTCTTATCGCAGCTTATTGTTAACTGAGCCGAGTAGACATTGAGGTTTACTACAACTAATACTTAACAATGCAAATATCTCCGTTAATATTCGAGAACAAGAGTTATAGGAAATTAAATTTGCAACAAGATTGCTTAAATACGACTTTTCAATCCATCTCATAATAATGGATATATTTTGAATTTTGAAAACCTTTTTCGAAAATCGCTTCATGAGAACAACCTCAATAGCTGATTTTGCTTACGTCTGTATGATTTTGTTCATTAAATCGAACAAAACCAAATTATTATAGTGTTGCGAAAATTAAATGGCTCTACTATTCAAGGCGTGATTAGGGAGTGCGGAGGGGTTCAAAGAAGTGCCGCTAATTTGTCGCTAATTGGTGGAAGACCTTCTTGGAAGATCCTCGGTCTCATCCTGCTTCTCTATTTAAGCCTGTACAGCTCGACCTAGTGGAGCCGGCAGAATCTAATTAGGGCACGCCGTGCCTATCTTCCTGGAACTTCTGGACCTTTCCTTGGCTAGCCCCTTCTACAGGCATTTATAAGAGACCCTGCCAGTACCTCAGTCCTCAGTTTTATGGTCAGATGTCTTGATGGTCACATCAGTGCTCCAGTGCGACTTAGTGCAGTGCGGTAAAGTGTTTTCATATGAAGAACAGTGTTGTGCCGTGACTGTAAGTAAGAGTTTAGTGCCGTGTTTAAGACAGTGCAGTGCCGCGAAGTAAAGGACAGTGAAGTGCCGTCGTTTTATGTGAATTTCAGTGACCGTGAGTGAATTATTGGACTGTGCAATCTGAAGAACATGAGTAGTAATAATTAACCAAGAGTATTGTGCATTGTGAAATAAATCGTGCAGTGAAAAACTGTGAAACTTGTGTGTGTTTAATTTTGCAATCCAAAAGAACTCTTATTATCAACGTTTATTACTGGTTTTGTAATAAAACGTAACAATATGTTTATGTACCCTTGATTCATGCTCATTGAATGTATTTTGTGCAGATACTGGGTGGCCTCGCATCAAATGGAGCTAGCATGGAAGAAATACTTTGGGAAAACCGGCTCGTTTCATCTATGACTGCAAGTTTGAGTGTTGTATATGGCCCTTGCACATTACCAGGGAAAATTAAAACTCAATTTCTATTGCAGAAAAATCATATATGTCTGGGATGTGGTGTCAATGGCGAAGAAGGAGGAATTTACACATTTGCGGTTTGTAAAATATGTTTATTTAATTATAATCTTTCATGCCAAGGGATTTTATTCCATACAAAATCAAGAGTACAAAGACTCTCAGTATCAACTTAGAATTCCAAGCTATATTTCTGAATTCTATGCAGTAGTTTTAAAAAATCTTAATTAGAGTTGGGTGCTCAGGTTAGCCACGTTAGTTACAGCGTTGCCTTTAATCTCACACGGTAAACATAGAGTGGCGAGTTTACTCCCGCCTGGGCAATAGGAATTTATTTAGACACGAACTCATAAAATAAAATCCTTAGTACCACCCTGGATAGAAAAGGGTGATGGCCTATAGATAACCCGTCCCAATTAGCCATAGCAGCAAAAAGTGAACGTTAATAAATAATTATAATTACAGTTGAAACGCATAATTTTGATGATGTAGCTGTGCTTACATATGTGTTGAACTACTTATGTAGATGTGCTTATATATCGACGTTATTTGGGGTACTTCTTCCTAGTAATCTTAAGAGTACTTAGTCTATATTAGGTACAGGTATAACATATGTCTATGATCTGAACCCGACTAAACTAAAGAGTTTCTGAATGAGTATGAACTATAAACAATCACAAATAAGAAAGTAATCCTACTCTCTGCTATGTGATTGATTCCTTTAACAGACATTCTATTTCCTACACTGAAGCAGGCAACAATTACCTTCTGCTGTATTCTTATACTTGGCATCAGCCTTTGATTTTGTCTGGCATCAGGGTAGAAGAAGAGAGAGCAGGAGAATTCTCCTTTCTTGAATGGCCTCCAACAACATTAAAAGAACTTATTGAAATCAAAGACATTTTTATAGCGTTTAAGAAATTTACTACTAGTATATTAAATAAAAAAAATAACTAAAATAGTTTTAAACAAGTGTAAAGTAATAAATTAGGTTTACAAATGTGTTGAATTATGAATTAGTTCAAAAGGTATATTGGAATCCTGCTCAACAAAGCAGTGGTATTCCAATTCCGGGCGCCCTAAAATTTTAAGCGAATAGTTTGCTTATTTTATCACTTATTTTATTAATGCACAAAGCTCATTTTCGGTGCTTAGAAAGCATCAAGGAGGAGTTGCCACAGACCTAATTAAAATTCGGGAATCAAAATTTCAAAAAAGAAATTGGAGAATACCGCTTGTATGAGGGCAGCCTTAAGGTAAAGGCTTAATAAACACAAGCATCAGAATCTAATCAAATATGTTGTTTTATTCTTACAAGCACATCTGTAGGCTATCAGTTAATCAGTTATCAGTTAAGTTACAGAGTAAAATAGAAGAATCAATGTCAATGCACTCAATTTGTTAATGATATAAGGGAATAAATTGAATCCACCTTTATTTAGTATAATTATAACTAGTAAATAATCTGTATATATATATATATATATATATATATATGTGTGTGTGTAAAACAAATATATTTTAATTTTCAGTGGCGTCCTATTGAAGAAGTAGTGCAACTTATGGTGGACAAACTACTGCCTCGATGTCTTATTTATGGAAAAGGATTAGTTTGCGTATTAATAAATAGTCTTGGTATCCTTACTGGACAGGAAACTTACATAATTGTTAATGAAGTTAATAAAGCCCTCAGTAAGAATGACATTTTTACTAAATTGCTTAACGTAGGAAAAAAAGTAATTAAAGGTGACAGTGTTATTCATTCAAAATTTGAAAAACGTCCGTCACGCAGGGGCTCCATAAACTAAGCAGATTTCCTTCCTGAAGTTTAACAATATACAAACCTACATACTGGTATCACAACACCACCGTGAATATTACACACACAGGTCTGCCAACCTCTCACCGGAAAGAAAACCAATTACGGAAATATATCAGAATAAAACATATTAATATTATTGAAAACTATTTACTATATTTGAATCAGAATAATTTTTACTTCGATCAATCAAATTTTAGTTGTCCGAGAACTAAAGACAGCCCCCCCCCCTGTAGTCACTAGAACCAATTTGCATGTATCTCATATATTAAAGGTCTCTTTAGTGGGGGAAGTGGGGGTTTTCTGAAGGCTGAAAACTGAAAAATGCAATTATCTCGGTAAGTCTATAAATGTTTTCGATCCGACATAGAGTAACGGAGATATTTCGAATTTTCAAAATTCACCCCCTCTTAACCCCCCCCCCCCACCTCCCCCTCGCCCGATTTGAGCTGTTAACGAACTTGATCTTCTTTTTCTTCTTTCTTTTCTTTCTTTTTACATAAACGACTAAATATCGAGTTTAGTAACGATAAAACAATAATTGCAACCGCTAGAGCGGTAACAGACAAATATATACACACACAATTTCTAACAGACCTCATTTTCGTCATCTCCTAAGTAGTAACGGTGGACATTTGAAGGGAAAGTTTGAAAATCGCGTCATGAGTACATCAATAGCTGATTTCCCTTAAGGAAAATCTACTTGCCGTCACGCAAGAACTTTGTAAACTAAGCAGATTTCACAACTCCTGCAATGCCACGCTAAAGACTTCATCTTCATATTCTATTTTCTCTTATTCCCGTCAGAAGAAGTGCATGTAAACAAAATTGCATTGTAAACAATACTTGAGATGTTTACTCATACAGTACCTTTAAGTAATAATCGTATGAGTAGGAGTAGAGGGCAAATGACGGCAGAAAAAATACATATAATTTGGTTGATATACGGCGTAGAAGAATAACATAAGATAGAACAATTGTAGAATACTATATTTCTAACAAGACTATTTGTATATCATTTCCGGATCCGAGTCATAATAACAAATGGTTCAATATTTTGTTTTTACCCCTCACAAGAACAAACTATACGACGTATTTAAGATCGAAATATGATATTTTGTCCTTTATTAGTTTATTCCTAATTTGGTATGAATAGTACTGGGCTAAGAAGGCTAAAAACTAAAAAAATATAAATCTCTCTGTTAATATTCGATTAGCGAAAAAAATGTGTAGTACAAAATTGTAGAAAATTACATTAAGATTACTTAAATAACACTTCTTGATCCAAACATAAATAACAGAGATCTTTTGAAATTTCCGCCTTTCATGAACTTGACCTTTACATGAAGTTTTACATGAACCCTAAAAAATAGTGTGGTAAATGTTCCGCCATTAGGGTATCAACTTATATATAAAATTGTAACGTCTATCTGTACATGAATGAAAATCTCACGATACTTTTTCATTTACTTGGAATTGAAAGGATAACAACACATTTTGGCTTTGGTGTCTGCTTGTTACCTTTTCACGCCTAAATTAGTGAACCGAATCTTATGAAACTTGGTACGTGTATTACAAATAATCCAACTCAGACTTTAGGCTATACTGATATTCTTACAGACGAACAGGAGGATTATAAAGGAGACCTGAAATGAAAAATCGAGATATTTCGATAAATATTTATTATTTAAAGTAACTTTTGTTATTGCTCTTTTGCTGTGAAACGAAGTAAAAAAGAGATATACAATAAAAACTATAGAACAACAATTTTAAAGAGTGCAGAAGACTAAATCGCTCAACAAAACCCCTTATGTAGGTCAGTATTAATGCCTCCTTGATTATAAGCTATATTAACACTTTTAGAAACGAACAGGAGTGAGTGTTCTAAGGGAGCCATGAAATGAAAAATCGCTATACTTCGTTACCTATTGGTTTTTAGTCAAATATTCACATGCCAAAAGTTCTTCAATTTGTTATTTACAAGTTTATCCTATACCACTAAATAAACGAGATATACGCTAAAAACTATTGCTAGAGTCTATCACTTTATTAGGAACAAACGACTAAACAAAACTCGATATTTGTATTAGCATTTTCTTTACAAATTCTAATCTTACATCATAGTGATATATTTCAGCTATTTGCTTCTCCTAACAGTTACGATTAGTTTTAACGTTCTGAGGGGCCCATTTTAGCCATGAGAATTAAAGCGTTGGCCTTAATCTAACATGGTAACGCTAGAGTGGGGAGCTCCATTCCTGCCTGGTCAATAGGAATTTATTTAGTAACGAACTCATTAAATAAAATCCTTAGTCCCACTCTGGCTGGAAAACTGCGGTAACCTGTAGATAACCCATCCCAATTAGCCATAGTAGCACAAAGTGAACTTTAATAAATAACAATAATTTAATGTTATCACTGTATGCATTAAACTCTTCCATTTTAATACTGGGAGAATTTGAAAATTCTCCCAGAGACGGAAATACAACTCTCAGTTTATGCACAGGATTATGTCAGTTGTATTATTATGAAAATGAACAGATGAAGCACTTCAACCCCACCCCTCCCGACCTCACATTGGATTATGCTTTATGAGATGCTTATACGTTTATTGTAGTAACGTAGTGCTATTCTCAGAAATGTGTATTTGTTTAGTTTTCATAAATAAATAATTAAAAATGATGAACGCTGGGGGGGGGGGGAGGGGCAAAAATGTTAAGGAGATGTACGCAGTTATTTTTGGTATTTATTAACACTTAAGGGAAATCTGGTAATAAGTCTTCAGACTCCTAAGGGGCCAAACCAAATGAATATTATACTCCTATGTGCTGGAGTCGTCATACCACTACAATATCCTCCATAACTCTGGTTATTGAATATTTATAGTGTCCTAGTTTCATTAAGCCCCACGACTTCCAGGTATGCTTCACATCTAAGCCGTAATTTAAATGTTTTTAAGGGTCAAGGAATGTGGATGTGGTACGCATGTATTCAGGGACGATGATGACCTCCCTGAACGCAAGAGGATTTCATATAACTATAACTAATGTAACTGAAAAGGAGTTGTGGGTAAAACTCTTGGACTTAGAAACAGAAGCTTTCGCCTGGCCCGGGTCAAAGCTTTCGCGTGTTCACGCCGATTGGCCAGAAAGAGAATTCATAACAGATGTTCAAGATGTAATGGAAGTATGTACACATACAAATTCACAATTAAACTTTCAAGCCTACACTTCTAGTTCTCCTACATTCTTTATAAACTCCCTATTCTCTATTATTTACCCCATTGATTTATTTACACTATTCCAAAATTTCTAATGCGTCTATTTGAAATAATTGAGGGTTAGCCTATAAGCCTAGTCTATAAGGATCTAGTCTAACCTGGGGAAAATTCAAATTTGCGCGTTAGAAATACCAACAAACCGCTGATAGAAAATAATTTATAGGACTTATAATAATAATAGGAATTATAACGGGATGTTATTATCATATTTGGATAGTATTTACGTATCATATAATATAAATCTCCCACTCATATTGCCAAATACTATTGATTCAACTAAATATGCTATATTTTGATTAAGGACTTGTTAATTCCTGAGAAAGAAAGCTGTTTCATCTATAACAACAGATTTCAGGAAAGGAACTTGACTGCTTGGAAGCTGGTATCCTTAAAAACTGCATTCAAGCAGTTTGTAAAGCTCTTTCAGAAAGCAAAGAAGAACTGAATGGTTTGTGTACAGGTGGAGTAAAGCTTGGCACAGAAATGTCTCTTTTTGCAGAAAGTATGTACTAACGTTCAAAAATATATATTTTTTAGTTACAGTAAAGTCTATTAAACTCTGGAGGTCTTCTTTTCGTAAATTTCTCTGGTTAAAGAGGTTGTGCTCAAAACGATTTTTAAAACGTTTTTTAAAAAGGGTTTATAAATTTGTGTGATTTATTGAATTATAATGAAGACTTTGAAGATTACCTACATGGTCAAAGTATAATAACAAAAAATCAAGTTTTGCATGTATTAGGAGCATTTTATAGGAGAGCCTTTTTGCCATTCTCACTGAAAAAATAAGAAGTCCGTCACGCAGGGGCTGCGTATACTAAGCAATATCCCACGTGGAGTTATACAAAAGACCGTCACGCAGGGGCTGCGTAAACTAAGCAGATTTCCCACGTGAAGTTTTACAATAGAGAAATCTGCCTAATAATAACAGTAGTAGGAAGGTATCTCTAGACCTATTCACGAGGGACGAATAATTACAGAAACGGCCGCACTAGCTCTCGGCGGATAGTCCCGAACTTAGCACACTCCTGCCGACCACACACACAATACAAATGCAAATATCTCGGTTAGTTTTGAAATAGAGAATATAAGTATAGAACAATATGTATAGTAAATTTAATTTACAATAAGATTGGTTCTATACAATTTTTGGATCCGACGCACATTAACGGAGATATTTCGAATCTTCAAAAATCCCCTCTCTAAACCCCCCCCCTCCCACTGGTCCGATTTTAGCCATTAACGTCCTTGATCTTTCTTTTTACATAAATCGCTTAAATATGAAGTTTGGTAACGATTAAACATTAATTGCGACCGCTAGAGCGTTAACATATATATATATATATATATATATATATATATATATATATATATATATATATATATATATATATATATATAATTTTGAACGGACCTCATTTTCGTCATCTCCTGGGTAGGATCGATGGATATTTGAGGAAATTTGTCAAAACTCGCGTCATGATTACGACCTCAATTGCTGATTTCCCATACGGGAAATCTGCTAATAGAGAAATCTCCATACGAGAGCCAAACAGTTACGGCAAAGGGCCGAACTAGCTTATGGCGAGATATACCGCAATCCGTTATCGGCCCACAATTAATAAAAATGCAAATATCTCGGTTAGTATTCAAGATAGATAATAAATGTATAGAACAATATTTACAGTTAATTTAATTTACAATAAGTTGGGTTCTATACAATTTTTTGATCCGACGTATTCCAAATTTTCGAAAATCCCCCCTCTAAACCCCCCCTCCCACTAGTCAGATTTTAGCCATTAACAAACGACCTGTCTTTTTGCATAAAACGTTTAAATATCGAGTTTGGTAACGATCAAACAAAAATTGCGACCGCTAGAGCGATAACAGACTTATATATATATATATATATATATATATATATATATATATATATATATATATCTGTTACCACTCTAGCGGGATCAATGGGAGGGGGAGGGGTTTAGAGGGGGATTTTTGAAAATTCGAAATATCTCCGTTATTACTCGTCGGATCGAAAAATTGTAAAGAATCAATCTTATTTCAAATTAAAATTACTATAAATATTGTTCTATACATTTTTTCTGTGTCTTTTATATTAACAAAGATATTGGTATTTGTATTGTGTGTGTGGTCGGCAGGAGTCGGCTATGTTCGGAACTTTCCGTCGAGAGCTAGTGCGGCCGTTTTCGTAACTATTCATCCCTCGTGAATAGGTTTAGAGAGCCCTTACTACTACTGTTATTATTTGGCAGATTTCTCTATTGTAAAACTTCACGTGGGAAATCTGCTTAGTTTACGCAGCCCCTGCGTGACGAACTTTTATTAATTGTCCTTATTTCATAGCTAGTTCGTTGTTCACTATTTTTACTTCAGGCATATCTTAGTCGTCCGGTGATGCAACGAGAAACAGACATCTATTATATCTTATGAATCATCAATAATACTTTTGTCCTGAAGGATATGTTTTCTACTATAAAGAGGTTAATGAATCTGTATGGATCGCTACCATTACGCAACTGTTTCAGAAAATAAACCATAATTGCTCAACTATATCTTTGTCAACATATTCTTTGCTGGTTTGTTTGAAACCGAACAGTTTCTTTGCTGACCAAGATTCCCATTTATGTGTATTTTCATCCTTCTGAGCTGCTTTCCTGCCCCAATTGCTTACGTTTAAGAGAAATATTTTCCAAACTCAATACATGATTCACCTGATTCTGATCCATTTGAACTAATAATAAATGGAAAATGTCTTCATACCTATTAGTGATGTAAAAACTTTGTATCCAAAAAGATTAAAAGATCTATTATGAGATTTTTTTGTACGACGTATTAGAACGGAGATACGTATCGTATATTACTTTCAAATTAAATAATTTTGAATGGAATACAACCCAATATTTTTTTTATTTAATCTAATACTAGTACAAGAATCACATCAAATTCTTTTATATATCTTTTATACTCTGCAATAAGTTTCAACTTGTGTGTAGTAGATATCGAATTGAATCATACCTAAATACTTATAAACACTGTATTGGATCAATTAAACTAATGTGCTAAATAAAACGGTTATTGAATACAAAAAGTCTTAAGTAACTTGATTATTAACATTATTATACAGATTTTACTTCAATAAACCACCACTCCTAGCTTTGGATGTGATTTCTACGTAAGCTATTATGCGATTATACATATCATATCAGGTTTACATTTCCCGTCATGGTTACGTGGGGATCTAAGAGCAATATAGAATATATTGGGTTGTAGCATATGAAATGACCGTTTGTAGAGTCAGGAAAAAAATGAAAAATTGAGAATCTGAAATATTATTCATTCAAAGTATTTACCATCATTTTCAATACACTTCTGCCAACGACTTACCAAGTTTTCCATCCCACATTTGAAAAGGTTTGTGTCACGTGTTGAAAGAAATTCAGAAAATGCATTTTTAATGTCTAAATCATCTGTCAAAAATTTTCCTCGCAAAAAGTTGTCCAAACTCCGAAAAAAGTGGTAGTCTGTAGGAGATAGATCAGGGGAATATGGGGGGTGTGGTAGGACTTCATAGCCCAACTCCTTTAATTTGTTCACTGTCTGTATTGAAACATGTGGTCGGTGGTTCTTTGACGAGCAAGCAAAGAAACACACGTCTCTTGGCGTTTTAACTGCTGACGTTCGTTGAGCTCGTGCGGGACCCAGGAATCGAGCTTTTCCACCTTTCCAATCGTTTTTAAATGCCTGGAGACCGTCATATGATTTGTGCCTAGCTCTGACGCAAGTTCTCTGACTGTTTTATGAGGGTCTTCTTCAACAGCTATTTTAAGATCTTCGTCCTCCACTGAGGAGTGAGGTCGTCCACGGGGCTGATTTTCTAAAGTCGTATCTCCTGAAAAAAATTTTGAAAACCAACGACGAATAGTTCTTTCAATGGCACTTCCTTCGCCAAACGCATGATTAATATTCCTTGCTGACTTGGCCGCGGAATGACCAAGTTTATACTTGTAAAAGAAAATTATCCGGAAATCGGATAATAAACTATAATATGTAAGCCTACTTGGGACAAAAACAAACATAGCTTGCGACTAGAGGATTAACAAATGTTTATTATAGACGGTAAATATTTTGCTTGGAATCAACACACAACGTTTTAATCCTTTATAAAGATTAGGGTTTAAAAAACCGGACACTTCATGTGTTACAAACCAATACAAAATAACCTGTTTCTCAATCCAGCAAGCGGATAAATCTGCCGTTTAGCTGTTTTCCCTTAAGGGAAATCAGCTATTAGGGTCATACTCGTGAGAACGATTTTGAAATTTTTCTTCAAATGTCCATCGATACTACCTAGTAGATGACGAAATATATATATATATATACCCCCACCCATAATTGTCTGTTACCGCTCTAGTGGTCGCAATTTTTGTCTTATCGTTACCAAACTTGATATATAAAAAGATAGCTCAAGTTCGTTAACGGCTGAAATCGGACCAGGGGAGGGGTGGTTTAGAGGGCGAGAATTTCGAAAATTCTTAATATCTCCGTTATTATGCTTTAGATGAAAAATTCAGCAGAGTACCCAAATGAAAGTAATCCAAGCTGAAATGAAGTCTTTTTTTCGTACATAATTTTCCCGTTGACGTATTACTGACAGCATTAATAATTAATGTAAGCTTTTTTGATACTTGTGAAAGTTCAACTTTTAGCTTACATATATGTTAACTCCGATACGGATTTATTCATAATTTTATGTTGATTTCTCTCCTTTGAATTGTCCCACCTTGTAAATGTACTAATTGTTAATAATGTTATTTATTAAAAAAAATTGTGTTAGATACCTATAGAACTAGATACCTATGCTTCCACCAACTTTTTATATTGTTCTTGGCTAGGCTAAGGAATTCATTGGAACCACAGTTTTTATTTAGAAGTGCATCTTTTTTTTTGCTCAATAACACCACAGAAGCTTATTGATTATCCTGTGATCTATAATGCTTCCTTAAAGAATTATCCTTGAAACTCCGTTAGTTTAATTAATATAGTAGTAATCTGATTGCTTTGCCGTTACTTTTTTGTGACTTCCTTTTCATCGGGGCATATTGTTGGTCGTCGTTAGCCCCCTATGAATTCCTCGTTTGGTGTTAAGAATGATTTGATGAGTAATTTCAACCTCTTTTTTAGTCTGCATGATCTTCAAAACCCCCTCATCATTAATAACTAAAATATCAAAGAAAAGTATTTTTTATTATTTCAGGAACATTGCTTGAATTGAAAAGGTCTTCCGCATTTTTGATGAGTCTTCCCAACACGTTTCTGAAACTGTCGAAGCTGGCAGAAGAAACTATGTTTGCAGGAGGGGCAGGGTCCATTTACGGCCTTCTGTTCATCGGGGCAGCTAAAAGTGCAGATGGGCCCTGGCATGACATATGGAGAAGTGCTGTAGCTACACTTTCCAAATATTCATCGGCTAAGATCGGTCATCGAACTATGGTTAGAACACAATTAAATTATTTTATAAACTGAGTTCAATAACGCACAAGAATAATAACTCATAAATAACTTATTCATAAAATTATTACACACAATAAGTGGACGTAAATCAAACAAACAATCAATTACACACAATTAAATTATTAATTTAAAAAATATTATTTATTTTAAGGCGTTGAGGACAATATTTCTTTGCATAAATTGTCAGCATATTTCCCTTAGGGGAAATCGACTATTGAGGTTTTACTCATGACGAATATGATGTCCGTTCAAATTTATGAAGTAAATAGGGTTAGGAGATAGGTAGACAGATATATATGGCGCTCGAGCAGTCGTAACTGATGTTTGACCTTTACCAAACTCATTATTTAAACTAAAGACGAAGTTCCTTAATGGCTAAATTGTGACCACAGGATGGGAGTTTATAGAAAGGGGAATAAAAAATTCGAAATATTACTGTTGTTGAGTGAGATTTAAAAAACAATTATAAAACCAATCTTGCTGCAAATTTAATTTTCTATATGAGTGAATGTTGTTCTATGAACTTTCAATACCAAACATTGTTTTCATTGGACATCATCAAATAATATTTGACGTTTTAGACTCTATGTTGATGATAATTATGTTTTCTTGATCAATACCATACTCTATACTCAACCATTCCATGCAATACTACAGATCATTTACGTTATTGGCTTTACTTGGACTTTAAAAGTGTGCGGGTGGGGGTGGAGGATGGCTGAATAAAAAATTCTTAATCACGGGGAAACTGGGTATTTAAAAAAAACAAAAAAGAAAAAAAAACTACTGCAACAATGAAACCAAATAATCGACTAATGAGGATGACAAAAAAATATCACTTAAAGGTAATATGATATATTTTAAATAAAACTAAATTAATGATTTCACTAATTAAATAAAATAAGCTACATGTTTTCAGATATATATGAAACGTTATATTCACTTTTAGATCACACTTCGATATTAGGGAAGATTTGAAGGATTTTTTGTGTAATTTTGTGAGCATCCTCGATAGCTCGTTTTTGAAAGAAAAATCACCAAAACGAAATATCTAATAACGCCGGAGAGGGACATTTTTTTTTTTTTTTAAAATGGAGATGCTAGACTGACTTGTGATCTGACATATAGCAAACTTATAATGGGAGCCATTGAGGCCTGAGATTATGGGCTTGGTTGAGGGCTCCTCCATCTCCATAATCGTGCATTCACCGCCAGTTTTCTGCTGCCAATTATAACACAACTGCACGACAATGGTTTCTCTAATGAAAGCATTCAAAGGCTCCCCAGTGGGCTGAGCCAACTCCTATTTTCAACACCTGATTGATGTAAACATCCATGGACAATAAGCGAACGGGCAGGGGACGGCTACTGTATAACGGCAACCAGCTGTCTGTCAATGAACCAATTGTTGAGCCCAACGACCCCTTTGCAATAAGCATTAACGTTACACCAGCAAACGATTTGTCGTTCATAACTGAGATTCATCTCATTTTTATTTGGGCATTGGATTGGGTGGCTGATAATAGTGAAAGAAATGAACAGTCTCTTCTTCGGTACGTGGCACAAAAGTTCTCTATTGATCTAGGCTAACTTTATACAAAGGAGTAGAAAAAAATCAATTTTTTCCCCAGTAGTTCTGTTACATTTTCTCCCACTCGGAAATTAACGAACTTTATTTTTCGTATATTTCAATTTTCACTCCTTCTCATCTCAAGTTAAGCCACTAATTTATTTTATTCCAGCCTTAAATATCATCTATTGTTTTCATAAAAAATTTTATATATAAGGTGCGAGGATAAAATTTTGATGTGATGTCATCAATGCATATGCTACGCTCCACAAAACTCAATTTTTAGCAGATTTCCCTTCAGAGAAATCAGCTATTGAGGTTGTACTCATGACATGTCGTCGATCCTACCTAGTAGATGACGAAAATGAGGTCCGAAATGATGATTTTTGTGTTCGTTAACGGCTGAAATTGGACCTGTGGAAGGGGGGGGGGTTTAAAGGGCGAATTATAAAAATTCGAAATATCTCTGTTATTATACGTTGGACCGAAAAATCGTGTAGAATCAATCTTATTGTAAATTTAATAAGGACTATATTTTTCTTATTACATTTTATCAATATACCCATAATTTATTTCTTATAACTTATAATCCTACCGAATGATCAGTATGCTGTGTAGCTAGCAATCCAATATTTTGAGAAACTTCGTGTTTTCTCTCTGGTTTCTAATGTAGAAAAAGATAATAGAAATTAAAATGACGTTATTCGTAGGAACACGCAGGAAATCTGCTTATTTTAAGCAAACCTGGTGGGATGCACATGTCTCAGTAGTATGCGTATTTTCATTAAACACCATAAAGCATTTTAATATCTTTCAAGAACTGCATTCAATAGTTCAATCCCTTTTCTGTCCGTTATTTATGAAATAAATTTAAGGATAATATTCGCCCAAGTTTTTCATGAAATAAACCTAAAAGTCGTAAGAAAATCGTCAAGATTTGAACTGATCATTCTCATTTGGTGTTTCAGATTGATTCACTATTGCCCGCTTGTGACATGTATAGACGACTCATAGCAAGAGACGGACCGCAAGCTTGGCGGAATGCTTTAGCTTCCGCCTTAGAAGTAGCCGAAGTGGCCTGCGCAGAGACTGCAACAATGATATCAAAGTACTTAACACGTTTCAATTTTTGTCCGTAAGCTACAATACCCATTAAGGTAGTGAGAGCGGAGATGCTTTTGTGGGCAATGCTCCTTGACTGCTGTACAAGTTCCAGGCCATCTATATGCAAGGTGACCTCACGCTAACGTTTTTAGCTTTGCGGATACTGGTGTTCCGAACTGGGCCTCTATACGTTCTCCTGATGCCCACACAGAATCGTTAAGCTGGCCTATTGACCTTGCCCGAACCTATATGGGAGACCCTGTCTCATCAGTGGCTGATAAAAACCAAATATTTATTTTATCATTAAGGTGCGTACTCAAGTTTGTGATAGGTAGACAAATTGCGTGGAAGATTCTTCCCCGAAGCATTTGAAACTAATCCCCACCTGAGCTTAGGTGAAAAGCAAAAAGTAAATTACTTGCTTAAATAAAAAAATCTGCTAAAAAAATAGCTAAAAGACTTACTTGTAATGTCGTTTGAAGATCCTTAGCTGAACAAGTTCTAACCGAGAATGGGGATAACTAAAGAGAAGGAATGAAATTAGTAATATTGATTTGCCCGTGCAATTACTATTAGCAGATTTTGCTGTCCATTTTCTACCTCAGGTAAACTTTTCAACGTGCTTTCGTTATGGAAATGAAAATGTTCAAAACACAATACTGTTTTTATTTAATTGGAAAATATAAAAACTTAAACTTGTAAAAAAAAGAACTATATAAACTTGAGTGAAAAGAAATAAAGTTAGCAGAACTCGGCATTTTGATGTTAGCCTTACATAACCAAAAATAAGACTGACAAAACATCTGTTGTTCACAAGTGTGCCACGTATTTGCATTTATCTCAAAAAGTAAACGTTCAATTAGAAGAATATTTGGTATTTATGCTTCAAATAATGTGCTCCATAATACAACAGCTTATTGTCAATATGACATAAGTAGGAGGGGGGGGGGGAGTTAACAAAGAAGAATTTTTTCTAAAATCGCCGTGTCATGAGTACAACCTCAATAGCTGATTCCCATTAAGGGAAATCTGCTCAAATAAAACTGAAAAAACAATAGCATTCACAATTTACTGTTGTTCGCAGCTGGTGCAATATGGTCCCATGAAAACGTTCATTATGTTACCAGGCCAACAAATGCTACCTCTACATAACCCCCCGCGCAGGAGTGTCACTGATGGGAGAATTACACCTTCATCACCGGACCGCCGGACCTGGTTATGTATACATCAGGATTGTGTAGGGCCTGCTTGCTTGACTGTGGCCATGGAAGTTCTTAAGGAAGTAAGTGGGACACCATAGTGTCCAACTATGGCGTCCCAGCTCTGTACCTCCATCAGGAAGGTTGTCTTGACTCGGTCAACGGAAAAATTCACCTCCTTTCGCCGACGAGTACTGTGAAAAATTTTCCACCTCGCTCTATAACCTTGTGAGGCCCAGAATAAGGTAGAACGAACTGTTTCCTGACCACATCCTAGCGGAGAAAAATGTGAGAGCAGGTGTTCAGGTTTTTTTGCCGGAATGTCTTCCTTGTGGGTGCTCGTGGTTCCGCGGCTTTGCGTCGTGCCAAATTGTCTTCCAGATCCTGAAGAGAGACGCAGTTCTCGGGAAAATCCGATACTCCAAGGAAATATTCGGGAAGGCGCAGTGGCTGACCATAAACTGCCTCAGCGACACTAGCACCCATGTCCTCACGGAATGTAGAGCGCAGACCAAGGAGAATGGAGGGAAGAATCTCCCAAGGCCCACCATGGTGAGAAGGTATCCCATCTCTCCGATAGCAACAATGGTCAGGCGATATCCAAGTAGACCTAGTGAAGTCTTTCCGATGATTTGGAGGTACCAAGGGGTGTTGTCGTATGTCAATGAACCTTGGCCCTCTGGCAAGGGACATACGATTTCGTCCAGCTGCCTACGTCGGAGCACATCTCGGACCCCAAAAATAGCTTTGGGAGATGAGGTTCCTCGAGAGAGTAACTGCGACGACTTTCTCGCTACCTGGTCGGTATCTTTTGTCCGTTGTGAACTGGGTGATGAAGCCAAAGTGCCTAATGCGAAGAGAAGAGGGTGAGTTGGATCGCTGGGTAAAAGCAGCGGCTTGTGGTCTGTATTTATGAAAAAGTTAAGGCCTTTGCCGAGAAGGTGAAAGTGCTTCACTGTCTCATAAATCGCGAGGAGCCCCCTGTGATAAATAGCGGAAATTTACTCCTTTGGGAAAGGGACTTAGAGAAAAATCCCAATGGTCTCCACAATCTATCTTCTTTTGCTTCTGCAGGGCTGCAACAATCTCGTGGATGCATCGCAGACAAGGAGAAACTCGCTGGAGCAACAGGATACCCAAGCTTGACAGGCTACTCTTGCTCTTCTCGAAGGCTCCCACCGTCTCGTGCATACGATGGAATTTTTGTCCCGATTGAGAGGGGCCTGGGCATGTGCGGCGTGCGAAAGGCACTTCCTTTAGAAGTTCAGCATACCCAGGAAACGGCGGAGCTCACAAATAGTGGGTGAACGGGGGAACTCCTGGATCGGCTGTACTTTCAAAGTCAGTGGTTGGATTCCGATTGCGTCTACCTTGAATTCAAGGAAGCCCACTTCCGGAGTCCGGATTAAACGTTCTTTCATTAAGGATATATTCAAAACACAACACTTTCATTAAATTAGATTTAATATATTTATTTTTATTTATTTATATATATTTATTATTTATTTGTATATATTTAAACTTGTATAAAAAGAACCAAATAAACTTTAGTGAAAAGAAATAAATTTGGCAGAACTCGGAGTTTTGGTGCTAGCGCCACATAACTAGGAATAAGACTAACAAAACTCTCGCATCTGTTGTTCACAGCAGGTTCGATCTGTTAAACGAATGCTGCTGCTACACTATCATATTCAATTCAGTGATAATAAAACGGTGTTCGGGTTTGCCATGTGAGCTAAGGAGTTCACCATAGTGAACTTGGTAAACCTGGAACCATGGGGTCCGGGCAATAGGAATTTATTTAGTGACAAACTCACTAAGTGAAATCCTTGGCCTTACCCTTGACTAGACAAGAGTGCTAAACTGTAGATAATTCGTCTCGATTAGCCATATTAACAGAAATTGGACATTGATAAATAACTTTTAATAAATAAAACTTTAACGTTTGTCTATGTAGATTTATCCTTAGCTTAAATTTATCCAAATCGTCCTTTAGAACTTACAGCATCCTCATAATATATTGTTTGGTCCCAGTACAATGTCATCTTCAGATTTAATTCAATGAACAGGTTTGAATTTTACTTATTTATTATTATTCTGGACCATGAATGAATTATATTTCCGTCCCACCAAAAGAAGGTAAATTTATTTTCACAATGTTCATAGAAAACAAAAATATTGTGTAACATATTAAAGAAACAATGTTAATTAATAACAAATATACTTACCTCCCTAGAACTTCAGTCCCCTTCCGTGCGGTTTTCCTTAAATTATTTATTTTTTAAAACGAAACTAGATTAACATTTTAATAAAGCATGTTCCTGAGAGCGTTACTATGTACAAGTGAAAGCATTCAATGACATATAAACATAAACAAAAGTGAGATGGTGGGGTAGATTGAACCCCATCTATGAATGATGAACATTTTCTGCATGTTTTTGTTATGTTGCAGATCATTCAAATCAGCATTCTATGGTGGGTCAAAAGGAGACATAGAAGCTGGAGCCCGGGCTGTAGTTATAATTTTACGAGCAATCTATAATGAACTAAACAAAACGACTAGTCGTCCTCCAACAAACAAGAAGACATATAAAGGCGCCAGGAATGACACTTCAAGGATATGAATTTTAATAAAATTTTGAAGACATTCGTTCCTATGTATTTTTGTTTCATCAATTCTTGAATTTTTGGCAAGTTCACCATTCGCATTAGTAATACACCATTAATCCTCTTATTTCAAACTTAAATACAAAGTATCATTTTCATCGGAGAAGAGGGAGGTGTAGAGAAGGGCTAAAATAGTAAATTCGAAATATGTATCTCCGTTATTATTGGTTCGATCGAAAAATGTTACTAATCACTCTTGTTGCATATTTATTTATTTATGATCTGAGGTGATTTAGATGAAGCAGGTGGAAGTGAGCCTCTAAGTAAGACCATAAGTTTACTAGGTCCTGAAAGGACACATTATTTATATATTGGGAAAATTGCCTTAAATATATGAATTTCTTAGTCTATTATAATATAATCATAGTTGCATCTTAATTAATATTCATGCAAATTCGTTGTGTGGTGACGCTATTAATAACGATTTTACGTTCTTGTATCGTTTAAATGTTTACTTGATGTATACCATACTCAATATTTAACCGTTTCAGTCTACACTAAAGATTATATTTGTTACTGGCTGAAATTGAACTAGTGGGGGTTTGGATTGAGGGGGATTCGAAAATTCAAAATATCTCGTTTATAATGAGTCGGATCGTAATATGTTATAGCTTTCAGTGTCCCCTCCCCCCACTCCCACTTCTACTCTCAGTGTTTTACATAGAGATAGGGAATATGTATATTTTCAAAAGCCCAATGCAGAAGAATGTGTCGAGTAAGGCACTAAGTTGTGCCCATTCTATTATGCCATACTAAAAGCAAAAAGTCCGTCACGCAGGGGCTGCGTAAACTAAGCAGATTTCGTAACGTGAAGTTTTACAATAGAGAAATCTGCCTAATAACAACTGTAGTAGTAAGAAACCTCTAAACCTAAAACATTATTTAGGGCGTAATAACCCAGTAGTTTCTAGCCCCAAAAAACAGTTAACCTAACCTCTAAACCTATTCACGAGGGACGAATAGTTATGGAAACGGCCGCCAGAGCTCTCGGCGGAAAGTCCGAACATAAGCCTACTGGTGACCACACGCAGAATAAAAATGCAAATATCTCGGTTAATATTCAAGATAGAGAATAAATGTATATAACAATATTTATAGTAAATGTAATATGCAATAAGATTGATTCTGTGCAATTTTTCGGTCCGACGTATAGTAACGGAGATATTTCGAATTTTCGAAAATCCTCCCCTCTAAACCCCCCCCCCTCCCACTGGTCCGATTTCAGCTGTTAACGAACTTGATATTTCTTTTTACATAAAACGACTAAATATCGAGTTTGGTAACGATCAAACAAAAATTGCGACCGCTAGAGCGGTAACAGACAAATATATATATATATATATATATATATATATATATATATATATATATATATATATATATACATATACAGTTTTGAACGGACATCATTTTTGTCATCTCCTAGGTAGGATCGATGGACATTTGAAGAAAAATTTCGAAAATTCCGTCATGAGTACAACCTCAATAGCTGATTTCCCTTAAGGGAAATCTGCTAAAACTGATTGATATTACCATTCACATGGTGCATGGGACACATACAGACATTAACGAAATAGCTCATTTTTAGACAATTAACACTTCATGGACCTGTGGATAAGTATATACAAATGAAAATGTAGCTTCGTCTATACAGAATTGGGACCTATGTTCTTGTAAAGTTGTGTGAAAAGCTCAACCCACTGGGGAGCCATTGAGTACTTTCATTAGTGAATTATTATCACTTAATATTTGAATTAATAGAAAATATATAGAACAATAATCGTAGAGCGTCAATAGTTTAACAAGGTTGGTTCTATAACATTTTTCAATCCGACGCTTAATTACGGAGATTGTTTAAATTTTCCAATTCCTCCTCTCTAAACCCCCCCCCCCTATTCTGGGTCCGATTTCAGCCTTTATCGGATGTTATCTTTGGTTTTGAATGAGACTGTTAAATGCCGATTATGGTGTAGAACAAATAAACATATTCGAGATATGTATGTAAAATCTTAATTGTTCACGTCATCATATAACGTATTTGCCTGTATCTCACAAAGTAAAAGCTATTTTAAAACAACATTTCGTATTTAACCTAGGATGAAGTGTTTCATGTTATATTAGCTAATCGTTAATATGACATGAGCATGAATGGGGGTTTACTGAGGGCCGAAAAATAAAATATGCACATATCTAATTTAATATTGAAGTTAGAGGGGGGGGGGAATGTATAAAACATTACATTTGTAATGATTGATTTTCTCGATCCAACGTACATTATCAGAGATATTTTAAATTTTCGAAATTCCTCCCCTCAACCAAAAGTTGCTACCCCTAGAGCAGCCACAGAAAAGTAATGATATGTATGTGTGTTTATATATATATATAATATCATTTTTAACGAACCTCATTTTCGTCATGTTCGCTATGTGAGCTTCTTCTAAGGAAACACGCTAAAAAAAACAATAGATTAAAACAAAAAAAAATATTGCTGTTTATAAAATATTTCATTCTGAACAGAGTATTCTCACAGAACTATTAATGAAATCTCAAGTTACATTAAGGTTGAGTACCCCATGTAGAGACAACGAAGTATTTACGTTTGTGGCATCGCGAAAATAATAATGAGGGAAGGTTGGCCTAAAATGTTGTGGTCGTGGGTTGGAGCCAGAATAACACTTTGAGTTGTTTGTACATGGAAATTATTTTAATATTGAAACTTCAAACATCTTTGATTTATTCTGGTGACTCGCCTTTGTCTCATAAGAGGGATTACATTTTAAAAATTCTTGAATAATTTTACTTAAATTAGTCCAATAAAAGAAGCAAATTGTTTTCTTAAAAATCGCCAGTTATCAAATTACTCTCGTATTTGTGGCAGTTATTCATTACTCTAAAAGTTACAAACAATGTGGGCACATTTCTCAGCTGATAGACTAATCTTAGTTATTTAATGTTTATAATCATGAGAGAGAGAGTAAAAAGAGTTAATGAATGTGCCTTTACTTTGTCCAAACATCTATGAGTAATAATACTAATAAAAGTGACTATTGACATTGGTTTGGCCTTCAAGTGTTATCTCATTCTATTACATCATCTCTTATTTGAGTGATATAACTGAGTTAATAATAGTTGCATCCACCCACTAGTTGTACCTAGTTCAAAAATGTTTGGTAAAAAACTTATAAATAACCCAGACACCTGTGTTCAAGATATGCTAGATGGAGTCAAAATTGCATTCCCCTCATTGAATGTTAATTCTGAGAAGGGACTGACCTATTTAAATTTGGTGAGACATTAATTATATTTCAAAAAGGCAATAAAAGTATGAGTGTTTATCTTCTGTATGGGAAGTTTATCATTATAAAGTTACACAAACATTTCTTGTCTGCTCAATATATATCTTAAGCTTTGAAGTCAAGTATATCTTATTTAATTTTACAAAACAAACCAATAAATCTTTGTTCTTCCTATTCTATCTCTTCTAAGATATATTGAAATAATATCCAACTAATTTGTCAAAAGTATAATCTGCATGGCCTGAGAGGTGTTCTTATATTAAAGGAATCCACAACCATTGGTTTTGTCTTATTTATTTAATACTCACCAATACAATTACAAGAACCATTTGAAAGTGGATATTTCATCAAAATTTTACAACAAATTAGAGAAAGCTATTTATACATATAAATAAGAAGTATATATTAAGATAAAAAGCAATTTATATTTTAATTTTGAATATTTTAATCCAGAAACCTCTCATTAAACAATTGCCATTTGAACTGCTTATTTTGAGTATAATATATAGTTTTAATATTTTGAGTCATAAAATTCATCAAACTTATGAATTTTTGTTCAACTACCCACCTATGCCGCAATTTAAAAACCCCCAAAACTCACTGCTTTCAAACACTATTTCTACCAGAGTTATATTTATGCATTACTGGTTTAGAGTACCAAGACTCTGTCCCATCCCTTTTCCAAACAATGTCACAATATTGTCTTCTATTCAATCTGTATTTTAGCATTCTTTTGAATACATCATTTCAAATAATGCCATCAATTTTATTTTTCCATGACAATGGTCTGTTTTCTCTTTATTCAACTCTACACGATATCTTTAAACATAATTTTTTGATTTTTAGTTTGATTTATAAACTACGTTATGTATTAAACTAAAAAATCTTCTGCCAAATTATAAACATTGCCTAAATTTTAAACATTATATGTTTTTGCTATCTATTTACCTTTTTCTTTCAATAAGTAATAATAAATTCATAAAATTGTATTACATAATGAAACCTTCTAGTCCCTGCTGTGATATAAAATAAATAACACTTATTAAAATTAGATATCTAATCAAAAAAGTGAAATCATGATGTAATTATTCTACTAGTTTTAATTTTTTTTCTTTTTTTTCTGTATTCTGCCTCTATATAACTAATGACTGTTGGGAAAATCCAGCTTGATTTTATTGTCTTTTTTTCTCTGCATCCCTTGTACTTTAATGCAACATTTTTAAAATTCAAAAGAAACTTTATTTTCAAATAAATAATTTCAACTTTTTTTATAATAATTTTAACTCCTTCCCAGTTGTTGGTGGAGGTCTAATTCAAGACAATGTTTTTCAAACAGTTATCCAAAAGTCTATAGATCCTTCCTAATAGCTGACAAAGATATCTATTAAAATAAAGCCTGTTTGAATATATATATATATATATATATATATATATATATATATATAAAATTTTATATGTATAAGTAAGTATGTTAAAGATGGAATTGGACCAGTGGGAGGGGGGGGGGGAGGGTTTGAGTGGGGAATTTTGAAATATTTACTGATCTGATTTTTACTTAGAACAATTTAGCCCCTAAACATCTTGTGGCCTGCTTGTATTTCAATTCCTGTTTGCACAGGATTCAAAATTATAGGTTAAATAAAGAATATATGGTGAGACTGAAATTCCAAAACAACTTGCCAAACGAATGTGGAAATTTAATGTTTAGAACTGTTGTAGCATCTAGTTGTGCTCTTTCTCTTTTGATCAAAATCGACTAAGATGGAGGAGAGTTTTAGAGGAGGAAGAAAATAAATAAAGTCAGGCATGCAGGGTTCCATAAACTAATGATGTTTCCCATCTGCTGGAATGATATAAGGTCTTCTCATCTCACTATCTATTCTAAAATTCTCCTTTAGTAAGAAGCATATGTTAGCAGAAGTTGATATGTATACTAGAAATAACTGGCTGAAAACATAAAAATATAAATATCTCACTTAATATTCAAGATTAGAAAAAATGTATTGAACAACAGTTGCAGAAAAATTAAATGAAATAACAAGATCGAGTTTATAACATTTTTTGATCCTTTCCCATCTTAATCCCCCCCCCCCTTCTTATTCCTCATCCAATTTCAGCCATTAACAAATATCTTTAGTGATGAATATTAAAACTTGAGTATGGTAAAAATCAAATAAACATTTTCGAGTATGACATCATGACTCAAGGTATATGCAAGTATATCAGTTAATAAAGGTCTGTTGAAAACAATATTGGTATTTATGCTAGTAATAAGCTATTCGATGATATATTGGCTTATGGTGAATGAAGGGGTTTATTGGAAACTAACAAATGCAAATATCTCAGTTAAAATTCAATATAGAAAAATGTATAAAACATAAAAAATTAATAATTCATAGGAAATTAATGCAAAATTAGTCCATGTAAAATTAATTAAATTCATGCAAAATTAATTTTGTTACAAGATTGGTCATATAAATTTTTTTATCCAACTCATAATTATGAGTATATTTTGAATTCATGCCTCTAAATACTTCATCTCACCCCCCCCCCCACCCGAACCGATTTCAAGTGTCAACGAACTTCATCTTCAGCTTTACATGAACGGCTTATATATCAAATTTAATAATATGACTATAAGGTGCTAACAGACAAGTTTGTCTATTTATTTAAAATTTCAAACGGGTCTCATTTTCATCATCCCCTAGGTAGGATCAATGTGTTTTGAAGAAATTGTTCAAAGATCAACGACATTCGGTTATGAATTGAGTATTATGTTATAAGACATGTTTTCATCTGACACATTAGGACAGAGACATCATATAGCACATTCTAGGAAAACACTGTATTTAATTTAATGGAAGTATAAGGAAGTCATGTGGTGTACACATCAGATTTTTCTATATTTTGTTTTTTATACAGAAAAATCTGAACTTCTTGAATATATGGAAATTAATGGTTCTTTTCTTTGCAAGTTATTTCTTCTCTGGGTTTTATCTGTTTCTAATGATCCGGCAGTCATGGAATTCCCTGCCCAGATTCACAGATTTCACCTCTTCTTTTTTCTTCATTCAGAGTCGTCACCCCTAGTGACATTTTACATAAGAACATTAAAAATAAATTTTAGTTTAGTATTTGCAGAACAAGTGGTAATAGATATTTCTTATAACTTTAATAAGCAGACTATTGTATTTTTTAAACATCAACATATGAATAATATGAATATTGCCAAATTTATAGGATCGAGGGAATAAAGTTGCTCTTCTTTCTGGTGGAGGATCTGGCCATGAGCCATTTGCTACTGGTAGGTATAGTTTTTTCACTGAGTACCCTAGTTGCAAGTATGTATTTGAATAGTTCATTAAAAAACTTCAATCAAAACAATAAAAAATCTAGACATTTTTAAATTACAATTAAAAAAAAAATATTCATTTGTGCTAGCTGGATTGGATCTTGTTTTAATTTCAGTGAGTATTACCTTTTTTTTTTTTTTTACACACAGATATTCAAAATGTATATCATCAAGATCAACTTGATGCATAAATGATTTTCTTTTTTCAAACAATTCAGGAACCTAAATAAGTGTAAGGAAATATTTTTCAAAATGTTTGTATTTCATTTTGTATGTAATAAAATGACCCCCTCCCCACACACGTACACACAACCTGTATTTTCCTTCTCCCTTATAATCTTGTTCGTTCCTCCATCAATCTATCAGATCATTAATAACTTTAAAACCTATTAATTTAAATTGATGACATTATTGTGCATTTGTAGGTATTTGCCTATACCTGTTCCCATGAACAGAGAGTCCCTCCCTAATGTATTTCAGATTCATTCAAGGAAAGTGGTCACAAGAACGTGCATTGCCCTTGTATTTTGTATGATATTAACCAGCAATAAATAATAATGTAAGTTTAAAAGGTTTTTACTTCACTTGTTCTAGCATCCATCTGGACATAGTTAAAGATAAGCCCAAAACTTTAGAGTGTTTAAATAAGTAAATGGCATAAATGAATATTTAACAAGTTAATATTTATAACTAAACAATCACAACCGATGTACCAGTAAAATTGAAAGTTTAATTTATGAAATTTAAAAAACAATTTGCAACAGTTAATCACTCATTTTTTATATTTGTCTAGGATACATAGCTAAAAATATGCTAACTGGTGCAGTGTCTGGATTAGTGTTTACATCACCACCAGTCTCACAAGTTTATAATGCTATCAATACCCTCTCTGCCCTAAATAAAGGTAACAAATTAAATTTTAATGTATTACAAGCTACTTTCTGTTCATTAATGTTCATCACTTGTGCTAAATTCAATCACAGGTGGAGTTTTAGTTATTATTATGAACTACACTGGTGACCAATTAAATTTTGGAATAGCTATTGAGAAAGCTAAGAGCCGAGGAATTCAGGTGAATAATACTTATACAAACTAATATTAATAAGTAATATTTACAGACAATTATTTCTGCATAAATGGTCAGTCTTGGAAAAAGTGTTTCGAGTCTTTTTGCAGATTATTTTCTTCTCTCACCATATCTGTAAGTGTTCTTATCAGTTTGAAGTTATAAAAATAATGTAGAGCTTGGTGAATAATCTTTTTAATCACCTAGCCATTTATTGTTGCCCTTACAGATTTAAGGCACGAAATTCCTGATCATTTGGTGAAACAATTTTCTTCTATCTCCTGGGAAATAGCCTCAAACAAAATCATCTATGAAGGAGATAGGGTTTAGAGTAAAAACAAAATAAGAAACTGCAAATTTTTCCAAAACTATTAAAGATACCGAATATTTATATAGTTTTTTTTGTTATCGTACAAAGGCACTACATTATTACATTTTTTGATTCATTGAAACAGAGATAATGTTTATCACATTTAATGAAGTCCAGGAAAACATTTTTCTTATTAATTTTGTTTACTTAATGAATTCATGTGTTGTCCTCATCAGATATTTTAAAATATGCATTTATGCAATGTGTGTTTTTCTTTAGGCCATTGTCTTTAATAACGTTTCTTTCTCTATTCTGACTGTTCAGATTTATTATCAAGTAAGCGCCCCTTTTCAATATTGTTTGCACACTGTTGTTACGGACAGAAGGTCAAGCTGAAAGCTTCCAACGTAGCAACACTGGTATAGTAAGTAGCCTGTGCTTTACTGTCGGTCAATAGCCAATCTTAAAATATTTTATGGTTTTCAGCCTTCAGTTCACCTCTGTTCCCACTCTTTTAATTTTTCCTTAAAGATGTTATATTGCTAGGACGGAATCTTATGCCCAATTTGAATCTTATTTAGGATTCTTAATAAGAAATAATTAGAGAACAGAATGTGAGATGATAAATGTGTTATTACTGCATGTGGGAAATCTCAGTTAACGCTCCCCTTACATGATGGACTATCTGTCGGCATCAAGGGTGTGTCTGAAACTTGGCATCAAAATAACACTCATTCTTGTCGAGCAAGTGATTTTATTAGCTTATAGCAAAATTATAATAAATTCATTTTGAGTTTCTGAAGAAAAACATTTTTTTTTAATTGAGCATTACTTATTCAAAAATAAATGTTATACTCATTGAATTTTAAATTTAGATATGACACTGAATAACCCTTTACTCTTCCAAACAATAACTTTCAGTCTAATTATTGCCTATAATTAATATTTGTGTTGATTGTTTTTTTTTTTTAAGATGTTTGAATTTTCAGGTTGAAAGTATTACAGTTAAGGACGATTGTGCTATGTTAGAAAAAGATTCTGTTATAGGAAATAGAGGAATATGTGGGTGCTCTTTCATATTTAAGGTATTTAAGTCACTTTTTTGTTAATTTCAGTCACTGTATTGAAATAATGGAGCAAAACAGATAGGTTTAAGATAGAAAATTAATCTTTGTAGAATAAAGAAAAATAAAGAATGCTATTTTTTGAAGGTTAGATCTGCAATGGTAGGAAATAACATTGCTCCCAAATAACTAATTTTGAGGAGAGAATTTTTTAGACACCAAACATAAATAATAATAATAATAATAACCCCAGTGACCTCTCAGAGGCAAGAGCAAGTCAACATTATCAATTTATAGAGAAAGAGTACTCATGATGAGGCTGGGCTCTCAAAAGCTAGCTCTGGAGTAAAGAATTAAAACCTAGAGGAGGGGTTGACCTTTTTTTTTTAACCATATATATATATATATATATATATATATATATATATATATATACACACACACACACACACACACACACACATACACACACACACGCATATACACACACACACACACACACACACACACACACACATATACGTATACATACATCGACCTTCACCAGCCAGGAGATTCAAGTTGTTCAAGTTAATAATAATAATGTTTACATTCCTTCTCATCAGTTCTATTTGAGCAAAGTTTTGAATTTGTACATATCTGAAAATGACATACATTAAAATAATTGTTTATTACTGTAGTTTGCATATAGAAATTTATTCCATCTGTTTAAAAAAAATGTAATGTAATTTTAAAATTTTCCAAAAGTTGTCCTCTGGAAATCTACATATTTCTTCTCAATGAAACTCTACAATAGACCATATGATTTTACTGAACAGGAAAAAGATTGCTGCAGTCTTACTCTTGACTGTAGATGGTTTGGGTAGCCTTGTCCATGAACACCTAGATCAGGAGGGAATTTAGATGGAATCCACTCATGACCCAAAAGTCAGGCACTGGCTGTTTCTCTTTAGACCTTGTCACTATTTATTACTTAACTGCAAACATTATTCTGATTCAGTGCATTCATCTAAACCATTCTTAAATGAATTAAGCAATTGTAAAGCATGTGAATATTATAAAGCAGAGTTCCTCGATTTTAAGAAGTTAATTTTTAGGTAGGGGCAAAACTTTTTATAAGATTGGTAAAGATTTTGATCAAGTACCTTGCCACAGTGTTGATTTCATTGTGCATTTTATACATATACATTCAGAATGTTTAAAGAACTTCTGTTCTGAGACATCAAAAATTCATTTACTGAGATTTGCCAGGGAATAAATGAGTCCACATCACCTTGTTTCAAACACGCTGGGGTCATTAAGAGCTCTGGAAAAGTAATAGTTCTGATTTCAGACAGCCCTTGTACTAATTACTTATTTATAGTTTTACGGCTCTTGCAGGACCTAGGTAGTTAAAATACCACCACTATCTTAGAATAATCTTTCTCACACAGCTTTTCCAGTTGTGAGTACCTAGCTTCCATAAGTTCTCCAATTCAGGTCATCAAGTCACTCTTGAATAGGACTGACTCTCTTTTTCTTAATGATTGCTATTCCTCCATTACGATATAACATACAATATTTCAGGAAACTCTCTTCACAAAATTTACTATATAGAATCATGATTAGACCCATAATTACAGTTGGCACTGAATATGGAAGATGTATAGATTTGAATATGACTAGTAATTAAGTAAGGTACTTGGAAATATACTATTTGAATATAAATAATTACTGGCATATTAATGCACATCTTTTGTTATCTTATTTGTCTTTACTTTGACAGATACTTGGTGCATTGTCTGATGCTGGATTGTCACTTAAATCTATAATTATGGAATATGAAGACATTAAACAACGCCTGGCTTCTATGGGTGCTTGTCTTTATCCATGTACATTGCCAAGTAGTCAACGTCCTCTTTTTAGCTTGGGAGTTGATGAAATTTCATTAGGCTGTGGTGTTCATGGAGAAGCTGGTGTTGCAACAATACCAGTAAGATATATAATATCTTCCTATCCTACTAATTCTATATTTATTTTAGGTATATACAATAAAAAAATGCGAACTACATGTAATATATTTAATGCTTCCAGATGGTTTCCCTAAAAGATATAGTGAATAAAATATTATCTACTATTTGGAACAGCAATATAATAAGTTACGGGGACTGTGTATGTGTTCTTGTTGGCAATTTAGGTTCTTCAACACAAATGGAATGTTTTATTACGGCAAAGGTAGTTGCAGAGGAGTTGAGTAAGTAATTAAGAGTTCTAGAGAATTTTAAAGCAATTTAATATGATAACTATATCCAGTATGTAACATTGATTTAAAGGAGTCATTCTCAAGAAGTGTAAAAAAAAAAAAAAAAAAAAAAAAAAAAAAAAAAAAAAAAAAAAAAAAGTAATATATTTTCTTTCCTTTTTTTAAGAATTTGAAAACTTATTTTGCATCAAATGTAATTGATTCAATTTAATATGATAAAGCAGACACAGACTCGTGTACACACACACAATACACTTACAAGCATTGTTGTATTATAAATCCATAGGGAGGAGATAATTATAAGGATAGAATTAAAAAAATAATTATTATGGCAGGCCATCTGTCAATGTTCACTGTAGTTAAAACAACATAAGGTACGGAGGTAGGTAATCAGTATATATCATAAAATATATAAAGTATAGAGTGAATACTGAATTGCTAGATATAGAGCTGAGCAGAAGAGAAACAGTTCACAGTAGGAAAGATTTCATAAAGTAACAAATATCATTACTGAATAAATGTAAGTTTAGGATCAGGATAATACCTATACATGCAATATACATAAAACTTACCATACATAGTCAGTGCAAGATTGGCTCAGACTAAATCTAACATGGAACTGTGAAGAACTAATAGATACTTTCCACAAAGGTAGAGGGAAATGTATGTACAAATCGACATTCTGTCATAGAGTAAACTGAACAATATTTGCTAGAAAAGTAATTTTAGACTGCTAAATTAATAGGAGCTAAAAAATATATTTTTACTCAATCAAAGGAATGCTCCTCAGTAAAGAAGCACTAGTCTTTTTTCTAGTCTAGACATGTGTCATCTGATATTGCCTTTAATCAACATAAATTAGATGTCACACAGATGCATCACATGAACCAAATCTCAAAGGGCTTCATGAATAAATAAGAGCAAATACTTTTACTTAGTTCCTTAAGTAAATCCGTCAATGCCTGTAATTGAAAAAAAAAAAAAAGAAATTATCCAGGGCTTATTCTAATTAAAAACTTGAAATAGAACTCTTGCTTTCCCGTTAAAATAAAGATAAATAAGATGTATAATAAAATGATTCGACCTTACCAGCTAGTCTTGATGTGAACACCTTGGTAAGGTCGAATTATTCAACAAAAATAATTTATTAATAACTATCTTGGCAATCAAAGATTCCATCGTGCAGAGGGCTGCATAAACTAAGCAGATTTCCCACATGCGGGTATGACAGACTATTGATCTCATTACACCATATTATTATTTTAATTATATATTCAAGTAAAGTCCGATGAGTAAGAGTGAGCGTTTACTGAAGCCTAAAAACAATAAAGTAGGAATGACAGCTTCCCTTTGAGCTAATACTAATAAGAACTCAAACAATGAAATCTCCAAATTCACGAGAATATGTGGTGTTTGACATCAAAGTTGAAACTTTAAACCATCTACTCAACTTGGTACTCCATTCACTAATTGAATTTAAAATGTACTCTACAATTTATAAACAAGCTATTTTTACCATATTCTGTTCAGGGAGATAGAACTATATCTTCTTTTGTTCTTTAAGGAAGAAAAAACATACAAATTGAGAGGCTTTATGTTGGCACAATGATGTCTTCATTGGATATGAAAGGCTTTCAGGTATCTGTCCTGAATACAACAGATCAAAATGCCTGGGTATCTTATCTTGATTTACCCACAGAAGCTTTTGGGTGGCCAGCTTCTGAGCTTTCAGGTCCTTCAAAGATTTCTCTGCCTGAAATCATAGACGATGTTGAGACACAGATTGAACAGGTCTAATTTTTTTTTAAATTGTTCTTTTGTTTATAAAAATTCCAAACTCACAATGATGGTAATATATATTATTTGGTTTACAGTTCCCTGGAATGAATCTAGATCCTGAAGAAGCTTTAAAATTCCAATTATGTGTCATCTCAGCCTGTGAGTCAATTAAGGAAAATACACATAGGATAAATGAACTTGACAGAGAATGTGGAGATGGAGATTGTGGTTCCACTCTTGCAAGTTTGGCTGATGGTAAGCTTATACTTCACTTTTTAAACTTTAGATGCAACAGTATGACAGACTAATCTGCCAGCTTTATTTATACTTTTGTTTTCAGTAACTTTCCAGTATATATTGAAATTAACAAAAATTTAGAGAAATCTATTTCCTTTTTTTTACCATTGGGTCAAGATTAAAGAAATTAATGTTATCCATTCAGAAATTTAATTAGTACTAAGAAGTAAAAAGCAGAGGGAGTAAGTTGTAATAAGCATAAGTCACAATTGCACAAATAGTTTTAGGTTTGTCTAAAAATCGTTGGCTTGACACATTCTCTGCCATCTTGTAATGGTAATCCACGCTAAAGATACTTCTTATTGAAGCAAGTACTCAATTGCCTCACGATGCTGAATGAGCACTGGGGAATGGTTAGAATTTCAATCCCAAAGCTTGGTGACTGCACACCGATAATAGTGCAATCCAGGGTTTTGAATTACGGCAGTGTAAGTATAGTAATCCCAGTAGTTAGCCTCTGGATCAATGTCTCCTGACCATGATACTATTTGAAATTCAAATCAAGTCAGATTACCAGGTTGTAAATATGAAACCGGAATTTTTTAATAGGAAACATATGTTTATTAACTCTAAAAGTGATACATAGTATTTTATATGAAGTACTGTCCTTCACTTTCTACGCATTTTTCCCATCTCTCCGGCAATTTGTTGATTCCCTACCAAAAGAATTCTTACTCTTTTGAATCAAACCAATTACTAAGCCATTTTCGTATATCGTTGTAATAAGTGAAGCACTGTTCAACTAGAATGAAATATGTTTTGTGACTTTATTAAAAAATGTTTTATATTGTATCTCATTATAAAAATTCGAAAATTTAATGTTTCACTGCTTAATAGGTATAATTCGTATGAAAGACTCAATTCCCTGGAGTGAGGTAGGGCAAACACTTGCTACGTTGGCACAAATTGCAGAATCGCATATGGGAGGAACATCTGGTGCTGTGTACTCATTGCTCTTACAAGGTGCTGCAAAAAATGCCCATTCTTGGCATTCATTATGGTCAGGTGCCCTGGAAACTCTGTATAAGTATTCACCTGCAAGAATTGGCCATCGTACTTTAGTAAGTTTTCTAAGGATCTGACGCTAAATTTGATGAATCTGAACTGCCTCTGGTGGATAGACAGTTGGTCACATAAAATCAATTGTCTTTTTATTCAGTAGTATTTATTCAAAACATGGTATCTGTAAGATTTAATATATTAAGAACTATCTGTTCTTTTTATTCAAAAACATGATCAGAAAAATCCAATCATTCAAATCCTTAAAAGATAAATAATTCATATTAGTAATAAATAATAGAAATTTCTCTTTGAATATACTATGCATTAATACAGCACTTACTGTAACCTAACATTAAAATTAAAAAGAAAAAAAGAGAAAAGTCAGTTAAGCTTATAAACCATTAACTATAAACCAAGGAAGTCATTCCATTATTTTCTGAAAGTTTGATGACAATAAATTCTTTTAAAAGGAATATACTAAGTCTGAAGATGAATAAAAAAATCAGTAAATTAAAACTCTCCAAAATTATTTATTAACTTTTAAAATGAAAATGAAATTTGCAATTTTAAGTTGTTTTTCCAAACAGCTGTTCTTTAACAGATTAGTGCAAAACTAACGTAATGACGTTAAATATATCTGTCAGTTTCCAAGTATTAGCTATAAAACATTATTAATTAAATTAATTATGTAAGTGGTTATAGGAGCTTTTCAGTCATGGTTGCTAACAGCTTTATTCAAACTGTTTAGAAATAGATTGGTCGCAAAATAAATGTCTGCGCACATTTCTGATTTTCAGTTTCTCCTCTTTTCCTTGAATTGTTCTGATGGTCACAAATTAGTACCAAACTTGATTTAAGTTGTGCTAGAAAAACAAGGGGTAGTTTAAAATTAGGTGTTTTGACAAGTTGAAACAGACCAACACAGTTTACACATTCCCATGACAGTTTACTGATAGCTTGGAATCGTGTTGGAACTAGCCTGTAATATATGAGACATAAATTTAGTTAGCCTCTAATTCTTTTATAATTTTGACAATTGATGGGCTATTATTTAAACGAGAGCATCCAATTTACATGAAACAGTTTATTTTGGCGATAAGAACTTTGGACAATTTTGACATCCTTAGTTGTGGGTGCAATCCAGAATATCCTCTTTGCAGCTCTGAAGATAAGTTCCAAGAATCAAAAACTATTAGCTTTTAAAAAATAAACTCATTAATTTGGTTGGAATACCTAAATTAGATAATGCTCAATGAATTCATAAAGTCCATCACACAGGAGCTGCATAAACCAAACAACTTTCCCATGTGCTGATATGACGCAATACAGTTCTCTTCTCCCCATACATTTTCTATTTCTAGTGGCGGTTTTCTGAAGACTGAAAACTAAAAAACACAATGAGTTTGGTTCTATACTATTTTTCAATCTGACATATAATAACGGAGATATTTTCAAAATTCTCCTTTCCTTACTGGTTCAATTTCATTCATTAATGATCTTGATCTTTAGTTTGACACAAAACGTGTAAATATCGAGTTCAAACAACCAAACAAAAATTGTGACTGCTAGAGCATTAACAGACACACTCAAGCACACACGCACACGGGCATAGCATGTACAAATTCCAGAGCTGTAGTGTTCATTGAAAATGGCATAATAAATGGCAATTATAGTAAACTTATTGAAAAATTGCGGCAAATGAATTTGTGAGAATTGCTGATAGGAGGATACATATTGGATGTAAAATAGAAAATTAAACAAGAACAAATGTTGTGTCAACTGAAAAAAATTATTGTTCCTGGAATGAAGAAATACACTTTGAAAAAAAAATCAAGTAGTCACAAAGTGCGTAGTTTTAAAAGGAATTGGAAATTTTGTATAACAGGATTGAGATCCTAAATGAGTGGTAATTGCTAGGGAGGTGTGGGGATACTTCCTTCGTCCTATCAGTTCTGCTGCTCCCCTGCCAGTCTCATATTGCTCTATGTTTACATTTTACTTGATGTTTATACTTTTAGCAATGTAGTGTTATTCTCAGAAATGTGAATTTGTTTAATTATCATAAATAAATAATTTAAAAGGATGAATGCTGAGGAGGTGCACTCAGTTATTCCTGGTATTTACTAACTCTGCTTTGTTAATATATGATATACTTTACTGAACACACTATGTACCAATATGAATATACTGTATACAATTGAGACATACAAAAGAGTATTTTTAATAGCGGTTATGACGTACCTAAAACAGCAGTGACCATTGGGTTTGTACCGCATCAAGGGATAGGAACTTTTATTCATACATAGTTTGGAAGACGGAATACTTTCTATGATTATGAATTATATGGTTCATTACGTTATAAAAAAAATTACATGCGCAGTAGACAGGAATATAAAAATATTGAGGACAGTGAAGCCTTACATAACAAATAATTTTATTATTATCAAATCCACAGCAACGAAGGGTATAAACCCTAAACTCTGGGACGGGTAAATGTCAAGATATTGTGCAAAGTAAAGCCTTGCCAAAAAAAAATACCATCACCATTCATGCTCAATTGAATTCCCGGCGAAGGGTATCTTAGCTAATATATTGTATATAAATATATATGTATATATATATATATATATATATATATATATATATATATATAAAATGACTGGTTATTGTAAAATGTTATAGAAGATGGTAATCATAGATCTAATTCACTTATTCAGTAACTACGGCACTCTAGTTTAAATACCTAATGAGCCATTATATTTAATTATAAGAATAATACATTCCTTTTGCATCTGAGAGAATGTAAGTTTTTAAGAATTATTCAACCTCCTAACTTCTTACAGATAGATGCTTTAGCACCTGCATCCGAAGCATATAGTTCTTACATTGCTCAAAAAGGAGAACAACATTGGAAAGAAGCACTGCAAATAGCTATACAAAAAGCAGATGAGGGATGTCATAGAACTGTCAACATGATACCAAGGTAAGTTTTTTAAAGTATGTTAAATATTGAATATGGCATCAAAAAAATAAAAATGATCAAGTCTTATTATAATATGTTAATTGATTTTTGTATGTATCTCACATAGTAAACATTCGATGAAAACAGCATTTGATGTTTAAACTTGGAAGAAGACATTTCATAATATATTTCTTGCTGGATGTGTTAATGAGAAGAGAGAATCGAATTTGGTAACAAAAATTGTGACTGATTGAGTGTTAACAGACAAATCACACATACACACACACTTAAAAGTATTGATATTGTGCTCTTTAAGTTTGGGTAACCTTTTATACACATATCAAGATTTATTCAATTCAGTTAAGTTGTTCAAGTGTCATGTAATTGATGACTCTGGCTATGGTTTTTTGGAAATGTCTTGTTTATAAATTGTTAAAAGGCAAAAGTTACTTTAAATATCCAAATAACTTAATTTCACTTATGAGTGTTTTAAGACATTAAAAAAAAATAATAAAAATGGTATATCCTCAGAGCATCATGGAGAATGTAAATTAAATTTATTTTTGATTTATATATATATATATATATATATATATATATATATATATATATATACGTATATATATATATATATATATCTGGTTGACAAGTGGGAAACTGATGGTGATTTATGATATTATATTATTAATAATGATTTGACATAAACAATACAGATACAAATAATCTCGCCCTATTGAAATTCAGAGCATTCAATTACAAAGTATGTTAAATCTGGACTTATATTGACGGCTTCAGTGACAAGCGGTGTCTTCAATGCGGTGTATGTTTCTTATTTGATTTGTCTTGCTTCATATGGGAAGACAGAAACCACAAGGAAATATAATGAAGAGCATGCAGAGACCATGTTTACCCCTGGGGTCCAGGCAATGAAAGTATAAGCACGTCATGATGTTGGTGAAGTGCTTCTAACGTGAGTCTCCAATCTTCATTTGCCTCGAATTTTAAAAAGTTTATTATGTTTGCCATTTATTATGGCTGAAAGTATTCAGCCAGAGCTATAGTAATAGCTCTGGAAATTGTGCATTTTACTAAATATATAGCTCTTAAAAAACATTTGAAGTCAGATTGAAGTTCGTGCCATTCGCAGCAGTGCATATATATTTTATACCTTTGGTTCGAGAAAACCAGGAGAACATGGTTAAATAAATAAAGAATGTTTTTAAAACATAAAATATAATTTATTTTAACCATGGGAAAGACTTCTAAAATGTTAATAAGGAATACAATATCTAAAGGTCAAAGAGTGTTGTAGCCAGGACAAGTAGGTGTAGAACTAGCAGTTACCTCCGAGCTTTGGTCACTGAAGAAATAGAGCCAGCTTTCTTTTTTAAGTAAGTTGGTTTACCATATACCATCTTCTTTGGCAGTCTGACAGATTCCATTTTTTTTTAAATATAACCCTACTACTGCAGTCTGCTCTTCTTGATATCACATATAATGTAGGTTTGTTATAAAATGTTTATCCATTGGTCCTTGTAATTATACATATAAGAAAGTGATTTTGTGTTTTTTGAATCAATGTTTATATACAATGTTAGAAGAAAGTGAATGATTAACTTCCTTGTTCAATAAATTTCAAATTTGTAAAACAAGAATTTATGATTTTGAAAGAAAACTGGACTCATTAATTACAAAACTATCTTTTGGGGCTCAGGTTAGCCAGGTGAGATAAATCATTGGCTTTAATCTCACATGGTAAACCTAGAGTGGTGAGTTGAATTCCCACCTGGACAGTAGGAATCATTTAGTGACGAACTCATTAAATAAATTCCTTAGCCCCACCATGGCTAGAAAAAAGTGGTAACCTGTAGATAACCCATTCCAATTAGCCATAGCTATAGTTGTTATTTATGGTTTCTTAAAAAGGCAAGTTTAGGAGAAACCATGTAAGTCAATTTCACAAGAGAGAAAAAAAAAACATTGACTTCAAACATAAAATAAATGAGGAAATCAAGTATAAAGATAGTTCTGGTTGGTTGAAGAAATTCAAATCATGACATGGGATTCAAAAACTGAAATGTAACAGGTTGTCTCTTAGTTATTTATACTGCCTTGATATAGAAAATATTTACAATATGGGTGAAATTGATCAGTTAGGGAAAGGATTTCCCCAGGATTCCAGTTGAGAAAGAAGGTTGATAATTTCTCTGTGCTCTAAGGCTGCTCAAACTCAAAGTCTTCCTAATCTTAGTAAAAAAGGAGGTAAGGTGTAGATGAAAGAATTACCAGCTGGAAAACTTGTTGATGTGTAGGCAAATGGTTAATGCCAAGAACATGACCTTTAGGTCATTAAAGATTGACCTTCCTTTAATGTTATTCTTTATTATTTACAATTATCTAGTATAATAACATTCAAATGCCAACTTGAACCTGTGCTAATTTTTCCTAGTTCTAGTTTTGATTAGTTCAGAAAATAACTTGCACCAAAATTTTTCAAAAATCTATGATGATCTTTGTTTTATACTAATTGTAGACACAGGGGCAGAATATGTAACAGCACAATTATCCTTAATTTATTAAACCTCTACATGATTTAGATTCTTTACTTCAACACCTCATTTGAAGCAAAAAACCAAAGACAGCCCATGGCCTAGAGAGACATCCTTTCTCTAAACCTGATTCGTCTATACTGATAGGAAGGCTCAACTTGGTACCAAATTCTACCATAAATCAATATATGGTTACAATTGGTATTGCCAGAATATACCTTTATAATCAGTGTAAGTATTATTCCAAATTCCCCGACGAAGCAGTATCAATATTTCAAACAAACTTATCTACATATATATATATATATATATATATATATATATATATATATATATATATATATATATATAAACTTTTTATTCAAGAAGGGGATTGAAAAAAGTACTGTTTAAGTGCCTAATCTAAGTTTTTTTTTTTACTACCTTTGTCCTGTTTTTATATATATATATATATATATATATATATATATATATATATATATATATCATGTTCTCTTTTATTTTAGTTGTATTCCTTAATTTTTCCAAGATTCTTACATTGTCAAAATCAAAGGAATTTCCAAATTTAAAAGCATGGCCATTACGTGCTGTTTTATTTACATTATCATGAATATATATACATAGGGGAGTCTGCAAAACTTTTAAGGGACTGAAGCAACACTCTAAAAATAATGACAATATGGAAAATAAAATAGCAGTTACAGATCATGATCTGTTGAAGTAAAGAATGGGGAAACAAGTAGAGTTTTAATAAGGTGAATTAAGAATAATTGTGTAGCAACAAATTCTGGTCCTGCACGAACAAGTGATATTAGATTAATGTTGTTGGGTTATTGATGAATCGTCTTTTGTTTTAGGGTTGGCAGGGCCACATACACTGAACTATCAAGAGTTGTTTCTGTCGATGCAGGAGCATATGGAGTTATAGTATGGCTGAAAGCAATTGCAAATACTTTGCTTAGAACATAGGTACATAAAATGTTTTAAGATAAGAAAATAAACAAGAAATGTAATAAAGCTAGACTGAATTTATTTTGCGAATTCTTCAAAGGACTATTTTAAAATGTTAAGTAATAAGTGAGAGTAATCAAGAGTAATTAAATTTAGAGTCTTACGATATATAGATAATTTAAACATTCAATAAAAAATTTGTACCTACAGGTATTAATTGCTTTCTAAACAATTTATTCTTACTGACTGAGATTTTATTTTATCATAGTCTAAAATTGTTTATGTTATGTAGCATAAAAGTCTGTCATGCAGGGGCTGTGTGAACTAAGCAGATTTCCCCACATGTTGGAATGACACACTACTGATCTCATCTCAGCATATATTCTCCATTTCAAAAAAAAAAAAAATCCGATGAGTAGAAGTGAGCAGTTAATAAAATCGTAATTGATGACATCATCACACAAACTATTTGCACGTATCTCATATAGTAAAGGTCCATTGAAAACAATATTTAGTATTTTTGTTTGGAGTAAGACGTTTCATGGTACATTCTCTTATTTTTAAAGTGCAATGACTAAAAGTAGGACTTTAATGAAGGCTAAAAACTAAAAAATGCAAATATCTTGGTTAACAATTAAGATAATGAAAAAACATAAATAACAACATTTATAGAACATTGAGATTACACTAATATTGGTTCTATACACTTTTTCCATCCAATTATAATAATAGAAATATTTTGAATTTTCAAAATTCCCCCCCTCCTTCTGGCCCCGACAGTATAGTAAAATACAAAAAAAAAAAAAGAACTATACAACCTTTGACCCGTTAACAACACAAATCAGATATCTAATATCAGAACTAAATCATATTAACATATATTTTTCATGGGTTAAAGCACATTCTGACAATTTTGGGAATGAATTTGCAGATAGAGCTGCTCAGTCTCCTTCAAAAGATTCCCAACCAGCATGTTGCACTAAAATCTCCAAAGCCCATATAAAATATATATTAAAAACCCACCTAATTGAAAAGTGGCAACAGAGATGGACTGAAACTAATAAAGAACAACATTTAAAACTTTTCATTCCAAACATTAACACATTTCACAAGCAAAAATATACAGAGAGACTTTTACACGACACATTAGTAACAGGACATGGTTCACTAATTTCTTACTGCCACCGATTCAACATAAAAGACAATACTTGGCCTTATGATTACAGAACTCCACAAACATGTCAGCACTTAATATACAATTGCAGACTATTGACTAACGAATGACAAAAACTAAAACAGCACATTGAATGACTAAAAGGCAAATTTCCAATTGAAGAAGATAAGCTATTTTCAAAATATAATGATGGTCTTAAAATAAATGTAGAACATGCTTTTGATACAATTAATAGGTTGATGGCAGCTAATAAAAACAACTTACAAGGATTACGAATAATCAATAATTATTGAATTAAGGCTAACAATTCTCAATTTATATGTTTTTTAGCAGATTTCCCTTAAGGGAAATCAGCTATTGAGGTCATACTCATTACGCGATTTTTGAAATTTTTCTTCAAATGTCCATCAATCCTAAAATATATATATATATATATATATATATATATATATATATATATATATATATATATAATATCAGTATTTGTCTTTTACCGCTCTAGTGGTTGCAATTATTGTTTAATCGTTACCAAACTCGATATTTAGTCGTTTTATATAAAAAGAAAGATCAAGTTTGTTAACGGCTGAGATCGGACCAGGGGGGGGGGTGTTTAGAGGGGGAGAATTTTGAAAATTTGAAATATCTCCGTTACTATATGTTGGATTGAAAATGTATAGAATCAATCTTATAGAAAATTAAATGTACCATAAATATTATTATATGCATTTATTCCCATCTGGAATATTAACAGAGATATTTGAATTTTTCAGTTTTCAGCCTTCAGAAAAACCCCACCTCTACTCATGTTACATAAAAAATACTCGGTTATGTAATAAACCACATCATTCGAAGCTTAAATACCAAATATTGTTTTCAAGAGACATTCAAATATGTTCCGGTGACCGACCCCCACCCCCCTTAAGAATTTGGACTACTTAAATTTGATTGATTGAGATAAAAATTATTCTGTTTCATTGTAAATTACAGTACTAGATATAGTAAATAATTTTCAATAAAAGTAATACATTATATTCAGATATATTACAGTAATTGTTTTTCTTTCCGTTAAGTAGTTGGCAGAACTGTTTGTTTACATTTCAGAAACTTTCTGCCGGGAGGTTTGTTATTATCGTTTATATTTATTCACAGTGGGGTTGCGTTACTGGTATGAAGATTTATCTATTGTGAAACTTCACTCAGGAAATCTGCTTAGTTTACACAGCCCCTGCATGACGAACTTTTATTTTTATTTAACATTGTTATTGTTAATTGTTTTCATTGTATTTTATTACTGATAATTTATGCTCTCATAATAATTGATATATAACTTCTTAATATACTTCCAATGCATGTGATATGCTAAGTTGCATGGTACATGCACACACGCATGCACTACACACACACACACACACACACACACACACACACACACACACACACACACGCACCACAAACAAACAGTTTTGAATAGACCTCATTTTCATCATATCCTAGGAAGAATCGAAGGATATTTGAGAAAATTTTTAAACACAAATTATTCTTTCTATTTTGTCAATAAAATCAAAATTAACAATGGTATTGATAAATATTTGTTTTGAGGTCAAAGTAAACCACCACTCTAGTAGAAAATTTGAATTCTCATATAGCATGTTGTAACTTGAAATAGTTGACACAAATAATCAAAGAAAACCGAACATTTTTTTTAGCATTATTTCTATGTCATTAATAACTGAAGTTATCCAATAGATCTATGATGTAACTTGCAACATAGCAATGGCCTTGGAAAAAATAAATACATAATTCCATTGTAAAATTATAACCAGAGAATAATTAACTATTGTTTAATATAATTAAACCTAGTAAGAGTAGGTTAAAATCTTCAAATCTTGAGCAATAGTCAGACAGCTTTCATTAAGCCAACAGTGAGTTAAATTACTTCAAACGATTAAATGCTCTGGTTTTGGTTCATGACAGTGGAGCAGAGGGATGAATTATGACAAAAAACATACAATCATATTTCATTATATATTTATTAATCATTGCACTTATAATAAACACTTTAAATACAACAATTGGCAATTTTATTCATAAAAGCAAAATGAAATTGTGATTATCAAACAGTAATGAAGAACTAAAATTTACATGATTATTATAACAAATTAGCCTTGTGATTTAGTCACTGATGAACATGTTAGTATTATATGATAATTTTTTGATCTTAGATAGTTCATTGCTGTTTACTCCTTCGCTGAGATTTCATTACAGGTTTTAGAACTCGATTTGGCTTTATCAGGTGGTCAATGCAATGTAGACTCCCTAGAACCTGATGAAGCCAATACAAACACTGGAAAAGTGTTGTAAACAATGATATGACACCACTGGAGCCAAGCCAAATTCTAAAACCTATAGATAGTTCATTTTATATTTTACTATATGAAGGTCCTGGTTTTGTTTGAGAACAATTTAGTCTGAACAATGAGTCTTAATGTTATTCATGGCACTCCTTCGCCAAACACAATATGTTTACATTTCTCATCTCATAGTTACATACATGTTTTGTCTTTAACTGGAAAAGATGGAAAATTGATGTACTATTGTACACTCATAGATAAAAGTTCATTGGATTTTAATCACTCGCTTCTCTCTATTCAACATCATAGGCCTCATAAATCATAATCATGGGTATGATACAACATTATTAACTATCATGTAACTAGAAAGATTTTTATACCACCAAAAGCAATTGGTAGCACAAAAATGGTAGCTATTAGATATACCTAATAACTTCAAGACAAACCACTCATTATTAAACTCTGTTATATGTATGAAGGACACATTTTGTATATCATAGTTTAAACAAGTACATAGTATGCTTTATGTTTTGTAATATAATAAAGAAGCAATGGTAATAAATAGAAGAAATAAAATTGGGTATACTTTCCAGAACCTCTCAAAAACAACCTTTAGAAATTCCTTTATTTAGATTATTTATTTCTACAAATTAAATAGTAATGCATAAAAAATTCACATTTCAGAGTATAATACATAAAATTGTTAAAAGTGAAAACATGAATAACAAGAGAGCTTAAATAAATGTTAGGTGAGGGGCAAGGTGTCAATGAACCTCCTATCTTTAAAGAATTAAATGACACATTAATTATAACACTGATAACATTTTTCACATAATAAGTCATCATGAAGTTTAATGAGCTGTGTGAAAACCTCTAAACAATTACACTACTGTTAAGAATATTAATTTAAAAACCAAAGTGTATTTTCATCATATAAATACAGAGTTAGTTTATTAAGTTTGTGCACATAAACTACAGCCTGTTTATATTTTGTTATGCAACAAAAATGCATATAACTTAAAATATTCCAAATAAGCAAATTTTGTGTGCTTGTTAGCTAAAAAAATGAACTGAAAATGAAATGTTGTGGTTTTTAATTTTAGGCCTCTACTCCTATCTGTTCATAGACATTTGTTCATGTATCATTAAAACTCCTTATATGCTACATGTTGATGCAAATTCCCTAACCAAGATTCACTCTATTTGGTTCCGTCGTTAATGTATAATAAAAATTGTTGACTCAAGCCAATATTATAAAACTGAGAATTTTGATATTTAAAGTCTGTATTTTAAGTACAATATATGTATCATTGAACCGTCCATTATTTATTATGATTTTTTTTAATGTCATCTAACCTGTTTTAAGGATTCAAGACACTAAATTAAAAATTTAGTTTTCTTTTTTGTCTCAACCAATTTATGTGCAAATGTGAAACATAACACAGCCAGCCAGTTTCTATGTTTCACTATATCTTTAAATTATAAGTAAGCATTTTAATAATTACAATGATTTATAACTTTAATATATTAATAGGAAGCAAAATTTATTTTATAATAAAATAAACTGGAAACATTAGACATTCAAAAAAATATTATCATTAGCCATAATATACAAACAAAAATGATTCGTTATAAATTTGATTTAACTAAACAATATTATTTCAAAAATCTTCAAAACTTGACTAACATAGGAATGATAATAAAATCTCATTTAAGTATTAAAGAGCCATTGTGCTTTGAGAGGAAAGACTTTAAGGAAGTACTTCATATTATACCTCCTTCCTTATTAGTTTTTTGGATAAAAGTCAGTCTTCTTTCTTCAGTGCATCAAGACGTTGGAGGAGTGGAGGATGTGAATGATGCCAAGAAGAGTAAAGCCAATCATATACAGGAAAACTCAAATTGTCTTTGTGAAGTTTTATCAGGGCTTTTCTCAAGAAAGCAGCTTTGCCTAAAGATTTTGCATAAAAATCAGCCTGGAACTCAAATTTTCTGCTCAACATTGTTAATAAAAACGATGTTACCTGTAATTTAATGACAATTATTAATATTTTATATCATTAATTTTATTTCCTGCTCAATTTAAAAAATTCAAAAGCATACCATGCATACCTTAAGGGGAATCTGCTAAAAAGGTAATAAAGATAACTGAGTTGAGACCTTAAGACCCTTTTTTTTTCTTTTTTTTTTTTTCATGAGATGCTTTCAAATCTTTATAAAGACTCATTTATTGTCAAACAATAGATTTTGAAAGAGGATTAAATGATATTAACATTTATTTCTATATAAGAAAGATTTGTATAACAAAAAAAAATCATATATTTAAGAACAATTTGAATGTCAGTCACGCAGGACTGCAGAATTCCCATTAAACTAAGCAGAATTCCCATATAGGGATATTATACTAATGATCTCATCTCATGGCATTATTATTATTTATTAACGTCCACTTTTTGTAACTCAGGCTAATTGGGACGGGTTATCTACAGGTTACCACCCGTTTCTAGCCAGGGTGGGATTTAAGGATGTTATTTAATGAATTTCGTCACTAAATAATTTCCTTTTCCCAGGCGAGAATCGAACTCGCCACTCTAGGTTTACCATGTGAGGTAAAGGTCAACGCTTTAACTCACATGGCTAACCTGTGCCCCATCTCAAGATATATTTTATATTTCTATTTCTAAGTAAAAATGAGTTTTACTGAAGGCTGAAAACAAGAGAGAACAAATGACTTGTTTAATATTTAAGTTACAAAAAATGTATTTAACAACAATTGTAGAGCATCAAGAATTTAGCAAGATTGGTTCCATAACATTTTTCGAAACAATTCATTTCTGTTTGTTCCTAAAAACGATAATAGGTGCTTATTGTCAAAAATACGGAGTTTTGTTAATTTCGATTTAGTCTTTCGAGTCCCATAACATTGTTGACCCCTTCTATAGTTTTTTGTATATACATCATTTATACTTTGTTATACGGAAAAAAGTGCATATATCAAAAGTTACTATAAATAACAAAATAAACTTTCGTTATGTGCATAATTACCGAAAAACCAATAGGAAACGAAATACCACAATTTTTAATTTAAGACCTCCCTTACAACCCCACTCCTGTTCGTACCTCCAAATGTTAATATAGGTTATAATCAGGGACGTGTTAATGCCAAATCACATACGGAGTTTCGTTTAATTCAGTTGAGTCTTTTGTGCCATATAAAATAGTTGACTCCCACTATTATTTTTAGAGTATACCTCATTTATACTTCGGTATACGATAAAAGGATATATTACAAAAGTTACTCTAAATAACAAAATAAACAACTTTTGTGCATATTTGGTGAAAAACCATTAGGAGACGAAATATCCCTATTTTTAATTTCAGGCCTCCCCTGTGACCCCCACTCCTATTCATCTCAGAGAATATTAATATAGCCAGAATCCTAACCTGTTTTAGTAGTAATATACAAGCCAAGTTTCAAAAAATTCGGTTCAGCCGTTTACGATTCTATAAAGGACTTACAGACAAACATTCATTTTTATATATAAAGACTAAGTAGACTCAATGAATATTTAAAGACATTTTTCAAAAATCGAGTCATGGCTCACTTAAGGCAAATCTGCATTATTTCCTATTGAATAGGGTGGCTTAATGAATAATTCAACCTTAAAATGAAATTAAGAAATTGTAATCAAACCACTAAAATTAAAATATATTAAAATAAATTATATTAGAAAACTTACAGTGTGATAGGGTGCAAAAATATTCTGGAGGACTATAATTAGTCCAATAAGCACAGGCTGCTCATCAGTAAAATTAAAAGCCTTATATAGCTCTGGATATTTAAATAAAAATCCAAAGGCAAAAAACTGTAAGAAAAGGTTTACCTAAAATAAAGAAATCTAATGAGTAAATCATATAAAAAACTTCTCTGAAAAGGTATAGCACTCAGCAGTATATTATAAATTTAATAAAAACTAATGTGAAGGATTGATTTTTAATATCCCCACCATTAAATGTGGATGTGTGTATGCACGTATAACTGTAAGACATACAACTATGAAACTTGGTACACAAATTTTTGATGTCTCAAGTTTAGATTATAGATGTACTATATATATACCACCAGCAGCTCAAAAAATATCTCATCAAATTCTAAGCTTACAAGGGTGAATATGGCCTTTGGCTGATGGATCCAGTTCTTTAACTCTTCTAAGTTCTGTGGTAGTGTTGGTGCATAAACATTTTCCTTAATCCTTTCCTTGCGCTTGATTCAAGCCACTATAGTGGCTTTGCGCAAGGAAAGGGTTAATAAAATCCCACAAGGGACCAAGATGTGATAGCCTGGAACCCATGGAGACCAGCAGAGAAGTGCTAAGATCTGGAAATATATGTTGAGCAATCCAACAACTAGTAGAGTTTTATTCACATACTCATGAATGCCTCCATTTACACATTGACACATTTAGCAATAAGCAGATGTACTCATTCAGCCTAGGAAACAACCACTTTTCTAACACAGCAAAACACTCCTGGCAGTTAACAGTGTTTCCACCAAACAAGGATAGGCCATACTCAAATAAGAGGATATCAAAACGAAAGGCGTTCAATATCTGCATATGGGTTCTGTAGGCCTCATTACAAACGCTGTTTATTTCCTTTTCAATTTATGTGTTATCATTGTCAATTGCATTTTGAACCTCATCTTAAATTTCTATGCATTTGTAAGTCATCATAATGAAGAGTGTAACAGCTATAATTTGTATAGCTTAATAACCAACCGAGATTTTCAAAGATGCTAAATTGTTGTTTTAACTCCCTACTGACATGGCAACTTGATTTTATAGGACTACATTGGAGAGCAGTTTTTTTTGGGGGGGGGGGCGGGGCATGAGGGTAGCCAAGAGTCTTTTCTTCACTTACACATCCTGTGTCTAAGAATTATTGATACCGTCTGCAAAAATTTGAGGTGGCAAACCCATCCAGAGAATCAATTTGAAACTTCAAATTCACACTGTAATTATGAAATTACACTTCATAAACTTGAGAATTCAAAAGATTTCTATTGCAGAGTAGACATTTTACAGAATGTGATTGCAACCAAACAACAGAAGATAACTGAGACCGGACAAAAATGAATATAAAGTAGACAATGTATTTAACCATGAATAACTGAGCAGTGGCTTAGTGATTGATAGTTTTAACAGTATAGTAATTTGCAATTAGTACATTCCTTTAGAAACGCTATGAACTTTCAATTTAAATTAATCATATATTACTAGAAAAGGAAAAATAAGACTTTACCTGCATAATTATGATATTTTTTAAAACATGATTATATTTCCAATGACCGAATTCATGAGAGAGTACAGCCAAAATTTCATCATTATCACAACCCTTATCATCTCCTTTTGACTCATCTTTTAAGAGGGTGTCAAATAAAACAATCCTTTTGTTCTTAAAGAAACCATAGAAGTAAGCATTACTATGTACTGAACGCTTAGAACCTGGAAGAGTTAACGTGATTATAACATACCAACACAATTAATTGTTTGTAAATCAGGTTGTAATTATGCTAACCTTCCACAAGGTAAAGCTTGTAGAGAGGAAATTGGAGACTTTCAGCCAATTCTTCAATTTTTGTCCGTAGTTCTCCTTCAGGCAGAGGTGTATATTTGTCAAACAAGGGTGCAATATAATCTGGATAGATAGTCATTAGGAAGAGGAGAACTATCATAGCAAAACCCCATAAGTAGATGAAAAAATAATCTCCACCAGCTTTTATTATATAAATGGCACCGCAAGTAAGAGGAACAGTTATAACCATAGAGACGAAGTATGACTTAATTTGGTCTTTAATATAGAATCCAACAGTCTAAAATTAAAAACAAAATATTAAAAAATGTATGTAAAATTAGAAAAAAGTAGTCTATGTACATATGACACTTCTGTATATACATATACATATTTATGTATATTATAATATTTCTTGAGAGGGAGGGGGGTTAATATTAATGAGGTTATTCCACACTAAATGTCAGAAAAATATTTAAAAGTCAAGATTCTCACTAAAGATTTGTCATATAAAATGTGATACCTTACCATAAGCAGAGATGCCTAATGTTATTGTACCCTCCCCTATGAAATGTATCAAGAATAATTTAATCCCACATTTTTAATGTGGAATGCAAGGCTCTACCATTGGAGGAGAGAAATAAATAAATAAATAAAAAATATTCTACTCAAAAGGATTACTCATAGGGCTATATGAAATAAAAAGAAGGCTATTTAATTTAACAATTTAATATACATAAGAGAGGAATATAACAATTTAGTATTAAATTCATTTAAGAAAACATGTCTATTTTAAAATGAATTTACTTGATTAAAAACACCAGCAAACAAAAAATTAAAATTAAAGTGTAAAAGTGTTAAGTATAATAACCAAAAACTTGATTTATTTTTTTTTAATCTTTTCTTTTCTTTCTTCAATAAAAAACTCTAAAAATTCTAGACAGTTAAGTACCTGTTTATTAAATCCATGCTTCTCCTCCAAAACGAAGGTGTTATACACACTAAGAGGTAAAGCTATCACAATATTTAATGTCAGAAGTATAACCATGAACAGTGCGCTAACAAGTTGTTCACTCTGACTTATATTGAAGTGGTCCAAAAGAGTTTTACTATACTGCCATATATGAAAAATGGCAAAATACCAAATAAGAGCCTGAAAACAACAACAATAAATTAAAAATAAAGAAAATTAATACATATTAAAGTGAATTTTTTTTGTCTCTGCCGAATTTAAATAGAAAATCAAACAAACCTTAGAGTTTTATATTTATAAAATTGTAACCCCTGTCTGTATATTGATTCTTTCCCAAAATTTTACAATACCTTTATGTTTCACAGGGAAATGAAATGTCAACAATTTTTAGCTTTGGTGTATATTTGTTAGCTTTTCATACCTAGACTACTGAGCCGAATTTTATGAAACTTTGTACGTGCATTACTATTAATCCAATTTAGACTTTAGGCTATTCTAATATTCTGAGAGACAGACAGGAGTGGGGTTATAAGAGAGGCCTCAAATGAAAAATTGTAATATTTCGTTTCCTATTGGTTTTTGGCAAACATGCACATCACAAAAGTTGTTTATTTTGTTATTTAAAGTAACTTTTAACAGATTTCCTTTAAGGGAAATCAGCTATTGAGGTTGTACTCGTGACAGAATTTTCGAAATTTTTCTACAAATGTCCATCGATCCCACCTACACTACAGCCAGGAGTGGAAGAGACCTGCTGGCTTCCCCCCCCCCCCCCAAGCCGCCAGTTTTCGTGAAAAGACTACTGTACTACCTGGATCACAAACGTCGTCACTTCATCTTAGCCGCCTACTGTACAATGTATTAGTGAGTTGACCTTAGCTTTTCTTGCCCGGCGACATATATTCCTCATGAATTACTACAGTAAATAATAAAATTCAACCTGAATCATCTTATTGGCAATTATTATTAATATTGTGCTAATTTTTAACCCACAAAAAGTGTGGCAATAAAAAAAATCTATATACTTTTTATCACTTTACAAAGCCGAATTAATAAAAAATACGGTTTTGTAAATCTAACGATATTCTTCACATTTCACTATTATTGTAATTCCTATTTATTTTATAATTTTACAATTTTTTATACAAGACATTTATCATTCACAATAATTCATTAAAGAATTTAAATAAATAACGTTAAAGAATTACAGATGAAATGATTGTAATTAAATAAGGTAACGTTAAATAATGATACCACCGTATAAAAAATAAATAAAAAAAATGATTTATTAATATTAAAATTAAATTTGTTTTGTGCTTATAATATTATTCTGATTCACTACTGCTAAGCTGTAAATCATCTTCCGACTCGCTCCCATCAATGGCGATTATCATGCTGTCCACAAAATTTTCCATTTGTCCATCTTTTAGCCAATATTCCTCTTCTAAATTGTGGACGTGCCGACAATAACCAGCCCAGTCATCAGCTGCTATTGATCGTAATCGTAAAGGATATGAATAATTAACGGACTTTAACGCCGATATGTCGTAAAATAGTAAAATGTGTTATTGTGTAAAATTTATTTCTTACCTTCATTTATTAATGATTCCAGATTAGTAATTGAGAGGTCACCGCTTACATTTCTTTCACGCACAAATCTCTTCAGCTTAGCCCAAGCTAGTTCTATCGGATTTAAATTACACATGTAAGGTGGTAATCTTAGAACGTTATGTTCATATGCCTCTAGGATTTGGTCAATTTTAAAAACTCTTTTTCTAGGTGCTATATTTTTGACCATGTCTAGAAGCATATACCGCCTCATGCTCATATCCGCAACTGCACCATTCTTATTAAGCCAGTCTACCATTTCTGTCTTGTTTGAAGAGCTGGTTGGTGGCTTATTTAATTGCAAATTATGATATGGGGCATTATCCATTATTATAACAGAAGAGGCTGGCAACTTTGGAAGCACTTTTTCCCTAATCCATTTGGTAAAATTTCCACCATTCATTTGCCCGTGGTAATCTCCTGTTGAGGTGCCAGCTCTAAATACAAGTTGACAATCAGGTAAAAATCCATTGTTGGACCCAATACCAACAACAATAAAGCGTCTGGTACCTGCTAAAGAGGATGTAACCCCCGTAATACCTGGGCATTGCCGACACTTTCCCATGGTTAAATCAGTGTCCAACCACGTCTCATCTATGAAGAAGATTGGACGTCCACATTCCCGATATCTTCTTATTGCGTGAAGATATCTTCCTCGCCAGTCAACTATGTGAGGCCTTTCTATTAAAATGTTTCGTCCACTTTGGGATTTCCTCCAACTAAATCCCATATCTTTTAGCAATTTCCGCAATGATTCGCAGCCGAGTTTAAAATTTATACTTTTCCTCAATGAAGTGAGAAGTTTAGGTACAGAAGGCACAATTTTTTGTCTCACATAAAAATCCTCAATTGTCCGTCTAATAACATTTCTATCAAAATTATCTACCGTAATAGGACGACGGCCTAGGGGCTTCATTGGCGATTGTAAATTTCCTTCTGGAGACTTCTTTTTCTCTGAGGCTATTCGTTTCACTGTCGCCGGAGAACATTTTGTATATAAGGTCGTCCTCTTTTGAGGGCTAGTAAATGGAGCCAATAAATCATTTTTTCTTTTTTCTTCGATGCAAGCCTCCAAAACATTTCCAATAACTCTCCTCTCTTTACTATGAATAATGTGTCGCTTCTCAGCACTTTGAGTGGATGGACCGGGTCGAGACATATTCACAACAAAACAATTTAGAAGAAACTACTTGCACAATACCGGGCATGAATGTTTTCAGGTCTGGATTACACGCCCCCTTCCCTTGCTCCTTCGGCCACGCCCCTTCTCCCACCCTCCGGCCACAAGGCTCTTCCATTCCTGGCTGTACAGTAGTAGATGAACATGAGGTCCATTCAAAACTGTATATATATATAAAATTGTAACCTCTGTCTGTACATTGATTTTTTTCACGAAATTTCACGATAACTTTTCGTTTCACATGTCATAGACACCATATCTGCATTTTGTTTCTTTCGTGTATGTTTGTTTGTTTGTTTGTTACCTTTTCACGCATAAATGGCTGAACCGAATTTTATGAAACTTGGTATGTATATTACTACTAACCCAACTTAGACTTTAGGCTATATTAATTTTCTCTGAGACGAACAAGAGTGGGGGTTATGAGGGAAGCCTGAAATTAAAAATAGCGATATTTTGTTTTCTATTGGTTTTTCACCAAATATGCACATAACAAAAGTTGTTTATTTTGATATTTAGAGTAACTTTTGTTATATACACTTTTGTCGTATATCGAAGTTTAAATGCGTTATACGCTAAAAATTATAGCGGGAGTCAACAATATTATTTGCCGAAAAAGACTCAACCGAACTAAATAAAACTCGGTATGTGTATTATCAGTGAGGCCTTCATTATAATAAGCCAACCAACATTTCTATGGACGGGCAGGAGTGAGGTTATAAGGGAAGCCTGAAATTAAAAATAGCAATATTTCGTTTCCTATTGGTTTTTTCGCAAATATAAACATAACAAAAGTTGTTTATTTTGTTATTTGGAGTAACTTTTGTTATATACACTTTGGTCGTATACCTAAGTATATTTGAGTTATACGTTAAAACTTTAGCGGGCACTAACGGCTGAACCGAACTTAACAAAACTCGGTATGTCAATTAGCATTAATTCTTCCATGATTATAAGTTATATTAAAATTTTTAGGTTCGAACGGGAGGGGGGTTATAAGGGAGGCCTGAAATAAAAATTCACCATATTTACATGTACAGGGTGGGGCAGTCAAACCGCACGATTTAACAAAGCCAGTGTAGTAGAGGAGGTGTATGGTGGGGGAAGTAGCAGTGACCGGAATGTTCTAGACGTTTGGAAGTTAGTAACCATGGAGAAGTGGACCGGTGAACAGCGCGGCTTCATTGTTACAGCATATTTAGAAAATGGCCGAAGTTTCATTCGTGCACAACGCGAGTTCCGCCTACATTTTCATCTTGCGCCTTGTGCGCCTGTTCCAAGCAGGAAAGCCATTTCTGTTTGGACTAACAATTTAAAAACAGCGGGTAAAACAACAGTAACAAGGGGTAGTAGTGTAAGAACTGTTAGAACGCCCGAGAATGTGGAAGCTGTACGTGAATCGTTTACAAGAAGTCCACGAAGATCTGCCAGGCGCCATAGCATTGCTCTTCCACCTTACTGGAGTAATATTCAAAAAGTAACAATTTTTCTGTTTATAACAAAAATTTCCATTCGTGTTCTTACTATTTGTTGAAATATATTACTTAAAAATATTTTCTGTGTAAGTTATTTTAATACCTAAAATAGTGCCGTTTGACTGCCCCACCCTGTATAAGAGACGGGAAATATAAAAATATTGAAGACTGTGAAGCCTTATCGAACAAATAATTCTATTATTAGCAAATCCACGGCAACGACGGGTATCAATCCTTATCACTGGGACGGGTAAATGTCAAAATATTGTGTAATGTAAAGCCTGCTAAAAAATACCATCACCATTCAGCCTCAAATGAATTCCCGGGCGAAGCCGGGTATCTGAGCTAGTATATATATATATATATATATATATATATATATATATATATATATATATACATATATCTATATATTTGTCTGTTACCACTCTAGTGGTCACAATTTTTGTTTGATCGTTACCAAACTCGATATTTAGTCGTTTTATGTAAAAAGAAAGATCAAATTCATTAACTGCTGAAATCGGACCAGTGGGAGGGGGGGTTTAGAGGCGAGGATTTAGTCTGACAGACTCAGCAAAAGTACATCAATTGTCTATGTTCCCAAAAACAAGTAAAATTTAATAAAAGTAAGAAAGAAAATTTATATAGATAGGACTTATTATTGCCTTAAAATTCAGTCTAGATATTTCCTGAGCAAAGCTACCTCCGTACTATGTAAGATATATGGTAACATGTTGATATATTGTTTATTATTCAATTGTTTTAATTAACACATGTTGTTTAACCTAACCTAATTTATTGTTCAATGTGATTTTGTAAAGTAAACATGTGACACATTTTTTTCTAATAAAAACTAGTTCACAGGTTTTCTATGGTTCAATTATTTCAATTTATTAGACTAGTGGCGAACACGGAGTCTGACATGGGCATACCCCGGGTTCGCTTCTAGAAGAGTCACCTCGTTTACCAGCGGTTTGTACTAGGTCTGCCTCACGTTTCTATGAAGAAGCACTGGGCCAGGTGTGAGGAGCCAGGAAGGAGTAGAACCATTGCCCGATTTCCTGGGGTGCTTGAACATCTAATCGTGACGAGTCTTGTTCGTAGGGGTGCACAGGAGAGAACGGATAGCATGAAGAGCATCGTCTATGACAGAAGCCCTCTTCACAGAAGAAACAGATGCTTCCGAAAAAGCAATAGGAGCTAAACTTTCGCAGAACGGTCGACCTGTAGCATTTTTCTCCCAAACTCTCAACCATTCCGAACGACAACATTCATCGGTGGAGAAAGAAGCCTACACAATAATAGAGGCAGTAAGAAAGTGACACCACTATCTACTAGGGAGACACTTTAGACTTCTTACAGATCAAAAGTCCGTGTCTTTTATGTTTGATGGCCAACAACCTGGTAAAGTCAAGAATGAGAAAATCTTGCGTTGGTGACTTGAACTATCCTGCTTCGAATATGAAATTGTATACAGACCAGGACGTCAGAATGAAGTAGCAGACGCGTTGTCAAAGAACTTCACCAAGAACTATGTCAACCTGGAGTCACTTGATTGAATCACTGGGTAAAAATGAAGAATTTGGCGTACTCGCTGGAAAACATTAGGAAAGTAACGATGTCATGCAAGATCTGTGCTGAGCTGAAACCGAGGTTCTATAAGCAAGAAAGACATCTTATAAAGGCCATTTGAGTGACAACATCGATTTTAAAGGACCACTATCAACCAATACAAGAAACCTCTTGATTATAGTTACCTCCTGATTATAGTTGACGAGTTCTCCAGATACCCCTTCAAATTTCCTTCTCATGACCTTTCAGCATCGACTGTTAAAAATAAATTACAATTTTTATTTGCTTTATTTGGACTACCTTGTTTTATATATATATATATATATATATATATATATATATATATATATATATATATATATATATATATATATATATATATATACTGACAGGGTATCTTCTTTCATGTCTCAGGAACTAAGGACATTTTTAATAACCAATGGAATAGCTACAAATCTAACCACACCATACAACCCACAGGGGAATGGGCAAGCAGAAAAGTTTGTGGGCACAGTCTGGAAGACCTTTGAATTAGCTCTCAGAACAAAGCAATTAAGGACTCATCTGTGGGAACTTGGCGCAGACGATGCTCTTCATGCTATCCGCTCTCTCCTGTGCACCGCTACAAACGAGACTCCTCATGAGCGGAAGTTCAAGCACCCCAGGAAATCGGGCAATGAATGGTAGTTCCACTCCTTCCTGACTTCTCACACCAGGCCCAGTGCTTCTTCGTAGAAACATGAGACAAGTTCAAGTACGAACCGCTGGTGGGCGAGGTGACTCTTCTAGAGACGAGCCTGGAGTATGCCCATGTCAGACTGCCAGAAGGACGAGACTACTGTATCTACAAGGAACTTGACCCCAACCCCTACATATAGTGGTAAAGAAGCTAGGCAAGAGAATACCCAGGTAGAACATCAGGACTTTGAATTTGAACCAAGACCAGGGCTTCCTAGAAAATGATGAATCAAGAGGTGAACCTACTTCACCGAGATATTAAGCAGATGAACCAAGCCAGCTCAGCAGTTACCCCCTCTCCCAGCTCTCAGGCGCAGCTATAGAAACCACAGCCCTCCAGCTTACCTCCAGGACTTTTGTTGGTGGGGGGAAATGATATACTGTTTATTATTCAGGTGTTTTAATTAACACATGTTGTTTAACCTAACCTCATTTAGTGTTGTGTGATTGTAAAGTAAGCATGTTACACATTTTTGTCTAATATAACCTAGTTCACAGGTTTTCTATAGTTCAATTATTTCACATGTTAGTTGTAAAATCATCATTAAGCTTTTATATTCTAAATTAAACGATTTTTATTTAATTAAACAATTTTTATTTGATCAATACTATATAAGTGGGTCAGATGTTAATGGATAATTTTTCTTTAGCAGAATGAGGAAGATATTTTTATGGGAGGTGCTAGGCAAAGTTCCATGCACCAATATCACAAATCAAACCCACAAAATGAATTGTAAATGCCATTAACCGGCCTTAATTAATATACTCCATAGAACTAGTAAAACATGCTATTTAAATGTTTAATAATTTGTCATAAAGCATAAGATCGTTATTATAATTTATTAAATGCAAAATTACTCCATCTTCTATGTAAAGTAAACAATTTAATAAAGCCTTACCGTTCCGATCATAACACTGTAAAACCCCTTAAAGATAGAAAAGCTGCTTTTGTCCAGGGCATAAATCCTTGATTTTTCAAATGTTTCATGGGTAACAGAATCTTCTAATTCCTTTGGCAAAGATTTTGTAGTTTTGTAAACATTGTGCTGGAAAAATGCATTCTATTAGGTTGGGTCTGTAAAATTAAATACAAAAAAAAGAGTTGTATGTACCTGTCTTATGCTTAAATACAACTCCCAAAGGTATTCTAACCAAATAATTCCTAAAATACCGGGTAGAATATAGTCTTCAAGCATAATGATCCGTTGATATTGAATACAAAGTTAACGAATAAAAAAAAAAAAAAGAAGTCTAGAGCTCATAAGCCTAATAAACTAAAGTTAGTGTAAATTACTTTGTGTTAAGAATTTTAAACATATAAAAATAAATTCATTCCCATCAGGTAAAAAACATGTTTCACACCGGAATAATCGATGTAAACCCTTTTATAACATCGAGGTACTTTAATGACCAATCCAATCTACTTATGGCGAATACAGATTTCAGGTGTAACAAACATTTGACTGACATAACTTTTATTTAGCTAACTAGTTTTCGGCAGCTTCGTTCATCACCAATTCTTAATATGAGAGATATCTCCTAAATGGACATCAGCTATTGAGAATTCACTCATGGCGCGATTTTTGAAAAATTTCTTTATACATGAGGTCCGTTCAAACCTACAGTGGGGAAAAAAGTATTTGCACGGCAGGTTTTTATTTATTAAATTAGGGATTTAGGTAATCAAAATTTGTTATAACGTAATAAATAAGAAGTATATTTAAAACAGAATTAATACATATATAATTCAAATGAAAAACTTTTTGCTTAGTAAAATAAAACTAAAATCTTACAAAAATTTCGGGAAAAAAGTATTTGCACATCACACTTTTTCTTCATTTTTGAAGAAGCCAATATCACAAGTGCCGCTTATCGCAAGTTTGATGTTGACTGTTGGGAAAAGGCATGTGGGAGGGGCTTATGGCCGGCCACTGTTTAAAAATTGAGACCTTCAACGAGTAGGTGAAAATATTTTATAGCCTCATATAGTCTCTCTGGGTCTGCGATAAGGACTTGGAAATGAATCTTCACAAAAGCTTTTTTCTTTTGATGAAGGATTGTCCCAATAACGTGGTTTGAAGCGTCACACTCAAGGGCAAGTTCACCTATTACCAATGGGTATGAAAGCTTTGTCGCTTCTGCCAGACTGACTTGCTCTTCTCGAAGGCTTCAACGGTCTACTTCGACTACACGATGGGACCCTTGTCCCGTTTGTTAGTGTTGTGTAAAAGTTGGCTGAGAGAAGCCTGGCTTGAGGTAAACTCTTTCTATCACTGTTTAACATACTCAGGAAAAACCTGAGTTGACATATAGCCGAAGGAAGTTCTGGATGGCCTCTATTTTAGCTGGAAGGAGATGGACTCCGTTCGTGCCCACTCTAAATCCTAGAAAGTCCACTTTTAGTAGGCTAAAGAGGCTCTTCCCAACTTTCAACGAAGGATGGAATCCGTCAAATCTTTTAAAGATTCCCCGTAGGTGTTTCTCGTGTTCTTCGGGCGTTTCTGAAGCTACGAGGAAGTCACCTAAACTTGGAAAGATAAAACTAAGATCACGAAGCATGGTATCTACAAATCTCTGAGGCATTATTGAGACCAAAGGCATTCCTAGAAGCTCATACAGACAGAAAAGTGTTATTAATGCAGTTTTCTACATGTTCTGTAGTACTATGGGTACGTGATGATAGGCGTGTTCAATGTCCAGGGCACTGAAAATAGTTTTCCCGTCAAGTCGAGGTGTAAAATCCATCATGTTCAGTACTGTGTATCCGTCGTCGTTTAAACTGGTAATCTCCGCACACGCAAAGACTGCAATCTTTCTTGGTAATTATTTATTTAATTCAACTTTGTGCTACTAAGCTCATCAGGATGGGTTACTTATAGGTTACCACGGTATTCTAGCCAGGGTTAGACCAAGGATTTTATTTAATGAGTTCCACTAAATAAATTCGTATTGCACAGGTAAGAGTACCATGAACTCATAACTTTTTATAATGTTTGTTAAGTTTTTATGCATATAACTTCCATTTTAGCAGATTTCCCTTAGGGGAAATCAGCTATTGAGGTCGTACTCATGACGCGAGTTTTGAAAAATTTCCTCAAATGTCCATCGATCCTACCCAGGAGATGACGAAAATGAGGTCCGTTCAAAATTATATATATATATATATATATATATATATATATATATATATATATATATATATGTCTGTTAACGCTCTAGCGGTCGCAATTTTTGTTTAATCGTTACCAAACTTCATATTTAAGCGTTTTACGTAAAAAGAGAGATCAAGTTCGTTAATGGCTGAAATCGGACCAGTGGGAGGGGGGGTTTAGAGGGGGGATTTTTGAAAATTCGAAATATCTCCGTTACTATACGTCGGATCGAAAAATATTATAGAATCACTCTTATTGCAAATTAAATTTACTATAAATATTGTTATATACATTTATTCTCTATCTTGAGTATTAACTGAGATATTTGCATTTGTATTCTGCATGTGCTCGGCAGCAGTGGCTATGTTCGGACTTTCCGCCGTGAGCTCTGGCGGCCGTTTTTGTAATTATTCGTCCCTCTCGTGAATAGGTTTAGAGGTTACTTACTACTACAGCTGTTATTAGGCAGATTTCTCTATTGTAAAACTTCACGTGGGAAATCTGCTTAGTTTACGCAGCCCCTGCGTGACGGACTTTTATAGTAGTTAAGAACATTTCATTCTATGAAAAATACGTTTTTTAGGTCTTAATAACATTTGGAAAAATCTAACCCACAATACTTTCTCCAGAAGGCAAAGGAACTACTAACCGTTGAAGTTAAAAGTAGAAACAAAGAACTTTAAGGGAATTTGGTTAAAAAAAAAAAAAATGAAGGCAGTAATTAAAATAATGATTTTTAATGCTTTGTATCTGGGGAACATAAAGAATTTTAAATTAGGAAAGCCCTTTTTCTTTCACCATACACAGCATTTTACAAAACGAAAATAGCTTAGCGATGGTGATGGAATACATTTAAAGTTGAATATTCCTATACTGGATCTGAAGGGAAGAGGAATTCCATGAAGAGCTTCTTTACTAATTTTTAGCAGATTTCCCTTAAGGGAAATCAGCTATTGAGGTTGTACTCATGATGCGATTTTCGAAATTTTTCTTCAAATGTCCATCGATCCTACCCAGGAGATGACGAAAATAAGGTCCGTTCAAAACTGTATATATATATCTATATATATATATATATATATATATATATATATATATATATATATATATCTATCTATATATTTGTCTGTTACCGCTCTAGCGGTCGCAATTTTTGTTTGATCGTTACCAAACTCGATATTTAGTCGTTTTATGTAAAAAGAAAGATCAAGTTCGTTAACGGCTGAAATCGGACCAGTGGGAGGGGGGTTTAGAGGGGAGGATCTTCGAAAATTCGAAATATCTCCGTTACTATACGCCGGATCGAAAAAGTGTACAGAATGAATCTTATTGCAAATTAAATTTACTATTAATATTGTTATATACATTTATTCCCTATCTTGAGTATTAACCGAGATATTTGCATTTTTATGAAATTTGGTCCGATAACGGATTTTTGAATTTCCCGCGAAAAGCTAGTTCAGCCCTTTGCCGTCACCGTTTGCCTCTCCTATGGAGATTTCTCTACTGTATAACTTCACGTGGGAAATCTGCTTAGTTTACGCAGCCCCTGCGTGACGGACTTTTTAAACTCTAGAAGAGATGGGCCTACAGCAGTGCACCTGTGTCTTTATCTAGAACTAAATTCCAGCCGCGATGTTGGCTTAACGGGCTTAACTTGTCCCTGTTTCCTAGCTGTACACTTTCATCAATTATGTTGATCGCCGGTATTTTTTCATATTAATATTATGAAATACAAGTTAGAAAGATATACAATACCTGACAGACAAGATTTTTTTTTTTTGTGAAAATTGGCATTAGGATGTGGGGGAGAATTACTGATAAGACTATATTGGATGAAGATTATATGAACTCTTTGACAGTTAACTGGTCTTTGATATGAATGACAAATAGGTAGTATTTGATTAAAACATCTATCCAAATTAATCTCTGTAAGTTTTATTCATGCTTTTATAACTATAAATCCATATACATATTTTTTTCCCTAAATAGTGTTTGCTTCCCTATTCCATGAATCATAAATGGAACTTGATTTTAATTTAATGTTTTTGTTATTTTTTTGGAAATCATTATCCTTTTATAGTTTTATAATTAGTGTTATGTAATTACAACACTGTTAAATACTATTGTATGCAATTTTATAAAATACTTGACTACTCTGTAACACCTGTTGAATATTGTTAGAGAACATACTAATTCGGGCAGTATACATTAAGAATAAGTTTGATTTCACTCTGTGTCAAGCACGAAATTTATTAAGATTTGGATCTTTAATTTAGTAATACCTGTAAAATTTTTCCTTTGATATAGTCAATTTATTGTCAAAGTAACAGTGGTACCAATAATTGATATTAAATATTTAATATAAGAAGACCGTGTTAAGCTTATCAATGGGTGATTTGGTTCTGCCAACATATTTAAAGCTTACATGATGGCACTCTTGAATCCAGTCAAGTGTACTCAAGCAGCCAGTAATGAGAGCCTCATCCAACAGATTTGACAATAATAATTTGTTAGTATGTAATTATTATTTACAATGGGACAGGGCTAGAAGAGTTAAGTTTTAGTGTTAGTGAAGCCCTCACTGACCAATACTACTGTTTGTGTTTCTACCAACACCACCTTACCTGTTTGTAATTACCAGGTCATCATTAGTGCCACTTATTTTGTGAACCTCTTGTATAATATACCAGCAAGATTTGTGTTTTTGGGTAGGTGTATGAGGGACATATTTGCGATAAGCAGCACTTGTGATATTGGCCTTCAGAGTACCTGTGGTTAGTATGGAGGGTCCAATCCTGGATTTAACTGTATAAACTTTTCTTTCCTGAATCATCCTTCTCAATCAACAAGAGTTGAGAAAATAAAAAAAAATAAAGGACGAGCCTCCCAGTGTTTTGCTTTTTTATTATTTTACCTGTAGATTCCGCCCCTAAAACCATTGTGAGTGTTAAATTTACACTTGTCTTCATGCAAAAAAAAAAAGTACAGGGGAGATAATAAAAAAATCTAAAAAACCTAGTTAAGTGAGTCTGCTCTTGTCAAAGCACTTTTATCAAGACCCTTGTTCATTATTCAGATTCATTATTTTCTTGAAATTATAGCTGTACACAAAATATTTAGTAGCTCAGGTTCTTGAAGTGAAAATCACAGTAGGAATAGGAATTTACCGAAGGGTAAAACTTAATAGACAAATATCTCCATTTATATTTGAATTAGAGCAAAAATATATATAACAAAAATCTCAGAACATTAATTTTCTTACAAGATTGGTTATGCAACATTTTTTGTCCCAACCTGTAATAATGAAGATATTTTGAAGCTTTGATTTTATTCCTTTCTCTAGAAACTCCCCACCTCCTCCTCCATGCCTGAACTACCTTTGAATTTGATTTTTAGCTTTACATTATAACTGCGAGAGCAGTAACAAGTATGTTTATGTATACGCATGTATATATATTTTTTATGATTTTGAATAGACCTAATTTTCATCTAGTTAGGTTTGATGAACATTTGAAGAAATTATTTGAAAATCCCTTTATGATTAGAACCTTAATAGGTAATTTTACTTAGGGGAAATCTGTTAGTAAATAAAGAAAATAAAAAGAATAAGGTTTAACTTATCTGGTGTTCCTGTTTGGCTTTTGTATAGTTTGCTAGTAATTTTAAAGCAAAATATATTTTGAATCTTAGTCCTTATAATCAAGAATAAATTATAAAATTTTTTTATATATCCATCTCTATACTTTTACACCCTTGAGGGATATCAGCTATTCAGTTTGTACTCATGATACCATTTTGGAAAAATTTCTTCTAATGTCCCCATATACATACTTGTATGTAACTGCTTTGGTAAATTTGAAATATCTCTGTTATTATAAGTCGGATGGAAAAATTGTATATAACCAATCTTATTGACAATTAAATTACCTATAAATCTTGTTTATACAAAGTTTCTCTATCATGAATATTAATGGAGGTATTAGGATTTAATAGTTATCAGTCTTTAGTAAATCCCCACTCCTACTCATGTCATATTAACAATAAGCTGTTATATCATGACCAACTTTATTCTAAGCCTAAATACCAAATAATTGTTCACAAGAGACCTTTATTATATGGAAGACATGCAAATTTGTGGTCACATCAATTAATATTTTACGTTTTTGTCTCGAAAATGATTATTTTATCTATACCATACTCAATATTTAACAGTTTTATGCAACTCTTAAGTTCATAGTCGTTATATATATTTTTTTCTTTAAAAACAATATCTCTCACATAAGGTGCTATTATTTAATCTTCATTTCTCAGTACTGTTTCAATAATTTGATTTTAAAGTATTAATGCAATGAAACATGTATTATTTGTTTTTTCAGGTCAAAAATTCAATTGGGAAAGGATTTCAATGTTACTGTAAAAAGTAGTCAGGTAAGACCTATGGACAAATGAATTTTCTCAGTCATTTTTGTTTGTTGTTTTTGTAACAATGGAAGATGATTACTTGAGGAATTTGAAAGAAAGAAACTGGGGATATGCGTCTGAAACAAGCAGTTTCACCCATTCTGATATAAGGTATTTATCTAGGAATTGTTTGTTATACAATGCTTCTAATTTAGTATAATGAAGTATGCTACATAATAATAAGATAATAATTAGTAATTCCACTTCAAGTAAGAATTAAAGTATGGATTTAATTTTGACAAGTAAAAAAATTTTGAACCATAATAAAATTTTATTCTAATGAAAAGAATAGAAATGAAATCCATCTCATTAAGACATTCATTATATCCTCTTTGCCCTTTAAAAACTTCAAAATATAAAATTTATTCTCCTTTAATGATAAAAAATATGGCAAAGAATAATTTATGCTAGAGAGTAGATTTGTTGGTCTGTAACACACAGTAGTCAAGTTTGGCAAATCTGCAATGCTTTGTTTATTTTTTATATCGTTTACAAGTTTAAATTATATATTATATTATTTTGTACTAAGTAAAAAATTATCTAAATCCAAATTTGTTCTAATTACTACTAGGATTTCCAGAATTTAACAATTTATGGCTATAGTTGTTCATGTATCTATTTATAGATAATTTCATTATTTATATTAAAGGAGTTGTATTGTAGATATAATTTACATTTTTGTAATCTTGGTTCTACCACTACCCTCATTTTGTTACCATTTCCTAACCAGACCACAGTTAGTCATTCCTAATCTTTGCAAGTCTTCCTCCAGGATGAGACTACCTTATTCCACATTTTCTTCCAGTGTGTTATATACTGTGCTCTGGGGTCTACAGAGTTCTATTATTTTTCTACCACACACCCACATTCTACCCTCTTACCATAAAAGCAAATTTGATGACAGCTTTTCCACGCAGTTCCATTTGTTTTGTTTTTCTTCTGATATTAATATTTGTTTTTGTTTTCTAAATAATTGTTATTTATTAATGTCCACTTAAAATAATGTTTTTTTTGTTTGATATGTTTAGAAGTTAAAAACATGTAAGGGTTCTGTGTAATACTATTGTGTTGAAATATGACTCAGGCTCTCAAGATGATTGCCAGTCTGTATGATATTTCATATGTAATAATTGTAAAGGACCCCTAAGGTCTTACAGCTGGTCACCTATAACTAGAGCTGTGGGAGGCTGCATTTGTGCACGTCAAAAATAAATAATTAATACAACTTCTGGATTTCTCAGTCAGGAGTAAGCACTCTGACATTTAAGCTTATATAGAGATTTGTTAAGTGGAGATACAAGAAGCAGCGGGTCTTTTCACATCATTTATAATCTTCAGTCATGACTTGAAAGGATGACAACATATTATGCCTTTTTCCCTCTAGAATCCCAGGTGCAGTCCTTTATTGTAGAATGTTTTATTGAGTAGTTGTCTTTCATACTCATGTATTAAATGAAATTATTAAAATTTGTGTTTTATTTTTATTTTTTAAATCTATGTTAACATTATAAATCTTAATATAATAAAAATAATTTAATTGTAGTTTGAAGTGGGCTGTCTTAAATAACATTGCTTTGCCCTCCTAGAGAGTTTGTTGAAACAGAAAGATTTTTTTATGATATATAATTATCAAGTCACTTTACTGTTCCAGTCTTACTGTGAAATTCTGTGGTATTTCTCTTTGTCTTTAGTACCTAAGTGATATACAAACAGAGAATGCATACTCACTTGAAGTCACTAAACCATCTTGACTTTCTCATGAATTGACTTTGTCATCACAATGAACTATATACTTCTAGCCTATTCCTGACTGGAGTATTGATTCAACCACATTTCAGTAGCCTATGAAGTCAACCTGTAGCTTGTTCATCATCCATTCTAAATTATTTATGAACTATGAAGCACTAGTCTGAATGTAAGTTTGTCTATGTTTTCAAAGTATTAGTAATGGACTGAGATCTTTAATTTATTGAACAGTTTTTGAAAACCTTGGTACATGAAACAATGTTTAGTATGAAGAGAGTCACAATGCATATAAATTACCTTATATTAAAAAAATTAATTTAAATGGTTTGATTTGCTTCATTTATGTTTCATATAGTTTTATTTTTACAGATACCCATGGGAAGATGAAATAAATTCCCAAGGAGAGTTATTTTACATACTGCATTATCCTTTTTCAAAAGATGAATTAGATCAGAATCAGGACAGTCTATTAATTAAAGAAAACATCAATGAAAAGAATAACCCAGGTTTCATTTTCTTAATTTTGATGGCCTTAGGTACTATATTTTTTTGAATATTTATTCAAATGATGGTTTTTTGTTTAGGAATTCTTGGGCGATTCATGCGAAGAAGAAGTACTCGCAGAAGCTTAAGGAAGAAAGATGATAAAGGAAATAATAAATCTGAATCATATGAATCATCAACACCTTCTAGTGATTGTAATAAACCAAGCACATCAAAGAATGAAATGGTTTGCATCTTCCATCCATTCTGGCTTTGTATTATACTATCATAGTACAAACTTTGATATATAGGTTAATATGTTTCCATGAAAGCTATTTTTGGCACATAGCTTACTGTGGAAATCAGATGAGCAAGGACAATAGCTGAAAAATTGAAACACCAATATTAATAATCAAGTTACAACAACAAATTAATAGAGTAACCATTGATATGAATGAAGGTAGGTTAGCGGTCAAGGAATTTGTACTCAAAGAATGAATGAAATTCTTCTCCTTAACTCTAGACATAATCAGTCCTGGGAAAGATATTTTCCAAAAGCTACATACTTGTTACTAAGTCCTTCTGCCACCTCAATGGCAAGAATACAAAATTGGTTGTTGGCTGACCATGAGCTTATTTTCATACCAACTGACTGCTTTTTTGTATGGATATTAAAATTGGCTATATCGATTATAGAAATGATGATTGCTCAGTATAAACTATCTAAATTTGTCTATATTAGTCATATTTAATAATTTTTTAGAAAAATATGGTGATACAAGTCATTCTAATTATAACTTTTTTTTAGCCTGAAGGTGATTTAGATCCTGTTAATATTTATATGAAGATTGATTTTCCCAACATGAAAATAATTGGTCGGAGAGCTACTGCTGTAGAAACATTTTTAGGCTTGAAAGTAATGCATTATGGAAATCAAATAATAATAAATGATGTTATCCCAAACAGCCCAGCCTATTTTATTCAATCAGCTTTCCGTAAAGGTAAGTTACCTTTTTAATATGTTTTATGAATCATGAAGTAACAATCACAGGAGTTATCATTGAGTACTTTCTCTTAGGAAAACATAAGCAGAATTCATATTTATAATTAGGCTCTTACGGGAAATCAGCTATTGGGGCTGAACTCATGACCAGATTTTCAAAAAATTTCCTCAAATGTCCATCGATCCTACCCAGTATTTCCTTGTTTTCTATCAGCATAGGCAGTGAGATGAGATCACTAGTGTGTCTTACCAGAACTTGGGAAATCTGCTTAGTTTACGCAGCCCCTGCACGATGGACTCTTTATGTATGCATTTAAAGAAATTATGGGTTTATTATTTCTCCAAAACAAATCTACTAGCTATTATAACCAAATAATTTTGGATAGAATATTGGAATAAAATTCAAATCACATTAGAAAATAAAATCTGATGGGGACTTCCTGGTGCTCCCATTAAATTAAATAAACAAAATGTTTGGTTGCACTTCATTTAGACGTAATATATGACATCTCCACTCCAATGCCTCTGATGGAAAAAAGTCATGACATAAGTTATAGATCTTTTCATAATATACAAAAAAAGGTATCTCTAATACATATAGAGAAATTATATTTTTTTTTATTTTTACCCAACTATAAACCTTCATTCCCCCTTAGTCAATTTTGATTAAAAGGAGAGTTGCACAACTAGGTGCTACAACAATTCCAATATGAAATTTCAACATTCTAAGGCTATCCGTTTTTGAGTTAAGTGATACGTAGTAAGGTCCATAAGTTTCCGGCCTGTCCTGCTTCCCCTCCTTCAAACGTTCCGGGACCTGCACGCCTATGCAGGCCCATGCCTACTCACTCCATACCCATCGCCCGCACTTCCTCAGTTTTGTCAGTCAGTGTCCAGCCTTAAAGGAAACTCCCCATTTTTATAATGTTTAAACTCGAGTACCGTGCGGTAATTAAATTCTTTTGTAAAGAGGGTCTTACTCTTGCGCAAATTAAAGAGCGCTTGGATTTTGTATACAGGCAGTCCTCTCCCTCGTATTCCACAGTGAAAGAATGGGCAAAATTATTTAAGTTTGGGAAAGTCTAGATGACCCATGTCCCGGTCGCCCACTGGAAGCTGTCACTTCTGAAACAATCCAACTTGTGGAATCTGAATTGCTGTCTGACCGACGACTGAAAACCAAGGAAATAGCAGCGAGGTTGGGGCTTTCAAAAACAAGTTTTTTGAGGATCATCAAAGAACATTTGCATATGAACAAGGTTAGTGCAAGATGGATTCCAAAAATTCTTACAGCTCATCAAAAACAGGGACGAGTTCACTGCTGCAATGAATTTTTACGCGAGTATAATGCCGACCCAAAGATTTTTTTGGACTCAATTGTAACTGGGGATGAGACAATGGTTCTATATTATGACCCACTCAGCAAAAGAGAGTCCATGGAATGGAGAAGACCAGGAGAAGCGCCTCCTTTAAAGGCAGAAGTCACGCAGTCAACAAAAAAGATAATGGCCACAATTTTTTGGGACTGTAAAGGAATACTATTGATAGATTTTAAAGAAAGGAATACCACAATGAATGGTGAGTATTATGCAGCCCTACTTCACCGGTTACAAGACACCATTAAAGAGAAGAGGTGAGGGAAGTTAAGCAGAGGCGTCCGCCTCCTTCATGACAATTCCCCTGCCCACACAGCATTGATTCCCAAGGCCGCTGTAAAGGACTGTGGATTCCAAGAAGTCTCTCACCCACCCTACAGCCCAGACTTGGCCCCTAGTGATTCCTACCTTTTCTCAAAGTTAAAATCTGGCCTTCGTGGAAGGCAATTTAACACCGACGAAGAGCTCCAAGCAGTAGTGGAAGAACATTTTTTTAACAAAGAAGAAAATTATTTTTTCATGGTATAGAAATGTTGCCAAAGCGTTGTAATAAGTGTATTGAAGTTAGAGGAGAATATATTGAAAAACAGTAAAACCAGTTTTTTTCTTTCACCTTTCTTTCTATGGCCTGCCGGAAACTTTTGGACCTTACTACGTATGTGTGCTGCATATGTGTACATACAGACATACATACGAGATGTTTAGTGACCGTTACTCAAATTTAAAATCACATGATTAGGAATGGGGTTTATAGATAGCATACTTCCCATGCAAAGAGATATTATAGAGGTTTCATTTGAGATATTATAATTATATAGTTTAAAGAAAGTTTAAGGCATATAAATATATAGTCTATTTCTTTTAGGTGATTGGTTACATAGTATAAATGGAATTTTAATGACTCCAGAAAACATTGAAAATTATTTAAGAAACATTTCATTTTCTAAAGAAGTTAAAGAGGTAATTCAATTTTTTTTTAAATATAATTTAATATAAATCTTTGTATTTACATTTACATATCTTTCTCCTTTCTTGTAAACGGTGTTTTTCATTTGTAATCCCAGTTTTAAATAAAAATAACGGAGAAAGTGTAGTTTAGTCCCCCCTTGGTGGAGCACTTTTCAAAATGACGACCGTGGCCATTTTGTTTTTTTAACTTAATCTTTTTTAACACTTTAGACTTTAGTGGCCGCATTCAAAAATTTCCAAAATACGCCATCGGTGGTTTTAACCGAGGGTGGGGATTTTAATTTTAACGTAATTTTTTTAATTCACCTGATTTGCTGGATCCTTAGACGGTGATGGAACAAGATGGCGTACAGGGGGGACTAAACTACACTTTAGCCAAAATAACTAAAAGTTATGCAGACATTGTAAAGTCTGTTGTATGTCTATTGACAGTTTTCCATTTACTGAACTGAACTCAGTTCTATTTAGAGGGGTTATGGGTTGTAATTAGAACATGGTTGAATGTTACCCAAACCAGGTGATACTGGGTGGATTGAGAAAGTTTTTCAAATTGAAATACTATGATTTTGTATCTAAAATGTGATTTAATATAAAAAGTACATCAAACTTTCAGGTTTGGGGAAGTAGAAGGAATTTGATGTCGCCCCCCCCCCCATATGAAGTGACCATAATTTTTTCTAAATATTACACTACTGACATAACATTATTTGCCTCACGATTGTTTTCCATTGTTAAATATCCCCCCCCCCCCCAGGTATTTCTTTTTAAATAAAACTACAGCCGATATTTTGGTTTGATGTCAAGCCTGTTCCTGCAAATTTCTCCTCAATCCCTGAAATTATCAAAATAGAGTACTTTACTACTATACAATCACAGTAGACAAACAAATTGTTGTGCTTATGGTTCGTGAATTGTATTGCTTAGCAACACTTAATCTTTAGCACATTGTTCCTCTGGCAGTTTGGTTTTAGGTTTTTTCACATTGTGAGCTGAAGTCAAAATTTAGTACAATAGATTAAGGAAACTAGGAATTAGTAGCGCAGCAGTAGAGTGTTTGATTCCCGACATCAATGCCATGTAAAATCTGGCAATATCAGTACTTGAATGGGTAATCCCGAATTTCAGCCCTCAACCCCTCTGAATTCTATCTAAATTTTATTAAAGTTATTGGGGATGTGAGTTGTGTCAATTGCTTGACCCTGATGACCTCATTAGGTATATGAAGTGCCAGAAGCCTCTGGTGCCAGATATTTTAGTTTCTGATACAAAACTAAACTGAAATATTAACAAATTATATTTTGACTTTCTTAAACTTCCATTTCTATTATTGCTATTAAAATAAAATTATATTCTGTGTTTAACATAAGTCTCTTTATTTGAATATTGAGGATAATTTTTCAGTTTGTATATAAGATGTTGTTTAATATGCTTATAATCCCACCCTGGCTAGAAAAGGGTGGTAACCTGTAGATAACCCATCCCGATTAGCCTAAGTTGCAAAAAGTGGGCGTTAATAAATAATAATAATATGCTTATAGACATCCTTTTTGGAGGATTTAACTGATGATAAAATAAACACTAGGCAAACTACAATTTTTCCATTAATTTGTCATGAAAAAATGTATTATTGATTAGTTTAATAAGAAGTTCTCTAAATTTACATTACTTAGTATAAGATGATGTTCAATTCTTAACTTTTTAATGTTATCAATATTGAACAGGTTGTGTTGACAGTTCAGAGAGTGAAACCTATTATGACATGCGAACCATCTACAAGCTCTGCAGTGAATGATCAGGTGTGATTTTTTTTCTCAATCAAATTGTAAATTATATTTTGTATTTATCAGTTGTGATGTTGTGCTCTGTTATTTGTTCATTTTGCAAAAAACTCAGTATTTATTTATTAACAACAATAAATCTATGTACCTCAGGTTAACAGGTGGAAAACAGATAGTGATTTTGTTAACAAAAATATTTAAATTATTAATAATGATATAATAAAAATAATACAAATACATATAATCTAACCCTGTTGAAATTCAGAGCATTCAGTTACAAAATATATCAGATCTGGACTTATAGACAGGGCTTCAATGGTAAGAAAGACAAGCAGGGTCTTCAATAGTATGCTTCTTATTAATTCCTTCTGTTACATGAGAAATGAAAGACAGAGACCATAAAAAAGTTTGAAGAAGAGCAGGCAGGCAGAGAGAGACGAAATGTTCCCCTTGGGGTTCAGGTAATGAAAGGCATGACCTTCCTGCGAGAGTTTTTCTGACTGAGAGAGTTCTTCCGGCTGTAGCTTGCTTTTACCTTTGGCCTGGGGGAAAAAGATGTACTTTTTGAATATTTGATTTCTTTTCAAACATTATCTGTTCATCCCACAAACAATAAATTCCTGCAGTCGACACAACATTTCTTCCTCTTTAAATCTTATATTTTACATCCAATGTATAAATACGCCCTGCTGTTGGTGAAGTGCTACTAACAGCGATTCTCACAACTTCATTTTCCGTGATTTTTAAAAAAAAATTATTTATGTTTGCCTATTATTATTCCCTTTTCTCAGAATTCTATAACTCTGGAAATTGGTACATGTACTGTATATATACAATTGTAACCTCTGTCTGTACGTTGATTTTTTTCTCGAAATTTCATGAAACTTTTTCATTTCACATGCCATAGATACGATATCTGTAATTTGTAGCTTTAGTATCTGTTTGTTTGTTACCTTTTCATGCCCAAACTACTGAACCTAATTTTATAAAACTTTGTATGTATATTAACTTAACTTAGACTATAGGCTATACTAATATTCTCTGAGACAAACAGGAGTGGGGGTTATAAGGGAGGCCTGAAATTAAAAATAGTGATATTTCATTTCCTATTGGTTTTTTGGCAGATATGCACATAACAAAAGTTGTTTATTTTCTTATTTATAGTAACTTTTGATATGTACACTTTTGTCATATACAAAAAAATATAAATGAGATATATGTTAAAAACTATAGTGGGAGTGAACAATTTTAAATGGCACAAATGACTGAACCGACCTTAACGAAACACCGTATGTGGGGTAGTATAGATGCTTCTTTGATTATAAGCTATATAAATATTTTTAGGAACAAACAGCGGGTTATAAGGTAGAATAAGGTAAAAATTGCGATATTTCATTTTCTATTGGTTTTTGAACAAAGTTGCACATAAGAAAAGTTGTTTATTTTGTCATATAAACTTTTGTTGTATACCGAAGTATAAATGAGATATACCCTATAAACTATAGTGGGACTCAACAATTTTATTGGACACGAAAGACTGAACCCAACTAAAAAAAAATTCGGTATGTGAGTTAGTAACACTTTCCCCATGATTATAAGCCGTACCAACATTGGTAAGAACGAGCTGGAGTGTGAGTTATAAGGGAAGCCTGTAATGAAAAACCAGGATAATTCGTTTCCTATTGATTTTTCAAAAATGATAAATAACAAATGTTGTTTATTTTGTTATTTAAAGTAACTTTTGTTATATACACTTTTGTTATAGAGCGAAGATTAAATGAGATATACCCTAAAAACTATAGCGTAACTCAACAATTTTATTATTACTCATTAAAGTGTTTGTAATATAGGCATATTATGACAAATCATGTTATGTTTTTAGGCTTAGAAAATAGCTCTATCTGTGATTTGGATTAGGTAGGTAACATATCTCCACCCCTGCTCAATTGTTATTTATTTTAATTAAAAAATAACTTTGTTATCTATTTCTAATATAAATTTGGTAATGTCATTATAACAAAAGACAATATAAATTTAAACTCAATATGATTTGAGGTTATGAAGGGGGGCTACGATCTCTTTCCCTCACCTTCCTTTTAGAATAGAAATTAAATATTTATTTATATTTATATTTACCACTGGGTTTTTGGGTGTTACTTATTTACACTAGGTAAATAATAAAAGTAATAAATAAAGTAATACATTACTAGAAAATTTGAATTTTTGAAAGTTTTGAATAAATACTTTAAGTGAAGCAATGCTAATAACACTACAATAGGAGCGAAAGTTGTCGAGACTCTAACACAGTTAATTGTATTAACTTATTTCTTGTGAAATGTTGGAATTATGTTATTACAGATGTTATTTAATAATAATAATTGCTATCATGATTACAATTCGATTTATTCAGACTGTGTCAAACAGTGGAGTGGGATTGATCAGGAACTCATTTTCATTTATTTATCAAAACTAAAATTATTAGTAACTAATTACATTCTCTCTCTCTCTCTCTCTCTCCCTCCCCCCCCCCCCTCTTTCAGCATATATGAGCTTCTTTTATAAAACTAAAGATTAAGTTCATTAATGGCAGAAATTTAGTTTTCAGCCTTCAATAAATCCCGACTCCTGCTCATGTCATATTCACAATAAACTGTTATATCATGAACCACTTAATTCTAAACATAAATACCAAGTATTGATTTTTAGAGACCTTTATTATGAGATGCATACAAATTCATTGTGTGGTGTCATCAATTAAGATTTTATGTCCTTGTTTTGAAAATGTTTATGTGATCTATACCATCCATGTATGACCATTTTAGTCAAGACTAAAGATTGTATTTCTTATGGCTGAAATTGGACCTAGAATAGGGGGGGGGGGTTTAGAACGGACTTCGTAAACACAAAATATTTCTGTTATTATGAGTCGGATCGTAAAATGTTATAAAACTAATCTTGTTAAACTTTGTAATTCTGCTATTGTTGGTCTATGAATTTTTACATAACTCAAGTATTAAGCAAGTTATTCGTACTTTTTTGTTTTCAGCATTCAGTAACCCTTCCCCTTCTGCTCATCGGTCTTTATATAAATAGAGAATATGTGGTGAGATGGGATCACGAGTGTGTTATATCAGAACATAGGAATTCTGCTTAGTTTACGCTCCTTCTTTTATTTTATGACTTTTATTTAATTTTATTATCTATGTTGAACAGGTTGTGTTGACTGTTCTCTCTCTCCTCTCTTTCTCCCTCAGTCTCTCAGACCCTCCAATAAAACAATAAAGAGCCCCAAAAAATGTACATCCAGTGACTTTATATAGTTAAGTTTATTAAAAAGTCCGTCACGCAGGGGCTGCGTAAACTAAGCAGATTTCCCACGAGAAGTTTTACAATAGAGAAATCTGCCTAATAACAACTGTAGTAGTAAGAAACCTCTAAACCTAAAACATTATTTAGGGCGTAATAACCCAGTAGTTTCTAGCCCCAAAAAACAGTTAACCTAACCTCTAAACCTATTCAAGAGGGACGAATAGTTATAGAAACGGCCGCCAGAGCTCTCGGCGGAAAGTCCGAACATAGCCTACTGGTGACCACACGCAGAATACAAATGCAAATATCTCGGTTAATATTCAAGATACAGAATAAATGTATAGAACAATATTTATAGTAAATTTAATTTGCAATAAGATTTATTCTATACAATTTTTCGATCCGACGCATAATAACGGAGATATTTTGAATTTTCAAAAATCCCCCCTCTAAACCCCCCCCCTCCCACTGGTCCGATTTCAGCCATTAACGAACTTGATCTTCCTTTTTACATAAAACGATTAAATTCCGAGTTTGGTAAAGATCAAACAAAAATTGTGACTGCTAGAGTGTTAACAGACAAATATATCTATATCTATCTATATATATATATATATATATATATAAATTTGGGCCAATAACGGATGACTGTTTCCCACCAAAAGCTAGGTTCGGCCCTTTGCCACAACTGTTCGGCTCGTATGGTGATTCTGTATTGTATAACTTCACGTGGTAAATCTGCTTAGTTTACGCAGCACCTGCGTGACGGACTTTTTTTTTTGAATCCCTGGTGGATCCTTTTAAACATCTAATGAGTCATTTTAGTCCTTTCATGGTTCTGTTTCCTTTAAATTTTGTATAATTTTCACATCCAACCATATGTTATAAAACAAAATTCTTAAGCCACCTAAATACTATTTGGTCAAAATTAATTTTCTGTTTCATTTTTCAGGAAGATTATGAAATGGAAGGATTTGGCATTTTGTTTATCCTCTTGGGAAGAAACTCTGATGGGATATCATCAGAGGATATTGTTTTCAGTTATCCTTCTGAAGGAAATATAATTTCACCTATCAGAGGAGCCTTTCTTACTTTACTTCACCTTCTGCCCTCTATTTCTTCAAATCAGCCAATAAGGTATTGTAAATATTTATCTGTAAACTTACTTATATGACCATGTTTTTCTGAGATTGCTGTGAACTTTAGAGCTCACCATACAAGGAAAGTCTTAATCTGTATAATAAAAACCCTAAGATTCTTTTCTTCTTTTGTGTTCATCCATTTGTTACTCAACCCCTTAAAATGACTGGATAGATATCAGTGAACTATCAATTATATGTGAGTACCAAATTGCTAATGTGCAATGGGATACATGGGAATCCAATTTTTAAACCAGGAGTGGTGATTTATTTCAAATCCAAAACCATGTATGGCCAATCAATATCTTGTTTACTATTGTTTTTATGAAATAAAAAAAGTTAATAACCGATTGTGTTTAGAATATACTTTACACCACTAAAATGTGGGTTCTGAGTTCTGAATTTCTGCTCTAGTTATTAAAGTTGATCGAATATACAAAATTAAGAAATTGTTTTATTTATATAAATGTGGTGTAAATTTACAACACGTTATTTTACTAACACTATCTGTTAAGAAGTGGGGGTTTATTTGAAATTCATAACATAATTTTTTGAATGCCTCGATTACTATTGGGTTCACAAAAAAAAATGTGAATATTGAAATTGGTTTAGATTGTATTTTTCAGTAATAAAAATTGTTTCTTACTTTTCTTGTATTAGTAGTGATTGAATTGAATTGAGAAAATGTTTATACTTGTACAGGGTGCGCCAGAGAAACTTACTTATTTAAAAAAACTCCCAAGCGGTGAGTTGAGCGGGTAGAGGGGTGGGAGGGGGCATCTGGAGGAGAAGTCCCCAAGTTTGTGTCCCATTCTGGTTAGTTGCCATCATGCTCTGGTCTAGAGAGCAGCGGGCCTTTACTGTTGAGAGCGTCTTTTCTAACGGTTGCTCACTTGTTGCTAACAATCTTCCACGCTTGCTTTGAGGTTCCTCCTCAGACTCATTGCTGGCCGTAATTTGATTCTGTTATGGGCTTAACAGGAGAGTGGAAGTGTCGATGGTCCTTATTTTTTTAAAGAAAATGAATGCACAATTACTTTGAATGCAGCTCGTTACAGGAACATGATTGGGGTTTATTCTTCCAAGCCACGAAGAAATGAACGTTAGGGACGTGTGGTTTCAGAAAGATAGAGCTACAGTACACGTAGCACGAGGCTCAATAAATTTGTTGAGACAACATTTCCCTGACCACCTCATCTCTCCCAGACGCGATCTCCCATTTCCATAGTACTCCCACTTCCATTTCACACTTCACTGGTTAAGGGTACTTGATACTTTTGCCATGTTTTCAATGTTTGTATGTTCAAGTTTTGTGAAATTTTCAATATTGTAAGAATTTTTACTTGCAAATGTTTGATAACAGTATACATATGAAGGCATATAATGTTTCTGTTATTATCAGGCTCTTCAATTAAAAAATGTTTGTGTTTCAGTTCTTCTTTTATTGTTAATGACCAACTGATCCATGTTATGTACACAAAAAAAGATGATGGTGTTATGTTGTTGGCAATGCCTCATTCAAGGTATAGACTATTATTATTCCTGAATTTATTTCATATTTATTACACAGAATTTATTTTCTTATAGGTTTTTTTATTGCACTAACTATCCTTTTAAGCCTAAACACTCATTATTCACTAATTACTAATTCCCTTAGAATTTCATGAAAAAATTTAAGGAAATTTTATATTCTTTTTTCAACTTTTCTAGTGTACAATTTAGGCATTGTAGAGAGAATCATTTATCAAACAAGAAAAGGAGATGTACTTCTGAATCAAAATGTCAATTTTATAAAAGCATCAATTGTTACTGGTTTTGTGCAAGATCAAATTTTGAAATAAAAAAAAAAAAAAGATCTTAAACTCTTTTTAGAATGTAATTTTGAAAATTCAAAAATAATTCTGAAGTTTAAATTTCAAAACTGTCACCTTCAAGGTCCAGATGATACCTGATTTCTCGTTCTTTCTATCTGAGAATGGTGAAAATTTTACTGATATTTGCTGTTTAGGTTTTTATTATAAATAACCGTATTATTGGATTGTACCCTAATATCCATATCAATGCTAATGATAAGGTTAAATAATAGCACCCATCCACTATTAAATGTGTTTATTTATATGTAGTTCAATATTTTTTTCATTACTTTGGCAGTGCCTCTTCTGGACCCCCCCCCCAAGGAACGTGCTACATATCTCAGTTCTGTATTTGTGATTAACCATGTCATATCCCAGTCCTGTATCAGCCTTGGACCGTGCTACATATCTCAGTTCTGTATTTGTGATAAACCATGTCATATCCCAGTCCTGTATCAGCCTTGGGCCGTGCTACATATCTCAGTTCTGTATTTGTGATAAACCATGTCATATCCCAGCCCTGTATCAGCCTTGGGCCGTGCTACATATCTCAGTTCTGTGTCTGTGATAAACCATGTCATATCCCAGCCCTGTATCAGCCTTGGGCCGTGCTACATATCTCAGTTCTGTATCTGTGATAAACCATGTCATATCCCAGTCCTGTATCAGCCTTGGGTCGTGCTACATATCTCAGTTCTGTATCTGTGATTAACCATACCATATCCCAGTCCTTTATCAGCCTTGGGTCGTGCTACATATCTCAGTGCTGTATCTCTGATAAACCATAAAACATCCCAGTCCTGCATCAGCCTTGGTCCATGCCCACATCAATCCTCCATCAGCCTTGGACCATGCTACATATCTCAGTCTTGCATCTGTGATAAACCATGCATCATCTCAATCCAGTCTCTGCCATGTTTCAATTATTTGTTAAAATTTCTAAGGAATATCTTGTTCTCTATATCTATTCTTATTAATAAAAAAACAACTTTTTTATTTTGATCTGACCTTTATTTATGAACTTTTTTTTTATTTTACCTTATATTGACTTATTTAGTCTTCTAAGTTACAAATAAGAAACCATTTTTCTTTCTGTATTGTTATATTAAGTGTAATAAGGAGGTATAAAATCAAACTATGCAGGTGGTTTACAATAATATGCTGTATAAATGAGTAATAGTTTAGACCTTACTAATAAAGTCAATTATTTTAAGAACTGGTGTAAACATTTATCTTCTACATTATTCGTATTTCTATTATTTTTTTTTTGGTTTTTCAGAATTTCTCTAAAAGAACTTTATTGGGTCAACGTGGATGTTGTTAGATGTTTAAATTTTACATTCCAATCCCTCTCAAGGTATTTATTCACAATATATTCCTTCACTTATTCGACTGAATCAATGCAACATTAATAATTATTTTATGATTTCTTTAAGGTGTTTTTCTTTAGAAAGGAACATAAATTCTTTAAATAAATTTTTTCATGCTCTCTTTAAAAGAGTTATTCACCGCCAATCAGATTGCTCAGATATACAGTATGAGTTTGAATCTGTATTACCTGCTACCTCCAGCCTTCATGTATCTCATGAAATTTATGTAATTTTATTTTATTTTTCTTATTATTTTTTTTTTATTTATTTGGGCAAAATCTAATTTTTTCTTTTCTTTTTTTCTCAGGCTCAAGTAGATGATGCTTTAAATGAATTGGAGTCCAATGACATTGATGGATATGTGAGTTACTATAGTCATTTCCCTCTCTGAATTTTGTTGATCTACTATTTATAGTAGCTAAGCCCCTAATTCCTATAAATTATGGTCTGGTTCTTCTTATTTAAAACACTGGATTGCCACAGACAGAGCCTTAAATGCCTCAGGATAGCAGAGTCGTTTGTATCACCATCCTCCATTATAGTTCATGAAGAGTTTCATCTGTCAGCATCTGATATGATGAAATTTCATTTTCCACTAGAATGCCACTCATTCATTTTTTTTTTTTTTTTTTTTTTTTTTTTTTTTATAATCGCCAAAATATTACTTAACCCTCAACCATTTTACCTGAGTCTTTGTGAGGCTTGTCAATTTGACTTTATCTCCATATGTTTTTAGTAGCTTATTCCATGACTTATGCATAATGCATTTTAATTTTAATGAAAGCTTTCTGTGAATGGATGTGACAATGTAATGTCCAGTAGAAATAGCTACTTTCCCTTATTAATTTTTTTAATTGAAATTGAGATTGGTTTCAAACCATTTTATGAACAATGGAGTCAAAGCTGGTTTTTTGGGTCGTCATAAATGGACCGTAACATTTTCTTGGGTTTCAGATTTACTTACCAAAAACAATGGTACTTAGATGCACCCAGTTGTACCCACTATGACTGTGATGCAGTCCTTCCTTTTCTTGTAACCTGCATCTGCACCTTCTCTTTGAGATATTCATTACTTAGTTGGCAGGATCTATCCCATTGGAGACTATTTCATTAGTCTTGTTGACAAAATCCATGCCATATTCAGACAAACTTATGAAGGCTTGCTTCTAGTTCTCAGTGAAATTGCTGCTTGAAAGTTAGCACTTGATTTTCATCATGACTTTTGTTTCTGAATTTCTTGTTGTAATTTGAAATTTTGTAACCACCCAGAATTTGCAATGAGTGATCAAGCTTCATGCTTATCCCACTGAATTTTCACCCTGGATTGGAGACTGTGAGCTTGGTCAGTGTGGTGGGCCGAAAGGTATTCATTAAAAATTCCATCTTATATACACATTTTTCTTAACATAAAGTTATTTATTTCTGGCATTATTGAAATGAGTTAATAAAATAACAAAACTGATATACCTCACGCAGATAAAAATGCACTAGGTAGTTCATAAATAACAAAATAACTTTCTCATATAAGTTTGTGAAAGAAGTATTTTGAAAGAAACTTGTGTTGATTGATCTTGTCATGAAAATATCAACATTGTGATTACTTCTGTTGCTTTTTTTTTTTTGCCAAGCGAATGTAGATAATTGTATGTTCAGATAATCCACATTTGGATATCAGATAGTCAATTATCAGTTCTGCTATATCAATGTGTAACTACGATTAAGATAATTATACAATACGCATTTTGATAATTGGATATATTCTATTGTTGTGTATTTTGTTTGCCAAAAGAAGAGAAAGCAAGATTCACATAAGGATGCAGAAAATTAGACTGGAGAAACAAATAAGGATTAATAAACGGATGACAAGAAAAAGATGGAAAGGCTCACATCCTATGACAATGGCTTGATGAAGAGCCAGTGCTAACTGTCAAAAGTGAAAATGTCCGTCATGCAGTGGCTGCTTAAACTATGCAAATTTTCCAGCATCGTTAGTTAAACTAGAATGGTTCTATTACATTATTCGATCCGTCTCAAAATAATGGAGATACCCCCTCTCTATTCCTTCCTCCCTATTCAGGGTTCGATTCCATTATCTAATATGAACTTTAGTGTTGAATGAAAACTTTAAGTATCGAGTATGTTGTAGAACAAACAAGTATTTTCGATTAAAGGACATAAGATCTTAAATGGTTGTGTCATTACACAATGTATTTGCATGTACCCTTCACAGGGAAACTTCAATGAAAACAATATTTGGTATTTAAGTTTTCAATAAAGTGGTTCATGATATAACTGCTTATTGTTAATATAACATGAGTAGGAGTGGGGGTTTACTGAAGGCTGAAAACTATAAAATGCAAATTTCTTGGTTAATATCCATGGTAGAGAAAATATGTAAATAACAATATTGATAGGCAATTAAATTACTAATAAGATACATTCTATACAATTTTTCAATTGTGTGTATAATAACAGAGATATTTAGAATTTTCAAAATGTCCCCCTTTAAACCAACACCCCTCCACTCATTCTGATTTCAACCATTAACGAACTCAACCTTTAGTTGTACATAAAACACTTATACATTGAGTTTAGTAACTGTAAGAGAAAAATTGTGACTGCTAGAGTGATAACAGATATATATATATATATATATATATATATATATATATATATATATATATATTTGAACGGATCTCATCAACTGGGTTGGATCGACAGACATTTGAAGACATTTCTCGAAAATCTTGTCATTAGCACAACCTCAATAGCTGATTTTCCATAAGGGAAATCTGCTAAAAATATTTGACCACCAGGCTCTAAAATGCTTTAACAAGATAAGGTAACATAAAGGCATATCATGGTCATCCCAAGCAAAAAAAACAACATATTAGCCATTATATTAACCCCGCTATCTTCTCACAGAATTTTTCTTTCATTCTCTTCTGGATATTTTCACTATTGGACTTTCAAGTGTTTGTATTTTTTGTTCACCATTGGAGCCCCATCAAGAAATGAGTTCATATCTTTTAGGATTTCTTTATTCCAACTCCAACTATTTTATCATATTCACAGGAACAATCTTTCAAGGCCATCACCTTATCAAAGCTCTGCCTTTATCTGGCCTCACTTGTACTTGCATCTTTGTTCGTATGTAATTTTCCAAAAATGAGAGAAGAAAATACTTTGATAATTCAAGAAATATATATGCACTTTTCAATTCAGCATATTTCATTTTTTTATTTATTTTACAATTGTTGCAGGATGAGCAGAGGTTATTTAATGTAGTTGGATCATGCTATTTTTATAAAGTAAGTACATTTTTTTAAGTTAGCCACTTTTTAGTTATTTATAACTATTATGCTGTTACTGTTGACATACTGTTATGTTGTTGCCCCAAGAGAATGAATAATGTACAGTTAAATATAGAAACAATACTAATTTAATGGCTAAAAATTGGTTTTAATTTATTTGCTAAAAAACCTTAGTAAGTGTGGATTCCTACTTCAACACAGATTATTTATTTATTTTAGACAATGTACTCTATAATTTGTTTAACAGTTAGCTATTAAGAAATAAGAATCAAACTCTATGTGGTGAAAATCTATAGTAAGAAGAATCATCAAACTGAGAACTACTAGCACCAGAGCTTTCGAGCTACAGGAGTATTGTTGCCCCATGACACCATGCCAAATAAACTGCTCAAAAATGAATAGGGATATTGGTAGGTTGGTAGGTTTTGTGGTATTTATGGGGCCTAGCATTTTTTTTTAATTATAAATATCATTAATATTTAATAGAAATTATTGTCTTTCCCCCCCCCTCCCCATAAAAAAGTTATTTAATTAAGGTCGATTTAATTAAAATTAATAGGATAAGAAATAAATAACCAATATCCCTATTCATTTTTGAGCAGTATATATTAAATATGAGGGGCTCAGGTTAGCCATGCGAGTTAAAGCGTTGACCTTTATCTCACATGGTAAACCTAGAGTGGCGAGTTCGATTCTTGCCTGGGCAAAGGAAATTATTTAGTGACGAAATTCATTAAATAACGTCCTAAAATCCCACCCTGGCTAGAAAAGGGTGGTAACCTGTAGATAACCCGTCCCGATTAGCGTAAGTTGCAAAAAGTGGACATTAATAAATAATAATAATAATATTAAATATGATAAAGGGAAGGGTGTTACCATGATGTTTGGATACTCCTTAAATAATTATGTCAGCTCCATGCAAGGAACCAATAGGAGATAGTTAAACAAATTTTGAATCTGCCAACTTTAAGATTGAACATAATGAGAAATCCTAGTAGAAGAGTGGGGATTGCTGGGGTTTCAAAGTCATTTTAAGAATAACTACCAATGGATGGGCATCAAAGATTACATTATCCAAAGAGTGGCAAGTGGCTAATTACTCACCCCAGATGATGTCCTGTACATATTTCTTGTTGCCTTCCTGAACTTATTAATTGTCTTCCTTGATAGAGGCCAAGTGTCACTGTCATAAGATATTGTTGGAAGGACAATATTTTCTCATAATTTCTTTTTTTGGGTATTATCTGTTGCAGAATGAAATAAATTTTAATATTTTAAGAGAGCTTTCCAGCCATGAACACATCTTCTGTTGATCTCTTTATTCTTGGCCATGGATACTAAGTAAGTGGTCCAGGTAGTTGACACTCCCTCCTTCCCCCTTCAGCATTGTCCCTTCCAGATTCAGCTACTGCACAGATTGATGGCAGAGAGCAGCATTTATTGTTTATTTTGAGTCCCCTGGTCATGCTTATGTCGACTAGTTGTCAGAGCATTTCCTCTATTACTGGGTGCTTCTACTTATGAGGACTAAGTCATCTGCAATAGCCAGCACTTCCCCATTCACAGTTATCCCATATTTCTCCCATAGTACATCCACTTGGTCTTGGAGGACTGTTATTCACGCTTAAGAGAATATATTTCCTAGCCGGACTCCTCTCTTTATACTTATTTCAACCCTCATGCCTCCCATTTCCAAAATTGACTTGGCTAATCAAACTCCATTGTGAAGCATTTTATTTATTAGAGCATTAAATAAATTTTGTGACTAGAATCCCACAATAGGCGTTCCAGAATGCTAACTGAAGTGGAACGAGGAATATGCATTGTGCCGAAAGAATTGGTCTTATAAAATGACTGTTTCACAGTCTGATCAGGAGTAAATAAAACAACACAACACTTTATCGACCAGTTGTGGTTGAGGCTACCACTCAGTAGGATCCCACCGGACGAAACTCATGGATAGCTAAAACTGATTATATGGTTATCGGTCGATGAGCATTGGCAATCGAAAAGCTGCTAGCAGTCGATAAAGTGTTAAGTTCTCCTTGTGTAGCATGGTCTCTGAGGAATAAATCACAGTTATGATTATAGGATGCCTAGATGAATTTCAATGTTCAACTTCAAACACACATTGAGTTTTAAGGCCTAATTTTGACAATAAAAGATAAGTAACTAAAGGGTTATTAATGTCAGAAGAGCTTTATAATGAAGTTATGAAGGTAGAAATTTTAATATCTAGAGCATGCAAATGTAACATTATCATCCAGTAAGTAATTCACTATACATAATTGTGAATTATCTTAAAGATTTTTATTTTTTATTTATGGCTATTTGGCAATTCCTTTTATTCAATTCCCATCTCTTGAATCCAAGAAGGGGAGGTATTGATATTTCAAATACCTCTCCCATGGGTGTGGACCCAAGCTACCACTAGAGATAGTAAGTAACAGTACTTAGTAGGTGGTCTTTATCTAAATCTTTATTTCTGTTGGGACTTCTAGTTATTAACTTATGTTACAGGGTTACAATGTCTGCTCTCATTTTGGAAAAGAAGACCTCATTGATATAGCATCGTTATGTAGGCAAAGTGATATTTTAGGCTTTATGCGAGGTGGCGTCTCTGATCTTGTTTTTTGGAAAGAAGTTTTTCCTGCTTCAATGAGCAGAGGTATATCCAACATTCATGCCCCCTACAGTTTACTTCCTGCTTCATGGTTTTTACTGATTGTGGCAAAAGTAAGTATATTATGAATTTTGGTTTATATAATTTTTTTTTATGGGGGCCTAGTGGGTAAAGTTCTTTCTTTATTAGGGCTGCGAGGTTCAAACATGGAGATTGCACTCTTAAATTTTTTTTTAGCAGTAGGGGTTTGAGGTTAGACTTCTGTGTCTCCAATACTCAGTCTGCATCGTGAGGCAATTGAGTTACTAGTTGAATAAATAAGAAGCAATCTTTTTGATCTGTAACCCTACATCAATTCAGCAGAGAATGTGGCAGGTTTGGCCCTTCATTGGTTGTTGGGAGGAAGATCTTTAATTTATTATAGTCCCCTCTCCCTCCATTTGTTTCTTAATATGTTGTTAAATTGAGGTTGTCTTATTTGTTTCATACCTGTCTTTTAATTTCATTTTTATACAATTTAAGTTCCATAGTCATCTAAAATACTAACACTTAATTGAAATAACAAAGTTAGTGGTTAAGATAATAATTAAAAACGAACAAAAGGAAATATACTAAAATATAAATTTCAAATCTTACTAAAATTTATATTTTAGTATATTTCCTTTTGGTTCTGAGTTGGTATTCTGGCAGGTGGAAGTGACTTCTAATGTAGGTAGGATGAAAAAATGTAGGCTACGCTTCCACTATAATAATTTAATAACACGACAAAGCGCTTTCGATGCTGTGCATCATCGTCAGTTCGATGATGCACAGCATCGAAAGCGCTTTGCCGTATTATTAAATTATTATAGTGGAAGCGTAGCCTACATTTTTTCATCCTACCTACATTTCCTTTTGGGTTGGCATGGTACTTACACCGGGATCAAGATAACTTTTCATTCTTGTACCCTTAGATTACAAAAACATTATTTGTTGAAACTTTAATGTATTATGGTTACTTCTTGGTTATGGGGACTAAGAATGTATAGATGACAACTTAACATACTGAATAAAAGCTAGTACAATTCCGGTTTCATAGATACCAGTTCCTTTTTAATGGAAATTTTAATTTTAAATAGAAATGATTTTAGCTTATAACTTACGTCACTCTTTATAATCTGCAGAAGCTGTCTAGTTACAGTCTCTTACCTGATCTATTTATCTTATAGCCTTCTTCTATCTGCATGAATCATCTATAATGTCCTGAATATGTTTTCTATAATGAAGAATGGCTTGGATTCTAAACTATGTTGTTACATTTATTACAAAAGCAATATACACTGATTAATAGAGTTCTTTTGGATTGGAAAATTAAGCCCACAAACTTGTAACATTTTTATCTCTGCACAATTTATTTGGCCATCACTATTCACTTTTACACCCTTGGTAAATTATTCTTCTCTATTTATCACAATATGTACTGTTAAATGTTTCAAGTTCTTATCACACAGCACAACTCACGATCATGCGAATCACTGATACTCACTAAACACGGCACTGCACTGATCCTCACTAAACACTGCTCTGCTCTGAGACTAAAAAGCACTGTTCACTAAAAACTGAACTGAACGCATTGTTATTCACTGGTAAGAAAACTGAGATTCAACTAACTGTTAGGCGAGCTGCCCGGCTTTTATATAGCCCGGCACCAGCCAGAAGGCTCCAGATGCTGGGAGGATGACGAAGGGTCCCTTAAGGGAAATCTGCTAATAATAGAGCTTGATAATGAGGTCTCTTGACTTTTTTATTAAACGTAGTAAAATAGTTATTGTAGTTGGTTGGACCCCATTGTTTTTAAAAAGCTTGAAGTAACAAGCCTTTTTATAATATATGCAGGTATTTTGTTCAAAAAACATAAACAATAACATGACTACTCGACACTATAGTCTCTGCAGTACCTGGGCCTCTTACTGCATTTTAATTTTAATCCATTCCATGAATTCTACATCTAGAATCCTTCATTACCTCACAGCCAGCCTCTTGCCTGTACATTTTTCTAGGTGGACTCCATTTTCTTGACATACCCCAAACAGGGAAATCTATTCTTCTTAATAGCACAGTGTCTTCCTCAACAGTTTGCTTCAAAGTATTCCATAATTCCGTTAATTAATAGACTTGTAAGGATTTTTCTGATCAGTTCTTAGTCACCAGGGTTTTGGATCTTTAAATAATAAATAAGTTCGTCTCATTAGAAATTGTGTGTCAGTACTTTCATACCCTACCTAGGCTTGTGCAAGCTTATGCTTTTTGTTGGCATTTGAACCATTTAATACTAGTGCCATATTTAGGAGTATTTCTTAGCTTATGTTCATAATTTTTGCTTGACAAAGTCATACATTTATTATGTTTTAATTATTCCCTCTGGAGGTAAATCTGCTACATGGAGGTTAATTCTCCTTATCTTCTTTAGCTGTCCAAGAATGAATAACCTGTCTTAAAAGATGTGATATATCAGGATAGGCTCTAAACATAATCTGTATAATTCCAATCTTTACCTTTTGTGTTAATATGCTCCACAATTTGTTAATTGGACAAGCAACACATAATTTTGGTATTCATTTCTATTTTCCATTTCATGCATATCCAAGGAGGGCCCAACATCTCCTATGGTTGCTTGATCCAAAGTCTACTTGCTGAGGAGGACCCTTAAATCTGGTGTAATTCCAATCTTATTCAAAGGTTAGATCACTACTCTCGTTATAATAGCTAAATTTTGAGATTCAATTAATTAAGACTGTATTTGACATACGTGGTGGTATTTGGTTAGAGCACTATGGCCTCATACTACAGGTGTCAGATTACAAGCTGAGGATTACACATTAGATTTGTTTGTTAGGACTTTAGGGTCAGACTTCACCTCCCTGGTCCCCGCTCCGTGAGTGTGAGGCAATTGGTAGTTATTTGAATAAATAAGTAGCAATGTTTAATCCGTAATGTAACCACCATACAACAGGAAATGCATCAATCTTATCTCTTGTCCTCCCGCCATAAGCCACATGGTAGATCTTGCACCACTAGTATTCATCCTTATTTCTTATTGTCACCCCTAAGGCAAGGTTATATTGTACAGATGATAAAGGCCTCCTCATTTTAATCCAAAGGTTACCTCAAAACCTTTTGTTATTTTTGTAATGGGGTTGATATTAGCCATATATCCTATATAGGCTTTAAGTGGATGTTAGTTATTAGTAAAAACAAGAATGCTCTCACTATCAAAGAATGTGAAAAAAACCACATCTTTCCTATAACAATGTTCCATTCTCTCCTTGTAATGCCATTTTCTTTTCTGGTATTACTCTGGGAACTCAGGTTAGCCATGTTACAATAGTTAAGGTCTTGGGCTTAATAAACTTGGGTCCAATTCACACATGGAATTTATTTAGCAAAAACTCATCAATTAAGCAAATCCTCAGTCCCATCGTGGCTAGAAAAGGGTAGTGAACTGTAGATTACCCATCCCAATTAGCCAGAGTAGCATAAATGTGTGATTAATAAATAGCAACTATTATGAGAGCACATTGTCATATTCCCTTTTGGCAGTGGCTTTCAATTGGTTTTTACATTTATAATGCCATTAATTTCACCTCCAACATTTTTACAATGATTTGGGCATTTACCAAATTATCTTTGGGAGGGTTTACATAATTCATAAAATTTATGTCAACAATTTCCTAATACAAGTAGTCCCCCTACTGCAGAGTTGTAAATGTTTGTGTTCTGTATTTTAATTGAAACATGCAAATTTCTAAATTGAGATTTCGATTTTACAGGACCACAATTTTTTATTTGTATTATTGGAATCTGGAGGATATACACTGAGGTAATTTTGATATATTATTTTATTCTTACCAATGATGTTCATAAAGATCTTACTTATATTACAAATATGGAGAATCTGGCATTGGTCCAGTGGCAAAAACTGAATGAATTACAACGCCTGATTTGATAAGTTCAAATGTTGTGATAGGGCTCTAAATATTATTTAGCTGTGTGGTCACTAAGCTTTAAGGTTTGACTTTTGTCTGTTCACCAGGTTTCACTCAGTATTCTAAGGCATTTGTGAAGCTACTCATTTATATAGACAGATAGATAGATTATAACATTGTAACCTCTGTCCATACATTGATTTTTTCTGGAAATTTCACGACACTTTCATTTCACATGCCATAGACACTATATCTGCAATTTGTAACTTTGGTGTCTGTTTGTTTGTTTGTTACCTTTTCACACATAATCAGCTGAACCGAATTTTATAAAACTTGGTATGTACAGGGTGCGGCACCATAACTTCCTTTTTTAAATTGCGGGCCATTTAGTCGTTTGACGTAGTAGCGGAGCGCTAGTGGTCTTGTTCAAGAGGCGGGTCTTTAAAGTTTTGTACTAACACAGTTCAGTCACAATCATGCGTTGGAACAGTGTGGAGCGTGCGTTTTCAGTTGAGGCCTACTTTTCGAGTGGTTCTGAGATCGCAACCCAGCGTGCCTTTCGGAATTGCTTTAATTTAGCCCCATTGGCGCCTGTCCCAGACCGGAAATCAATTGTTACGTGGGTCACTACGTTCAGACAAACTGCAAGTGCAACTTGACGTAGAACTGGAATCCCTTGGCCCATTAGATCACCTGATAACATTGAGGCAGTGAGAGCTTCAATTTTGGGATCACCACGGCGTTCTGCACGCAAAAATGTTTCTGCCCTTGGACTTTCCAATCGTTCTGTGAGGAGAATTCTTCATGATGATCTTCATTTTCATCCATACAAGATGGCGATTGCCAGGACTTCAATTCTCGGGTGAACGCGTGTGAGGTGTTTCTGGAAGTCGTGCCTGAGGACGCTATTGTGTTTTTTACTGATGAAGCCCATTTTCATTTGTGTGGATCCGTCAACAAACAAAACATGCGCTACTGCGCCAATCCTCGAGAATTGCATCAAAGGCCTTTGCATTCACCAAAAATCACGGTGTGGTGTGCACTTTCCTCAGGTGGAATTATTGGTCCCTGGTTCTTTGAGGAAAATGAAGTCACAGCAACAGTGAATTCGGACCGGTATGTAAACATGTTACAGGATTTTTTTTTTCCACAACTGGATGAGTTGGACTTTGGCTACGTTTGGTTTCAACAAGACGGTGCAACAGCACACACTTCTAGAGCATCGATGGCCGTTTTAAGGGAACACTTCCCAGGGCGCCTAATCTCAATTAGGGGCTACTTGAAATGGCCTGCCCGATCCCTCGATTTGGCCCCTTGTGATTTTTTTCTATGGGGTTTTTTGAAATCCCGTGTTTATGTAAACCGACCAAGGACCTTACAAGATTTGAAGAACAACATCCAGGAAGAAATTGCCTACATAACGCCTGCTATGCTGGTAAGAATTATGACAAACACTAGAAATCGGTTCACCCAGTGTAGAGAGAATGGGGGACGCCACCTACCTGATTTGATCTTCAAAACCAAGTAAAACAAAACTTTGTTTGTACCTACATTATATTAAAAAACTAGCAGACCCGGCCACGCGTTGCTGTGGCTAAAGTTATTGTTATATTACATTGTAGTATACAATTTAAGAGGAACGGTAGGAGGACATCAGTCACGGGGTCCACCATGCTTTTTACATAGATGGCATTTGTAAAAAAATATGGTTACCTCCATGACAGATTTTCTACGACTACAACCCTTTAGTACAATGAAATTATTTACGAACCAAGACGGAAATGTTGAAGTTGGTACACAAATTCAAGGGATTAGGATTTGAAGGGGAAGGACGTTGAACACGATTGATTAAAATTTTCTTACAGTTTATATTAAGCAGAAATCAATACAAAAGAATTAATTTAGGATTAACCCTCTTTCAACACGTTTGCGTCGTGCCTCTCTGGTGTTTGCGTTGTTGAGGTTAGATTTTTTCGGTGGCATTTGACTGAAAATATTAATTTAATCGTTTAAAAATATATTAATTAATTATTATAATTATGTGATAATACTTGCATGTATATATTTTATAATTATAGAATTTTGAATAATGAAGCACAAATAAGTAAAAAGCAGGAATAATTTCACTGTATTATCGTCACTATGCTAACACCAAAAATTAAAAAAGTAGAAATAATTGAATTTCACGGTATTTCGTTTACTACAAAATAAATTTAATTTATACTTTAGCCTCAATAACACGTGGTAATCATGCTATTGAATTGTAGCTTATATGACACGTTTGTCGGTTTACCATAGCAGTGCCATCTATTGATTACTTACTCAATCCAGTCGAAAAGTATCGACATCTGTTAGAATCTTTTGGAGTTAACAGATAATTGTGACTGTCAATTAATTATAGACAAATAATTTGCAATAAAATAAAATTGCGACTATAATTAAAGATCTAAGCTATCCTATCTCTCAAGTTGGACCAGACTGCTCACGGTGTGCCAATTTAATTTAAAATCGGTTAAGTAGTTTAGGAGTCCATCGCGGACAAACATCGTGACAGGAGATTTATATATATTAAGATAAAAATTTTCTGATTCGTACAATGTGTTTTATTAAGCTTTGAAAAAAGGAAGTTATGCTGCCGCACCCTGTATATTACTACTAATCCAACTTAGACTTCAGGCTATATTAATATTCTCTGAGACGAACAGGAGTGGGGGTTATAAGGAAGGCCTGAAATTACAAATAGCGATATTTCGTTACCTATTGGTTTTTGGGCTAATATGCACATGACAAAACTTTTTTTTTGTTATTTAAAGTATCTTTTGTTATATTCACTTTCGTATAAAAAATATAGACGAGATATACACTAAAATCTAAAGTGGGAGCCAACAATTTCATTGGACACTAACGATTGAACCTTAACAAATTTAGGTACGTGAATTAGCATTAATTCTTCAATGATTACACGCTATATTAAAATTTTTAGGTTCAAACAGGAGTGGGGGTTATAAGGGAGATAAAAATTTGCGATATTTCATTTTCTATTTGTTTTTCAGCAAACGTGCATCTATTTGTTTTTCGTATAATAATGTATGAAAGTAATTTGCTTAGAAAATATTGATATGCTCAACAATTCTTTCCAATATGAACTAACAGGTCCCTCACCTCGATAAATTAATTCAAATCAATGTTAATATTTTGTACTTAATAATTCAAATCTATGTTAATATTTTATATTTAATAATTTAAATCTATGTTAATATTTTATATTTAATATTTCTAATCTATGTTAATATTTTATACTTAATAATTTCAAATCTATGCTATTTTTTTAACGCCAGTAACAGATTGCAAAACTAAAGTATACTGGCCCCATATTTCTCATAATTCAAAATATTTAAACAAATAGTTTTAGTATTGTAAAGATATGTAATCAGATTTGTTAATATAATTTAATGTATTACAGGATTGAGATCCTAAATTAGTAGTAGGTTGGCACTACTGAGCCTAGGGAGTTGTGGGCATACTTCCTTTGTCCTATCAAATCTGCCGCTTACCTGGCGACATCATATTGGTCTATGTTTACATGTTACTTGATCCTTATACTTTTAGTTATTTAGTATTATTGTCGAGAATGTGAATTTGTTTAATTATTATAAATAAATAATTTAAAAGGATGAATGCTGGGTGCACTCAGTTATTTCTGGTATTTATTAACTCTGCTCCGTTAATATATTATATAATTCACAGAACACACTATGTACCAATATGAATATACTGTTTGTAATTGAGACTTACAAAAGAGTATATTTAATAGTGGATGTACCTAAAACAGCTGTCACTGTAGGGCTTGGTACCGCATCAAGGGAAAGGAACTTTTATTCATACATGGTTTGGAAGACAGAATACTTTCTATTATTATGAATTATATGGTCCATTACGTTATAAAAAAACTACATGCACAGGAGATGGTAAATTTAAAATGTCCGTCACGCAGGGGCTGCGTAAACTAAGCAGATTTCCCACGTGAAGTTATACAATAGAGAAATTTCAGACGTATAGTAACGGAGATATTTCGAATTTTCGAAAATCCTCCCCTCTAAACCCCCCCTCCCACTGGTCCGATTTCAGCCATTAACGAACTTGATCTTTATTTTTGCATAAAACATTTAAATATCGAGTTTGGTAACGATCAAACGAAAATTGCGACCGCTAGAGCGTTAACAGACAAATATATATATATATATATATATATATATATATATATATAATTTTGAACGGACCTCATTTTCGTCATCTCCTGGGTAGGATCGATGGACATTTGAAGAAATTTTTCGAAACTCACGTCATGAGTACGACCTCAATAGCTGATTTCCCTTAAGGGAAATCTGCTAATATTGAGGACAGTGAAGCCTTGCACAACAAATAATTTTATTATTAACAAATCCACAGCAACGACGGGTATAAACCCTAAACACTGGGATGGGGAAATGTTAAAATATTATCTGAAGCAAAGCCTTGCCAAAAAAATACCATCATTCAGCCTCAAATGAATTCCCGGGCAATAAATACATATAAACACAGTTATATTTGTTCTGTAATGTCACCAGGGAATTTGTCAAGTTAACCACTTGCCCCTCACCAATGCCATGTGGCAAATTTTGGACCTTGATGGTCTGTTGAGCTACATATTTTAGATAATATTACTATAATACATGCTAGGGAAAATAAAAAACAAAAGGTTTCGATTTGTAATTTGTATAATCGTTAAGCCTGGGTGGGAGCATATGTGTCTGTGTACAAATTTTAAAGATGAAGACACATTTATAAAATTATATATGTAGTTAAAGTGATGGAAAAAAAAACTCCAAAAATCAAAATTAAATTCAGCTTAGGATTATGAATAATTATATACGACAAAAATATGCATTAAATGCTTCCCCAACAGCATTTGTTCAAGTGTTTCTCTTTTTCAGACCTCTTCAGAAGCCTGGCCCCGATGTAACATATGTTGAAGAAGCTTTGGCTACTCTTAAACATATAATAAAAATTGGTGTACCTCAGGTAGTCAATAAACTGTGAGTAGTCATCCAATTACTAATAATAATTTCTTTGGATTAATGTTCTTGACTATTTTTAGAATAAATTTGTCTTCACCCATTTCCTTCTATTAATTTTTATTTAGCTTAATAACTTGTGTATCTATTCTATTTTGTATAATCGGGCAATTATAGCAGTAGGCAATACAAGAATAGCAGAACCAACAGCCAACTTGGACATATTAAGAAAGTTATGCTATTAACTTCTTTCACCACCACATTACTATTTTTTTCTCCTGTAAATGTTGTTATTTTTGTTGTTTATATCATAAAAGTGGTATTCATTTCATAGGCATACTATTTGTTAATAATTGATTTAACAATGATTACTCAGGAAAATTTATAAATTTATTTTTTTCCTTTTAGGATAAAGCAGAATGAAAATTCAGTCACTAAACCTTTGTTAAATTATTCTTCAAGTTCAACTGAACACAGTTCTCTACTGTCTCCCTTGAATGAGAATACTCTAAGTAAACAACATTCTTGTAAGTAGCCTTATAATTAGTCCTCTGTTTTATATAAAAAAAAAATGAATCAACAGCCCAAAAACAGTCAAGGAAGGATTGACACACCGCTCGGTTAGGAGGTCAATAGGAGGCCAGCTTGGCATATTCTTATGTCAATGAGGTCAAAGATCAGTTCTTCTTTATTCAAATAACAACTCATTTGGCTCATCATGATGATTGGGCAATGGGAGAATAGATTGAGATCCAATACTAAAGTTTATTAAATGCACAACTTAATCAAATTTAATATACAATCTCCAGCCTTGGCCACTACGGTTCCCTTATTTTTAATAACATTGCAAAAACCATTTCAGTTTTCAATATTTCAATGAAATATTGTGAATTGTGTTTCTTCATACTGGATCTATGTTTCAAACCCACTTTTCTGTTTTTTGTATAAATGTTAGAATAGGCAAAGGGACAAATATGCAAGATTTTGTTAAGGTGTCACCTTGGCTTACCTGCCCTGATTGATCATAGTTTCATAAAAGTCCGTCACGCTGGGACTGCGTAAACTAAGCAGATTTCCCATAAGCTGGTATAACACACATGATCTCATCTCACCACATATTCTCTATTTCTATGAAAAACCCGATGAGTAGAAGAGGGAGGGGGGGGGGGCAGAAGAGTTACTGAAAGTTGGAAACAAGAAGGTATGAATAATTAATAATTAGTAGGAAGTTACGAAAAAATTCATAGAACAACAATTGTAGAGCTTCAATAGTTTAACAAGATTGATTCTATAACTTTTTACGATTCAACTAATAATAACGGAGATATTTTGAATTCCCCTCCTCCCTAACCCCCCCCCCCTCCATCCCTATTCCTAGTCCAATTTCTGCCAATCACATATATGACCTTAATGTGTTGAATGAAATGGTTTTATATCAAGTGTGGTATAGATCAAAAACATAGAACCTTAATTGATGACATCATCACACAAAGAATTTGCATGTATTTCGCATAATAAAGGTCCCATGGAATTAATATTTGGAATTTAAGCTTAGAATGAAGAGGTTCATACTATAACAGATTATTGATATTAAGACAAAAGTAGGGGTGAGAGGTTTACTGAGCGCTAGTATATGTATATATATATATATATATATATATATATATATATATATATATATATATATACTAGCTCAGATACCCGGCTTCGCCCGGGAATTCATTTGAGGCTGAATGGTGATGGTATTTTTTAGCAGGCTTTACTTTGCACAATATTTTGACATTTACCCGTCCCAGTGTTTAGGATTGATGCACATATTTGCCGTGGATTTGCTAATAATAGAATTATTTGTTCGATAAGGCTTCACAGTCTTCGATATTTTTATATTTCCCGTCTCTTATTCATGTAAATATGGTGAATTTTTATTTCAGGCCTCCCTTATAACCCCCCTCCCGTTCGAACCTAAACATTTTAATATAACTTATAATCATGGAAGAATTAATGCTAATTGACATACCGAGTTTTGTTAAGTTCGGTTCAGCCGTTAGTGCCCGCTAAAGTTTTAACGTATAACTCATTTATACTTAGGAATACGACAAAACTGTATATAACAAAAGTTACTCCAAATAACAAAATAGACAACTTTTGTTATGTTTATATTTGCGGAAAAACCAATAGGAAACGAAATATCGCTATTTTTAATTTCAGGCTTCCCTTATAACCCCCACTCCTGCCCGTCCATAGAAATGTTGGTATGGCTTATTATAATGAAGGCCTCACTGCTAATACACATACCGAGTTTTATTTAGTTCGGTTGAGTCTTTTTTGGCAAATAATATTGTTGACTCCCGCTATAATGTTTAGCGTATAACGCATTTAAACTTCGGTATACGACAAAAGTGTATATAACAAAAGTTACTCTAAATAACAAAATAAACAACTTTTGTTATGTACATATTTGCCGATAAACCAATAGAAAACGAAATATCGCTATTTTTAATTTCAGGCTTCCCTTATAACCCCCACTCCTGTTCGTCTCAGAGAAAATTAATATAGCCTAAAGTCTAAGTTGGGTTAGTAGTAGTATACATACCAAATTTCATAATATTCGGTTCAGCCGTTTATGCGTGAAAAGGTAACAAACAAACAAACAAACAAACAAACATACACGAAAGAAACAAAATGCAGTTATGGTGTCTATGACATGTGAAACGAAAAGTTATCGTGATATTTCGCGAAAAAAATCAATGTACAGACAGAGGTTACAATTTTATATATATATATAGATATGTATACATACAATTTTGAACAGACCTCATTTTCGTCATCTCCTATGGATGGACATTTGAGGGGATTTTTGAAAATCGCGCCATGAGTATAATCTCAATTGCTCATTTCCCTTAGGGGAAATCTGCTAAAATTAATATATATTTAAATTTAAATTAAAATCAGCTTTGGGATTTTGGAGATTCTACTTATAAGCTGTTAAAATTATACTTTGTAGAGGAAATATACGTACAGTCTGGTGACTTATTTTGTTTTAGACTTATTAATAAATTAAATTTCCTTTGTTTGCCAAGTGGAGTAGTTTTATGGATGGTTACTTACTGTTCTAGAAGTACCAGGTTTCTAAATTTCTTTGTACAGTCCCATTTGGGAATCATGAGGTATTTGAGTAATTGCTTCAATAATGAAGTCAGTGATCTTTGATCTGTGATAACACCACAATATTCTTCAAGCTAACTATTAACCTGCCAGCAAATATTGGGTTAGCAGATAGACCCATAAGCTAGAGTAAAAAACGGCTCTCGCTCAATTGTGCAAGTAACCAAATTTTTCATGTGTCATTAATTTTTCATGGCAGTTTTTTTTGTTTTACTATCCACTTGTATCAGTTATACAGATATTAAAAATTTAATATTAATTACTTTAATTGGTTAATTCTTTAAGACCTAAGAGATCAAATGATTATTTTATTTAGTATTTTTGTAAATAATATGTTATTATCACTATTTTATATATATATATATAGAAAATAATGTAAAAAGATTTTCTATATTAATATTTTTGGGCTTTTTAATCTGAAATATAATTTATCAATGAAACTCTTGTTAATCTTGTATTTATATGTCTGTATTGGTCATATAGACCTTTATGATGCAATTGAATCTAAATGGACATGTGCAGCCAAATACAGGTCAATACCTGTTGATAATCTATTTTTTAAAGATTTTGTGTGTGTATTTAATATGTATGTATATACTCACACACACACCGATTTTGTTGAGAGTCTTACCATTAAAATATGATGAATATTCCTAGAAGAACAGACAGTTTTGTATTTTGAAATTATTAACATGAATTATTTTCTTAGTAATAATTATATATTTCAACTTTTTCTTTTTTTAGTATCTTATCGCTCATTGGATAGTTGTCAACTTGCTAGATCACGAAGCAATATAAATGTTATTGCTGCTTCAGGTAATTAATTTTATAAGCATACTATGCCATCTCTAAGCTAGTTTTACTAATAGCCAATTTAACACGTTAATCGCCATGATAATATCAGAATAATTTTCACAACAATTTTTTTTCAAAAAATGTTTTTCAACTGAAACAATATACCATTATATAACTATGTTTATTTTATTTTATTGTTTGTAGTAAGCCAAGAAATTTTCAAGTTTTGTTCCTGACAGGCCAAGCTTTCGAAACATAATGCAAATGTATCGTTTGCATCGAACATCTGTGATTGACGTGGCCTTCTACCAAATCGCATTTCAGACATATATGTCTGACATGGCTCATGTAGAACGTCTTAGCGTCAGACACATATGACTGACATGGCGATTAATGTGTTAAAAAAAAAAATACACATTTTAGAAGGTTACACTACACCTTCAAAAATGTTATTGCTATAAAAGAAAAATATTTTCTTGCAAATAAAATTTTTATAAAGTAGTGATTTCAATTATATTGTTATTTCTGATTTGTATGTGTCTACTATACAAAAATCACTAAATGGTAAAATGGCTGAAGATCAAAAGATGAAAAACAGAATCACTTTCACTTATTTATTTTCTACTTAACATTTCACATTTCATTTGCCATCTCTTCTGGAGTTGTACTTATATACATATTGAAGGATTCAGCCTTCATATCAAAACTGTCTAGATTAAGAAGGGCAAATAAAAATTAATTGATCAAATTGATTGAAAAGATGTAGAGTCACAGTATATCTTATTGACTTGCTGTTTATTAGAACATTAGTGAAATATATTGTGCACATTTTTAAACTGTTTTCTTGTTGAGAGTATTCAATTTGTTTTTAACTATATGGATATTTTCTTTAATATCTACATGGCTACATTACTATCTTTTTCTCAAATTTCTAGATGGTCTAAGTTAAATTTATGTTTAAATGTAAATGAATCGTTGACTAAAAATTATGAATTAATAAAAATTACAAATGGTTCTGTTTCTAAATAATAAACATTTTATTTTGTAACCTTGCTTTTAATTTTATCTTTTATTGGGCTAAAACTCTTTCATTATCCCCATATGTTGGCCCAATACTTTAATATTTTTACTCTAGCAGCACCAAGGTATTTTTCATCCTGCACTATCCCAGGGGGGGGGGGCTTGTTGAGCCCAACACTTCACAAGTTTCATCAAATTATTTCATCCATTCCAATTAGGTAGAATTTACAGAGATGGAAAGTCTGTCTAACATGCAGAAGTCATGATAGGTGACGAGACAAAAAAGGGTCTGTCATAGATTACATGCTACACTAAGTGGAAGAGGGGGGGGGGGGGATCCTCCTGCGGTTACCCCACTTTTTCTCCAACAAATTATTTTTGCAGGTTTCCCTTGAGGGAAATCAGCTATTAGAGATTGTACTCATGATGTCATTCTCGAAACATTTTCTCAAATGTCCATTGATCCGATACATATACTTGTTTGTTACCACTCTCTAGCAGTCACAATTTTTGTTGTATTGTCACCAAACTCGATAAGCATTTTCTGTAAAATTAAAAATAAAGTTCTTTAATAGTTTAAATCAGACTTAGAAGAGAAGGGGTATAGAGAGGGGGAATCAAAATATCTCTGTTATTATACATTGGATCAAAAAACAGTATAGAACCAATCATTTGAAAGTTTATTTGCCTTTAAATGTGTTTTATAAACCTATTTTCTCTTTTACTAATACTAAGCGAGATATTGTCACTTGTGGGGGCTAATATAATTATATATTAGGTAGGAAATATGACTATTCATGTAATATAATATATATGTAATTATAGCAATACATTTCTTCTAATTTTTTAAGTGTATTGAATGAAACACATTCAAATGAGTTGAAATAAGTGCTAACTTTGAGTTGTAACTAAGGATATTAATAATAATAAGCCCTTTTTTACAACTGTTTCAACCTGTGGGCTTCCCCTACATGAGGCACACAGGTTGAAACATCCTGCAGAGACCAGATATACTGGGAAGTGAGGGTCAGTACTAAACTTGCAACCTTTGTCTTTACAATCCAGCTCTAACCCCTCAGCCACACTGACTTCCAACTAAGATGATTAATGTAGGTTTATATTGGATTAAATTATGGGGCTCCTGTTGGATTATCTGTAAAAGAATATTTACGATTTCTAGCATTATGAATGACCTCTACTAACCAAGACCTCATGGCTACAATGTATTTATCTATTGTAACCCAGAGTAAGAAGTAGAACTTTGGAGACTGCTCTGATGTTATATAATGTAGATGAGGTTTAGAATTGAATGATCCTAGTTGTAGACTGTATGGAATGTCTTATGATATCATTGGCTCTAGACCTGCTAGGACTATATGTCTAGTAATTAGTTATTTATAGTGCTTATCATCTCAATTATTGTGTTATTTAATGACTTTAATATGCTTCAACTTAATGTTTTAGGTTATGATTCATTAAGCAGTGATGATTGTGCCCCCGTAATAGGGAGGCGTGCTGAAAGGGAGCTTGCCATGGAAACGTTGTCCAGGGCTTCAGATATTTCAGATGACTCTGATTGGAATAAGGTACATTTCTTTTTCTCCTTACTCTCTGACAAGGACTAATTCTACATTAGAAATATTAATTTAGATCTTTGCCTTTGTATGATCAAGTACATATTAAGAACTTTTTTAATCAGGAAATAAAATATATTAAACCCTATTTATGGCTTTCCTCTATAGATGATGAGATTGTTATTTTACTTGTTACTTAAGCCCTTTATTGGGCAAGGGTTGCTCAAGAAGCCCAGCGAACAAATAACAAAGAACACAGCGATGAGTGACTGTTGCCTAAGACAGATGAGTGACCTTCTCTAGAGTCAGAACGGGCAAGAGCTGGAACGGGAAAGCCCACACCATAACTTCCAGCGAAAAAAGTTTTTATGATGGTGATATTATAAGTGGTAACTTAGGATCCCTTGGGCACTATGCAACAGTAACACCGAAATGCGCCCTATAAAAGGTTAAAGCAAATTCTTGGTCAATTGGTTAAAATTTAGATATGCTTGGGACCAGGTCTGTGGTATTTAGAGTGAGAAAAAATGAATTCCTTTGAGATAAAAACCCATGGGGGGGGGGGAAGAAGAGAAAAGCTAGTGTAATCATATGTATTGTGTTTTAATTTATCTTATCTTTATTCTATGCAGAATACACCTGGAATACTTTTTGAGAATAGTTTTCAGATGAATTTTACATAATAAATGTTATTTGTTAACTGGATTCCTTACTGTTTATTATGTTTTCTAGCTTATAATTTATTAAATTTACGATTTTGACTATAAATGTATAAAAATGGTTGGCCCTTTTGAGTAGTTTGGAACAACAACCAGAAAGCAGTTATTATCCCTTTTTAAAACTAATAAGGGTTTTAAGAAATCATATTGTATTGTATAAGGAGTGTAATCATGCATAAAGGATCAGTCCATTGTTTTCTAACTTAAAAAAAAACACACGGAACCATCTTAAATTTTACATTACATAAAATTTTGTAACAAATTATTGGTTGTTTAATATTCATTCTTGGTTTATAGGAGCTACAGTACACACTAATTTATTTGTGAAAAAGTAAAAACATAAATAAATCAATAAAAATGAAAAAAATAAAAACTTAATATTTAATTTTAAAAATCATATCCCTCTGTCTTTGTCAATGTATAATTTTCATTTTCCCACATCTTCCAGCATAAATCATTACACTCCAAAATTCTCATACATCTTTTTTTTTTTCTTTTTGATATATTCTTCTCATATAATCTTTTAGAACATTATTGTTGAATAACTGAAATCATTTAATTCATTATATAATTTATTTATACAGGATTTCAAATCATCTAATCGAGGTAACAATACAGAATCACCTGACTTGGAGGGCAACATTCCACCTAAGTGAGAATCTAATTAATTTAATACTAAGAATTGTAATTTTGTCTTCATCTTCAAAATGGTGCTGGGTTCACACACACACTATCTCAAAAACATTTATACTTACTATATCAATATATTGTAGAAATAATTTATTTCATTTTTATGTTAAATGGAATGAATTTTGGTTCATAGGGTCAAAAATAAGTTTTTTTTCTTCGATTTAATAAATAGTTTCAAGCTATAAAGTACTTTCAGGACCTTAACAAATGAAAACCATAAGAATAGTTAATTTAAATTTTAACTAATAACTTAAACATAATTGAAATTATATTCTAAAAGCTTTCATTAAATACGAATATACATTCATCAATATTCGTACCCTCTAGAGCGAAATGTTCAGTTTGGAATCATCTGTAGCACCTGTATCTAGTCGTAAAATATGAATAAACATCATCTAATGCAAGTCATTTTTCATGATTGATCACATATAATGAATTCATTATGAAGCTCAACATCTACCATGCCCTATGAGTGGATCGGAGTAGTTTTCCTTTAAAGCAAAAACTTAGATCATAATTTTTTTATTTAGATCATGATTATTATTTATAACAGCCACTTTATGGTAAGGAGGCTCTCGGGAAGGGTTATCTAAAGGTTACCATTCCAGTCAGTTGGTACTAATGATTTTTTTTAATGAACTTTTCATGAAGTAAATTCCTTTCCCCATATTAAAGTTGAATTCATGGTCCGGCTGTAAGTTTATTAACCCATAAACCTGTCTTAGGTTATTAAAGTTTGATAGATTCATATCATCTGTTCTTACAAAAACATGTTTACTTGATATTTGTATTTCTTAATTTTGGTTAACTGTTACAGGATTACATCTGGAAAACAAGGTATAATGTTACACTATGTTCAACTGGATAAAGTATCAGGAATTTTGATATCGTCGGTGAACATTTCTAAAGAATACTCTACATTGTTAAACAATTTTAGATTTTATGCTCATAAAATTCAAAAGATTTTGATGAACACTATTTCATTCAAGGTGATTGTTGTGGTATGTGTACTGAATTCAATAAAAGAGAAAAGAGCATTTATTATAATTCATGAATATTTTTTTAGAAATTAAAAGCACAAGAAGTTTCCTCTTCAACTATTAATAAATCTATGATTGCTATTAAAGAACATGGAATACTATTTGAATGTAATGAAAGGAAACTAGAAGTCCAAAGTTATTGGGTTGTAGGGTAAGTTTTCATTTTGAACTTATTACTAAATTGTGGGAAGAGATTTCCTATTTGTTTAAATCTCTTATTGTCTTAGTTTTACACTTGACCCTATGTATAAGTTTCTCATGTGTAGTAAGAATGTGGATTAGTTACTACCTTATCTTGGTTCTACCATATATCATATCTACCCCAGCATCATTAGGTAATTGAGTAAGTAAATTGATAATGATATCATACTATTGTAAAGAACTGTAATCAAATTTTTGGGAATACTTAAGTATAATAAATATCTTGATTAATTTTCCTGACCTGCTGATTAATTTTCTTCTTGGAATTTTTTCATTAAAGTATAACTTCAAAGTTAACACTTTAAATAAATGCATCACATAGAATTTTCTTTAATTTATTTGTACGTATTACTTGGAGGACAATTTTTAAATAAATGTATCACATAAAATCTTCTTTAATTTATTTGTACATATTACTTGGAGGATAATTTATATAAATTATTTTGAGGAATTACTGAACTACACATTTGTCTAGAATAAGGTCAACTTAGTACAGAAGAAATAATAAAGTATAATTTCCCCTCCCCCTTTAAACTTTAATTTAACATTAGTTTTTACATTGACCGTGCATAAATTATAAAAACCTTTCTCTGTACCTAAGAGAAATCAGCTATTGAGGTGGTCGTGATTTTCAAAAAAAATTCCTCAAATGTCCATCAATCCCACCAGATGACAAAAATGAGGTCTGTTCAAAACTATATATATATATATATATAAAATTGTAACCTCTGTCTGTACATAGATTTTTTTCGCAAAATTTCACGATAACTTTTCGTTTCACATGTCATAGACAACATAACTGCAATTTGTTTCTTTGGTGTCTGTTTGTTTGTTTATTTGTTACCTTTTCACGCATAAACGGCTGAACCGAATTTTATGAAACTTGGTATGTATATTACTACTAACCCAACTTAGACTTTAGGCTATATTAATATCCTCTGAGACGAACAGGAGTGGGGGTTATAAGGGAAGCCAGAAATTAAAAATAGCGATATTTCGTTTCCTATTAGTTTTTCGGCAAATATGAACATATCAAAAGTTGTTTATTTTGTTATTTAGAGTAACTTTTGTTATATATACTTTTTTCGTATACCGAATTATAAACGAGATATACGCTAAAACCTATAGCGGAAGTAAAATATTTTATTTGGGACAAAAGACCAAACTGAAATAAATAAAACTTGGTATGTGTATTAGCATTAACGCTTTCATTACAATAAGCCATACCAACATTTCTAGGGACGGGCAGGAGTGGGGGTTATAAGGGAAGCCAGAAATTAAAATTAATGATATTTGGTTTCCTATTGGTTTTTCGGCAAATATGAACATAACAAAAGTTGTTTATTTTGTTATTTAGAGTAACTTTTGTGATATTCATTTTTCTTTTTATCTTTTTTTAACAAAGTATAAACGAGATATACACTATAAACTAAAGCGGGAGTCAACTATTTTATTGGGCGCTAACGATTGAACCTTACTTAGCAAAACTCGGTATGTCAATTAGCATTAATTCTTCCATGATTATAAGCTATATTAAAATGTTTAGGTTAGAACGGGAGATTTGTTTAGGTTAGGACGTGGGGATTTTAAGGGAGGCCTGAAATAAAAATTTGCGATATTTCATTGTCAATTTGTTTTTCGACAAACATGCACATAACAAAAGTTGTTTACTTTGATATTTAGATAAACTTTTGTTTTATACATTTCTCCAATAACAATGTGTGGAGCAAGTAATATGCAGGGAAATATTGATATGCTCAAAAATTCATTCCAATTTGAACTATCGGGTACCTCACCTGGAAAAATTAATTCAAATCTACGTTAATATTTTGTCTTTAATAACTTAAATCTATGCATAATGCACAGGAGACAGGAAATATGACAATATGGAGGACAGTGAAGTCTTACATAAAAAATTAATTTCAATATTAACAAATGCCAACAACGGGTATAAACCCTAAATACTGGGTTGGGTAAATGTCAAAATGGTGTGCAGAATAAAGCCTTGCCAAAAAAATACCATCATAATTCAGCCTCAAATGAATTCCTGGGCGAAGCCGGGTATCTGAGCTAGTATATATATATATATATATATATATATATATATATATATATATATATATATATATATATACATATATACACATGCATACATACACTTGTCTGTTAACACCTAGCAGTCTCAATTTTTGTTTAATTGTAACCAAACTCGGTATTAAAACTTTTTATGTAAAAATAAAGGTCAAGTTTGTTAATGGCTGAAATCGGACCAGGGGAGGGGGTTTTCGAAAATTCAAAATATCTCCATTATTACGTGTCGGGTCAAAAAATTGTATAGAACCAATCTTATTGCAAATGTAATGTTCTGTAAGTGTTGTTATGTACATTTTTTCTCTACATTGAATATTAACCGAGATATTTCCATATTTTAGTTTTCAGCCATCAGTAAACCCCCACTCGTACTTATGTCATATTAACAATAAGCTGTTATGAGTTATTCGTATTTTCTTGTATTGTGCTTTCACCAACCCCCCCCCCCACTCCTTCTACTCATCAGATTATAATTGGTGATAAATAGAGAATTTGTGTTGAGATAAGATCACAAGCATGGTATACCAGCAGGTGGGAAATCTGCTTAGTTTACGCAGCCCCTGTGTGACCGACTTTTTTCTTCTTCTCTAGCTCTATAATTTCTCCTTATTACTCTTGAATGAAATGCAAAATTTTTGCAGAATTTAGGGTCAAACCGAAATGATCTTACTTTTTTAGCCAAAGTAAGATCTAAAACATAAGTTTTTAGCTTATGTACAGCTTTTTAAGCTGTTGTTGGTAGTTAGAAAAGGATTTTCAAAACTCAATTTTATTAAGAATTAGTTACATTGGACTATTTCAGTTGACCACAGCAGTAAATAAAAATCACTTTAACCATTAAACATAAAGTTCTAGAAAATATAGATAGCCTGAATTTTATAAAAATGTGCCAAGTTGAAAACAAGTAAGACAATATTTTTGAAATTTTTTTTTTTATCTTATTTATTTTACTACCCTTGAACTGCGTGCTTATTATATTAAGCTCTCTTTTTAATTTGTGTCTGAATATTGATTTCAACAAAACAACATTGAACATTTCATCTCCACAAAATTAATACCAAATAACTTAGAATACTCATTAAATGGTCATGTGGTCCAGTTTGATGACCATAGTGCTGAAATTGTTTCCATTAATTATTATATTATTTATAATGTAACCTTAGTTGTTTTTTTTTTTTCAGGAGAATATTTTTTACCCCTCATCTGAAAGAAGTTTATCTCTGCTATCAGGACACCTGCCCACAAAATATGATTGAAGTAGCGTTTCGTCTTGGATTGAGTTGTCCACTATAAATTAATCATTTTAAAGGAGTAGAAGGTTCTACTTAAAATGGCTGTGATGTAGTTTACATTTGCTTATTAACCTGTTGTTCATCTATTAATTAATTTTGATCTTCATTCGAGGATCTAAAGGCATTTCCTCGTATTTTCAGGAGATTTGAAACTATAAATTATTTTTATTTTATTAGTTTTGAACAATTTAGTACTTTTATATTTTTCTATATTGAAATTTTTGTCTTTTATGTTATTAAACATTAATATGAAAATATCCTGTCCTAAAAATAAATTGACATATTTTTAGATTATTTCATTCCTCTGGATTTTATTAAAAACACTTGTCTTTGTTGCATGTAATGAAAACTGTGTACACTGTGATGGACTTTTCATTTTTTGTCTGGTGTAAGCCTTTCAGGTCTAAAAATTAGAAATTAGGCTATTTACCTCGTTGTTTACAGAAGGTTTATTCGGTTATTGTGATTTATTTTTCTTATATTATTATTTTGTTGTCTTGTAATTTTAAAATATAGACTGGATATATTGTCAGTTGCAATTTATCACCTTTGCTGGACCATTTATCTCCCATCTTTTGGAGTAATTAATTAATTTTTTTTACTGCTTACTTTTTTTTTTTTTTTTTAGTGATTCAGTGCAACTTTGGAAAAATTATAAAAAAAAAAAAAAAAAAAAAAAAAAAAAAAAAAAAAAAAAAAAAAAAGTACAATATTTGAATTGTTTTAACAGATTTTCCTCAAGGGAAATTAGCTATTGAGGTTGTATTCATGACGCAATTTTAGAAAAATGTCCTTAAATGTCTATTAATCCTACCTATGATGATGAGTCCTTTCAAAACTATACAATTTATGCCAAAATCGATTTTTAAATGTTAAGATGAAGTTCGTTTACTGCTGTAGTCGGAGAAGTGGGTAGGGGAGGCTAGAGGGGGAAATTTTGAAAAATTAAAATATCTCTGTTATTATTCATCAGATCGAAAAAGTCTATTGGTGCAATCTTATTGCACATTTACTGTTCTATAAATGCTGTGATATACATTTTTTTCTTTATCTTGATTATTAACCAAGATGTTTGCATTTTTTATTTTTCCCCCTTCTAAAAAACCACACTCCTATTCTTGTTATATGAATAATAAGCTGTTACATCGTGAAACATCTTATCCCCAGGTTATATACCAAATATATTTTTTTTTAACAGATCTTCAATAGATCCAAATACTTAGTGTAATAACATCACCAATTAAGATATTAAATTCCTAACTCAAAAATGTTTATTTGATCAATACCATACTAAATATTTAACCATTTCAGGCAACATTTATGTCCATAGTCTTTAAGGCTGAAATAGGAATAGGGGAGAGGGTTTCCAAAATTCAAAATATCTCCATTATTATGAGTCGTTTCAAAAAATGTTATAGAACCAATCTTGTTATTGATTGTTATATTGTTATTATTGATGCTCTATAATTGTTGATATATACATTTTTCCCATGTTATACATTTTATTATGTTATTCATTCTTTCTTGTTGAGTAAACTCCCACTTCTACTCATCCGATTTTAATTTTGAAATAGAGAATATATGGTGAGATGAGATCAGTAGTTTGTCCTTCCAGGATGTGAGAAATCTGCTTAGTATATGCAGCTCCTGGATGGTGGACTTTTTTTATGCCTTTCTCCTTTCTTTTATGGCTATAACTGGCCTTAAATTTTAATTATTTAAAAAAAAAAAATTAATTCAGACAGTTACAAAAAAAAAAAAAATGAGTACCTATTTACTAATATTAATTCTAAGCAGAATATATTGTAAATAAAAACAGTGCTATAAATACGTATTCAACATTATTTTTCATTGGTTAATGTTAGCATAGAAATAACTGAGTTTGTTGAACTTGTTGTATTTCAAAGTTGTTACTTGAATTGGTTTTACTATTTCATCCATTAGTGTTTTTATTTGTTCTATTCTCAGTATCAAGGGATTTATTATTTTGATATGGTTCCTTTATTACATTATACAGTTGAATGCCGAGGCATTTTTCAATCCGTAAAAATAGCAACATTACACAAGTTCCCTTGATTTTTGATTTATTTTGGGGGGAGGGGGAGGGGAGGATTGAATAAAAGAGTCCACGTAATGCTATCTAATGATTTCCAAAACCATAAAACGCTATAAACTATAGCGGGAGTCAACAGTTTTATTATTACTCATTAAAGCGTTTTTAATATAGGCATATTATGACAAATGATTTTAAGTTTTTAAACTTATATGATTCAGATTAGGGAGGTTATAAATCTCTACCCCCTACCCTCCTCATTTGTTATTTATTTTAATTAGAAAATAATTTTGTTATTTATTTCCTATAGAAATATAATCTATAAGAGCATTTGGATTATTTTTTACAATGTATTTTTAAACAAAGTCATGTTGAATTTGCACAATCTGTGATAGCGGAAGTTGTCAAACTCTCAAACTCTTTAATTGTGGTATATATTATCTTATTTCTTCTCAAATCTTGACGTTATTGAAATGATTATGTACTACCTATAACTATTAAACGTTACTTGGTAATATCATTATAAAAAAAGACAATATGTGCTTAAACTCAATATGATTTGACGTTACAAGGAGGCCTACAATCTCTTTCCCTCGGCTCGCTTTTAGAAAATAAGATAAATTATTTTTAGAGTACCACTGTTATTTATTTACACGAGGTATACAAATTACAAAAAAAAATTGAATTTTTTAATGTCGTGGAAGAATTTAAGTAAAGCAATGTTAATAACACTTAAGAGGGATCGGAGGTTGTTGGGAGGCTAACACAGTTAATTGAGTTAACTTATTTTTTTTGAAATATTGGAATTGATTTTTACTCACATTTACTATATGTATATAACTTAGCTCACGATGTGTACTCATATTGGTTTTTGACAGGAAATATATACATTATAGATGATATTTAATTATAATAAATGCTATCCATGATTATGAATTTAAATATTCATGATGTGTCAAACAGTGGAGAGGAATTGATTAGGCCATTTATTCTTCAAAACTAAAATTTCTATTCTATAAGTCCCCTACCTGGCCTTACGGGAAAACAATATGCCCAGACAGGAAGTGTAGTTGTACAAATTGAAGCCTTGCCAAAAAAAAATTACTATCATCATTCAACATAAAACATTTAAATATCGAGTATGGTAACAATAAAATAAAAATTAAAATTGTGACCACTAGAGCATTGTCAGACAAATATATAAATAGTTTTGAATGGACCTCTTTGGCATCTCATTGGTTGGTTCAATGGACATTTAAGCAAATTTTTCAAAAATCGCATAATGAGCACAACCTCAAGAGCTAATTTTCCTTGAGGGAAATCTGCTAATGGGGTGGACTCACAGATTACTGATGTAAAATTTCAATTCATGTTAAAATACATTTGTATGTAAATGAAAAATGTGTTAGAAACTTTTTTGTTTTTAAAGAAATGTATAGTCAAATGTTATTTTCTTCATTTTAAATAATTTGACATGTTTATGGTTTTTCTTGCTCATTAAAGTTTATAATTACAAAACTTGTGTGTTATTAGTCCATTTAAACCTTTACTTTTACTATTTTGGAATGTTTGCTTCTATTTCAATGAGGGTATTCAGGACTTTTTTTACTGAGTGTATCTATCTGCACTATCGTGCATTAGGTATACACAATCTTTTTTTCAAGTGTACTGGTTCATCACACAGGTCAAATGATTGCCGAATTCACAGAAAGAGCCTGTACTGTAACTTCCCTCCAATGTAGATTGTATGCCTGCCATGTGTATTCCAAGCCTCACTAAGAAAGAGATAGACAAGTGGGCAGTATTCCAGACCCAGATGATGACCATTCTTATGGTTGTAATAAAATTGATATTGTCAACCTGTTCGTGGTTACTGCAGGATCTGAAAAGTACATGTTTAAAGCTACCATCAATGCCAAGCCCCATGTTAAGGCAGCAGTTGACTCTGAGGCCAAGTACTTGATTTTGCCTAAGAATAAATTCTTGGAATTTGAGGGTTGGCCTTTGTTCTTCAAACAGTTTCCACGCATGTTCTAATGACCTTTTACCGTGCAAGGATAAAACTAAGTCTCTTCATTACAAAGGGATTACTATCACTGCAGGTCTGCATGTTGTATCCAAGTGTGATGATTCATTGTTAGGACATGATTGGATTAGTAGATTTGGCCTCGAACTGAGACAAATTTATGCGGACCGTTCAATGCCCAAGTGCTGTGGAGTCAAGCAACTGCACAGCCCCCCCCCCCCCCTACCTAGAATGCATTTTTGATGAGTTGCCAACTCTTTTTGAAGAAAAAAATCAGTTGTGTGCCGGGATTCAGACTTCTTTGGTTTTAAGAAAATATACGAGTTCCAGTTTCGTCCACGAGCTTGATGTACCTTTTGCCCTGCGAGAGTGAGTTGGACATGAGCTTGATTTATTTCCGATTCAGAAAATTAAGCATGTTCATAGCAGCAAAGGAACTCCAAGTACTTTTGTAAGCTTGACCTAAACAAAGCTTATCTACACATACCTGTGGATGAATACAGCAGTATCATCCAAACAATCACTACTCACAAAGGGATGTTCAAAATGAGCCGACTGAGCTTTGGTGTGAAAACAGCCCCCTCCAAGTTTAACAAGGGACTTTTCCAGATATTGCAAGGGCTTCCCAAATGTCACGGTTATTTTGATATTTGCCATGGTGGAACCCAGTCAGAATGCCAGCATTACCTACGACTCTGCCTGCAACACATATCTGAATATGATTTCTATGTTAATAGGAAAAGTTGCACTTTTTCCCAGACTCGGATGATCTTCTTGGGACACTTTGTTGAACACAATGAAATTTTGAAGTCTACTGAAAAATACAGCGGTGGCTGACATGGTCATTTCACAAATGTTGACAATGTCAAGGAGTTCTTGGATAATGACTTATTATTTGCGGTTCATCCCTGACTATTCAACTATATCCTATGAACTCCAAAAACTTACTCAGAAGGGTCAGCCTTTGAAGTTGTCAGTTTGCTGTGAATCAGCATTCCTTAAGCTAAAGGATGAAATGTGCAGTGATCGCATTGGGACAGTATTGACTGTCAATTTGAGAGAAAAAGCTGCATGGATTATGCACAGCAATGCATCAATCTGCCCAAGGTCAAAGTTCACTCAGGAGGTTCTTTCTTCCAACTGGAATGAATACACTTGGATTATGCTGGACCATTTTCTAATTTGTGTAAATGACATATCCAAATACCTGTAAGTTCAAACTCTTAGGGGCAATCCTGCCTCACATTCCACCATAAACCTTCTTGATGACATTTTTGCTTTCCATGGCTACTCAATTTTCATTGGTACTGATAATGCCACCATTTTCTGGAATTCTTCGAGTAACTCTCACGGAATTCCACAGAAACTCATTGTCCCTGGACATCCAGCTACCAATGACAACTATAGGAATGTTCAAACCTTCCAACGGAAACTGAAGGCCATGATTAATGATTCTGGATCCCTTGTAGAAAAACTCAGGAGGCTAGTTTTCCAATGTCATCTTTCCACCTCCCAAGATGAAATCCTCGTCCAAGGCATCTCGTGTGTGGTCCTGAGCAGTGGGGGAGTGAGTTTAGGTGAGCCTATTCCAGAACAACACTGAAATTTGGCAGTTTAAGATAATTGAAGAATGTCTTAATAAGTTCGGTTTGACGTGACAATTAAGATTTTACATACTTGATTTAATTTTATTTTTTTTGTTATCAATGCCATACTCAAATTTTAAATGTTTCATGCAAAAGTGGCTGAAATTGTTCACTGGGGATGAGTGGGGTTAGAGAGGAGAAAATTTGTAATATTTCGGTATCATGAATGGGACCAAACTGTGTAGAACCAATCTTGGGGCAAATGTAATTTCCTATAAATGTTGTTCAATGTATTTTTTTCTGTTTCGAATATTAACCGAGATACTTCAGTTAGCATCCAGTCTTCAGGTTTTTAGTAAACCCCACTTCTATTTTCACTTTGAGTAACTTAATCACTAAACATCTCATATTGAGCTTGTACTACAATTTCTGTTTACAAAGTCTTCTTAATATGAAAGGAATAGAGAATAGGTGATTGTGAGTTGAGTTCACCAGCTCATTAAAAACTCTGTTTAGTTTAAGCAACAACTTTTCCTACTGGGGTACCATTTAGCATATTCTTGAGCAGTCTTAATGTGTTCCATTCTTTTAACATATACCAGCCTACCCTTTTTGATATCACAGATGCTGTCTGTGCTGCTCTTTTAATATTTTTCAAAGAGCTCTAGTTTCAGAGGCATATATGGCCTAATCACTATTTCATATATTTTAACCTTCCAAGAGAGGTTCTTGAACCAGAGAGCTTTCTGTATGACATAGAAGCATCTGGTCCTATTCCAGGTCTAATGCCTACTACTATGTTATTGCCCTTTGTTTACTATACCTCCCTATTGTTACTGATCTAAAGTCCAAGTGATATAAATGTACTCGCCCAAAACCTTTGACTCTGTTCTGCCTAGACAATCTCATATACTTCATCTTCTTATTTAGAGTAAATCATAAGTTATGTGTTCTTTCAATAATTTGTGTACAGTACATGCTAATGCCCCTATGGTTATAATAGTAAATTAATACATCTTTAGCAAACACCATATCTGGAGTGAACCTGTTGTATTTGTTATGACCAGGATGATTAGTTTTCATTTCTTGGATTGGCATTTCAAGGAAGGCCAAACAGCAGTACCTTCCAGTCATCGTCAATCTGACCAGCTTACTAGGCATTCTCAAGGACTCTATCCTTGTTATTTTATCTATACTGTCATAAACACTTGGGAAATCATTAGAGGTGTGATATCGATCAATATACGATTTTCCTAACAGCTGGCAAATAACAAAGATATCTACTGACGTGTCCAGGGTTTATCTCAAATTTCACAAAATTGATAGGATGTAAAAAAAAAAAATTAATACTTAACATATTTTATAGAAATTAATTATTTTAAATAAGTATTCTATAACTTTAATTCATCCTATTACACAAAATATGTTTAAAAAAGGTATTTTTTGTTCTAATGTAATTTGTGAAATCTGAGTAATTTTTGTGAAGATTATTTCTGACCAAAGCTTGTATATGGCCATCATCAGCAATTGAAGGACTTTGTAGCTTCCACACTGCAAATATTTCTAACAGGCCTTACTCTCATGGTTTTTAAGTGCTAAACATATTACAACATTCTACACCTGTTTCTTTCTAAATAAAAAGTATTTAGAAGGCTATTGTTCTAAATTGAATAAAACAGCTTTGAACATCAAAGGAATTCCGAAGGAATACGCTTGGGGCTAGCCTAAAGCGCAGACATACCTACATTTAGAGGTTTTCTGCAATTAGTCTTTTCTAAGAAATGTAGAATATATTAGAAAAATAAGGACATATAGTTGTATTTCTACTTAATGTATACAAAGAATAATTACTCATTTAAAAATCAAACCCTGGAAATATTTTAGGCGTTTCAATAATAAGCTCATCGAAAGAAATACTTGTACACATTTTTCTAATGAAAATAAAACATAAGTTGTTAAGAAAATCTGCTTGTCCCCCCCCCCTTCTCCTTCCAAAAACAACTATCCTAGCTATGCTACCACTCTGATTTCTCGTATTTACTTACAAATTGTTTCTATAAAAATGAAGAAAACAATAATTTATTAAAGGTTATATTCTTGGGTTAACTTTCAACTAAAAGAGCTAAATAAAGGTTATTATAATAAGTAAAAAATTTATTGCTACAATCATATATTACAAACATTTCAAAGAAAGAAATTAGATCATATACATTAAAATACATCCTTAATAATACTAAAACAAATAAAATAAAGAACTTTAGAAATAAAGCACATCACAGATTCACCTTTTTTCTTAGCTTATCACAGATACTGAAAATGAAGTACAATTACTACAAAAAAAAAGTACTTCAACATTCATCTTTCTTCTATATTAATCCTCCAATAATAATAATAAAAATGACTAAGCAAAACTAAAAAAACGTGTAACTGTAGCAAAATTAAAATGAGATTTAAACATACAAATAAGAAAAATTAAAATTTGCAATATCCCTTAAAATAATATCCTTATATCAGATAAACCTGAATAAAATAAAAATTTGATCTAACTCCGTTATTATAATAGAAAATGTAACATGGATGAAATGATGGTTATTTATTTATATTATGGTTAATTAATTTTAAAATAAATACAATTCAAATATGAATTACAAAGGGAAGGCTATAACAAGTAACACAATGTGGTAAAACACACATTAATAACAATTGTCTTGATATAGATTCAAATAAATCCAGTCATTACAGAGTATCATGTAGCTATTAAAAACAAAAACAAACAAATCAAGTTTAAGAAAAGTAGAGATTGATAGTCATAGGACAATACTAAGTGCCGATAGATAATAGGGAAACTTAATTTAAGTTGACTGGTAAAGTCACAAATCAACCTAAATTATTTTAAACTCACTAAAGTATAAACTATCTCTAGACTATAACAAACTCAATAAAATAAATATTTAAAAATACAGTAATAGTATACACACTATTTGTACAAAGAAGCAGTGAAGTCTTGATTGTCTTAGAAAGGATGAAAGCTGATTTTAAAACAGGTGATTTATCTTATTTTTTAAATTATATTAACTAATTACAGTCAAATTAAAACAGTGACAACTATCCAACATAATACTATTCACTTTGTTGACACAGAACAATTTTAGAAATATGTTATTCTGAATAGATTAGAATAAGAAAAAAAAAATCTTATTTGTAATTATAGAGAGGGGGAGGGGTTAAAACAAAATTATTCAGAAACAAAAACAATGCATCAAATGCTAAGATGATTAATGCAAACTTCAAACAAATAGGGACTAAACGACTCTTTAGAATATTTATTAAAATTAGTGAACTGACATGAAATGTGAACGAACATAAGGTATCAAATACATTTTAATTACAGTTTATTGTATGTACTAAATAATGTCATTGGTGGTATTAATAGTAATACTTGGTACAAAGAAGCACTTGAATTCATCTGTGTTAGTGACAGCCTCAAACAAAATAAATTAAAGTTGCATCTCAATAGCCTACAACTCAGAGTGGGGTACTTGAGGAAGAGCTGATTATAATCCCGCCCTGGGACTAGCCTCAGACCATTCAGTTCTCAGCTATGCCCAGCATATGAACATGTCATTGAATTAGTGTTTTTTTTAAAACAAAATAACAAGAGATCATTTATATAATACTATTTATTATAAAAAACATCTGTTCCAATACTATAATAGACTTCCAAACAAAATTAAAAAATTCCCAAAATTAATAAACATTTTATGTTAGAAAAAAATAAATGAAAATTGATTAAAGTTATAAAAAATCCACAATATTGATCGACTGAAACTTATACAAAAATCAACAGCTTCGAGGGGACGTAAATAGATAACAAACATATTAAACTGTAGATAAGCATAAACAGGTTTTTTTTTGTGTTTTTTTTTTTTTATTTTTAGGAATTAGGTACTGTCTCCAACCATGACCGAAACAGCTAGACATAAATTCACAAAATTTGGTATGTATTTCTTCATTGTAAATATTTTTTGTTATTAACAATAATTTCCTTAAAAGTTGTCTTGCTTTCTAAATGGGGGGAGGAGGGAATTTTTTGTCAATGAGCCCCATATTGTGCATCATTGGAATGGTCTCTTGGAGTGCTCTTTACAAATATATATTTTGGAATTTTTAAAATTTAGAATATGGATGACTAAATATGCTATTTTTCTGTTCCTCCTATTTTCATGTTATTGTTAATGTATTTATTTGTAACACAAAAAATGCAATGGGAAAATATAAAGAAAATTATGTTCCAAACATTTAAATTGATATTCATTTGATGTAAAACATCCTCTCAATATAAGAAAAGCTCCTAAAGATGGTAAAGCCACCACCACTCATGCAGGACAGTATTTATAAATATATTAATGCATAAAAAAATTAATTCAAGAATTTTTTCATGGTCCTATGCCACAATGGAAAAAGTTTAAAGGGATTTAATTGGGCCATAATGTCATAAATATCAAATCAAATCAAGTTTCTCTCAGTTTGTAATTATATTGAGGCCAATTCACTATTACTAAGTTATATGTAATTATCTAAGTATAATGCAAAAGAAAGACTTACTTGGAACAAAATAGCAAAGAACATATAGTATGATCTAACAATGGAACTCCAGAATAGCCAAATAAAATAATTTGTTTTGAATTTTCTGAAACAGAAAAATTTCGAAGGGCACTACATCTTAAACTAGGATCACTGCCATTTCCCCCATATTTCTATGTGGTATAACTAACTAGTTTGATGTTTCTACACCAAAGATGCTCCATATCGATCTCATAATATTGAAAAGGTCTATGGATATGAATACAAGAATGAAGGAAATTATACAGTCTTAGAGGACAAGATTTAATCTTATGATTCACATATCAGTATTATGGACCTCATAGATAAAGGACAATTTAATAAAATGTTCATTATTCTCTGAATTACAAACATAATTCCCTCTATTATTACAATGTTTGATTAAATGTTAGATAATTTTGTTATAGATGAAATTTGAAAGAAAAAAACAAACAATATTATTTAATTTTAGTCAGTTATTCTTCGGATTGTGAAAGACGAACATGCAAAACAGCATAGAGAATGTTTAGAAGCACAGAAATCTTTTTGGTATTCCTTTGAATGGATGCAATTGATTTGGCCAAAATCACTTAAGAAAATACTGCTTTAGGTATTTTTTTATTTGTGGTATAAATATAACTTCTGAATTTATAAAAAATTAGTTGTTTAAAAAAAAACAAGCTTTATCTGGTAGTAATTGATTCACATTATATTAAAATGATGACTTTAGATTCAAATGACACTGACATGACAATAAGTCAAAAATAGAGATAATTTTCTTTATTTCATCATGAATAATTAAAGTAAATTAGAAGTTTCTTTAAGTATTTTTTTAAATAAATGTTTTATTTAAAAATTGCTAGTACCAGCAATTTTTAATTATTAGATTAAACCACTATTTGTTAAAATGGACACCACATAAAATGTTTTTGTTAATTTGAGATATATTTTTACCAAAATAGAATGTTCAACCTGTGACTCTCAATTCCATAAATGCTTCATTTTTGGTAATTAGAAATTATTGCTATAAGCAAATATTTAATAATTGAAACAGTGATGCTCATCACAGTCAAAAAACATTCTAGCATTGATCAAAATGTTTTATTTTTTAAAAAGAGAGCTTAGCACGCAACATAACCCTGTTATCCTAAAATCTATAAGGCACACTATTGATTAATACAAGAAATTAAAATTGTAACTTTACTAAAATGATTGATAAGTAATTAAGTTAGTAAGTTTTTAATAATTAGTTTACTCAATTAAACAAGTTAACACCAACACATTTAACCCAAGAACAACAAACTAATAGAACTGTTTCAAATTTAACATATTTGAGGAGACAAACAGGTTTATTGCAGCATTTTCCTATCAAAGACAATAAAGAAATTTCTAAAAATGAAGGAAATTTACACACACAAAAAAAAAAAAAATAAATAATTATTACCAATTTTCGCAACATTCTTTTAAGTCTTTATGAATGTAAAAAATGCCTTGATACAAATATTTATAAATATGTATATACATTGTAGCCTATTACTTTTAAAAATCTATTTACATTTCACTATATGCAGACATATTTTTTTATAATTAAAATACAATTTCTAAAAATAGTTCATAATTACAAATATAAATATATTAACAATATTACTGCATTTGTGCCATTAAAATATATATATTAATTTGTATCTTTATATGTATATATATATATTTACACAATCAGGCCTTCAAAACTAAATAAGGCACAGACAACTACAATACAAGCAACACATACACAATTATAAATATAAATAATTATACAATCTAAACCTAAGATCAAATGCTCAACAAACTTGTGGTAACTAAGGCAATATTGTTCCAACAATAATTTACAATTCAAAGCCTGCTGAAACATTTATCAATATTTTTCTTTGGTAATTAAGAAGTATATATATAAATTACCTTATTTTGTTTAATGTGGTCATATTTTTAAGTAAAAAATACCAAAATTATGTAAACTATACAAAACTGCTTCAAAAAGAAGCTTATGATGCCTCTGGTCAATTGCTCTCTGTTAATCTGTGAGGGTTATTCCTCTTCCTAAAAATCTTTTTCCTCTATTATGACACTTAGTTATTCATAGAATTCTGTAAATTCTTATTTTTTTTTATTTATAAAATATCAATAAGATAATGAAGATGAGGGAATATTAAGTGAAATATTAACTCTCATTATCCAATTTTATGAACTTGGTTAGTTTTGGAGAACTTGAAAATAAAGGGGAAAATTATACATTTACAAGATGTTTCAAAATGGTGGATACGATTAATTAGGATTTAGATATGTTCATGTGTTATCTTCACTTCTACCAGAACTAAATACCTAATATAAGGTTACTTCATTTTATCTTTCAAGTAACAGAGAGTAATTTTCATATTAATTAAACTAACAACTCTTAATCAATTAACCTAGTTTAAATATTTTCGACATTTACGTGATAAGCAATGGCAATTTATTTTATCTTCTTCTAAAGGAAATTTATAATCATAAGTCAATTCTTCACCTTGGAGAATTTTCCGAAGTGCAAATATTAAAATATGTTTTTTACCAAGAATATCAATAACTCTTGAATAACAGTTGGGCTGAAAAAAAGAAAAAAACAAATCCATAAATAATAAAATCTTATTCATGCTTAACATAAAATCCAATACAAAATAAGAGTATTATAAGGTGAAAGCACCTAATAAATTTGAAACCAGTTTTCTACTCTAGATGTTTGACATTTTTTTTTCCTCTTGGGAAGCACATTATACAAACTACTTTGCTCAATATTAACATAAGACTTTCAACTGCAGCAGCTCCATTCATAGAACTGGCAATTTAGGGAAGATCTTCAAGAGGAACATCAGAAATGAAAACTTACTAGAAGGTACAGTAAATGTCTCGATCAAAAATAAAAGAAAGTATAAAAATAAAGAAAGAATGAATGCTTTTATTCAGACAGAATGAATCCAAAGAGTATGGACAGAATTGCATGAGTTAATCTGAGTAGAGTATATGCACATATGAAAATGGTTAAGTTAATAAGAGTATATATGACATTCACAACGGCAAGTTAGTTAATGATAAAGTAAACTGAACAAAGAAAATACAAGTTAAGGAGTTTATAATATCGCATATGACTTCTGCAAAACAATAATTAAATATTCATGCTTACAAGAGAATAGGCCCTACAACTCAAATATGCCTTCTGTCCTGAAGAAATGTTTAGGCTTATGTGTTTATTCTGTAATGAATCTTTCAGACACGTTACTGACTTTTGATTGGCTGATAGTTTGATCAGGTTCTTAATTCCTAAGGAGACATGCAAATACACTGAAAGGATTTGAAATCGGTTGAAGATAAAGTATAATAGATAATCCCATTTCAAACTAGAATGGCCTGTCAGCTATAAAAAAAAACACAAAGTGCTCTATATGGCTGGATTAGATGTTAAACAAGACAAAATATATAGTGTAAATGATTAAAAAAGAAACCCCTTAATAAAACACAAACATAGAATAAATGTAAGAAGTGACATCATTAAATAAGACTGCAGTTATATAATGCTCTAGAGTCTGCAATTCTTATTTTAAGGTATTTTAAATGTGATACTCCTTTCTTTTGTGTGAAAATAAAGGCAAACTTCACTTTCATTAATGGCTGAAAACGAAAATTAGTAGCTGAAGTTAAAATTGTATATATCTACAATTACATTTGTTGAATCAGAAAATGATAACCCATTTTGTAGATCAAATTATTCAACTGCTGTTCTATTGTATACTTTGGTTTAACTTGAACATCAACAGAATTATTTACAGACTTTCCCTCATACTCAAGCTATGTCATTGAATATCACATTTCTAGCTGAAATTCCTAACAGCCCCCTCCCCTTGCTAGGGGAGAAATAAAGTATAACAAAAGACATTATCACAATATAGGGGAATCTGCATAGTTTAAGCAGCCCCTGTGTGAAAGACTTTTTATTTTAACCCATTACTGACCTCTTGGTACAGCTAGTTGAAAATATCTATATTAGTGATTGGATGCTAACCTAGATTAAGGGAAATATAATATTCTACCACTAATAATTTCAGAAGTTCCTTGACAGTGTTATTTGAATAAACATACATGGACACAGTGTAATCAAAGTCACAGTTTTTTATGCGGAATATATATGTAACTTATATATATATATATATATAAAAAAATTGTATATAAGCTATTTGTTATTAATCTACAGATACATTTAATATAATATATTGTATGAGACATGAAATAAACTTAGAAAAATGGAAATAAACTCTCTCTTTTATATATATATATATATATATATATATATATATATATATATATATATATAAATAGTTGTGATTTAATTAAATTAAGGAAGTTTCCAACTAAAGTACAAAAAGAAATCAATATAACATACAACTTACTTCACAAGAATGGTTGATAAAACGAGCAGCATTTCCTTTCATAGTAGCGTCAACAACAAACTTGTCATCTATTCGGAACATGTAGCAGCCTATTCCCTTCTCAGTATAGTACCTTTCTCTCTTATCAGTTAAAGCAGATCTTATAACCTGAAGTTAATAATAGTTAAAATAATAATATATTATCAGTATTAAGAGTTAATTATTATAACTTAACTACTAATTTTATATTTATCCTCAAAATTAATGACTAGCAAAAAGAGAACCCTCTAGTTTAGTTTTATATATACACTAAGCCAGAATTGTTCTTTCTCCCCCACCCTAAACCCCCAAGCTATTTGCAGATTGTACACATGACACGATTTATGAAAAATTTCATAAATGTCCATCAATCCTGATGAAAATGAGGCCCAATCAAATATTTTATATATATGCATTAGGGCCCTTAGCTATAGGTAATTTTTCGAAAGTTGAAATTTTTCTGTTCCCACCCCCTAACTCTGTTCCAATCAACAAAAAAAAACTCGCTGTGCAAAATTTCAGAGCAGTTGATCAACTCCTAGACGACCCTCAAATGCTTTGAAATTGAAACATAGTATATACGTGACTAATTTCGTTAAAAAGCAGTAGTATACTGTTCTCTATCTTAATCAGTTACCAGCAAATGTTTAAAATCAAATATCTCAAAAGTTAATTCTAAAAGTTGCTGGAATAACATTAAAAATATCAGGTTTTTAATAATGCACACAACTTATTTAAGACAGCTGCATTTTTATTTACAACAATAATTTCTTTAAAATCAAGGCTAATGTGAACAATAAAAAAATACAAATATTAAATATTCTTTTTTTTCTAAGTGAGGATTTAGTAGCAGTTGGGTATTTTTTTTGTATCAGGTAACGATCTGTAAAACAAATTATTTCTCAGTTTCATCTATTGTGAGAACGTTATTGTAATCCTGCATGAGATTGACACCTCTTTCTGCATTTACAACAAGTATCTTCTCAAGTTTTACAATTCCTTTTTTGTAACCTGGATCATAATTCCAGAAGGGTATTTATCAAGGAAATCGATGCTGATAGAAAGCCTAGTGAAGAAATTTGTAGTATAAGGACTTACAAAAGACGAAAATTCGATTTTTGTGAAGGAAGAAAACTCATTTTGGTGGAGAACATACCTCTTCAGTTGATTTTTTTTCTTCTTCAATGTTGTTATTTTCAACTGCAGTTCAATTTTTTGCAGCAGCCTTACTGATTTGTGGATCATTACCATCATAATGTATCAGTTGACGCATGAATAGGAAGTCATGATACAGTGCTTTAATTGTGTCTGATAACCGAAACCAGGCTCAAACGTACACTCGTGGAATAAAAATACATATTCTTCTTAAAGAATTTTACTCCATATGAGATAACTAAAATTAATCTTGGAGAAGGGTGTGTGTGTATATGTGTGTGTGTGTGTGCGTGCGTGCGTGCGTGTGTGTGTGTGTGTGTGTGTGTGTGTGTGTGTGTGTGTGTGTGTGTGTGTGTGTGTGTGTATATATATATATATATATATTATATATATTTGAATCTTGAAATGAATGTTTGGCCCCTGTCAAACAGGTGTTCAAGGGTGCTTGAATGGCAGCAGCGTGGGGAAGGCACCGCCAATAAAAATTAATCATCCCCAAGAAGTGATGCAGGTCCTTCACAGTACTAGGGCGAGGGTACGTGGTGATGGCTCTGACCTTCTCCGGAAGCGCAGTGAAACCTTGGGGAGTGACCTTGTGGCCAAAGAACTCTATCTCCATCAATACAAAGACACATTTCGAGAGGTTAATGGTCAGATCATGTTCCTGGAGGCATTGAAAAACTTCGTCCAGGTGATTCATGTACTCTTTCCCCTCCGCTGATCCGATGCATATGTCATCAACGAAGGCAAAGGCAAAGTCGAGACCATGGAGAGCTGAATCCAAGAATTCCTGGAAGGTCTGAGCCCAGTTCCGTAGACCAAAGCACATCCTCATTTACTAATAGAGGCCGAATGGGGTGATTACAGCTGTCTTCCTCAGATATGGGGATTTGGAATTAGGCCCTTCCCATGGAGGTTAACATTGAAATCGGCAATGTTCGGAACAGTGTATCGATCAGGCACTGTCTTGGCATTGAGCTGCCTATAATCGCCTAGGTGTAAATACCTAGATATCACATTGGCCTTCACCAATGTGAAAGGCATGTGAGACAAAAAGAAGACTTTTAAACTTAATCAAATTTCACAAAAATAAAATATGAAAAAGCTATTACAAAAATTGAATGTTCACGGTCGCACATCAGACTCCTATTGTCAATTTGTAGAAAAATGCACTATAACCAAAAACACATGGTACACAACCCGAATGCCGTATTTAGTCTGTCCTTAACCTCACTATGTGAATCCTTTTCTATAGCAACGAGATACTCGTGAACACCTGATATCAAAGACTAACTGTCAAGGTTATTCATCACGTTCAGGAGTACCTCCCCGCTACACACTTTTTGGTACCAAATAAGATATAAAACTAAATCCTGAAGCTGAACACTTGCCAACCTTTATACCACGCAGATATGAACACAAACACACACATTTGAAATTATTTCATTTTGAAGAAATTTCCCTTCAAGTGCATAACCTCGATAGCTGATATTCTAAAGAATATAAAAACTACAAGTTTAGGGAAAATTTTGATATATACATACCTCACCAGCATATTCTATAACCATTTCACCCGAATCAATATCACGAAGACAGAAAAGACCTCTTCCATGAATATCTGAACGAAAAACTCCAACAGATAGTTTTGATGTTTCCTTAAGGTGCCGAAATCGCATTGCCATTGGTAAATTCATACTTGTAGCTCTCCGACTTAATAAAAAATATATATATATATATTAGCAAAGTCATCAAATTATGGAATAATGAAATAATTTTAATAATTTCAAAAGTAAAACACTGATTTTATGAATTATCAAGCATCAATTATGGCCTCATGCATAACTTCAGAGTCAGTATGACCCAAAACGGTTAAGATTCTTTTAACTAATGTTTATTCAGGCTTACAGCACATCATTTTGTCAAAGGAATTGACATATCAATAATGGGAAACAGGTCTTAATAACAGTAAGTCTTCCCACCAATTTCTTTATTAAAGCACAAAGCCTTTCGGCACTAAGATGTCATCTTTAGATGCCAACAAGAAAACATGTTTAAGGCCATACAAATTGTCCTAGCTAAAAAAAAATATAAAATCAAAGTCAATAGTTCCCATTAATTCTAAAGAAGAAACACTTAGCTATTCCTTTTTTCTCCTATAGCCATTAAACTCACTAATACTATTTGAAGGGTATGTTACCACAAATATATGTAATTGTTTTTAGTATATTAAAGGGTAATATAAATTGAGAAATAAAAATATACTCCTGAATCTGATAGCATAGAAAATAAAAATTGTTGGTTCAATAGCCCATAAAGGCTCAGGGTTTGTCACACATGGGAGGCACACAGCTTTGGGACTTCAAGTGATCAGCTTGACGTTATCCCTGCTGTGCCAAAAAAATGCTACTTCTTTAATGAAGTAGCTACTCATAGTGATAGGTGGGGTACTTGGGGAACAAAAAGTCCAACCTCGAAGCCCGAGAATCAATGAACTAAGTCAAATTTATTGTGAGGATCCTTTTGCAATAAGAGGCATAGGACTTTAACCCACTCCACCTGCACCACCCCATCAGTATATATAGATTGCACCAAACATTGCCTATATGGAGTGGTTGAGTAAGACCTAACATCTAGAAACATCCTGCCTCCTCCTCAATCAAATATTTATAGTTCAAACTGAAACCTAGGTCTCAAATAGTCAGAATAGCTCAGTACCACAACACTGAGGGATACAATGGACAACTCACACCAGAGAGGTGAATATTGGTGTGGGTGCTAGACCCTACTCAAGCCTCAGGGCATGCGCCAACCTGAATGTGTTAAGATGTTGATATTTAAAAGAAATTAATTAAAAAACACTTGTTACATTAGTACATTCTGCTGATTGACTACATGCAAAAAATAGGCAGACTTCCACTTATTCTCAATGGCAGTGACCTTTCCCAATAAATTTTAGAAAAAATTATAATGAATTACAGAAGCATAATTTTCTTTTATCAATAACATTCCAATAAAGAAAATGTTATACAATATGAAAGTACTATTGTTTAAATTCAATTACCTATTTCCATTTAATCCATCCGTATCTGAATTAAGAAGTTTAGGTGGTCGTCTGTGCCTCGATGCTAGCCAGCTAAACATGTCATATGTCTTATGAGTATGCTTGAATTTTTCAGTTCTAGCACATCCTGATGGATTAAGAGTTCGCCCCTTTGAAAGTTCTTTTTCTAGGGCTGAAGGCATTTTTTTGTGATAAACTGGTTTGTATTTAGAACAGCTACTAATACCTGGTAATTGCTCTAAAATATATTTCATACTATTATTTCCCAATCCCATTAACTTCTTCAGCATAGTGTCTGGAGATGAAAATGGATTTTGAGTCAATGGTGGTAGGCCGCGAGATTTCCTAGAATTTTGGACAGTTTCAAAAACTGTATTCCATGCCTCATGAAGACTTGTAGTACTATAAGAAAAGCCATCATCTGAAGTTATTTCGAACGAAATCTTCGGCTCTTCGTGAACTAATTTCCTTTTCTTAAAGTTTTCAGAACTATTTGTTCGTATACTTTCAAAAGCTTTTACTTCTTTTCCTTTTGAAACTGAACTTGATGATTTTTTGTTTAGAGAGTTATCCTTTGATTTACCAGGAATGGGAAGTTTTTTTTCTGGTTTATTATAAACACTATCTTCTGAACCAATATTTACATCTGAATGTTCAATAACATTTTGTGGAGTAGGCATTGTATTTTTAACGTTACTTATCAGCATAGCTTGAAGAGCTGGGTCAATTTTATCAGCAGAATTAAATTTTGTAGGTTGCTGAGTTTGATGTTGAACTTCTTCAACTTTAGGTGACTCAACAATTTTCTTAATCACAACAGGAGCAACAGCTTGCTGGGGTTTTTCTTTATGAATTGCTGATGAAGACGGAAGTTCGACTTTCACAAGACCTGATGATTTAGTAATGGGGCAAGAGAAATTACTTGTAATTGTTGCTTGAGATGGAATATTCAATTTCTCAATAAAAGCATTTGAATCAGAGTTATGGAATTTTACAGGTGGAGCTGGAGCTAACAAAATTAAATCGTTAGTATGTTCATTCGGATTAATAATTTTAACTCCATTTACATCTTGTTTTTGAGTTAGTATTTGCTGAGACACAGTCTGATAAGTGATGTTTTTATTTAACTTTAAGGCATCCTGATAACTGATTTTATATCCATTCCAAGATGAATTCGGGACCGTGCCATTCTGCATTATATTTTGAACACATGTCCCATTGCTTTCAACAATGGGTGAGTTTGTGTTCACAACCACATAACTTTGTGGAATATCTATTACAGGTTTAGCAGCTTGAAATACTTGAGTAGTGGTTGCAGAATAACTACTAGCCAACATACCAGGAGTAGCACCTGTAATAAAACGGCTTGAAGACATTACTGTATTGCTAACAACAGTTTCCATTCCTACAATCATGGGAGTATTAGTTATATACATATTATTCTGCTGATGCCCATAAACATCTAAGCTAGCACCCGGGTTGTTCAGAACAATCTGTTCAACTCCATTAGATTGTACTATAGTGCCGAGGACAGTAGGAACATTTTGTACAACAGGTTGGGGTATTTGAGGCTGTATGTGAAATGAGCTAGAACCCATGGAATTAGTAGTCAAAAACTGAGTTTTTTCCTGAGTATTAATAGCAGTGATATATTGTATATTTGGCTGCTGAGGCTCTTGAAAACTTGAAGACATAAAAGCTGCAGGAAGAACATTTTCATTAGGCACCTGCTGCAAAATAATAGTAGATTGGGGCAAACTCAAAACTGGCTCAGGTACAACTGAATCTACTGAAGTAACTAATGTTTGTTCACTAGGGAATGTCGAAGGATCGTTATTTAGTGTAGCATAATTAATATTAACAACTGATTCAGTGCTTTCTCTTATTCCATTAAAATCTGAATTATTAACACAAACAATAGAATTTTCAAATGAATTTTGCACCAATGTCTGAACTTTATGTTCACTAGTTGTAATTGATTTAACTTCAATAGGTACATTGAATACTTGTGGTTGTGAATCACAAGGTATAATCTGAGAATTAGATTCTACATTTGCAATACACAATTGAGTCTGTGCACTCACTTCCTCTGGAAGCCCTTGAGTCTTCTCTTCCTCGCTTAAATCACTTTCACTGCATGAAGAGAAATCAGCATTGCAAGTAGATAAATGTCTGTCGTAACTTATACTGGTCCTGTACGTTCTATGGCACCTGGCACATTTAACAGGTTTATCTTCGTTGGAATCACAGCTACCATTAAATGTTTCAGAATTGTTTAAATTTATATCACATGAGTCATTAGATTGATCACTTTCGCTCAGATCCATTGCACCATCTACTTGGATAATACTCTGCCTTTTCCACTTGTTGACTTTTTCTCGATCAATAAAAACTTCACAATCTTTAATTTTGTCAAGAGTTTTTGGTTTAACAACTCTAACAACTTGACAAATACTCCTTGTTTTATTATGCCTATCTTTAGAGCAATCATTAGCCCTCAATTTATTACAGAATGGGTCAGTAACAGAGCTACCATCACTTAATTCACCTTTATCTCCTCTTAATTCAGATAAACCATCATCAAAACTCATTTTTGTAAATATATCATGAACTGATATGCGATCAAGAAAATCCTGGGGCAATTCATTAAAAATTGCATCTTTGAGGTCAGGTGGGAGAAGATCAGTACTTTGTTGATCAGAAAGATTTCCTTCCTCTTCTTTAGAACAAATGTTGTCGATAATCTGATTGACAAGCACTTTGATTTCTTTCTCACATATATCAGAACTGATAAAAGCAGTGGAATTAATAGCTTCAACAGGAGAAGGGGGAGGGGTAAACTCCAAAGAATGGTCAACAGTATAATTTGTATCATTTTCATAAGTATATTCATTTGATGTATTAGTTACCCTAGTTTTAATTGAATATCTAACTATTTTCCAAGGCTCTTTCCAAGACCAATAAAGTCGAGAACAGCTGTACTCACAAGGGATTATCACTTCTGGATCATCAGAAAGTTCAGGTAATATTTCTCCTACTTGACTGACTTCTAAAGACCCAATATAAATTCTGACTTCACTTCGAAGCACATCTTTTTTCTTTTTATGATCAAGTTCTACATATACAGAGCGTTTAATATGGAAATCTTCTTGTTTGTGAAATTCCTTATCACCTCTTTGATTACTATGAGTTTTACAGTACACCTCTTTACTTTCCAGAAATACACATTCTGCATTCATAGCACAAACAAAGTGATAAGCTAATGGGCATGATTTTGCACAGCACCCTAAACTGGCTCCTTTTTTCCCACACTGGATACACCGAATCAATCTTGCTCTGGACACAGCACTATGAACATTTTGTAAAGAGCCATCTATTTCTTCAAAAACCTCACTAGACCACAGCGCACAGTTAGTGTGGACCCATTCATTTTGGCCGCAATAAAGTAATCTGCCTTCTCTTGTTGGGAAGCCTTCGCCCACCGATTTGCAAAACAAACAAATTCTAGTCTCTTGAAGATTTAAACCTATGTAATAATTTTCTTGCTCAAGATTGAGGAGCCCTTTCATTCCGCTGTATTCTTTTTTCTTACGTTTTTGTTTGTCCTCAAGTTTTGGACTTTCAACAAAACTACTTTTCTCAAAAGCCTCCCTTTCAGTTAATAATGATTCAGAAACTCGTGACTCTTGAGGATTAAACCATGGAAATATCTGTTTTAAACACCTGTTATATGTCTCTATCAAGTCAGAATTAGCAATTTCATTCACAACACACTCCATATCTCTATGAAATTCACAAACAGAATGATATTCATCACTGTTAGCTTTATGCTTAACAGTTAACAAACTCAAAGTATTTGAAAGGGATGAATCCGTGTTTTTGCATGTGCATACTCGGTCCTGAAAATCAGAGTTAAGTTTCTCTTTTAATAAAATATCAGTTTTATCGGAGAATTTATTTTCTGAAGATAAAACACTTGAGTCATCATTCAATTTATCATAAACAATTTTTAGTAGCTGAGGTTCTTTGTTGCAAGCTACTAATTCTGATTTCTTATTATGTGATTTCTCCGAAAATATTTTAGTACCATCTTTATCAGTGACTAGGTTGAGAAAATCTGTCTTGACTGTTTTTAAACTTTCCTCATCATCTTTGGTTAACTTTGGTGTGAGTAATCCTAAATCAGATGACTTGTAGTCCCTTTCAGGGCTGGTATCTGATTCAATGCCAAGAGATTCTGTATCAGAATTATTAAGCAAATTTGGCAAATGAATGGGGTTTCTGTGCTTATCTAAACAAACACATACTCGTTGCTTTTTTGGACTGGCTTTGAACATTGCGCATGCATTTTTATTTTTACTTAAAATCTTGATCACATTTAAATATCCTGCTTTTAATTCAGTATTAACTGCAAGTGACCATGGCGCTGGAGGGTTTTTGCAACATAACCTAAAACAAAAAAGTATAATATCCTTTTTATTAAGTTAACATGAAATTCCTAGCATTCATATATTTGTATTTGATCCAAAATAAATAAAACTCACAGCTACCTTAATCAAAGAAGAATATCAGCCTCTGAATCAAAAGAAATAAGGTCCTAATGTTGATTAATTATTGAACAATGTCATATCAAAAAGTAAAATATTTAATTTTTAGCAGATTTCCCTTAAGGGAAATCAGCTATTGAGGTCGTACTCGAATTTCTTCAAATGTCCATCGACCCTACCCAGGAGATGACGAAAAAAAAATAAATAAATATATATATATATATATATATATATATATATATGTCTGTTAACGCTGCCTTTATTAAGCGAGACCTTTATTATACGAGATACATGCAAATGTGTCCTGGTGCCCCCCCCCCCCCCCCCCCCGTCCGTCTTATGGTTTTGGATTACTAAAATTTGCTTGATTGAGATAACAATTATTCTGACTCATTATTAATTACAGTAATAGATATAGTAAAGTTTTCAATAAAATTAATATGTTATATTCTGATATATTTCAGTAATTGTTTTTCTTTCCGGTGTGATGCTGACAGATCTATTTGTTTACATTTCAAACGCTTCCTGTTGATAGGTTATTGAAATTTGACTGAAACATTTCTTATGTATTCACTTAATATTCACGGTGGTGTTGTGTTAGCAGTAGCATTTATCTATTACTTAACTTCACGTGGGAAATCTGCTTAGTTTACACAGCCCCTGCGTGACAGACTTTTCAATATTTTTACATTATATATATATATATATATATATATATATATATATATATATATATATATATAAAACACACGCACACACTCACACGCAGGGTGTCCGAAGTTCCCGTGCTATCCCCCTTAAAATCGCCAATTATAATAATAAAAGGCTGAAACTTGGTGTACCATAATTGTGACCCGTGAAGAATATTTTAGTCGATATTTAACCTCATAACCTTCTCCAGAAAGCACAACTTTGGAATTTCCAATGGAAAGCCATACATGTTATGATGGATTCTTGTAGAGAATGAAATTCTAAAATGAATTTATATCGGTGAACTTTTTGATTTGATGCATCCTCGAGAGAAATCAGCTATTGAGGTCATACACATGACGGGTTTTTCAAAAACTTTCTACAAATGTCCATCGATCCTACTTCAGAGATGACGAAAATGAGGTCTGTTCAAAATTATATATATATACACATATTAGTCTGTTACCACTCTAGCAGTCGCATTTTTTGTTTGATTGCCACCAAACTAGATAATTAAACGTTTTAAATAAAACTAAAGATCAAGTTTTTAACAGCTGAAATGAGACCAGTGAGGGGGGGGATTTATAGGGGGAATTTTGAAAATTCAAAATATCTCCATTATTGTATGACCTATCAAAGAATTGTATAGGACCAATTTTGTTGCAAATTTAATGTTCCACAAGTTGTTATATACACCTTTCCTCTATATTCAATATTAACCGAGATATTGGCATTTTTTAGATTTCAGGCTTCACTAATCCCCCACTTTTAGTCTTCGCACTTTACAAATAAGAGAATTTATCATGAAACGCCTTATTCCAAACATAAATACCAAATATTGTTTTTGACTGATCTTAATTATGTGAGATTCTTGCCAATAATTAGTGTAATGATGTTATCAATTAAGATTTTATTGCCTGCCCACTTCTACCTACACATCAGATTATTTTTTTTTTTTTAAATAGAGTTCAGTAATGTGTGGGAAATGTGCTTAGTTAATTAAACAGTGACCAAAGGCTACAGTTTTATAGGCCTTTGTAAAGCTTTACTATGGATGAAAATGAAGTAGTTCAGATAGTTTTTCTAAGGTCCTCCTCAGTAAAAAAATTATAGGCCAAAATAAATAGAGTTCACACTAATTAAACATTTGGCAATGAAATTAGCCCATCCTGGGAGTATTTTATTCAATATTATAAAATTAAATAACCAATTTAAATTTTACTATATTTACCTGCAAATAAATTCTATTGATGAAGGAAGGTAACTCAAAACCTGATATTTTTCATTGGAAATACCCTCACACTGTGCATGAATCCAACACTTACACTCAGCACATTCCATCATCTGGAAAAAAGGAAAAGAACATGTGATCAACATATATGACAAAACAAATTTAGGTACTGTATAGAAACATATAATACAATTAACTAGTTCTTAACTTCTGATGTAGCCTAACTTCTGGAAAACAAGTTGGGGCAGATTATCATTAAATTTAAGAGTACAGTAGGGACCCGATTAACCGAGTCGATCGGGACCGCTGTTACCTCGGTTAATCGAAATTCTCGGTTAATCGGAACCTACTAATACCAGCTGAAAATGTAAGGTTTTTAGAATAAAAACTAGTACCTAGCAATAAGTTTAATAATTATATCCATATTTACATTTTTTAATCATAAATTAATAATAGAAGTAGATTGTATGTACATACATGCATATGTAGTATAAAATAACATCGGACACAAAAAAAAAATTAATGGAAAATCGGAAAACTATTTTGATTTAAAAAAATCATTTATTGTTGTTTGTTTAAACAACTGCTTCTCTCAGCAGCTGCAGTGTCTCTCCACTTCCTTAACATCATCAGTTCATATCAAGGCACATCACCTCTGCCTTCTAAATAGAGTAGTGACCTGTCAAGTAGGTTGAAACCCTCCTCATGGCTTACTTTCGTGGGGATAGATACCTCGTCTCCTTCAAGCTCTTCTTCGTTAGTTGTTTTCATTATTTCATTAATGATTTCCTCTTCCGTTAGGACCGCTGATCTCTTTAATGATTCTTCATTGACCCAATCCGTAACTTCGAAGTCCATTACATCTTGGGAGTTAAGATCTTTTAACAAAGAGCACAACTCCAGATTTGTTGGTGGCTCTTCGTTTGGCTGACTACTATAGGTAACTTCAGGCCATAAGTTTTTCCAGGCTTTATTTAATGTGGTGTTGGGTACTGAATCCCAGGAATTAGCTGCCATGTAAATGACATCTTTAATTGTAATCTAATTATCGTTATCTAATAACATTGTAGTTAAGAGCTTCTTTTTGTAAATGCCGAAATTACTCCTTGATCCATGGGTTGGATCAATGATGTAACATTTGGTGGGAAAAACATGGCCTTAATCTCGCCCACGCTTAAGACGCTCTCGTCGGGATGTGATGGTGCATTATCAATGAGAAGCAGGGGCTTTATGAGGCAGTTTTTTTTCGTCAAGAAAATTTTTGACGTGTGGTACAAAATTATGTTTGAACCAATGCTCGAAAATTTCAGCACTCATCCACGCAGATTTTTGATGATTATAAACAACCGGCAGGTTAATAAAATTGACGTGTTTGAGGGCTCTAGGTTTGGCTGATTTTCCGATTAAAACTAACTTAGTTTATCCTCTCCACTTGCATTCGCGCAAACCAAAACAGTGACCCTATCTTTAACACCCTTGAAACCACTAACAGATTTTTCCATATTCGTTGCTAGAGTTTTTTGGGGCAACACTTTATACCACAAACCGGTCTCATCAGCATTGTAAATTTGGTCCGCGCATAGATTATGGGACTTTACTAATAAAGAAAAACTATTACTAATAAATCTCGTCACAGATTCCGTGTCTACTGAAAGTTTTTCCACGGAAATGGCGAGTGCTCTTATGCCGCGTGTCTGTTTTTAAAACGACTTAGCAAACCTTTACTCGCCTCAAATTTCTCTATAGGCGAATTTAATTTTAAATTAAGAGACAATGCTTTCTCTTGAATTATTGGACCACTTACCGGGATTCCTTGCTCTCTTGCCTGGCAAAACCACAGTAAAAGGGCTTCTTCTAAAAGCTCACACGATGACTTCTTCAATGTAGATCTGCAGTTAGAAGCCTCCTTGGATACATAGTTTTCAATTTGCTTCCTATTCCTCCTCCAGTCACCGACAGTATTTTCACCGACACCATAATCCTGAGCAACTTTTTTTAAAGACTCGCCTTTGTCCAAGCGATGACTTGCTTCTAATTTTTTTTCAAGCGAAATAACCACTCTTTTACATTTTTTAGCCGGGTTGTGACAAGTAGAGATGTAAATACAATATTCCCGGAACAGGGGAAGGAGGGTTGGATGTGGTGCTAGAGATGTATTTCTCAGAAGGCAATTAACGACTGTCCTAGAGCTTCCTTTTCGAGGGTTTTAAAAAGGTTCATAATCACTTCCAAAGGGTACCGCACCTACTTTATTTTTTTTATTTTTTTTTTTTTTAATTAAATGTTTGGCACCTCGGTTAATCGGGACCTCGGTTAATCGAACCTCGGTTAATCGGGTCCATACTGTATATAATGTTTGCAAAATGTAAATTTTCATAAATTATCTTGGTTAAATTAAATAACATAATACCTCTATAAAAAAAAAGGGAATCCATGAGACTAAATAACGGTTAAACTGGAAGATTTTAAACAACTTAAACAAAAGAAACTCATGAATTAATCAAATATTAAGTAGAAAATGCATCAAAAACAAATGTTGGCATAAGCGAAAAAATAAATTAAAAACCAACTGGCTTGTTCGCCTGAATTGGTAGACTTTATTTCAATCTTCAATGAAAGAAATATACAGATATTACATAATATACAGTCACTTAATGGTAATGTTGAACAGGACCACAGAAATGTCTAGCCCAAACTGCCAGCGGTTTTTTCGAAATTGAGATACCTTTATTCCTTATGGCCGCTTTTTGCTTTGAAAAATTACCAATATGAAATACCTCACCCCTTACATTGATACATTGAAGTATGCTATTAGACCAACAAATGTTATACAACTATATTGCCTATAATATATTTAGTTTGCATCTTAATTATTTTAATAATGTATTTGATTAGATTAGAATGAATAATAATATAGTATAAATGAATATAATTATAACTTATAAGTACTAATAAGTAAATTGCAAGGAAAAAGTAGTTGTTAATGCTACAAGATATAATTCATGGATAGTATCATTATATTTATGGTAATTAATTATTTTTATCTTAAACCAATATTAAATTTTGATTGCAAAGAATTAAATTAAAACTTTATATATAGTTGGAGGAGAGGGTGGATTTAGCATTGTAATTGTAAAATAGAATAACGAAGGTCATAGACTTACTTTGGTATTGTAATCATTGTCGTCATAACAACACTGACACAAAGGGCAAAAATTGCCTTTTTTTCTCAATTTAAAACAAGCTTTACACAAAGGCATATTCCCAACAAAAACATGAACATTCGAATCATTGCAGCTCTTACAGTACAAACATGATGGGCAAACCTAAAACAATGGAAAAATTTCCTTGTTAAAACATTAAGACAAAGGAAATCACTAATAAACCAAAATGTTATTTTAGTAATACCCTAAATACTTGCCCAATTTTTATCAGAAATATTAGCCCTTGCAGTAGAAATACAACTAGAATGATATGATTTTTGACATTTTGTACATGAAAGCTGAGTACCACCAGACTTTGAGCAAATCTCACATTGTGTACACTTTGGACACTGCCAATCTAAACGCCACCAATCACCATCAGATGTATTTATGTTTAAATTTGGCACACAAAACGTATGATATGGCTCACAACAGCTAGCACAATGCACCATCTAAAATTATAAATAGAATATGAAAGGTTAATAAATGAAAGGAATGAATGATTTTTTTAATATTGTTCAAAAAAAAATAGACTTAACCCACCTTTTCGAGTCCTGCACTACCACACAAAAAGCAAAGGACTTTCAGTCTAAGGGGATTAAAACCTATAAGGGGAAATCCCATTTGGGAAACTTCTTCAGGATCATAACTTTCCCAAAAATCAATTGATACTTTTGCACTTAATCTTTCCAATTCATGATTTTCCATGCCATCTAATAGTTCACAATTGGCCCGGCCAAGATCTTGCAGCATTCTCGCCTAAAATATTAAGAACGGCATTTTATTCCTCTTTTAATAAAGGGACTTTCTTTTATCTTTCCTAAAACTACAAAAGTTCACTGAGCTATTCTAGATGATTAAGTAAATAAGTAAGAAAGGACCTAATTAATGATTTGGCTCTTTACATGTTAATTAATAATATCCAAGTTGAAAGAAAGAATACGACACCTATTAATCAGATATGAAATAAAGTAATATCCATTGATTTATATAGTGCCTCTTGAGTTACACATATACCTATATGTGTTAAAAATAAAAATGAAGCATGCTAATGTATGTTCAATATTTTGAGCTTTCTGGTTTTTTATGCAATATTTTGACATGTCTAACATTTAGAAAATTTGTCTAACATTATAAAATAACTATAAGTTTAACAGCAATTGTTATAGGTAGGAAGAAAAGATGGCTCTACTATAAGTCAAAGTATTTCTATCAATTTTCTAATACTTTAGTTACAATAAACAATTGAAATCTATAAAGAGAGACTGTATCTCATATTTCTGTATGAAAAAAACAGTGGTCAAAATGCTGACCATAAACCATATAAACCAGGGGAATATAATCCCAGAAACCAATTTTTAAATATCATGGTTTTAGCAGATTTCCCTTAAGGGAAATCAGCTATTGAGGTCGTACTCATGATGTGGTTTTCGAATTTTTTCTGAAAATGTCCATCGATCCTACCTAGATGATGAAAATGAGGTCCATTCAAAACTGTATATGTGTGAGTGTGTGTGTGTGTGTGTGTGTATATATATATATATATATATATATATATATATATATATATATATATATATATATATACGTAGCGTGTTTTTTAAGTAAGTACCGTTTTGAAATTAAAAAAATACGTGCAAAGATATCTCAAACATTTTATTTTTACATGAAAGCCTGTACCTTAATCTACTTTTCTACATAATTCCCTTCATTATTGAGGCACTTTACGTTGTTTACTGAGTGTTTAAAATGCCTTCGATAATCGCGAGTCCCGCCGACTGTGAAGTACGGGCTGTTATAAGATTTCTTAGTGCTATAGGCCTAAAACCGATCGATATTCATCGTGAGATTTGTGCAGTTTACGGACAAAAATTATGAGTGATGGAATGGTAAGAAAGTGGGTGAAAGCATTTAAAGATGGCCACACAAATGTGCATGATGAACACCGGAGTGGGCGTCCTTCGGTTGTTAATGAAAGTTTGGTGCAGGAAGTGGACAATATGGTGAGAGAAAACAGACGCTTTACGATTTCCTCCTTGTGTGATGACTTTCCTAATGTTTCGCATAGTATTTTGTATAGCATTGTGACCGAGCGCTTGAATTACCGAAAATTGTGCTCACGTTGGGTACCGAAAATGTTGACGGATGTGCACAAAACCAAACGTTTAGGCAATGCTTTGGCTTTCCTTGAGAGGTACCGCAACAACGGTAATGATTTCTTAAGCCAAATTGTTAAGGGCGATGAAACATGATTGGCCTACATCACACCAGAACCAAGGCAGCAGTCCATGAAATGGCGGCATTCAGATTCACCCACAAAAGTGAAGTTTAAGCAAAGAATTTCTGCCCGGAAAATCATGTGCACAGTTTTTTGGGACAGAAAAGGAGTATTGCTTGTGGAATTTCTCCCTCGTAATGAGACAATCAATGCAGCAGCTTATTGTGAGACATTGAAAAATCTGCGCCGTTCAATCCAGAACAAAAGATGTGGCAAGCTGAGCAAGGGCATCGTTTTGCTGCATGACAATGCCCATCCACATGTGGCTAATCAGACCAAAGATCTCATCACATCTTTTAAATGGGAAACTCTAGATCATCCTCCGTACAGCCCTGATCTGGCGCCCAGTGACTACCATCTGTTTCTGCACATGAAAAAACACCTGGGCGGCCAACGTCTTCAAGACGATGACGAAGTCAAAACAGTTGTGATGCAGTGGTTAACAAGTCAGGCGGCAGACTTTTATGAGGAGGGTATTAATAAACTGGTACTATGGCATGACAAGTGCCTCAATAATGAAGGAAATTATGTAGAAAAGTAGATTAAGGGACAGGCTTTCATGTAAAAATAAAATTATTGAGATATCTTTGCACGTACTTTTTTAATTTCAAAACGGTACTTACTTAAAAAACACGCATCGTGTGTGTGTGTGTGTGTGTGTGTATATATATATTTGTCTGTCACCGCTCTAGCGGTCGCAATTATTGATTAATCGTTACCAAACTTGATATTTAGTCGTTTCATGTAAAAAGAAAGATCAAGTTTGTTAACGGCTGAAATCGGACCAGGGGGAGGGGTTTAGAGGGGAGGATTTTCGAAAATTCGAAATATCTCCGTTACAATACGTCGAATCGAAAAATTGTATAGAATCAACCCTATTGCAAATTAAATTTACTATAAATATTGTTATGTACGTGTATTCTCTATCTTGAATATTAACCGAGATATTTGCATTTTTATTAATTGTAACGGTCGAGCCGATGAGAACGGCTAACTTCGGGTCTAGTCATGAGTTTCCATCAAGAGCTAGTGTGGCCGTTTCCATAACTCTTCGACTCTCGTGAAATTTCGCTATTGTAAAACTTCACATGGGAAATCTGCTTAGTTTACGCAGCCCCTGCATGACCGACTTTTTAATATATATAATATGTAAATTTATGTAAAATTTGTCATATGAACAAATAAATTCATTAGCACATAAAATCATGTTTTGCCTCATCCCTCAGCAACACGTAAGAGTTATTCTATACAACACAATGAACATTTTCAAATGCACTGTTGTATTTTACCTCTTTATTTGCAATATAGCCTTTAACAGACAAACCCAAAGCCTAAACTACAAATAAATAACTCCAAATAAATAATAATAATTTAAACACTTTAGAGAAACAATAATTTCCTCTTTAAATCACAAAAACCTTCATTTCTGATTATGTAGTGAAAGGAAGAGAGAAAGTTATAAATATATTTGTTTAAATTAGTGTTTAAGTACTTTATTTATAAAAGCTTACCACTGGAGGATAATCTATATCAGTATGTTCTTCATGCGACTCAGAATCAACTGAGCTAGGCTTATGAATGTTTTCATTAGTATTAGAAAGGACTCCTTCATTTTCAGCAAATCTATGTAAATAAACAAGTTAAATAAAAAATTATTATTATAACAATAAAGTAGGTCAAAAATACTAAAAATTATTAAAAACATACCCAACAGTTTTTTGGTCTTCTATACTAGGTATATCTGAATTAAGAGGCTCATTGGTAGTAACAGATCCATCTAAAATAAAATAAAATTAAGAATTCCAAAATTTAACTGAAGCCTCATTATAAAAGTTCTCCTCCATAATAATAAAAATAAATTGTTAAGTACAAATGGACTTGTGTTTTCTAAGTAATATGTAATAATTGTTTGTAAACTAATTATAAGTAAGTAATATAAAAATAATTTATAAGTAATATTAAATAAGAATGCAGTAATGAATTATTAACCTAGGTATAAGCCCAGTATATGAATCTAATTAATTTAGATGCGTGTATAAGAAAAGTATTGTTGCTTATAGAGGAATATAATTTAATGATAATCACTATCATTATAATTCCGGACAAGCAAGTGGATAAATACAAATTTTTAAAATATTGAGTTATACCCACAAAATACAATTTGAATGTACAATTTGGCTCTGAATGTTATCACTTCAAGAATGATATGTTTATACCATAGCTACATCCATGTATTCTTTATTTATATATATATATATATATATATATATATATATATATATATATATACATATATATATATATATATAAATTTTACTTTTATAGTAAAAGTTTTGTCCTGTCGATTTCTACTTTTTCCCCCCATTGTCTAATAGATGCTGGAGGATTTTCAGCCTGTGCCCTCAAATCCCAAGAAGGGGAAATCCTATTCAGCATACGAGGTTGCCAGTCGCATAGAATCTGGCAACTGGACAGATGATGATTTGGAGTATTGCTCGGACAAAACCCTGGGTAGATTTCGTCCGATGAAGAAATCTACCCAGGGTCCACTGGATGAAGGAGGACCTCCTGGCACCAGTGAAGGGGTACCCTCCACCAGTACCGCTATGGGACAACCCTCAGAACAACAGACTTCGTAATCTATACCTGCTTCACCTGGTCCACAATTGTTGCCAGCCCAACCCGTTCTGCTACTTGTTGACGAGGAATGGTCTGAAAACCCGCCACATATAAGGGATAAAATCCCATTTACTGCCTCCCCAAGATTATTGGAAGTGACTACTCCACTGTCACCTATCATTTTTTTTTATTTATTTATTACAGGTCAATTTTTGGAATAAATTGTGTAGGAAACCATGCCTTTGCATTGGATGTGTTTTTAAAAAATGAAAGTGATATGAGGAGTATAATGTTTTTGGAAAGATGTAACTGTAAAGAATTGAAGATATTTTTGGGTATAATATTCTTCATGGTTATTATACGAATAGGGCAAAGGACTATTGGATGACCCATTATTCATTTCAATTGGCCATTACCCATACGAATAGAGACAGATATCTGCTTCTCATTGGTGCCAAGCCACCAAAGTAGTTCGGAAGATGATGGAGGGAAAAACCGGAGTGGGACATAGACTATTCATGGACAATTACTATGATAGTGTGTCCCTTACAAATGAATTACTCACGAAAAAATGCTATTGTACAGGCTCAGTTTGAGCAAAGAGGAAGGGGAATCCACAGGATGTAGTTTCAATGAAACTAAAGAAAAGGGAAACTATTTCTCGCTACAATCACTAGGAAGTCTGTGTTTGCCAGTGGAAGGTCAAGCGGGAGGTACTCGTCATTTCTAGTGAATTCGGGAGTGTCACAAAAAGTCGACGGGGGATTATCACGAAAAAACCCAAAATGATAGACGAATAAAAGTATATGAAAGGGATCGAAAGCCACAACCAAATGCTATCGTACTACCCGGGGACACACAAAACACTGCAGAACAAGTTGGAGGAAGTTGGGACTCCACACATTTCAAATAATGCTTGTGAATGCACATTTTTTGTACAAGAAGTGTGTTACCTCTGGCAACATGGACCTCCATGAATTCCAGCTGAACATTGTTTAACCAATCTGCTAACCGAAATAGAAGAACCTCCTAAACCACAGAATGAAATCCACCTCCCAGGTATTTTAGCAGATTTCCCTTAAGGGAAATCAGCTATTGAGGTCATACTCATGACGCGATTTTCAAAAATTTTCTTCAAATGTTCATTGATCCTATCTAGGAGATGACGAAAATGAGGTCCAATTGCAAATTAAATTTACTATAAATATTGTTATATACATTTATTCACTATCTTGAATATTAACCGAGAAATTTACATTTTTCAGTTTTCAGCCTTCAGCAAACCGCCACTTCTACTTATGTTACATAAGCGATACTCTGCTTCATAATAAATCATATTATTCGAAGCTTAAATACCAACAATTATATTCAAGAGACCTTTATTATACGAGATACATGCAAATATGTCCTGGTGTGTATATATATATATATATATAGTTTTGAACGGACCTCATTTTCGTCATCTCCTGGGTAGGATCGATGGACATTTGAAGAAATATTTCGAAAATCACGTCATGAGTACGACCTCAATAGCTGATTTCCCTTAAGGGAAATCTGCTAAAACAGTATTAATATGAAAAGAAATACTAACTATAAATCACCTAATTATATTAATATGGGATTAATTTATTGAAATAAGAAAAACTATGTTTTGAATAACTGAAATACTAAAGTACATGCATAATCAAGAGAAAAGAAATAATATGTTGTAGATCAGATGATTGGAGAGATCAGACGGTTGTAGGTTGAGAGATGTATGAGAAAACATGATGTTAATACAAGATTTGATGTTAAAAGTAGAAAGTGTCTATTTGATTACTAATAAGTTATTTGTGAACATAACATAATACAACAGACATCAGAGTTATGCAGGATTGCATAATCTCGGATCTGCAAGGAGTGAACATAATCCACCGGCCGGCGAACGCCACTATGGCGTGAGGAGAGTATTATGTCAAGTAGGGTATTTTTTTTTTTTTCCATATTTCCCCAATGTATAAATGCCATTTAGATAAAAAGAAATTATCGGGCGCAGAAAAAATGTGTCGAACCCACCTAGCATCCTCAATGTGTTAAGACACAATTTTAAACTATGTTGAACAGGAATGGGCTACAGTATTGGACACTGTTTTTGAAAAAGTGGAGAGACTATGCTGCTGCAAATACTTTATGTTCAGTAGAACAAATAAAAATATTGATTTTGGGACTACTATTAAAACTAAACCATAAGTTGAAATTTTTGTAAAATAATTATATTAAATTAGTATAAAATTAATCCTATTGAATTAATAACTAATTATAGGACCTACATAAACTAAGTTTTGAGTTAAAACAATTTTAATTTTTTCCAAATCATAGGAGATAAAATAGCATAGAAGTTTTTTTTTTCTTCTTATACCCTCTAGATTAACTTTTCCTAAATATAGGGGGATGGAATGATCTAAACAAAGCAAAAGCAGTCTTGAAAATTAAGAAAAGATTAATGTTTACTTTTTTCTGTTAAGAATGAATTTTTTAAAAAAAAAAAAAAAAAAAAACTTCAACAAGTTTTGTAGTTAATTTCTCCGTTGGGGATGAAATACCTTGTGTGTTTTTGAAAGAATGTAAAGAGGGAGTGAAAGAAAAATTATCACCCAACACACTTAAAATAACTTGTTGAAGTATTTAAAATACTGGCTAAAATTTAATTGAGCTACTTTTTTTTTGTGAAAATAACCTTGAAAGAACCCAAAAACCAAACATTTTACCCTCTGAAGGTATGCCATTTTGCTCTACATGCAAAATACATAAATTCTATATTATTTTTTTACTTGCATCCAGATATTTTATTATAAGAACAAAACATTTCAATTCAATGTAAATAAACAAAAAGTTCCCTTACAAGAAAAAATTAAACAATGAAAAAACTTTCAGATAAAAAAAGGATGAACCAAAGTCACTCAAATGTGTATTATACTTCTAGACTAAAGAAATAACAAGAAATATTTTAACCTTTAGCAGAATTGATTGAATCAAACGTAGCAACAGGCTGTCCAAGAACAAGTGAAGCACTCCGACAAACATGTTTCACCCGAGGGCCAGCAACTGGCAACTTTTGCCTTCCTCGACCTCTTTTTACTTCTTCAAAATCTCTCAAACCTCTACCTCCTAAATTAAAATGAAAAAAAAATAGTCCAAAAAAGGAATCATGTAAATAAAAAAGTATGAATGCATTGAGAACAATTAAAAAAATCAATTAATAGGGAAAGAACTTTTTTATACATAGTACACTTAAAATATAAAAGTGTTCTTTTAAGCCAAGCAGCACACTTTACTAATCAAAATGAAAACAAATATTTGTTCACTTACTATGACTAGATAAACGAAGGGATGCAGTAGAACCTCTTCGAATATTTATACTCTCCCGAATTCCTTTATTTCTCCTAATTATTCTTGATTCAGAGTTATTATTAGTATTGTTCAATCTTAATTCAGGAGGATTTTGGGTTGTTCCAAGTAAACCATTTGATATTTCACTCCAATCTGCAGTCTACAAAAGAGAGATAGAAAGGGAACAAATAATCTCACATATAAAAATAAATATACACAATATTAATTAAAACTAATCTATTATAGATAAAACCATTATTATAACACTACTTTTGAATATTTCTCTCCTTGTGTTATAAATTGGCAAGAACTGAGGGTACATTAAATTTGTAGTCTGCATACTCATGCTGACAATGCCTATTATTAGACAGCTTATGCAGGCTAAGGGCTAACGATGGATGGCTCTTTAACAACTCAGCCCTCAAGTGGAAATGTTTCCACTCATACCTTTACTGGCTTGTAAAGAATTTTCATTATGATACCTTTATTGTAGGTTGATCTGATACAAAATCCAATTGGAATCCACTGTATGTGTGCTTGTGGCCTCTTCACTACTATGGAAATGAGAATTCCTGTTCATAAAAACAATAGCCTATAACCTGTAGATACAACAACTTCTGAAGAAAGTTTGGGCCAATATAATTGAACCCTAGGTTGCTTTATGTGTCAATATAAAAAAAGCAATGAGAAAAACAAACCAAGTTAAGCCAAGGCCACATGACCTACCAGTCACAATCTTTGATGGGAGGTCAAGTGGTTGGCTTGACACATTCCCAAACATATCGAGGTGGTATTACAAACCAAAGAGACTACTTAAATATAGAAGTAGCTACTCAATTACCTCCAATGCTGAATGTGGAACAGGAGAGCAATAGGAGACCAACCTCAAAGTCTGGTAGATGCACTAAATACAATGTAGAGTCCTTCTTTAAAATTAGACCCTTACACAAGTCATATGTGATACATTTTATTTCTATTTATAAAATACATTCAGACATGAAAATGACTAAAAATGTTGAAAAATACTAGTTTTTGTCTACAATGGAAATATGAATAATATGACCACAATTAACAGGGTTCATTTTTTGCCATATCCAATATGCCCATAATTTTGAAACACGACAATAAATTATATTGTTTTAAATACAGACAGCAAGAAGAAGCATACTTCAAGTAGTAATGTATATTTACAAATTATAAGCAACAAAAATTATTTTCTATGCTCTGTATGGTTGTCCCAATAAGTCCCTACAGAATTTTAAGAATTAGGAAAATTAATATTTTAATTGCAAGAAGAATGGGATTACAAGGCAGTTGTGATTCAAAGAAATCTTTTACCCACCATTGTCTCCAGAAATTTCTACCAGATTTCAAAGTCAAAATTTGATTCCAATCAGAGGAATTTAATTCTGATGAAGTGGTCCAAACGAGAAAAAGATATTTCACAAAAAAAAAAAAAGGATTTTTTTTTTTTTTACCCAAAACAAATATGCAGCCTATTTTTATGGTTTCTTTTTACTGCCAAATCATAACCCCCCCCCTTTAGTTGTTCGCTATCTCACAGTATTAATAATCTAAAAAATATAAATGTATTCTATCATAGCTTAAATCTAAAACTGTTTATAGTTCTAACTCTGAAAGTAAGCTGAATAAGGTCTGAAATATCATCCCTTCAAGCTATTCTGATTGTGTACATTAATAGTTTCATATATATATATATATATATATATATATATATATATATATATATATATATATATATATATATTTAATAGTTTCATATATACATCAAAAAATCATATATATACAAAAAGTACTATAAAAACAAAATGACTTACATGACATTTATTAAAAACTAAAACGGGTTTTTGAGAAACTTGAGATGGCAAGAATGAGGACAATCTTTTAGTTAACTTCTGAGGCATATGAAAAGACCTTAAACATAAACTTAGCCAACATGCCTCACACCGCTCCTGCTCTTTACTTGAGTTTTTATCCAATTCTTCAGTTGAAAAACATTGCGTAATTAAAGAATTGTGTCTTATTGGGCAACTACCTGCAAAATAAAAATTAGTATATTCAATGAACACATTGAAAAGTCATGCTCAAATGCTTGCTAATAATAAAAGTCTTCTTAATGACTGGAAGAAAAAACTAATTTAAAATCACTTGTGAGTGAGTATAAGTTCTCTCTCTCTCTCTCTCTCCAGATTGAATTGGTCAAGGATAATAGGAACATATACAATTTTGAGTGGCATAAAAATTAAAAACAACTGCCTGACAAAACTTCAGAGATACCAATTTCTTCTTAAATATATTTATTACAAAATTATATAATTCCCTCAACTAAATATATGTGTGAGTGTGTGTGTGTGTGTGTATGCATATATATATATATATATATATATATATATATATATATATATATATATATATATATATATATATAAATTGTAACCTCTGTCTGTTCATTGATATTTCTCAAAATTTCACGATATTATGTTGTTTCACATGTCATAGGCATGATATCTGCAATTTGTAGATTGTATGTTTTCACGCTCAAACTACTGAACCAAATTTTATGAACCTTGGTATGTATATTAATACTAACCCAACTTTGACTATAGGCTATACTAATAATCTCTTTTAGACTTCGTAAAACAAACAAATCCTTAGATTTTGACACCTTAGATGCCCACCTACAGAGTCATCTGTTGTCAGTAAGACAGCTTCCCCTGCCCTTTCCTCCATACTTTGTTGCATAAACACGCATTCCTTATTTTTATTATTTTCCTTTCTAGAAATTCACTTCAGAAAGGGTGTTGATTTTTTTTTTTTTACAAGATTCTTACCCAAAGAATCTCCCTTATGTTTTCCCTGAAAATATATTCTATGAAATTACATCTCAGCTTATACTCTCATTTAGAATCCAACAATGAGTAAGTGGAGCTTTACATCGTCTCCTGTAACTCCGTTTCTAATAGCAGACACAGATCTGTTAAGTGGAATTAGCTAGAGATTTTGAAATTCATTCAACAGATTTACAGATCACTGGGCTGAGGCACGGTTAAAATTGGCCACCATTTCACTAAATGCAATCTAGAACTCCTATTGTGTTCATTCAATTTGTAGGAATATGCTTTTAGGGAATATATAACCATTTCCATCTCTTCAATTCCTCATTTCACACTGATAATCCCATCTGTGTGTTTTGAAAATAGAGGTAATCTCATCCATATACACTATAAAGAGAAAGTGACATTGTTTCACTCCTTTCTATGCACCAAACATGGAGCATCTCTTGTTGCTGACCTTTTACACGCACAACACCCTCTTTCTGGGGCATCAAATTAAACACTGCCTTCAGGTGTAGGAATGCAAGGCAAAAGTTCCGGTTTCGATCAAAGGACTTTCTTCTCACATTTCTTTATCTTCACAAGAAATTTCTGATCCTGAGTTTGTTGTTTAGCAAATATTTAAAAGCATATTATCTTTATGCAGGCTCTATCTTGTTAAAATAAGCTTATACCAATTAGGGAAATGCAGACATCAATGTAAAATTGTTTTTTTTTTGCATAATACCATACTAAAACACTGCAACGAAGACTATTTTATTCAACATTTCTTCTTCTTTAATTCTGTATCTCAGCATCAGCATAAAACGCATTATTTAGAAGATACAAAATTAAAGGAGGAAATGTTGAATGAAATGGTCTATGTTGCAGTGTTTCTGCACAATCGTGTTGAATGAAAATAACATCGCAATCAGGTACTCTTTAAACCCAAGCAATCTAAAACTAGTACTGACACTGCTTTGGCAAAAGTATTACTTAAATCTTACCTGTATGAATACTTTACTAGTCCCAGAAAAACCTATTTCCTTAACACACAGACTGCTATAGTATTTTTTAGTATTCTGGACTAAAATGATAATTTAATTTTTTCACAATATATTATTAAAAACCATAATAAAAGCTCACCGATCACCAAAAATCATATAGATTGTTTCATTTTCTAAGTAAAATAACATTTGGACAACACATGACTTGCTTGTACTTCAATTAAAGTTAATATACAAATTGACTTGCTGCACCCCATTTATAATTCTTTGATTTTCTATTTTTTGAATTATGAGATTTGTATATGTTTAGAGAGTCAAAAAAAAAAAAAATAATTCCGTTGAAATTTGAGAACCAACATTTTTTGTGATTACAATACTTCTTAGAAGGAAGTAAACAAATCAGAGTTGCTTACTTAACAGACAGCTCTTTGTGGAAGCCAGCTATGAGATAATAGATTAGATTACACATTTTGTTCATTTGTATATAACTTAAATATTTTTTCAAACTAACCATGTTTTTTTTTTTCTCTTCCCTGAGGCCATCTATTCATATTTACACTAATTAACTACAGATTTGAATGCACGAATATTGCAAGTAACATGTATGATCCAACCTTAGTTGGGGTTCTCAGTAATAACACAAGCTATGAGGGAACTCATAGTTCGGGTCTTAGACAAGGACACAAACTACGAGTTATCTTGTAGTTAGCAGTCAGTGTTTTAAATATAGTAGTTACATTTTTTAATTATATCATAATTTTGTCATGGAAATACTTTTTTTTAATGAATGTTACAAAGTAAAAAAAAAAAAAATGTTTAATGAAAATAAATTCTATATAAATCATACATATATGGTATATAGATAAATTGTTTGATATTTGCAGGGCTTAAATTGAAAAAAATGTATTCCTTTTGTTTAAATTCATTTGCTATTTGAACAGTCCCAGTAACAGTTTTACTCGTTTCTAAAAAACGTAAGTCTAAAATTATTGTTTAGTAGTTGAATTGACGAGGAGTGATCTTAACATTAATTTATTTTATTTCCCTTTTCTATTTTAAGTGAGAAAAATGGCATTTGTTTTAATTTTATTTTTTGCAGGGAAATGATAAAATTGCAAATAGTGATCAAAAAGTTTTTGACAAGATTTATTTTGACGATTGTCCTTGTAATACTATTAATTTTCATGATGTTTTAGTACGAAATATAAGTTATCTCTTTATAAGCACAAATTAAAATGAAACCTCGGACAGTAAAAATTCTAGATAAGATATTTTAAGTATTTCTATAAAAAAATAAATAGATCATTTCGCTTGAGAGAAATCAGCTTAAAATTGTTAAAAATAGTTGACAATTACATAACAGGAGATAAAGTGTCAAATTTGAATGAAATCTGAGGAGTTAGTTGAAAATCTTAATTTTTATTGGATGACCTGACATGGAATAACTCTAATATTATTAGAATAGTAACAGATTAAAGGATACTACAATGCCAAAAAGTAAATTTGAAATGATATGTTCCTCGTTAGAACAAAGGAAATATAAATATATAGAGCAATAAGCTCAATAAGACTAAATCAATGTAATATTTATTAATAATATTGAACCTAATAGTGAAGAAAAGAATAATTTCCCCATTAACACATAACATATATATATATATATATATATATATATATATATATATATATATATATATAACATATAATAATAAATTGCATAATGTAATATATTCCAATGTGTCACTTACCATTCCCAGATGTACATACAAGTGGCTCCAATAACTTTTGCCTGTCAGACCTTATAATTCGAAGGATAAATTTTCTACAAGGATCACAAGAAAATATTCCAAACTTTCTTGCTTGCCTATAATATCTGTAAGTTCTTAGAGATCCACAAACACCACAGAAAACTTTAGTAACACTAGGGCTTTGATGCCTTAGTCCTAAAAAAATTGACTATTAAAATAAAGAAAATAATAATACCATAATAATAATGATATTGAAAACTAACCTTGAGTAGTTAGACTACTTGCACTGGGAGATGTAAATGGACCGCCTACCGTTGATAAAGGTTGACTTTTTATTTTTAACCTAGGTTTCCTCAGAACGAATTTAACTGGTGATAAAGAACTTGCATTAACCTCTGATTTCTTGTACTGTCTACTATAATTATCTCTCATTTTTTCAGAATTAGCAATGTGGGGCTTCTGTTGGATATTACCATCGGAAACTTCAGGTATAACTAATAATCGAGACTTCTTACAAGGAATAGGAGAGACATCATTTTGTAAAAATCTCTTGTTAGGTTTAATAACACGAGATGAATGAGCACTTCGAGAAGGCAGAACAAACTTCCCGGACAAAGTAGGATTTGATGATGGAATATCCTCTTGTTTTTGACATTTAATTGCCTCTGAATTTACTTCTTTATGCAGGACATGTTCTTCAGGAACTAAATTGGTAGAAATCTCTGGCTTAGGAACTACCCTTTCTTTAGATGCAGCATTATTAGAATTAATTTTTGTACTACTAGAGTTTCTAAGGGAAAATTGCACTTTCCGTTTTTTAGTAATATGAGATGTCTCGGAATTAGTAAGGTTTTTAATGGGGCTTTTCTTTTCATTGTCGTGTGGACTGAATCCATGGAAATTATTATCCTGTAAGAAGAAAGGGAAACATGGTAAGGTTCGACCCAGGTCAGGTTATGTTACTACTAAAATCACTTTAGATAACAATTTTATGAAACTAATAAATCCAGATAGTATTAAATACCTCATCTTCAGTGTGGAATAAACTATAAAACACTGACAAACGACGATATACATCTTCAGCAGCATTAATACCTTCGTTATCTTCACTGTTTACAGCAGGAACCTTGCGTCTATTGAAATGCTTAGATGGTTTTCCAGGGAAACGTGCTTTGACCATATTAAATATTAGGTCTGAACGTTTCCATTAAATTCCCAAACAGTATCATTTGATTTAAATAATAAACCCAACAAATCAAAACAAAACGAGTTTCTAGAGCAAGGACACACAACTCCGTCGTTTTGTTGACGAGGTCCATTCTGACCAACCATACAAAACGAAATACGCGGGAAACCTTCAACAGCTGTTACAGAAAGCCGTGATGAACAAAAATAATTTTCAAAATTCAAAAACAAATTTAATGAATAACTAACTAATTAAATTTTAAAGTTTATTATGTTCTCTTTATGACATACGTTTGAACTTAGTCTTCCTCCATGAACTTATAATGCGGATTGGGAAAAGGATTTAAATAAGAATAAAATTACAAAGAAATCATTACATTATTAAAATAAAACAAATGTGTATTTGGAATTATACATTGCATATATAAATAAATAGGTACATGTTTTTTGTCCACTGCAAAGTCAACTGCCAATTAAGCCTAAAATAACAAAAAAAATTGGGGAATTAATTTCTCATTCAAATCACTAAATTATAATAGTACAAATAAATTTTTACCCAGGTAGTCATCCATGAGTGTTCCAATGGCAAACTGTAAAATTAAAAACCAGTTAAAATTGAGAAATCTGTTAAGAATGTTCATATGGATATTAAAATTTTTCGACAAAATTTTCAAATGCATGGTAAAATTTAGTTACAAGAGCATGCCAAGAGAATTGTGAGGCAAAAAAATGACTGATTTTTCTGAGATTCAGAACTCTTTTATTTGAAAATAAGACTGGTAACTTTACATGAATTGTGATATATATGTAGGTTTTCGCAAACCATAGCAGCAGATACTTTATGAATTATCTAATTGAAAGAGTGGAGAGTTTGATTCACACAATTTATTTAGTAACAAACTCATTAAATAAAATCCTTAGTCCCAACCTGGCTAAAAAAGCGTGGTAATCTGAATATAACCCGTCCCAATTAGTTGTAGTAGTAAAAAGTGGACGTTAATAAATAATAAAATAATTGAATATATAAAATTAACTAAGAATCTTAGAATCTTATAGCAAAGTCAGAAAAATTCAAAACCAACAAAATCTTTGTTGTTCCTAAAACATTATTATTCCATAGGAAATGTGTGTGTGTTATATATATATATATATATATATATATATATATATATATATATTTATATTTATTTAAATATGAATAAATATAAATAATTAAAAACATGACACCTACATTGTCACAGCCCAAACACACACTAATTTGTTCCTATTCACTACGTTCACTATGAACCCTCTGAGACATTTACAACACCCCACGATATGACAGAACTACTAACTGACAGCAGCCATTATATTCCACAAATACTAACATATCTAAAGCATATAAACATTTACAAATATATATAGAATAAAAATACAATAGGTCTACAGCATGCATAGGAAGATTTAAAAGGGATAACTTTTATTATATTCAATAGGCAAGTATAGGTATTTAAAAAAAAACAAAAAAACTCCTCAGATATTTAAGGAATATTTTACCATGCTACATAATTAAAGTACATCAAGGTTAAATATATTATTTTAACCACCCTTAAACGAGATCTTGCCAATCACCATTAATATGGGGCATAAACCAAATATATATATATATATATATATATATATATATATATATATATATATATATATATATATATGCTTACAATTCCTGAAGCATCCACTCTAGTTCCAACAATTTTACACCTAATGACATCTTCAGCAGTTATGACTACATCCTGCAAGGAATAAATTAAAAATTATATTTCAGTTACTTTGAGCCCTTTAAAACAATTTCACTTGGTATCAATTGAATTACCTCATCCTTGGATCGATAGCATGGTGGAGTTTCATTAGGACAAAATTCCATGTCTGCTGGAATTGACTGAAAATATATCTCTTATAAATAATAATTATCATGGAAACATATAATTCACCAATCGTTGTTCCACAAAGCTTTTGTTGAAACATGTGAATAAGCGTTAGAGAATCCACTAAAAAAATAATGACTGCTAGGCTATCTATATAAATACTGAACATGTAGGAAGAAGGAAAATAAGCACTTAGTTAGCAAAACCTGTGGATATATTCTGTTGGCGATTTATTCACATGTGGCCAATACTTGCTGAGATTGGAAAGAACTCTATGGCATATAAAAATAAAGCTATAAAGATCTTCATATTAATAAAAGTGCAGTAATAAAACAGAAAGTAACCTCGAGAACATTAAATTTAAGACATAAAATTTCAATAAGTAATAAAAATAAGTACATTAGGGGGTCAAATAATATAATTAATTAGTTTTTAGGAACTCACATTACATAACATTCTTTAACAGTGAAAAAAAAAATCCTTTCCGACATGATATGAAATATTAAAAACACTATTGCTAAAATAAGTTTACTAATGTATGTTGGGCGGGAAATATATTTCATTATATTAGACCTTGGAACAATAACTTGTTATACTATAATTTTGATGAACCAGAGATATTTTACTTTAGCAGACAATATCATTAACCGCAGTAGTAAAGATGTATCATAACAACATTCTAATTTCATAAATTATTGTTCTTTAGTATACTAACATGGTTTTAGCTCTTATTTTCCCTTATTTCAACACAAGTTTAATGGTACTGTATGTTAATACCAAAAAAACCTTCAATTAATCACTATTTACGTCTGCTCAATCTGTCAATTTGCTATTCTCGGACAAAATGAAATATTTTAAAAATACCAATTAAAAAATTAAAAGGGAGAGTCCTTTGATCAATGTTTGGTATTTCCCAACATCTTTATCCTTTTCCCTTATGCATTAATAAGAAAAATTTTCTCTCTACACGTGGAAATAGCTATATGGTGAAGCCTTATCGCACATAAATATTAGCCGCCCAACTAATTTTGCCAGATAAAAACCAAACAATATGAAATAATAATGAAAAAAAAAAATTGAGCTTCCTCAAGAACTATAACATTATTTGTATGTTCTCAAATTTATTACAAAGAATTATTAAAATTCTACAGAAGAAAACAGTGAAGAATTTCTAAGATTTTGAGATTGAAGAGCCCTAATGGGAGTCACTTCTATTTACTTCCGAACAGACAAGTAGTTGTGAAAAAAAGGAATTGACAGTAAATTCGATACTTACATGATGAGATATAAAACATGATAGTGGTCCAATTTCAGCAAACATGCCAACCTAGGAAGAAAAGTATTTATTCATTTTTAAATCTGAGCAATGATTCTACCCAATTATTATGTTCAAGAGTTTATGCAGGGGCATTGAACATGAATAGTGGGATGGGAGATACAGTAGTGATAAAGAAGAGTTAATATTTCCATTTCTCAAACTCATAATGAATGATCTCATGAAAGAAATTGAAATTGCTATAAGTATGACTGGTGTAAGATATGTGTGTTAATGCCTTGGCAACTTCATAAAACATATTTTAAGTTATGAATTTGGTCTGCAAAGTCATGGCTGAAGGTAATTTATTTACTGAAAGGCAATAAATAAAATCTAATGGCCACCTGGACTGGAAAAAGGTGGTAAACCCAAGTTAACATGTCATGATAAGCCTTACTTTTATTGTTAGAACTATAAAACGACCAAATGGATTTTAATAATAAAATTATAGCACATAATTTTCAACACTAAGTGGCAGTAGAACTTACTACACAGCAACTTCCCAACCAAATTCTGGAGATGGCCAGAAAAATCAGGCTTCTCATAAAAAATCAACTTTTCACCTTTGTACAAATGTATCATAATACTCTCAAGAAGCAGAAGTTTTTATAGGAGAAGCAGGCAACCAGGATTTTGAGGAAATGACATTGAAGGAAAGGTACATGTTTATTCGGTCTTCAAACAAAAAACCAAATGCACTCAAATCCATTGGAAACACATTAATTTAAACTAAAACACTTAGTGATGTTGTTTTGTAACAAAAGAAGAACATCAGCAAAGAAAAAAGAATTAGACATGAGAACGCAAAGTGAGAAAAATGTTTTAACAAACAAAATTAGAGAGTACTAAAACCATAGCTCTGAGGTTAGTTGTTTGTAACATACAACTTTATGGACGTTAACACTGATCTCTTCCCAAAGAGAACTCAATTGACTGAAAACAATTAATGGATTTTGCATAGGTTCACAAGAGCCAACTTTAACATTGAATAAATCAAAGAAGACAGTCAAATGAGGGATATGAAAGGAAACGTCTAGTTAATACGAAGGGTAAAAGGACAGCAGAGCGATTGAAGATATTTTAATACATTATTTCATCATAAATATATTTCAAGGAAAGATTATTGGACCAAGAAAGTAAATTTTTGGACGCCAAAGATTTTAGTGGTTTCATTCATACATAAGAACTAGTTTCTAAAGGCTGCTACAAGAAGGCACAACATGAGTGATGAAGACAAACCAGAAAACAGCAAAAAGTAGAACATAATCTAGAACTTTAGAGAGACAGCATATGGAGTTTTCAATGGTGTATGTCTTCGATTATGTTCATAATTTATTCTATAAAAAACAAATAAAAAAATTCATTGTGTTGACAATACTTTTAATTTCTTTATTCTATAATGTAAAGAACTGGGAAGTAAAATTAACTCCCTTAAAAAGATAATTATAAAATGTTCAAACCAATCAGTCTCGGGCTATTATTCAAAAAATTTAATAATTCTCAAATCTGCTCATTATTCAGCCTGGCTTTTCTTATAAACTCAATAAACATTTCCCACTAAAGATTGCACGATTTTACAACGAATTCAGCTATTCTAATTTCCTTCTCATAATAAAGATCCTTTACAAATTTTATAGTTCTGAAATTTTGACAGATACCTATACTAGTGCTCATAACATCTTTCTCTAAAATACTTTTAACAACATTTTAATAATTTGGAGCATTCTAGTCAGGCTCATTTATAAAAATAATGCCTTATGTAGAATTTAACACAAATAACAGAGTGTGCAGTTTAAAAATATATTAATTGATCTGAATAATTATTCCTTAAAAGGTTTACAAGATATTACTGGAGTAGCTTCAGTACCACAATGTAGAAATAAAACCAACTTACAATCTGTATTAATTTTCATGTGTTTGACACATGCGTCATTTACTTTCACAAGAATTTTATAATCTGCATTCTGTTCGAATTCAGAAAATAAACTTCTAAAGTGATTCAATAGAGTACCTTATTTACTTGGGTGACAATAGCATCAACAACCTCTCCCTTGAACGGTCTAAATACGATGGCCTTATATTTAACAGGGTAAACAACAAAGCCTTGGCCTGGCTGAATAATTCCAGCTCCAATGTTGTCAATGTTGGTTACAGCAATTACAAATCCATACCTTTATAAAACAAAACAAAAATATATGAGTTGTAGCAATATAGGAATTTGTCAAGATCTAATAAACAGCACACATACTTTCCCGTACAAGTACCCTCGACTTCAGTGTATAATTTTTGTTTTACTGTTTCATGAAGCTGAGGACCAAAATATCTAGGATGAAGCAGAATGTCATGCTCCAGGGATATCTGAAAACAGGAATTTTAAATAGAAGTTGAAGGATTAAAACTTGAGATGTATATCACTAACATTTTAATCAGCCTGCTCTATGAAAAAACCATGACCATACAATAAAGAGGATAATCACTAATACTAAGGAACAGCCCCTTCTTTTAAACACTAAATTAAAATTACCCAAAAGACAAGATATACACAATAATTTTAAAAGCTCAAAGATTCTTAGTTAGTACTGTATTTATTACATGGTAAAACATTATTTGAAGCGATTCAGGAATAATAAATATAATTCAATCGTGAATGGTGAACCCACGACCCGCGTAAATCGCAGGAGGTTATTAGATTCTAACCTTATGGAAACAAGTACCTAGAACTATAAAATTTAATTCCTTACAACTTCTAATTCAAAGAGTAAAATCATTTTAGTCTTCCATAAAAAAAAAAAAAAAAAAAATGTCCCGAAATAGTACTCCCTAAAAAGTGGCATCCTTAGTCTATATAAATAAAATTCTAGAACTGTCCAAAGTTTGATTTAAATTTGGCCGGGTATCATGTTTTCCAGGTATAGATCATTTTAATGGGCAACAACTTTCCCTTTTTGGAAGGGTCTTACTTAGCAAGTTCAAAGGAACTACATAGCTCACTAAAATGATTCTCGAACTTAATAAAAAAAATAAAAATTTATTCGTGATCAACTCCAGACATCTCCTCTCTAATGTAGGTAGTTGAAAGAAATGGCTACGCTTCCTCTGTAACGATTTATTAAAACGACAGAGCACTTTCGATGCAGTGCATCACCATCAGTGCCCGAACGTCATGGATGTTGACTTGAGGGCCCTTAGAACTAGACTCTTAGAATCACCGGTCCTCTTAGGAAGAGGAAAGTTAAATGCTTGATACCAGGGAAGCCCAACAGTTGGACGTCCACACCCACCAGGACTACAACGGGAAGGGTCTTTGTATGTCTACTTATACTGAATTGGATCTTAGCCCTACCTGCAACACCTAGTGTATTCCAAGGTAGATATAATATAGGTAGGTGTATTCCATATCCTGTTATTATTTCTGAAGAAGGCCTGAGTTCCTGATTCTTCCATTTGACACTGTCCCATAAGGATTTACAAATCCTACTAACACGAACACCAAGATTAAATTCCAAGCAGTAAAATTCACCATTCTAGCCACATCTATAGAGTGGCCCTGGCGACTTTACTTCTAACGGCTCTTACTTCAGCAATATGATCCTCATCGTCCAGCCGGCTGATATTTTTTTCCAATTCCCTATTTCTGGACACATTCGAGCATAGTGATCCAGCTTCGAACAATTCCTGTAGTCAGCCGAAGCAGCTGGGCAAGGAGATTGGTCATGACCACCTCACCTCCCACATCTCAGACACATACGCGGAGATATTTTCTGAGTCACTTGCAGGACATTCCCTTCCGTGGTGCTTGGGTTCTTACAATCCTCCCCTCTAGCCGGTTACATGCTAGAGCGAGTTTCAACAGTTTCCCTGATTGTACAGGCATGCTCGCATAATCGGTTACACCTGGCAAACTTTGGCGAACCTCAATCTCAAATTCAGAGCATCGGATGCCCACAGCAAATCGATCCCACAACCTCTCATCTAAAACAGGGGTCAGGGTCATAATTAAATTTGTGGGCCAGAGACTTTAATCTACTATAGACAAGGTTAAATGTCAACATTAGTCCGGACCTCCTTCTGGAAGTCAAACCGACGAGCGAAGATGGTCTCGGTGGGCCTGAAAAGCTTTTGCCTCCCTCACATGATCGTAGCTGCAATTGTCCCAGTGGTTCGGGTACATGAAGTCAGACAACGTCCTAAGGTGCTCTGCGTCGATGCTAGCCAGGAGGTCCTGCGTCCTCCACATCGCTGCTCACGCTAGCCCCATCATTCAGGCAGTCAGTTCGAAATACCAGATTTAATGACTCAAATACGGACCGTGACATCCTTTCCATTATGAGATTCATACTGTTAGCTTCTTCCCTCTCCTGAGGAGACAAGTAGGCAGACACCCTTTTCTGTTTTTATTTTAGCATTTTAAGTCTATTCTAGCACTATTATCAACTAAAAGAAAATACATTTAGTTATATCCATAACCCCCTCCCCCCCACAAAAAAAAACAACTAAGTTATGATCACAAATGGTTACATCACCTAGCAACCATAACATGTACTACAAGCATAACGACACAACCCGCCCCAATCAGCCTGATTTTTACACACAGCTCGAATACAATAATACATACTGATAACAATAAGAGGAGGCTAAGCGTTTCTTCAACGAAGTACAACGGAGGGATATAGCAGAACTCTACTAATAATAATAAACTTACTCATAAAATACAAAGCAAGGACAACGGCTGTCACGAAAACTTTCATCTTACTGCTAAGGACGCACTCGAGTAGCCCTGCATGAGGATTGCATCTTGGGAATAGGAAATATAGCATCCAGTTGTATTTTTATTTTCCTACCAAGATAACGTCCGGCTGATGTCAATCCAGAAGGTGTGGAGTAGCACGATATCGGAAAACTATCCTCCTTACTTTTTTCTTAAAGGGTTCCAAAATCAGTACTCTTGTCCTTCAGTAACCCTTAGAAGATTTGAACATTCCTTTCAGTTCAGTCATTGGTAACTGGATGTCCAGCAGCAATGAATTTCTGATATATTCCGCGAGAGTTACAATACTCGAAGAGCTCCAGATTTGCGAAAATCGTGGCATTATCAGAAACAATACCACTTGGGTAGTCATGGAGAGCTAAATAATCATCAAGGTTTGTGGTGGAACGTAAAACAGGAGCGTCCCTGGGGGTTCCGAACCTCCAGCCGTTTGGATCTGTCTTTCATCTACACAACTTAGAAAATGGTAAGCATAATCCAAATGGATTCGTTCTATTAACGTAATGATGCTCTACAATCGTTATTGTATTCAGTTTTGCATATCTCATATATTAAGCGAGTTTTTCGAACTTTCTTGTTTTCAACCGTCAGTTCTACTCGTCGGATTTTTATTTAGAAATAGAGAATATATTGTGAGATGAGGTCAGTAATGTGCCATACCAGCACTTGGGAAATCTTAGTTTACTCAGCACCAGGTGAAGAACTTCATTCATGAGCACAATTGAGGTAAACATTCCTCATTTGTGCTCATAATTTCGTTAGCGTTATGTATAGATTCATTCGGGAAAAAATGATTTTTTTTTTTTTAAATATGTCGAGTAATACGATAAATTAGTTTTGCCAATAATGTGAGGTGTTGATCATGACTTCCTGAGAATGGTTTTGAAGGTGTTCGTTTTATACAAACTTTTGCCAACTTTCAGTGATATTTATGTTTTTTACAATTTATTGATTCGCGTAAGTAATTATTTTATCTTACTTTGTTGTCATAAAAAAATGCAAATTTTATGATCTGCTATATTTAATAATACTTAAATTTATATCGGATGCATTGGAACATAGCCTATATGGCTTTCAAGAGCTATTATTTGATATATAATACGTCATAAAGATCATATATCGTAAAGGCTGAAATCGAGCTCTAAGAATCTAAATCTAAAATAATCGACTTCTTTGTCAAAACCGGTGACTTGTGCTCATGTATGTGTTTATACTGCTTGAATTGTATTCAAACTTTTTGTTTTAAGTATTGGTTCCAGGCATAAATATTATAAAATTGGCTCAAAATGTGGTCCTAGGTAAATGTAATTTTGTTGGTGAAAGCGGGTGTGTAATATGTTGTTTTAATTTTAATTTTATAAGGGTTATAATTTCACTGAAGTATAAGTTCAAAATTGTTATTTCAGAAAAATATCTGAAGTATGAAGTTTACTACATCATCTTAATGAAGTTGTATAAAATTATTTTCTACTGCAATGGATGAAGGTATGGCCCTATAAATTTTGGAGTTCCTTTGATTTTAATACATTTAATAAAATGATTTATAATTTTAAATGGTTATAGAAGAAATAATAAGGAGACGACTGCTGATAGATGGTGATGGAACTGGTGATGACAGAAGAATTAACATTCTTTTAAAAAAGTTTTTCAAGTGGTGCAACAGTGAAGAATCCTCCTCTGATGGGTATTTTTTTTTAAACATTTTTGTTAAAGAACGTTTTTGAGTTGTTTACAATTATAAAATGACAGATTGATTTAAAAAAACTAACACATTGTTTTAAAAATGTCTAAGTAATTCTAAACATTTTTGGTTAATCTCTCAGGTAGGTTGGAAGGGATGGTTTGCCCATCTTCCAACAATTAATTCTCTGGTTTGTAATTTTTTTTTGATATTGTTATGATAAAAAGGGAAAGACTGATGATCTAGCCAGGAAAAAAAAATTCTTCATTTTTTACCTATGCCTTCCTGTACTACTACCAATGTGACTGCTGTTTTAGAATCTATTAAGATATTGGTCTTATGAATTATCATTTCTTTTCTTTAGTGCGATTATAATTTTACCATTTTTTCTTTCTGATTTCACCATGTCCAAGTTCCCTGCCACATTACAGATCATTGATATTGGTAAGTTCAGATATTAGTATCAATGCATCTCTTCTCCAATAGTGTTTACAGCAGATGTTTCATTAGTCTTATTGTAAGAATTGTGAAGTTTTCAGTGTTTCCTCTTCCTGTTTTAAAAGTTTTTAGAAAAATGGTTTGGATTCTGGATGATTTTTTTCTCTCCTTACAGTTCCAAAACTAGTTGCCCTAGTAGAAAGCTCACAATTTTGTAGCTCTTTCAGAGTTTCTGGGGCTAGGATTTATAGTATATTGCTTGCTTTACCAATGCAGTCTTAAAATGTTTCGGCTTTTCTGAGAGATTATTCTTTTACAAATACCAAGCAACATTTAAATTTTTTTGAAAAAAGATATATGTGTTATGAGTTTATGGTCTAAATTTTGTGTTGGTCCAATAAAATGTCAATTTTATGGGCTCTATTATAAAAAAATAAGTTAAATACATAAAATTGCTTATATATTATTTACTTAGTTTATGGTACTATGACACCCCTAAGGGACTGTACTCTTAATTAGCAAGATGTGGTGGTCAAGTTGAAAGACTTGAAATGCTCTGAGACGGCTAGAAAGTGTGGTTTGGAGCTAAATCCAGGGAAGTGTGTCGGGTTGGAGCTTCGGTCCTCAGGCCGACGAAGGGTGGTCAAGGTTTGCATCGGGTCTTAGGGTTTCCGAACAGCCTGTTCGGGCTCTCGGAGTTGAAGATGTCTGGGTGTACCTTGGTGTCCCGTTTTCTCATCTTAGTGAGGAGCCTTTTGTGCCTAATTGGATGGACGTAATGTCTAAGATCGATAGAGCACCACTGAAGCTGCAGCAGAAATTGGAAGCTTTGAGGTCTTACGTTTTACCCTGGTGGTTCCATGGGTTGGTGCTCGGAAAACCCAACCCGGTTGAGCTCTGTCGAGTGGATGTGGGTATAAGGGGTTTTGTACACAAATGGTTGCATCTCTCACTGGATTCCTGTAATGCGTTTATTTATGCTGGTCGGAGGAATGGTGGGACTGGAATTCCTTCGTTCGCCTCAAATATACTCTTTCTTAGGGCCAAACGGTTAGGGTTCGCTGGTTGCATATTGGGAGAGAGGGGAGCGACGCGGGAGGTGAGACAAGGGCTTGGTGGGGGGTTGATGCCACCTGAAAATGTCCTGGATGTGAACGTGACATGTATGAATGAGCTGTATGCATGGGTTGACTGTAAGGATTTGATTGAATGTAGAAAGGCGACTGCTTCTACTGCATGGATGAGTTCAAGAGCGGCGGAATTTGCTTTCTCGAGGATTGTGGGAGGGGCAATCTCTACCAGGATGGGGACACGGGATGTCCTCCCCGGGGGTCAGCCAGAGCGGAGGAGGAATGCCACTCGCCGATCTGATTGTGACTCCCTGGAGACGATGGCCCACATCATGAGCATCTGCCCTTATACTCGCAGGCTAAGGATATACCGGCAGAACGAGATAGTGATATTTGTAAGGTGGGGTTTCATCATGAGAGGGTGGCGCACATGGCATGAAAATGTTTTTATTATCCCACAGGGTCAATTTAGGCCAGACTTGGTCGTGGCGTATGAAGGCAAGGCCGCTATTATTGATGTGCACGTGGTCACTGCGGCGGGACCCTTGGAAGACAGCTTCTTTAGGAAGAAAAGCAAATATGATCAGCTGGAGCTCAAGATGGCTGTTGCCAAGCTCGCTGATGTGGAGCCAGGCTTGGTGAGGGTTCTGCCGGTAACCCTGTCTTACAAAAGCGTTTGGTGCAAGAAGAGTGCAGATGGGCTGCGAGAGCTGGGAGTGAGTCAGGCTACACTGGAGTGGATCACCATCAAAGTGCTCAGTGGAACCTGGTTCGTGTGGGCCAAGTTCAGTACCTTTCCACGAGGCTTCAGGGCCGCTGGCAGACCAAGAGTAGGCGTAGGATAGGCTCTTCAAGTATGGTGGAAGTGTCCCAAATCTATGGTGTGCTCATTTCAGGACAAACTGTGGAGCGACGCTTTATTTACTATTTATTTAAGTATGTTTTGTTATTTTTTTTAATTTTATTATTAAGAGGTATTTTTATATATATTATATTTCTATATGTTTTATATTTCTGTTGATAGTTTTAGTTTTAAGTAGGTTGTATTTCTAGGAGTAATGTTTTGTCTTTTTTTTTTTTTTATATATTTTTATGAGTATAATTATGGTCATGATGTATTATTTTTAAACAACTATGTATGAGGCTTTTTTTTTTGTTGTTGTTCTCTTCTGTTTTATTTATTTTCTTTATATTTATTTTTTTGTTTGAGATACGTGTTAGGTTAAGGCAAAGAACTCCTTTTTTCGGTCCTAGCACCTTTTTTATAATGTCCTTTAGGGACATCCAAGGGGTTAGGGACCGGACCCCCTTATTATTGTAATTGTGTATTTTATAAAGTATTATAGGTTGGGGGAATTATGTTATTGTTATTAGTATTTTATTATTCTATTTTGTGAAATGTATTTAAAACCCAAATAAACAAGTAAAAATATGGTGGTCAAGTTGAAAGACATTTCTTGGTTTTAATAAAATCCATTTTCAACCAAATGCATGCTTTCCATTTTAAAGCCTCAACATTTATAATATATGTTCATTCGTAAAATGCAGGATTCTCCTTCAATAAAATTTGAAAAACGTTAGCTGTTTCTTCAGTCCTGGCCGACTACAGTAGAGGGAAGATCCTTCCCCATCCTGTTCTATAATACACATTTCTTTCAAAGCTATTTCTCCTGCACCTAGAACTACTTAAATATCTGTTCTATCAGAGTCAGAGTCAGTTTTTGTTTTACTGACTAGAATATAGTATGGGGAGTGAGAAATTTGTTTTCCAGATCAAATAAATTTGTTTTTCCACATGTCCGGCATTTTCCCATTATTTTAACCCAAAATCATTTTTTAATTTGTTCAGAATTATGGTAAAATTCATAAAAAAAAAAAATAAAAAAAAATGTAATTTAAGGTGAAAATAAGAAACAATGGTGATTACAGGAATACTACTAGTTTTAGGTGAAAGTCAAGCAAAAATGGGGAATATGAAAAAAAAAAAATCACATTCATGGGTTTGAATTAGGCAAAAATTATAATTAATAGGTGAATATGACTTTATTCATTCACATTATTGTACATGTGGTTTTATTCAAAATTATTTTCATGAGGAAAAAAAATGACCATTTCTGCCTACAATAATAGATTATTTACTAAAAGGAAATCATCCCCCCCCCAAAAAAAAGGTAATAATTGATGTTTAAACTTCAGTTAAAAAAACATTAATTAAAATTAATCTAGTATTATACTAGAAAAAATAAAATTTGCATGCGAACCGTGATATTATTTGTACTGATTGTTAAATAAAATGACCTCCATTTTCTGGGAGGGGGGGCTCACATATTTTAGCAGATTTCCCTTAAGGGAAATCAGCTATTGAGGTCATACTCATGACACAATTTTCAAAATATTTCTTCAAATGTCCATCAATCCTACCTAGGAAATGATGAAAATGAGGTACGTTCAAAACTGTGTATGTATATATATTTGTCTGTTACCGCTCTAGTAGTCGCAATTATTATTTAATAGTTACCAAACTCAATATTTAGTCGTTTTATGTAAAAAGAAAGATCATGTTCGTTATCAGACCAGAGGGAGGGGCGGGGGTTTAGAGGGGAGGAATTTCAAAATATCTGTTACTATACGTCGGATTGAAAAATTGTATAGAAACAATCTTACTGCAAATTAAATTTACTATAAATATTCTTTTATACATATGTTTCGTATAATGATTATTAACCGAGATATTTGGGTTTTATAGTTTTACGCTTTCAGTAAACCCCCATTCCTACTAGTGTCATATTAATGAGCTGTTATATCATAAACCATTTCATTACAAGGCTAAATACCAAATATTGTTTTCAACAAAGCTTTATTATATGAAATACAAACAAATATGGGGGTCTGTTGACCCCCCCCCCCCCTTTTTTCTTGGATTACTAAAATCTGAGTGATTGAAATAGAAATTACTTTGATTCATTTAAAATTACTCCACTAGCTATAGTAAATAGTTGGTATTTATTCCCTTAACATTTCTGGTGGTGTTACCAGTTTGTAGATTTATCTGGTGTAAACCTGTCCGTGGGAAATCTGCTTAGATTATGCAGCCCCTGTGTGACGAACTTTATTAATCATTTTCCTTGGGAGGCAAAGGTTCTAAAACATCAACATTTCTTACAAGAGGATAGGTTGAGGAGGAAGGGGTACCTACTTAAATTGTTAAAAAATCATTTAAATTTAATTGATTTTTAAAAAAAAAATTACTTATTTTTTTATTGCTTTAAATAATAAAAACATATAACAATAATATTAAATGTCAGTCACAAAGGTTCGGCATAAATTAAGCAGATTTCCCACATTCTGGTATGTTATACTACTGATAACGATATATTCTCTATTTTTCTAAACTAACTATTCTAAATCCCCCCTCCCACTGATTTGATTTCAGTCATTAACAAACTTGGTTTTTAGTTTAACATAAAACATCTAAATATCAAATTTGGTAACGATCAAACAAAAATTGGCATCACTAAAGTGTTAACAGACATTTAAGTAAAATGTATGTAAAACAGTAGGAAATTGTTACTCACTGGACATAGTCACTTTTTCTTAAGTGAAGTAAAGTGACTGCATTTTTTCTTTATTGGGAGTCATGATGAATAATGAGAGCAATTCCAGTGCTTCTAAAAACTTATCAACTAGACCCAGAAATGGATTTCACAAGGCCAGAGCCTGGACCATTATATATATCCATGCTCATCTCTTCCCAATCGGAATTAAATGATCTTGCCAAAAATTTAGAGTTGTCTAAGATTTAAGCTCTACTTCTTAAATCTCAATTTCAGCAGAGGCATTCCTTATGGAAGTATCTTCTCAAAGGACCAGACATACAATCCTGAAGTACATTTTTTGGAAATCAGCTCATGTTCTTGCTATCTTTGGGTATCAAATGAACTGCTGAAACAGTTTGTGATTGCATAATAAAGGTGATGCATTTAAGTTTTTGGTTACTGAATTTCCTTGTCTTACTGAGTCTAAAATCAAGGAAAGAGTTTTCTTGAACCCTTACATTAGACATCTTTCCTGTCGGTAAGGGTTGGAGATCATTTTACATAAGAATCAGCAGAAATAATCTCAGGGCCAATTTTTATGTCTACCAGTGTTTTAAAATAGTATAACAAATTAAAACCCTTGTTATGAAGAGTGCAAGTTAGGAGCTATTTTGTTTTGAGTTAGAGGTTTTTGTAATTTTAAAAACAAAGTAAAAAACATTTTTATATGGTATGGAAGATGGTTAATTTGTAAACTAAAAATGAAATTGGATCTTTGTGTTTTTAACTATATTTATTATGGATATTTTTAGCCAGGTTGAAAAATGATTGAAACTTCATAAGTTTTGATGTCTAAAATTACTATTTTATTACTTGATTGCTCTCTTTCCAAATTTTTCATGCAACATTGATTTCTTTTGAAAACTCTTAACTTTAACTTCCAGTACAATAATTTTTTTTTGTTTTGTTTTATTTATATCCTAACACTCCTAACTAGTTTAGCATAAAATATGTTTTTTGCCATATCAGAGGAGTCCAAGTAGTTGGATTTGCTTAAATTACAATTGGCTTTATGTATGACCTCAACAAGGCTTTACATATTCCACTGAATTGACTGATTATACTCCAAAATCCTCCTTATTGATACTCATTTCTAAATGAGTTAAATAAGAAATTGGAACTACCAATATTTATATTCTCTTAGAGTTGTGGTCAGGATATATTATGAGCTTTGATCTATTCTCACCTCATAACTTGTTAGTCATTTTATAAAGAGTATTCATAAGTAGAATTTTCATTTCTAGAAAAGATCACCTCCAATCACAAATCACACAATGTGAGTATGCATTTGTAAAATCAAGACTTGCTGCTTCAATGGTTTCTTCTGAGTTAGATAAATACAACATTATTGCTAAGCAAATAAATGATACTATGGCTGCTATACATAAAGAAATCCAAGAAGCCAAAGAAGAATTCAAAGAAGCTAAATTGATAAGGAAGAACAGATTGGAATATGAGGCTTTAGCACGTGTTATAAATGAGCAGCCTGATAGGAAGGAGACAAATGAAAAGCTGACAAATATAAAGAAAGAACTTCATTCTCTCGAGGTAAAGCTACAATAATATTTTTTTCCCCTACCTTTCAGCTTACTGGCTCAAATTTTAAAATATATATATATATATATATATATATATATATATATATATATATATATATATATATATATATATTATCAAATATATTTATATAGCAGAGTTTCCTTAAGAGAAATTAGTTATTGAAGTTTTACTCAAATTTCTTCCAATGTCTATCAATACTACTCAAGAGATTACAAGAAGTCCGTCACGCAGGGGCTGCGTAAACTAAGCAGATTTCCCACGTGAAGTTTTACAATAGAGAAATCTGCCTAATAATAACAGTAGTAATAAGGAATCCTAAACCTACTACTAAACCTATTCACGAGGGACGAATAGTTACGGAAACGGCCGCACTAGCTCTCGGCAGAAAGTCCCGAACATAGCCGACCACATGCACAATACAAATGCAAATATCTCGGTTAATATTCAAGATACAGAATACATGTATAGAACAATATTTATAGTAAATTTAATATGTAATAAGATTGATCCTATACAATTTTTCGATCGACGCATAATAACGGAGATATTTCGATTTTTCAAAAATCCCCCCTCCCACTGTTCCAATTTCAACCATTAACGAACTTGATCTTTCTTTTTAAATAAAACGCTTAAATATGAAGTTCAGTAACGATCAAACAAAAATTGCGATCGCTAGAGCGTTAACAGACAAATATATATATATATATATATATATTTTTTGAACGGACCTCATTTTTGTCATCTCCTGGGTAGGATCGATGGACATTTAAGGAAATTTTTCAAAACTCGCGTCATGAGTACGACCTCAAGAGCTGATTTCCCTTGAGGGAAATCTGCTAAAATGAGGTCTGTTCGAAACTGTCCTTTCACACACACACAGGGTAAATCTGCAAGATTCCCATCACCACAAAAACACTATATTTTTGAAAGGACCTCATTTTTTCATCATCTGGGTAGAATTAATACAGGATTATATTTTAAAATTATTTTTCAAAAACCGCTTTGTGACATCAACCTCAATAACTTACGGGGTGTGGCTATTAAATAACGAGACTGACGCTGTAAAACATTTTATTTTTATTTCATACATTTTACTTATTATCACCTTCAATATACACCCCTCCTTTATCCCTACAACGCTCCATGCAAACCTTCCATTGCTCGAAACAGTGCTGGAAGTCTTTTTCCGTCAGCTCCTTCAGGACGCATGCCGATTTCTCTTTCACAGCTTCAACAGACTCAAATCTTGTTCCTTTTAATGCAGATTTCACCTTAGGAAACAGATAGAAGTCGCACGGCGCAAAATCCGGCGAATAAGGCGGATGGTCTAACACTGGGATGCTGAATTTGGCTAGAAATCTCTTAACAGACAATGCGGAATGAGCCGGCGCATTGTCTTGGTAGAGAACCCATGACTTGTTCTTCCACAATTCAGGTGGTTTTTTCCTTATTCTTTCGCGGAGTTCAGCAAGAACGTGAAGGTAGTAATGTTGATTAATCATTTGACCTTCAGGAACCCAGTGAAGGTTCACAATCCCATGAATATCGAAAAAAACAATCAACATTGCTTTGAATTTTGATTTGCTCATTCAAGCTTTTTTGGCTCTCGGTGAAGATGGGCTCTTCCAGTGCATGGATTGGCGCTTTGTTTCAGGATCATACATAAAAAACCATGATTCGTCACATGTTATTATCCTTTCCAGTAAGTTTGGGTCATTTTCAATGGCATTCAAAGTGTCAGTACAAACATTTTTGCGAGCTTCCAGTTGTTCAAATGTGAGAATTTTAGGCACCATTTTGGCACACACTTTTTGCATGTTAAAATTGATATGTAATATTTGCCGTATGGATTCTTTATCAATTCGTACAGTTTTAGCAATCGCACGAATACTTAACCGACGGTCAGATCGAATCAGATTACCGATTTTTTCGATATTGTCATCCATTTTCGACGTGGAAGGGCGACCCGGGCGTGAATCATCTTGAACGTCTTCTCGGCCATCTTGAAAACGCTTAAACCACTCAAAAACACGTGCACGCGATAAACATTCATTGCCATACACTTCTTTCAATAAATTATAAGTTTCAGTAGCGGTTTTTCCAAGTTTCACATGAAATTTCACAACAATTCGTTGCTCTACTGTTACACTTAACATTTTTCCGGCGAAACAAAAAAATAACTCTAATGCAAACGAAGGCTACGGCTGTACTGATTTGTTTACAGAAGCGAGAGGCACTATATTAGAAAGAGGAAGCTTCACAATAACAGCTGATAGTTGCTGGCGTTTGGCGCATGCGCACTTCTTCTGTAGCAGCGTCAGTCTCGTTATTTAATAGCCACACCCTGTATTTCCTTGAGAGGAATCTGCAACATTCCCACCAACACAGACACTTCATGCTTGCTGCTCATCCCCATTTTTTCACACACCCATACAATTATTTATATTGCATGCGCGTGCATACCCTAATATATATATATATATATATATATATATATATATATATATATATATATATATATATACGTTTTACATTAGGCTGGCCTTTTGGTTTTCAATTTTCAAAAAGTTTCAAGAGGTTATGATCCCCTCTGTTTTTTTTATAAATAAAATTGCATTACCTGAAAAATAAATTTGTATTGGGCTAGATATTTTGGAAAACCTTAATTTAAGTTTTCCTATGTTCATTTCATTGTACAAAGTAAAGGAATTATTGTAAATGCCAAAAAATAATGTTTTCAGATTTCAATGAAATTATCCATTTTGATTAATTTTAGTGCAACAACTTAAGAATGACACGCCTTAGAATGTTTAAATTCCATAAGTAGGATTGTTGTAATTTCTAGTTCTGCATCTCTTTTGATCAAAATTGACTGATGTGGGAGGGGGGGGGGGAGGAGTTAAGAGAAAGATGAAAGTAGAAAATTTGCCCATACCTGTAAAGACATACAAACAATTTCTACAGACCTTAATTTATTATGAAACTTCATTATTTAAGTTCTTCAGAACTATTATTAGGTATTAAATATATGTCTATATATATATATATATATATATATATATATATATATATATATATATATATATATACTAGCCAAGGTACCCGGCTTCGCTCGGGAAATAATTTGAGACGGAAATATTCTATTTTGTTATTGGCAATGCTTCGACGTCTACAACTGCTCTTCCCGCCTGGGCTCATTTCTTCCCGTAAGGCTCCGTTGGGCGACTTATGGAAAATAAAATTTTAGATTTGAAGAATAAATGAAAATAAGTCTCTAATCATTCCCTCTCCACTGTTTGACACACAGTGAATAATAAAAATAGTCTGGACATAATCAATATAATAATAAATGACATAATCATGGATAGGATTTATTATTATTAAATATCATCTATAATGTACGTATTTTCTGTATACAATGTAGCTAATATATCCGACGATGCCCAGGAAATCATAGTTGACTGAATAATGATGGTATTTTTATAAAATATCACTGAAAAACCAATAAGAATCACAAAATCGCGAATTTTTATTTCAGGCTTCCCTTATAACCCCAATCCCGTTCTAACCTAAATATTTTAATATAGCTTATAATGATGGAAGAATTAATGCTAATCGACATACCGAGTTTTGTTAAGTTCGGTTCAATCGTTAGCGCCTAATAAAATAGTGGACTCCCGCTTTAGTTTATAGTGTATATCTCGTTTATACTTTCTTAAAATACAAAAATGAATATCACAACAGTTACTCTAAATAACAAAATAAACAACTATTGTTCTGTGCATATTTGCTGAAAAAGCAATAGGAAACGAAATATCGCTATTTTTAATTGCATGCCTCCCTTATAACCCCCACTCCTGCCCGTCCCTAGAAATGTTAGTATGGCTTATTATAAGGAAGGCGTTAGTACTAATTCACATACCGAGTTTGGTTTAGTTCGGTTGAGTCTTTTGTGCCAAATAAAATTGTGGACTCCCGCTATAGTTTTTAGCGTATAACGCATTTATACTTCCGTATACGGCAAAAGTGCATATAACAAAAGTTACTCTAAATTACAAAATAAACAACTTTTGTCATGTGCATATTTGCTGAAAAAGCAATAGGAAACGAAATATTGCTATTTTTAATTTCAGGCCTCTCTTATAACCCCCACTCCTGTTCGTCTTAGAGAATATTAATATAGCCTAAAGTCTAAGTTGGGCTAGTAGTAATATACATACCAAGTTTCATAAAATTCGGTTTAGCCGTTTATGCGTGAAAAGGTAACAAACAAACAAACAAATAAACAAACAAACAAACAAACAGACACCAAAGAAACAAAATGCAGTTATGGTGTCTATGACATGTGAAACGAAAAGTTATCGTGAAATTTCGCGAAAAAATCAATGTACAGACAGAGGTTACAATTTTATATATATATATATATATATATATATATATATATATATATATATACTAGCTCAGATACCCGGCTTCGCTCGGGAATTCATTTGAGGCTGAATGGTGATGGTATATTTTTGGCAAGGCTTTACTTTGCACAATATTTTGACATTTACCCGTTCCAGTGTTTAGGGTTAATACCCGTTGTTGGCAGTTGTTAATAATAAAATTATTTTTTTATGTAAGACTTCACTGTCCTGCATATTGTCATATTTCCCGTCTCCTGTGCATTATGCATAGATTTGAATTATTAAGGAGAAAATATTGACATACATTTGAATTAATTTTTTCAGGTGAAGTACCTGGTAGTTCATATTGAAAAGAAGTGTTGAGCAAATTTCTCTAAATAACAAAATAAACAACTTTTGTTATGTGCATATTAGCCGAAACCCCAATAGGAAATCATTATTATTAATTTCAGGCCTCCCTTATAACCCCTACTCTTGCCCGTCCCTAGAGATGTTAGTATGGCTTATTATAAGGAAGGCGTTAGTGCCAATACACATACTGAGTGTTTTATTTAGTTCGGTTGAGTCTTTTGTGCCAAATAAAATTGTTGTCTCCCGCTATAATTTTTAGCGTATAACGCCTTTATACTTCGGTATACGATGATAGTGTTTATAAAAGAAGAGTTTCTCTAAATAACAAAATAAACAACTTTTGTTATGTGCATATTTGCCGAAAATGCAATAGGAAACGAAATATCACTATTTTTAATTTCAGACCTCCCTTATAACCCCCACTCCTGCCCGTCCCTAGAAATGTCAGAATGGCTTATTATAAGGAAGACGTTAGTGCTAATTCACATACCGAGTTTGGTTTAGTTCGGTTGAGTCTTTTGTGCCAAATAAAATTGTTGACTTCTGCTATCACTTTTTGGCGTATAACGCTTTTATAATTAGGTATACGACAAAAGTGTATATGACAAAAGTTTCTCTAAATAACAAAATAAACAACTTTTGTTATGTGCATATTTGCCAAAACCCCAATGGGAAACGAAATATCACTATTTTTAATTTCAGGCCTCCCTTATAACCCCCACTCCTGCCCGTCCCTAGAAATGTTAGAATGGCTTATTATAAGAAAGACGTTAGTTCTAATTCACATACCGAGTTTTATTTATTTCGGTTGAGTCTTTTGTGCCAAATAAAATTGTTGACTCCCGCTATAATTTTTAGCGTATAACGCCTTTATACTTCGGTATACGACAAAAGTGTATATAACAAAAGTTACTCTAAATAACAAATTAAACAACGTTTGTTATGTGCATGATTGCCGAAAAACCAATAGGAGACGAAATATCGCTATTTTTAATTTCAGGCCTCCCTTATAACCCCCACTCCTGTTGGTCTCAGAGAATATTAACATAGCCTAAAGTCTAAGTTGGGTTAGTAGTAATATACATACCAAGTTTCATAAAATTCGGTTCAGCCGTTTATGCGTGAAAAGGTAACAAACAAACAAACAAACATACACGAAAGAAACAAAATGCAGTTATGGTGTCTATGACATGTGAAACGAAAAGTTATCGTGAAATTTCGCGAAAAAAATCAATGTACAGACAGAGGTTACAATTTTATATATATATATATATATATATATATATATATATATATATATATCTATATATAAAATTGTAACCTCTGTCTGTACATTGATTTTTTTCGCGAAATTTCACGATAACTTTTCGTTTCACATGTCATAGACACCATAACTACATTTTGTTTCTTTCGTGTCTGTTTGTTTGTTTATTTGTTTGTTTGTTTGTTACCTTTTCACGCATAAACGGCTGAACCGAATTTTATGAAATTTGGTATGTATATTACTACTAGCCCAACTTAGACTTTAGGCTATATTAATATTCTCTAAGACGAACAGGAGTGGGGGTTATAAGGGAGGCCTGAAATTAAAAATAGCGATATTTCGTTTCCTATTGCTTTTTCAACAAATATGCACATAACAAAAGTTGTTTATTTTGTTATTTAGAGTAACGTTTGTTATATGCACTTTTGCCGTATACGGAAGTATAAATGAGTTATACGCTAAAAACTATAGTGGGAGTCCACAATTTTATTTGGCACAAAAGACTCAACCGAACTAAACGAAACTCGCTATATGAATTAATACTAACGGTTTCCTTATTATAAGCCATACTAATATTTCTAGGGACGGGCAGGAGTGGGGGTTATAAGGGAGGCCTGAAATTAAAAATAGCGATATTTTGTTTCCTATTGCTTTTTCAGCATATATGCACATAACAAAAGATGTTTATTTTGTTATTTAGAGTAACTTTTGTTATATACACTTTTTTCGTATACCGAATTATAAACGAGATATACGCTAAAACCTATAGCGGAAGTGAACAATTTTATTTGGGACAAAAGACCCAACCGAAATAAATAAAACTCGGTATATGTATTAGCACTAACGCTTTCATTATAACAAGCCATACCAACATTTCTAGGGACGGGCAGGAGTGGGGGTTATAAGGGAAGCCAGAAATTAAAAATAGCGATACTTAGTTTCTTATTGGTTTTTCGGCAAACATGAACATAGTAAAAGTTGTTTATTTTGTTATTTAGAGAAATTTGCTCAAAACTTCTTTTCAATATGAACTACCAGGTACCTCACCTGAAAAAATTAATTCAAATGTATGTCAATATTTTCTCAAAATAATAATTCAAATCTATGCATAATGCACAGGAGACGGGAAATATGACAATATGCAGGACAGTGAAGTCTTACATAAAAAAATAATTTTATTATTAACAAATGCCAACAACGGGTATTAACCCTAAACACTGGAACGGGTAAATGTCAAAATATTGTGCAAAGTAAAGCCTTGCCAAAAATATACCATCACCATTCAGCCTCAAATGAATTCCCGAGCGAAGCCGGGTATCTGAGCTAGTATATATATAAATATATATATATATATATATATATATATATATATATATATATATATATATATATATATATATTTTACAAATAATATTTGTAATGACATTTTCTTTTTTATTTGGCTTAAGTGTTTCATATTCTATCTTTTTATCAAACTCTACTACTTGAGATATATTTTGGTTTTAGGAAAGACTGGAATATTTAGAGGCCAAACTAGATTTACGGCGAAAACAGTTTCATGTACTATTTACATCTTTACATCAACTACAGTCAATTTTAGATGTGGATGAAACTTTTTGTAATGAAGGTCTTGAAATAATAGACGAAGATGATGTGTCAGCACTTATTAACAGATGTATATCAGAATCTTCAGAAGAACATGTTGAAACTGAACATGATTCATGAAAGATTATTATAGTAAGAAAAAAGTATAAATTTACAAATTATAATTTGTACTTAATTTAGGAATTAATAAAAAGACAGACTTTGTAAAAATTATTTATTTTGTAAAGATATAAGTTAAAGAAATAGTTGTAATTGTATTGACTACCTTATTAAATTTCTTAATTGGATTTTACTGGTTTTTGGAACATGCCTTATCGTCAAAGAAATTCGGGTACTTCTCTTTAATGAATCTTTTAAGCGTGATTGAGTACTTTTCAAATTTTTTATGTTCTCATCCAAATTATCTTCAGTCTTTTCCCTTATTGTGTGCTTGTAGTCTGTATACATCATATCTTTAACAATAATTAAACTCCTCCTTTCAAGAAGTACAGATATGTACTTCTCAGATTTATCTTTATCCTATAACAAAAATGATTTCAATAAATAAACACTTAAAAACTGAAGAATCTCAGACTGGATATGAAAAAAAAAATGTTAGTGCTTTTTATTTTAAATCAAAATATATTTTTCTGTAGAAAATTTAAGGAATCCTATCTACATGTTAGAATATTTATTGTACTTAGGTTTTTAATTTCTAGGGCGTAGTTTACTTTTAACTGGACTTATCATTTCATAATGGACTCAAATCCCTTACCAGAAGAGAAAATCTCAGTATCAAATCAAAACTGATTGTGGGGTACTTCATTATTAAGGTGTGGACAAAATTGAGAGGAATTTGAGTGACAAAGACATGCATTTTAACTACCAGTTTCGTAATAGTTGCTTTGAGCAGGTGAAGGAAAGCTTAAGCGAAGAAGGAGAGTAAGCCAATCTTTTTTCCATTGGACACAATAAAGTTTCTAAATGGAGAGATGTTCTACCTAGAGTAGGTAGGACACAAAACTAGACAAAAGAATATAATCAAAGTGTCTCATCCCTACAAATTCAAAAGAATGTTCTAACAGAGAGAAAATAATTTTTTTAACTGTTGGAATTATTATGATTGACTATATAGTCTCTCAAACAAACAAATACATAGAACATATAAAAACAAAGTACCAATGTACAAGGAATTGTAAATCTACTACGAAATAATGGGCTCTATAACCTTGTTAATTAAAACTGAAGATTTAGAGGGTGATGTTCTTTGATATAACAAACAACATCAAAACCTGTCAGGAACAGAATAAAAATATTAGTTCTATGTCAATTCAAAACATTTTATACTGATCGAATCTGCCTAGACAATTTTGTCAAGAGATAATTGAGGGCTAATGAATGATCACATTGGAATGTTACCACTGACAGTTGGTATACAAGCTGTGAATTAGGATAGGAAAAGAACTTTTGGAGAAAAACTTACCAGTGTCAGTACATTACGTAAAAATAAAAAGGAGATCCTGTCCAAATCTTCAGCTTTAAAACCTCTGGGATTTTAATCTCAGATTCCAAAAAAATAAATAAAACCTTAAGACTCATTTTCAATTAAAAGAAAACAATCTGTCTGTTAGAGCTTTTAAGCTCAGATTTAAAAAAAAAAAAAATAAAACCTTACTCATTTTCAATTAACACTTTCGCTGCGGATGCCCGAATCGAAAATCACTTCCAAAAAACGATTTTTTTTTGTTTTGTTTTCTGTTTTAAAGTTGTTCAAACTAAGTAAAAACCTATTTGTGGTAATTTTTATGCATTTTTAACAACGATAATCGTATTTTTTTTAACCTCGCAACGTGTGCGGACATTGCATACGTTGCATAGGGAGGAAAAAATACGATTATTAGGTTACAAATGCATATAAAGTAAACATAATAATGGAATAGATCTATATGAAAATCATATTGATCCAAAATGAACTTATATAGCTGAAAATACACCACCTGAACAGAAACTTTCGTTTAGTAATGGGAAATTTCTTTATTTCGTAATTGGTAATGAAATCATAAATCGGACCTGTCAATACCGCCCATATATTTATTATAATTAATAATTGCCTCGGGCTTCTCGACGGTCTTCCCCCTGCTCGTGACCGCCTTTATCTGGGCATCAAACTCCGATGAAATAATAATGACATCTCGTTTGTGGCGCCATTTGAAAACGGACACACCCTTAACAGTAAATTTCTCTTTTATCTCTCCTTTTTTGAGCTTAGCCCCCACTATATCAGCTGGGTTGCCCTTCCGAGTCTTTCTCAGAGTACCAGTAAGATAGGTACCCTGATCCAGAAGCTCGTGGGCCATGGGGACAGACGTATAAAAGTTGTCAGCATAAATGGCATGGCCGTGGCCGAGATAGTCATCAACCAAATGTCTGACAACTTTATACAAGTGTCCTTTCCCTCCAACTTGTGGATCCCTTGGCCCAGAGTAGACTAACGTCTTCAGCACAAGACCGTCAGGTTGAGTCAACATATAAATCTTTATTCCATATTTGTGGCTCTTATTAGCGATATACTGGCGAAAGAATAGCCTACCCCTCCAAAGCATCATGGACTCGTCCAAACTTAACTCTTTGAAAGGGGTAGTATATCTCTTTCATCCTCTCAACAAAAAAATTTAACAGAGGCCGAATTTTATACAACGGATCATGCTCAACGTTCAGGTCTTGTGGTTCTGTGACGAAGTGCAGGCTTCTCAGTATACGGGGAAACGTGTCTCGTGACATCATTGAAGGGAAAGCAGGGGTACTATAGGGGAATATGGACCTCCAATAATGAATGAGCCTCTGATGGAGAGACAAGTTGGCCCATAAAAAATAATAACCCCAAAAATTTTTGAAACTGCAAACGACTTGGCCAGACGGTGGTCAGAACACTACTGAATGCTTGTGAGTGTGGAGGTTCTCCCCACTCCAAGGGCGGGGCGACGCTCCTCGCAACGTATGCGAGGCCCGCACCAGGGAGTGACTCAGGACCTCGCATATGCTGCGAGGCTCCGGAGTGAAGGTGTTAAAAGAAATCAATCTGTTATTCTACTCTATAATGTATAATACTATCGATATCAACCCCAATTCCATGAAGCTGCTAATGATAATTGCCAATAATGAACCAGAGTTGACTTGGTGGACATAAAAATAATGGCGTACTAGATTTCAAAAATCATGAGATTGCCTATGGTATTTTTCTACCATATATGTTGATATCTTGAGTCAATAATAAAAGTTCTATCAAAGGCTGTGTAAACTAATCGGATTTTCCTCAGTCTGTAATGACACACTGGTCATCTCATTTCACCCAAGTTCACCATCTATTTCTATTTCTCTTGTGTGTTGTTTACAGAAATTGAAATGTATGCTGGATTAGAAATTTATAGTGACTCACTTAAAGTAAAACGTCTGTCATGCAGGGGCTGTATAAACTGATTTCCCACCTTGAATGTTGCAGCAACTCTATAATAAATGTCAAATGCCTGCCCTGGATTTGATGCAACTCATGAATTAAGAGTGTCATCATAACAGCCCTGGGAGTGGAGTGAAAAAAACAATGAACAGGGGGTTGGATTTTGAGACTGTTGTGTGGTGGCAAGGTCAGCAGGTGCATATGGTGACATTGCAAAAAAAGTCCGTCACGCAGGAGCTAACCTAAGCAGATTTTCCACGTGAAGTTTTACAATAGAGAAATCTGCCTAATAACGACAGTAGTAGTAAGGAATCTCTAAATCCTATTCACGAGGGACGAACAGTTACGGAAACGGCCGTCCTAGCTCTCGGCGGAAAGTCACGAACATAGCCGACTCCTGCCTACCACACACACAATACAAATGTAAATATCTCGATTAATATTCAAGATACAGAATAAATGTATAGAACATTATTTATAGCGAATTTAATTTGCAATAAGATTAATTCTATACAATGTTTGAATCCGACACAAAATAACGGAGATATTTAGAATTTTAAAAAATCCCCCCTCTAAACCCCCCCCCCTCCCACTGGTCCAAATTCAGCCATTAATGAACTTGATCTGTCTTCTTACATAAAACGATTAAATTCAGAGTTTGGAACGATCAAACAAAAATTGCGACCGCTAGAGTGAGACAAATATATATATTTATATAATTTTGAACGGACCTCATTTTCATCATCTCCTGGTCGATGGATTTTTGAAGACATTTTTCGAAACTCGCATCATGAGTACGACCTCAATAGCTGATTTTCCTTAAGGGAAATCTGCTAATAACAGCTTCAAGGCTACGAGAAACATAGTTTCCCAGTGCACAACATTTACTGCTCTGCTGACACCTTGGCAACTTTTCTTTTTCTGGTAGGTGCAACATGTGAAAAAGCCTGCTTGGTATGGTTTGAACCCCTTTCATCCTTATTATAAATATAGCTAATAAGGTTATATTTTTTAAATGTAAAGATCAAAGTATTGAGACAACTGAATTTTATTAAAGTCCATTGCTCTGCTATTGGATGTTTTTCTAGGAACTGTCTGTTTATAAATTCTCTTGTGGAATTCCTTCCTGCTAGTTGTAATACCTTTGAGAATCTATGTTCTATTTTATTTCTTCGACATTTTAAACAGCGAAAATCTTAGAAATTTGAGAGTAAGGCCAAGAAAAAACATGATAAGAGTGCAACACAATGCCTGACTAACTCTTTCTCTGGGGAGCCAGTAATTCTTCTCCTAAACTGGCCAATTTTATCGCCTCCCCCTTTCTTAAGCCGATATCTTAAGTGTATGTTAATGGAATCCAATATTTTTCGAAGCTTGGTGGACTAAAATACCACTTCTATTGAATTCCGTGCCTTCTCTAACTGCTCCTCACTAGTCACTTTTCATTATATAGGTCCTGGAGGAAAAATTAAAATGTGAGTAATAGTAGATACATCTCTACCAAAACACTGAAACATAGTCCATACCAGTTTGAATGAGAGAAACCACAAATTTATTTTTTAAGTAATAAATAAAATAAACTGTAAAAGCAGGTACAAAGAAATTTAATTTATTATTTAAATTTAATGGGACACTTCTTGTGGTACGGGGATATATTCTCATGCCACTGCAGGGATTTATCTCATTTTTCATCTTTTGATTTGATCTCCTTTACGTTGTAAACAAAGTGATGCAAAACATCTCCCATAATAGTGAATCTTTGATGTAGAATCACTAATAATTTGTTTCTTCGTTGAGCGGAAAGCTACTTCATGCAGTGTTCGAAGTGATATATCCAAAGAAAAACAACAACAATACCAACAATAAACTTACCTCACTTCTAAAGAGGATTCAACAAGCCATCAGCTGTTGCTCTTAAATCTGATAATAAATGCAAGAAGTGTTTGCAAGGCTTTACCTCTACCTATCTTAATAGAATAGAACTTAATGAATTTTTAGTTTTTCTTGTAGTTACAATTTGCACATATTTAAATCTTATAGTTATTTCTCTGAAGCAGCATTTCTTCATTAGCGTGCCTCAAAATCTTTTCTGTAATGCCATCAATTTAAAAATGTTTAAAAACATCCTACAGCTCTTTCTCTGGGACAAGTGGCCTTGTATGCAATGTTTTTAGCCTTGGGTTTCCTTCCCTATTCTTCCCAAGAAGAATTACAAATAATATCGGCTCTCTGTCAACTTGACCAGGTTAGGTTTTATTTGAAGTTCTTACCATAAATCCCTAAACCAAAAGCCTCTTCTAACATAGTTTCTCTTTATTTTTCATTTTTTTGGCCCCTTCTATGTTTTGTATATTTTGCTGCAAATCATCGTTTATTTAAGCTTCGCATAGTAGGTTCTGTGCCATCATAGTCATCTATTTCTTAATGATATTTTCCACTTTGTCATCTTCTATTTCTTCACTCTCCAAGGTCATCTTCAACACTTCCTCTTGGCCTGTAAATGTTTCATAGGACATCAATATGGCGTAAGAATAATATCTACTAAATCCATGTTATTGCCACAGTAAGTAAAAGTCATGTACTTACTTTTAGAAAATATTATGCTGTCCAGGGCTGGTCCAACGAGTGTTGTTAATTATGTGGGGACTGCCTGAAGGATACTCCCACTACTGGGAGTATTTAAGAGTTCTGTGAAGCAAATGCCACAGGATAGCTTTCAATTCAAGGAATATACATAAAGTTTCTTGGAAATTTAAGATTAATTAATAATATTGTACCACGGCAGTGTTTGTTGGAAGTGAAGAATGTTTACTTGGAGAGAGAGAAAAAACGTCCAATTCTTCACAATTTGTTTATTTCAGCGCTAAGCGCTTTCAAAGACTAATGTCTCCATCTTCAGAGCTACTTGCATGCGCTCATTGGGAAAGACAGCAAGACTGGGAGTCGCTTGCTGTCTTTCCCAATGAGCGCATGCAAGTAGCTCTGAAGATGGAGACATTAGTCTTTGAAAGCGCTTAGCGCTGAAATAAACAAATTGTGAAGAATTGGACGTTTTTTCTCTCTCTCCAAATAATATTGTACATTTATGGAATGTATAGGTTAAGGTGCAGCATAAACAACTATTTGCATGCAATTGATAATTTGCCATCTTAATAGAGTAATTCAAATTCACTCGAGTAACTTTTACAATTTTGTTGTAACAAATAAAAACATAGTTAAAAAGAAATGAAAGGTGTTGTAAATAAAATAATAATAGTACCTCATCTGGTGAAACATTTTCTTGAAATTCTAGTACAGTATGAGAACCACAATTGATTGTAGCAATTGTAGGATAAAACAAAGGTCCATCTACATGAGGCTATAACAGAAATAGGTTAGACTTACTATTCTTTATGATTATTTAAATATTTTTTTCATGTTGCATTCCATTAACAAAGTAATTTGGGCTGAGGAGGAAATGATAACCAATATAATTGCACGTTATCCTTACTAAGACCAATAAAAGTATTTAAGAAAGAAGATCTTAAGGTCTCACTTAACTTTCTTTATTATTTTAAACAGGCAAACATTTCACCCTCTTGGGCATTTACAATGCTAAAGCATACAGGGTAAATTTACATTAGTAATTGTCTCATATATAAGGCATCTATAATTTTCCTAGAAAATAATAGTACTACCCAGAATTTTAATTTATTCTCCAAGTTGCTATAACATTAAAACATAACAGGAGAAAAAAAAATAAAAAATACTCTTAACCAATGTGGTAATTTGTCAACAATAGCTAATCTTAAAATCAGGTAGGTTCTATAACCCTATTTATAAAATTGTAACCTCTGTCTGTACATTGATTTTTTCCCAGAAATTTCACGATACTTTTTTGTTTCACATATCATAGACAAAATATCTGCAATTTGTTTCTTTGGTGTCTGTTTGTTTGTTACCTTTTCACACATAAACGGCTGAACCGAATTTTATGAAACTTGGTATGTATATTACTAGTAACCCAACTAAGACTTTAAGCTATAATAAGTATAAATGAGTTATACGCTAAAAACTATAGTGGGAGTCAACAATTTTATTTGCAACAAAAGACTCACCCAAACTAAACAAAACTCGGTCTGTAAATTAGCACTAACTCCCTCATGATAATAAACAGTACCAACATTTCTAAGAACAAACAGGAATGGGGGTTGTAAGGAAGGCCTGAAATTAAAAACAGCGATATTTCGTTTCCTACTGGTTTTTTTGCAAATATGCACAGGATAAAAGCTGTTCATTTTGTTATTTAGAGTAATTTTTGTTATTTCACTTTGGTCGTATAACAAATTATAAACGAGATATACACTAAAAACTAAAGCAGAAGCCAACAATTTTATTAGGCACTAACAATTGAACCGAACTTAATAAAACTCGATATGTAGCATTAATTCTTCCATGATTATAAGTTATATTAAAATTTTTAGGATCGAACGGGAGAGGGGGTTATAAGGGAACCCTGAAATAAAAATTAACGATATTTCATTTTTTATTTGTTTTAAGGCAAACGTGCACATAACAAAAGTTGTTTTTGTATTATTAAAATTAACTTTTGTTTTATACATTTTTTCGTATAACAATGTATGAAGCAAGTAATGTACGTAGAAATATTGGTATGCTCAGCAATTCTTTCCAATATGAACAACCAGGCACCTCACCTGGGTAAATTAATTCAAATCTATGTTAATATTTTATCCTTAATAATTCAAATTTATGTTATTTTTTTAACACCAGTAATAGATTGCACCAAGTAAAGTATATTGCCCTCGCCCTCTCTTCTCCCAAACATCAATTCATGGGAAACGCCAGTTTGCCCTAAGTGTATTTAATTAAAACATTTGAACAAACAGTTTTTAGTATTGTGAAGATAATGTAATTGGATTTGTCAATATAATTTAATATATTACAGGATTGAACTCTTGACGGGAAATATAAAAATATTGAGGACAGTGAAGCCTTACAAACAAATAATTTTATTATTAACAAATCCACAGCAACAGGGTTTATACCCGTAAACCCTAAAAAATGGGATGGGGAAATGTCAAAATATAGTGCAAAGTAAAGCCTTGCCAAAAAAAATCATTCAGCCTGAAATGAATTCCTGGGCGAAGCCGGGTAACTTAGCTAGTATATAGATATAAAACTGAAAATTAAAAAGTTATTGGTTATTTAAAATTTTACAGCCACAACAATTAAAATTACCCAGACTAATAAATATATACGAATCCCACAAAAACACGTTTACCTTTATAGCAGAGTTTTTTAATTTATTGAAAACCTGAACATAGTAGGTATTCAGGCTGTTTTGTAATTAACTAGATTATCCAGGCCTTTGGATATGTTCAGAGCTTCCAGAATTTCCCTCTTACCATACGTTGGTCCCTTGTACAAAATAGGAAAATTATAGATGCCTTAATGTATCAGAGACAAAAATTAATAATTTAAATTTACCCTATATGTTTTAGCATTGTAAATGCCCAGGGGGGTGAAACATTTGCCTGTTTAAAATAGTAGAGATAAGCAAGACCTTAAGATCTTTCTTTTTTGCCTTAAATAACCAATATATTTTTAATTTCATAAGAATGATTGAAAATTATAATATAATTTACTTTTAAATAAGATCTTGACATTAGATATTTGGCTCAACATATCTCATATAAATCAGGCATTTATAAATTACAGATAACACTATTGCTAAACACCCTCCTCAAGTCCAGGCATGAAGCAAGTTTGGAACATGCATGGTGCATATACCTGCGCTCATGCCTTTTAAAATGTGGTCGATTTAAGGAGAATTTTAGTGGAACAACACTTCTGTCAGTTCACCAGTGGTCAACTTGCTGTGCAAGTGATCGAATATAGTCAAAGTCATATCAAGGAGATGTCATATACTTGATAAACTCCTGCATCTCCAAAATAACCGTGAGACTAGCATGCTCTGGTAGTGAGCTCTTGACTAAATTTCTCCCTTGATGGGGATCGAACCTATTGCCTAATAGTACCTATTACTTTCAGTTTACTGAGGCTAGTGGTAGATGAATCCATATCTTAACCCATATGGCCTTCGGTATCCCCAAGATTTTACATATATACTAGCTAAGGTACCCGGCTTCGCTCGGGAAATCATTAGAGGTTGAATATTGAGGGTATTTTTATAGCAAGACATCAATGTGTACAATTATACTTCCTGTCTGGGCGTATTATTTTTCCATAAGGGTAACTGTGGGGATTTATAGAATAGAAAATTTAATTAAAAAGAGTAAATAAAAATGAGTTCCCAATCAATCCCTCTCTACTGTTTGACACACCATGAATAATTCAAATCATGATCATGGATAGCATTTATTATAATGAAATAGTATCTGTAATGTACATATTTTCTGTCAAACCCACTCCGAGCACACATAGTTTAGAAGTAGTCGGTTATAAGTAGAAAGAAATTCCAATAGAGCCAGCATTTAACAGGAAATAAGTTAATACAATTAACTGTGTGGGCGGGCATCCGTGAGTCTTTTCCTTTCGCTTGAGATTTATAACCTCACTAATACGAATTATATATAGAACTACCATTTAAGTCGAAAAACAACATTATTATGCTTATAACAAATAAACATTAATTAATACTAATACAATTGGTTACCCCCGCTATAGTTTTAGCGAATACCTTGCTTATACTTTGTTAAACGACAAATGTGCATACATCAAAAGTTATTCTAAATAACAAATAAAAACTTTCTGTAATGTGCTTGAGTTAGCAGGCTTTTAAAATAACCCCCCCCTCCCCCCGTGTCATCCACAGAAATGTTTACACAGCTTATTTTGTTGGAGGAGAGGATGCTAATTCACTTACCGAGTTTTGTTTAATTCGGTTGTTTTTTGCGCCCAATAAAATTGTTGACTTCCGCTATATGTTTTAGCGTATATCTCGTTTATACTTATGTATACAAAAAAGTATATATAACAAAAGCTACTTTAAATAACACAATAAGCAACGTATGTTACGTGCATCCGTTGAAAAATCAATGCGAAATGAAACATCGCTATTTTTAATTTCATGCCTCTCTTATAACCCCCATTCCCGTTTGAACCTATAAATTTTGATATAGCTTATAATTATGAATGAATTAATGCTAATTCACATATCTAGTTTTGTTAAATTCCGTTCAACCGTTAGTGCCCAATAAAATATTTGGCTCCAGCTTTAGTTTTTGGTGTATCTCTTGTTTATACTTTGTTGTAAAAAAAAAAGTGAATATACCAAAAGTTACACTAAATAACAGAATAAACAACTTTTGTTATATGCATATTTTCGGAAAAACCAATAGGAAACGAAATATCGCCATTTTTAAATTCATACCTCAATTACAACCCCCACTCCTGCCCGTCCCTATAAATGTTGGTATGGCTTGTTATAATGAAGGCGTTAGTGCTAATACACATACCGAGTTTCATTTAGTTCGGTTGAGTCTTTTGTGCCAAATAATATTGACTCCCGCTATAGTTATTAGCGTATAACTCATCACTTCAGAATACGACAAAAGTGTATATAACAAAAGTTACTCTAAATAACAAAATAAACAACTTTTGTTATGTGAATATTTGCCAAAACGAAACGAAATATCGCTATTTTTAATTTCAGGCCTTCCTTATAACCCCCACTCCGGTTCGTCTCAGAGGATATTAATATAGCCTAAAGTCTAAGTTGAGTTAGTAGTAATATACATACCAAGTTTCATGAAATTCGGTTCAGCCGTTTATGCGTGAAAAGGTAACAAACAAATAAACAAACAAACAGACACCAAAGAAACAAAATTCAGTTATGGTGTCTATGACATGTGAAATGAAAAGTTATCGTGAAATTTCGCGAAAAAAATCAATGTACAGACAGAGGTTACAATTTTATATATATATAAAATGCCCAGGTCCTCTTATTCAACCATAACTTACAAATGTCCCTTAAATTGTGAGATATCCTAAATCCTAATATGAAGGTATTATATTTGTGCCAAAATTATTATGTGTTAATAGTAACAATCACAGTGAATACCCTTGAAAAGATAAAAGAGTAAAATTGGTGAGTATATTAAACTAATAAAAATAAAGAATTTGCATACCATAATCCCTTGACCTGGTAAGTACTCATTAACTAAAACATGATTAGCTCTTAATTTTCCATCATCAAAAATGTTTAAGTCACTGACCTTATTTACAAAGTTTTTTAACCACTGAAATAAAAACAATAGAACATTAAATATTAGATAACTAAAAAATGGATTGCAACAATAATTTAACACCTTTGATAAATATTTTGAATCAATTGTATTTTATCCATCTATTTATAATGTAAATAAAAATATATAATATTGCAGAAGCCCACATATTATATTTGCATTTCTTTCCCAATGGTGAAAAGGAAAAACATAGGTAAAGGGCCTCTGACTTTTAAACATAAAATTCTTCATAATGAAGTTCATAGAACACTATAATAATTTTCAGGAGTGGCAATGAGGTACTTCATTTGATGAAGTATGCTATGTACAAACATGACTGTGAAGCACTATGAAGACCAAGGTGCCATTAAGTTTAAAATCAATATTAAAACTTTTATCATATTTTTTTTTTTATAGTTTACTTAATTATAATTGTATTCCAAATAGTAGAGATTATTATTTATAGAAAGAAAGTGTCCCAAATTTTTGGAATAATCTAATTAAGGTATTACATCTGGTAAAGGTTCGACAATCATGCCACTTGGTAATGGAATACCACCCCAATTTTGAAGTCTTCGATTGAGAAGCTGAGTCCATTTGGGCTTTGGAGCATTATTAACTTTTTCTAATATCCAACTTTCTTCAAATTCATTGATGAAATTTGGGATATAGTAAACAGTTGGAGGCATCTGAAACAAAATAAGTAATTTAAAATCACCAAGTATTTAAATATTTAACAGAAACCATAAATTTACATTAATAGCATAATTAAGACTACTGATTGCTACAATATTTTGCCATCATTCCAGCTTTCTATTGAATTCATAGTAACAAATTTCACTTTATTCATAATAAAAACAGTTGGACTGAAACCTTTTCAGCTGATTTCCCTTAAGGGATATCAGCTATTGAGGTACGTTGTACTTTCATAAATTATAAACTAAAATCCACTTAGTACTGTTATTGATTAATCAGAATGGTCCCCTAGAGGTTAAAACCCTTCTCAAGGTAGATGGAACTATGGATTTTATTTAGTAGCCAATTCACTAATTAAATTCCATGTGCATATTAGCCAGTGCAAAAGGTCACAGACATGGTGGTCATTGTTGGACTCAGTAGAAGTGACAGAAATGATTTAAGTAGGGGCTTTGTAACCCTCACGGTCACATATAAACTCATCCAAGGATTGAATGGTTTTCTGAAGTTCTAGGAGGAGTTAGTGAGTAGGATTTAAGCTATAAACTTCTACTTTAAGCTGTTGAGGTCTGGATAAGTGAGGGGAGGTTAAGGCCTGACAGCCAGGTATTCCCTCACTGTTTCTATCCTCTATTACAGCAACAAGAAATGTCACCCATGGACTGCGTACTCCAAACAGATTTTCAATGGGCTGATATATGATGCACTAATGATCTCAACTATCTATTCTCTATTTCTCCTATTGTAAAAAGGCTATGTTAACAGGAACTGAAAAGCAAGCTGGTTCTGAATGGTTAATGGCTCAGTTGCTCAAAGTGAAAATTCAATGAGTAGGAGTGGGGGATTACTGAGACTGAATACTAAAAAAAATACAAAAACCTAGATAAATGTTCGAGAAACTGGACAGGCTTGACTGAAACCATTTCCCTATAAAGTAAAGAGCTTGAAACATTAGTATTTCAAATTCCTGATGGAGAAGTAGACCCATCAGTCCTGACCAGGGAACTCAAAACATGATCCAACAGTGAATGATTTAGTTCAGCTCACATATAAGCCTGATGGAATTTAAGATAGACTTCCAATCAAATATGAAGCTGTTACCTCAAAGAAAAAGGATCCTTAAGAAAGAACTTGAGTACCATACCCTCTTTTGTAAAAAAATCAATAGAAGGTATCTTTTTAGAAATGGTTAAAACCTGCAAACCTTGAAGCCGTTTATCCACAAGAGCATGCTTACAATTGTATTTCAAGCTCACAATTTCTTTGATACTTTATCTCACCATGAAAAACTGGAAGATTCATCACTGGGTGGAAAAAGCAGAAAAAAAACCCCCAAAAAAACGAGAAATTCAAACCATAGGAAGAAGAGGAGTAAAAGTCCATTCCAACCATAGGCACAATGAATCTACACTAAATAAAAAGGATGAACGAATTATGAAACTACCGTATTCTGTTTTTTTTGCTAAAATTTAAGCTATTTGATTGATAATAAGCCTTATTTTTTTTTCTAAAGCTATATTTATTGAGAGTTACATTTCCTTTCTTATTATTTTATTTTCTCGTGTTAAGACAATTAGATTACTCAAATTGTGCAGGAAACAAGGAAGAGTGAAAACCATGTTTATTATTTCATATAACTCAATAAATATATTTCTTACAACAAAATCTTACATCAAGAGGAGCGTAAGTCAATTTTCTTGCTAACATTTTAGACAGCAAACTTGTATGTCAAATGTCAAAATAATAGTTTTTCAGAATCCAGGCTATATTCAAAGTTATTTTATATCATTCACCTGTACTTTGAAGTAATACATCAATATTTTCATTTACTGAATGGTTTAATCAGTTTTTTATGTATGTATCTGTAAAAGTGTTTTTTTTTTACATACGAGGTTGCTGATCAACACTGTTGATATGTTTTCTCAATGTCAAATATTAAACAAGTTAATTGTATTTTTTTCTTTTCAGTCCTCAGTAAACCTTCTCTTATACACTTCACATGTTAACAATAAGCGAATTCATCATGAAACATCCACCATTGAAAATACCAAATATTGTTTTCAAAGGTCATTTGCTATGTGAGATTTAGTATGTTATATAAAATATCATCAAGTTTATGTCCTTGACTCAAAATATTTATTTGACCAATGACAGAAATAGTTAACCATTTCATTTAAAACTAAATTTTTTAATGACAGAAATTGGACCAGAAAGAGGGGAGGTTTGGAGAGAGGTATTTTAAAATTCAAAAAACCTTACTTATTATGAGCCGGGTTATAAACCAATCTTGCTAAATATATAACATTCTACAATCGTTGTTAAACATTTGTTTTTCATAACAAATCTAGTTTTTTTGTTTTCAGCTTTTAGTAAATACCCAATTCTACACATCTGATTTTCATTTTCGTTAACTGGGTCCCTAAACATCACATGCCCAGCTAAACATTCAAATTCTGTTAGGCTCCTAATTATGGAAGAAATAGAAAATAGATGGATGGTGAAAATGTCTTTTTGAATGTTTTCTTCTTCTCTACTAATAACAATTCATTTTATATGCGTTTATCTACAGCTTAAACCGACTTAGGGCATCTAGGATTCTTTTCATTTCTACTCAGTACTTGCCATGAGTGCAGACATTTCCATAAAAAATAATACAAAGTAATGAAATAAACTTACCTCCTGTATTTTATAGTTTTCTATATCAAGAGCCATCAGTCTTCTTAATTTTCAAATATTTCTATAATAAAAACAAGTCTTTAATACAAATTCATTTTCAGAAATCTGGAAACATTTCAGAAATTATGTCTTTACTGTCTCTTGCAATAGAGTTTATAGTAATATATGCTGAAAGTTTATTTGAAGCATACATATACACAGCCACAAACACACACGCTATAAGCATGAACTTTACTGAAATATATGCATTTGTAAACAATATTATAATATTAATTAAATTGAAAATAGTCTAAAAGACCCAGACGATCATAAAAACTGTAGTATACATATATTACTGAACATAGGGCCCACAATAACAAATTACACTTTAACATAAATACATCAAATTTATATTTTACATTTCAACATTAAATTGCAGGGACAGAACTACAAAGGTAAACTAATAAATATTTAGGCATTCTACAAAAGTAAACTAATAAATATTTAGACATTATTTTTCAAAATAAACTATGTTGGAGTACACATATTGAAGACCTAACTAATAACACATTAACTCACAGTCAATAGTGACAAAACTGATTTGGGGACTACAGAATAATGCCTTACTAACGATATATTATAGAATAGCTGTATGGTATTTGGAGTAACAATGAAAATACAATTTAAGGAAAATGGAGATAGCTCAAAGATTAATAGTCTAAAAAATAATATAGATACAGAATGGTTTCATATGAAGTTGCTTGTTTTCTGGCGAGAATTACCCATCTCTCTACTCCCAAAACAATAAAATTCACAGTGAAAACACTCATAGACAAAGCATTAACTCATCTTTACAGATCTCAAGTATTATCTCAATTACAGATGTAACTATGAACACAGATGCTATGGCCCATTAACAGAGCAATGCACTACTTACAGACATTAGAAACTGCTATAATATATTTGACTTGGATCAAACCACATACTGGACTCTATGAACTCTTAAGAGATAGAATGGCTGCAGGGATCAGATGCTTCTTTACCCTGCAGGAAGGTCAACAATTCAAGAGCCTCCATTGGAAAGAAAAGCTACTGATACAAATTTTTGATTAAATGATGGTAATGAAACATTGAATCACTAAAGAAATGGGGAGAGTGTTGTTAAACCTAAGAAAGAAGACCCTTCGGAAAAATAAATGAAGGAGTAGCAGAGATGATGCATGAAAAACAACAGTGCAGAAATGGGATGGAATGATGAACCATACAATATCACCTGTGTTAGCAGAGTGAGAGGCAGCTTGGACATGTTGAGGCTGGACCACACAAGGCTAACCCAAAAGATGTTATGTAGGTTCGCCAGAAGGAAATAGAAAAGTGGTAAGCCCAGACAACCTTATCTCTTTAAGAGTGGTTTAATGATTTCGAGGAGGCACTGCAAAGGATGGGCATCGATAATTAGTAAAGCCTGGCTGGAAACCATGAGGAATGGTCTATAATAATGGGGAAGGGAGGGGAGGACAGTTCCTACAAGGAGCGGGCTCATTTACCTGGTAATAAGCAAGTTAAAATATTCTTCACGCTGATAAGGCTATTTGAGAAGGGTTATCTATAGGCTTCTGCCTTGTTTTAGCCAGTATAGAATGAAATAAATTCTCACGCCAAAGGGAGTCAGTTCTGGAAATTAAACAAAATTCCAACAACATAAAGAGAAGATAAGTGTGGAATAAAAAAATAGAACAAACAAAAATTATTTTTTATATGTTCCTTCAGTGTTTTAATGCACTCAGAATTCTTTGAATTTAAAATTATATAAAGACTCAAAAAAGAATGTATGTTAAATGAATATTATTAATTAGTCATGGAACTTTTGCTAACCACTTACATTTAGCGATGACAGTTCACTTATCAAGCAATGCATTCAAATGACAGCACTGGTTGTCATATTTCAGTTATCTTATTAATTGCCTTGAAATTAAATATTTATTATGCATTTGATTCTATATTTTTTAACGTCATGTAATACGTTGGTGAGTGTTCTCTTTATTTTCAGGGAATACTTTCTACAACCGTCATAATAAAAGTTTAAAACCAAAAACAAGTGAATAGCCGAATTAAACCAAGGAGATTAAAGAGCTTCGTGGTTCTTGAATTCAAGACTATCTTAAAGATGGAGGTAGTAGAGTTTTTTTTCCCTCCCTACACATGAACCAAGAAGAAAGACCAAAAGAAAAAAAAACATGGAGAAAATAAAGTGCATCTAAAGGAAAACTTTAACTACTTTTCGACATTTGGAAAACGTTCAGTATTGATTTACTAATCATATCGTAGGCACCTACTTATTTCGTCTCGTAAGTGTATAATTATAGATATTTCGTTTATCTGATCTAAGTTAGATTTTTGCGCCATAGGAATTTATTTAGTGAAGGAATTCATTTAATAAAATCCTTAGTCCCACCCTGGCTAGAAAAGGGTGGTAACCTGTAGATAACTCGCCCCAATTAGCCTTAGTTGCAAAAAGTGGACGTTAATAAATCATTTTTTTTAAAATGTAAGTGAAGGACGAGTTTGTAGTAAATTTTTCTGGTATTATTGCTTAATTTTACGTTTATAATGGTACCGAGAAGTATTTGCATATGTATAGTACTTTCACTTAGCCACTGTATGAAACAATTAGTGGCAGTAAATTAAGTTTATATGCCCAGTTTTAACTGCTCTACTTTACTCTACTACTTTTCTTTAGATGTAATTAAAACGCATTTTAGTTTTTGTGTAGTAATTAAATATTCTTGAGCTATAATTATTTATAGAGCATAATATTTGCAATAAGAGTGATTCTAAACAATGTTTCAATCCGTTGCATAATACGGAAGATATAAAGTATTTTCGAAATTCCCCACTCCCAATGGTCGGATTTCATCCATTAACTTAAATCTTTAGTTTTACATAAAACGTTTAAATATCAAGTTTGGTAACGATCAAACAAAAATTGGGAACGCTAGGGCTTTAACAGAAAAAATTTATATATATATGTATATATATATATATATATATATATATATATATATATATATATACTAGCGGACCCGGCAGACGTTGTCCTGCATGATATATCAAGCGATTAGGATATTAAATTATAAGGTAATTCTGAGCTATTATCCGGTTAACTTCAATTCCCTCCATATTGTAATATTACATTAGTGTAGTGCTCAATATTAATATTCAGTCCTAATTATGTGTCGGAAAACGAAAATATATTAATAAACTTACTTTAGTAGTCGTCTGGCTCATGAACGACGCGAGGTTGTTCATCCTCGCCATTGTAGATCTGACCAATCGCCCTATAAATGTGATGTACTCTTGTTTTATACTCAGAGTACTTTCTCTTAAAGAAGAACTCCGCCAAATGGCCGATAAAGTGGTGTTTGGTATTGCCATACCGAGGTACGTTTCCACGTACTTCTCTCCACAAACGTTCTATGTGCTGTGTGTGGGCACCAGTGTCAGGGTCTACAAAGTTGTAGGTGTGGTTGACAGTGAAGTGGGAATAACCTTCAAATTGTAGACAATTGTACCAGCGCCAACAGTCACTAATAACAGTTGTGTCAGGAAGAATGTGTTTCTTGATTATTGGCAGCAATTCGCCATGTCCTCGTCTTTGTACGGCAATCAGAAAACATTTTTTAGACTCCCGTTCAAAACCACCGAAAACCCAATCACCTTTTATAATTCGACCACGATTATATTTACGTTTTCCTATTTTTGCTTCGTCTATTTCAACAGTCTTACCCGGCCCTCCGATCACTTGAGATTCCTCACTACAAACAACTATGCACACTTCCCTTAAATAATTACTCCAGTCTACAACGGCGTGATCTGACAGGTCTAGTTCATTTTTCATGAGATCATGACGAGGAGGCTTATGCAAGGCCCAATAGACGACAAAACGGCATATAGTTTTCTTACTTAAATTATGATTTTCAAACCAAGTATTTTTATATTGAGACACTGATTTCTTACACTGTTTTTTTTTTCCTATGCTTATCTACTGTTTCAATGTATTTGTGACAGTCAAAATTATGTTTGTCTGCGTTTAATGTCATATAATTACCACACGCAGGGCATCTCTTATTTCGGGGCAAAACACCGTGCTCTTACAAAAAAGTATCCAATTTTTCGGAATCCTCTGACTATACTGCAAATGTTAAAACTGTATTATCACATCCACTGCAGAGAAACGGATTATCACAAGCCGACATCACGCACAGAACTGACCGACCGCAACTATCAGGATCGCAACGTATGGCGTGGACTTTGATCCCATTATCGCTCCTTATCTTGGCATTTCACGTTTCCGATGTCTAGTTTTGCATTATATCGTTGTATTTTTATACCAACTACATGATATTACATTATGGAGGGAATTGAAGTTGACCGGATAATAGCTCAGAATTACCAATTATATATATATATATATATGAAGCACTTCCCTTCAAGGTTACTTACCAAATATGGTTATCATTGAACTTTTATTTTGTGAGAAACATGCAAAAACGTTGTGTGATACGTAATCAATCAAGATTTTACGTTTTTGTTTCGGAAATGTTTATTTGATCTATACCAGGTAAGGGCAACCTTTAACATGTTGTAGGCCAGACTTTAGTGTGCTGTTCTATGTACTATTTCGTAGGTAAGTATTAAGCGAGTTTTCGTACTTTCTTGTATTCTGCCTCTTGTATTCTTGTCTTGAGTTTTCGTACTTTCTTGTATGAAGTAATTATTATCTCCATAAATATGTGTTCAATTAAAGAATGCACATAATTGAATCGGAACATCATTCAATAAACATCTAATTTTAAAAACTGTATTCCAGTTTTAGCAGATTTCTTCTCCGGGGAATCAACTATCGAGGTTGTACTCATAACCCTATTTTAGAAAAATGTCCACAAATGTCGATTGATCCTCCCTAGAAGATAACGAAAATGAGGTCCCTTCATAATTTAATACAGATAGATAGATATAGATACACAGATTTATATATTTCCATGTTAGCGCTCTAGCGGTCGCAATTTTTGTTTGGTTAGCACCAAACTCGATATTTAAATATTTTATGTTAAAATAGAGATCAAGTTCATTAACGGCTAAAATCAGGCCGATGGAAGGCAAAAACCAAACAGTTTTTTTCAACTTTCGTGTAATCTATTATTTAAGTACACTTATACCAGAAAGATCTAGTTTCTGATGGGCTTGAGTTCCTTATGACGTACCACATTCATTGGGCGGTAAAGTTCCAAGTGAGGTCGAATGGATGGAGGGCGACCTCGTTGTTTTACTTGGTGTTTTCAAATTAACGGTAACCGTCTGAAATTGAAACTTGGGCCTCCAAATTAATGATTTGAGATTTTCTAAGAATATTCTCTTATAATACACATGAAAATGCTAAGCCTCAAGTTCGGAGTACTGTCATATATTTTAGTTGATTTATAACAAAGATATGTCAATCCATGTCACTGTTAATGGCAACCCAGTGTATTTGAACCAACGAAGAGTTTTATTGACAGATGTAGAAACAGCTAAGAAAAATGAATGGCTTCGTAGGAGAAAAATTCGGCTTCAACAGGTTTTTTATTTTATTATTATTATTTATTTATTTATTTATTTTTTTTTTATGAAATCATATGCAGGTATAAATTGAGTAGTTTGAAATTTTATGTTAGGAACTTATATATTTCACAATGAATAAATTGAACACTTAAGGTTTTATATTTATGAAAACCATCTGTGATATATTTCACTGACAACAGGATGTTACTTTGACAATGACAATTGGTTCTGTCCTGTTGAGAGAGTAAAAATATTTGTTTAATAAGGGGTTTTCTGATGAAGCATGTAGATTAGATTATATTGAGCATCTTGTATATCTTCTTTGGTAGCTAGCTATCTACTTGAGTTTCTTTATAAAACTAAAGCATTCTTTTCCGTAGGAATTGAAATTTTATTTTCAAAAGTATTAAAGTATGTATTATTTTGGGATGAAATTTATAATTAATTAATTTACTAGAGCAAATAAGATTGTTATTCAGAATATTTCATGGACATCGGGATATTATCTTCCCCTTTAGTTGAAATTATATTGCCTCTCTTAAGGTTCTTTAGTGCAAAGGGCTTACAACAGGGTATGTGTATATGAACCCGATAATTAGTTGATGAGTACTAGTAATTTGTAATGTGGATATTATGGGATTTTTAACATTGATAGATTTTATTATCTATAGTTTATGGTGGCAACGTAGTTGTCACATAGCAGTGCTTTGAAGTATTATAAATGTATGGATTTTTGTTGTATTATCTGAGTTGGAAAACAAAATACATTCATAATTTTTGTTAACAAATCTTTGCTCTAACAGTGGCTTAAATGGGAAAAAAAGTAGAGTTTTATTTTTTATCATGCAAATCCTAAAGTATTAGAAATTTAACATAGTGACATTGACCGTCACAACTTCTCTCAGATGTATAGGATATAACATTTTATTTAAATAGTTGAATAAAAGTATATTTAAAATGACCACAAGCTTCTCTTAGAAAAAAACCCTTATGCTAATTGTGCCACAATCTAAGAAGAACAGTGATATTTAAATTTGCTATTTAGAACTATGTTAAATATACAACTAAGTATTTAGATTATTTAACCTTCAAACACCCTTATTTTTTTAACAATTAAACTGGTATTCCATATATTTTAGTTTATTCTGTTCTTTATCAGGCTCGTCAGCAAGCTAAAGATCTTTCCCAAAATGTTAGAAAGAAAGTGTGTAGTGAGAAGAGTATCATTGAAAAACATGAAAAAGAGAAGTACTCAAATGAACAAGACAAGAAGAGAAAGGAGAAACTGGATTGCTTGCAGCGTGAATATGCTCAAACCCTTTCTTCTGTTGGATCAGGCCATCAACTTGCTGTATTACAGGTCAGAAACAAAATCTTTTAAAGTTTATAAGTGCAACTATCAGTTAAATTATTTCCTTTTTTATACTATTCATTTGTCCCTTTAAGGCTTAGTGTACTTTATACACACAAACGCATGTGCACATACGCTCATACACACACAAACACTCACGCGCGGTCACACACACACACTTAACCTCCTCCCTCCCCACCCCTTACTCTCCCCGCAAAACTACTATAACATGCTAATTAGCAGATTTTCCTAGGGAAAATCAGCTATTGAGGTTGTATTCATGATGCAATTTTCTAAATAAATGTCCTCATATATCCAATGATCCTTGGCCTTTTGCAAAGGGTTGGCTGAACTTACTTGCCTAATGTGTTCTGAGCATGGGACTTGTGTAATATCTGGTTGGCTAGCCAGTGAAGAAGGGCTAAGTTATGAGTTATGGGTTTCAGGGTGCCATCTCCATTTTTTAAATACAAATTGGAAAAGCAAATCCAAGAAAACAAACTTTAAAGAATATATTTGTATTATGATATCCTTCGAAAGTGGGGAACCTGTTAGATGCTTGAAATTTGGAAGAAACCCGACAAGAAAAATTAATTATGAACTCTGTAAAGGTAATATATATATATATATATATATATATATATATATATATATATTTATTTATTTATTCTTGATATTTAGCAATTCAAATAAATACGGTCATCTCTTCTTTAAAGAAAAACAACCTAGAAAAATAAATTAAAATGATGAAACATGCAGAACAAAAATAAAAAATAGAAGTTTGTATACCTGTCAGTCAGTGTTATATCAGGTAATGTTGATGATGTGTATTACCTCTTTTTATGTATTGGTAAACATATGTTAAAACACTTACCACATGCGTATAGAAAACTATTGTCGTATATAATATTATACTGTCAGATATCTATAAAATAAGGGGTTAATAATAGAGGGCTTTGTCATCTGTAATTTTATCTTTTATTCCACAAGCGAAGAGTTGAACTTTGAAACTTGGCATCTGTGTCTTCTATTTTATAGGTGGAGTTGATAATATTTATTTTATGCTTTATTAAGTTAAAAAAAAAAAGCTATTAAAGCAATTTTAATAAAATTTGTTTTTCAGAATGAATGTGAAGCACTTAATAGAGAGAAACAGGAACTCAGGGAGGAAATTGCTCGTACGAGAGGTGCAATCGCTGAAGAAAAGTTAAAGGCCGAAAAATTACTCCAAAAAGAAAAAGCCCTGGTCATAGCTGGGAGAAAACAGATGTCAAAAAAAGTGGAGAATTTGAGATCTACTCTTGTCTCAAATCTTCCTTCTGTCAAGTCAACATGTTCCTCAGAAAAGAAAATTACTGTGAAAGCACAGTAAGTTTTTCTAGTTATGTTATTCTTGTAGTTTTGGTTCAGATTAGCATTATCAGAAACTTTCTTCTACTTACATAGAAATCTCGAAAGGGATCGAATTTTACTGTTAACTTTTATTTCAAATAACTCACCATGCGAGATTATAGAGTTACCATATGAGATTAGGGCAAACACTGTACCTCACACGGCTAACCTGAGTCCCTTAAAACTTTTTTAGTTCAGTTTTTATTTTAGATAGAAATAGCTAGTATTTTTAACTAGTTTTTATTTTATTTTTAAACCTAACAACACATAAGATGCTTTTTTTACAAACAGCTTTATTGAATGCACATATAAATAAACGTGCAGCAAACAGAATCTTATATATATAATTGGTTGGCTTTAGAGACCTTGGAAATCTTTAACTGTCATTACTATTCTCCACGTTGGTCTAATCAGGGTGCTGGCTTTCCAGTCCACCATATGGAACTCCTTAGTCTTCTTAACTGTGCCAAACTTTCAGATATTATCACTTTTCTTATTTTCCTTCTCTGGATGGTACGAGTTGTTCTCTGGATGATTTCAGTAAACTGGTCATTAACATGTTGATCTTAATTGTATTTAATGAGTTCTTCACTAAATAACGTGCATTTGCCCAAATTCCAAAGTACCAAAGTTTGGAATCAAACTCACCACTCTACCATGTGAGATTAAAGCCAATGCTTTAACTTACATGACCAACCTGAATCTTAGTTGGAAAATGTTCTTGGTTTCTCCTGGTAATAGAATGTCTAATGAAGTGATGAATATAAACATTAATAAATAATTGATTCATTTATTTTTTCTTTAGAGTCCATCGTGTTCCAAATGTTGAAGATGATGATTTAAAAGGAACTTACAGTAAAAAGTGCCAGTCATCTGAGATAGAGACTGATATCTCTAAAGGTTCTAGAAGGGAGTCATTGCAGAAACAAGTGTAAGTTAAAAGTTCATACTAGCTGTATTTCATGCCTCCCACAGAAAATCTCTTATTTCATTGAGACTCAGTTATTCAACATACAGTGACTATAATGCACCACAGACATCTCCTTTAAGGCTCCATCTTCATTCACATTCATCTTGTATGGTTATTATACATATCAATTGCGGACTAAACATTAATATTGGTAGCAAACTAAAGAACTGAGACGATGTTACTTCCAAGACTTAAACTCCAAACATCCCTTATTTCCTTTTTAGAACATGTTAATTAAAATAGCTGTTATTAATTTATTGTCTGTTTGTTTTTCTTCTAGAAGTCAATTAAGTGCACGGTTTCAAAGGGAAATATCCCTTGATCTCATTTTAGCTGATTTTCCTTGGGGGAAATCAGCTATTGAGGTTGTATTCATGATCCAAAAAATTTCTTCAAATGTCCATCGATCCAACCTAGGAGGTGATGAAAATGAGGTCCGTTCAAAATTATGTATATATATATATATATATATATATATATATATATATATATATATATATATATATATATTTGTCTTTTAACGCTCTAGCGGTTACAATTTTTGTTTGATCGTTACAAAGCTCGATATTTAATCGTTTTATTTAAAAAAATAGATCCATTTCATCAATCAAATCGACGGACTTTTACCATAGCTACTTTACTCTGATGTAGGAAGTATTGCTTTTGGTTGATTTTTTGAATACTTATTTTGTTCTCATATTGTAGCAGTAATGATGGTAAAAGTTTTCATATTTACGCGTTATTACTTTAAAAGTTCAGCTGATTAAGTGTGGTGGTTATACCACACAACTCTCACCAGCTGCTGATGATGGAGCTTGGCTTTGAATGTAATCCATGCCTAATAATATTTGTAGAGAACATGGCCTTCTCTCATTGAAAAGATTCAATGACTTCCACTATTGTCCAAAATTTTAAAATACAGATATTTGGGCAGATGAGAAGTCCCCAGTCTAACAAGTACTTTTTTCTAAAAAAAAAAAAAAGTGATATAATTTGAAACAATGTAAGACTAATAATAATATTTTTTGACAGATTATAAGTAGTTGCTGTTAGAATATTTAGTTGCATTATCCATGTTACTGATTTTACTCACTCTTAAGGTTAGGGATGATCTCATTTGTAGAAATTCCTTTTGTTTTGAAAGCAATAAAGGTAGATGAGCATAAAAAGAAAGAAGATTAGTTTCATAAATCATGTTGAATTGGCCAAAGTAAATTATAATTGATCTGCTGTTATCTTATTAGAAGGGATAAGTTCACCCCATCATTATTGTAGTTGATGATAGTACAAAATTATCTAGAGTTACGTTATTGCCCCAATGGGTTTTAGGCGTTGCATTGCATTATCTAGCTACATGTGTATTGAAACATTATCAAGTTCACCAAAGAAACATGAATTAATTATTTTAAAATTAAAAATGAAGAAAAATTGAAATGATTAAAGAAATTGCCTAATAAGTTCATGAAAACACCAGACTGGGAGAGAAGTACTAATAAGACTTATCGTAAATCAGATCTTTCCAATTCATACCAAAATTTAGGACTCAGATAGTATAAAACAGAAAGGATTGAATAATATTTGAGTTTGAAAGATTAAAAAAAAGCAACTGGGTTTGAAGGGTTTTCCTTCCTAAATTCTTTAAAAACCATGATGGCAATATGAAGGAGTTATTTTATGTGTATTCAAACATTACTGAGAGTGTACATTTTTCTATGAGTTTGATTTTGGTCTATATCTCCAGTACAGTGTGTACAGGCTGAAGTTGCTTGGGGAATTATAATTATTGGGAAAACCTAGAATGTTTTGCAGATTGATTTTAGGGACTTATGATATCAAAATTAGAGTTGGAGTCTATGATGGATTAAAGGTTACCACTGGCTTAAAATAAGGTGGCTTATTATCTCTTGCAATAATTAACTACACCCCATATACAACAGGCTGATATAGCACACGGTGTACATTGATGATGTATTGATCACTTGTGGAAATATTTCTGCCGAGTTTACTAGAAGTTGAATGATTGTCTTACCTAAAAAAAATTGTTAAATATAGTATAGAATGATTACCCTTAAATTATATATCTCTAAAGTATTATTATAAACAACAAAAGGTATGATAACAAATGAAATATGAAAGGAGGAACCAAATGTAAATAGATTAATTTGATCATTGTATCAGATTTGAAGATTACATTATACCAATGGCAAGGTCTGAAGTAGAAATAAATAGAATGCTGGGAGTCTTAATGGGCCCTGAGCCAGATTAAGTCAAGAAAAATGTGCAGAAAACAAAAGTTTTTTTAATAGAGGCCAAAAAAAGGAAGAAACTAAAGCATTTATTTATTTTGGGCTCTCAGCTCGAGGGAAAATAAAGTAAAAAAATTAAAACCATCATAATTGAACAAGCAATGCAGTTTTGTTGGAAATATATTCTGACGGCTATGATAGACCTGAAGTGAGAATAGCATTAGCTAAGGAGGCCTTCCAAAACAAAAGTATTTTAACTAACAAGTACTACTAAAAAAATGTTATGTCATTTGATGTTTATGAGAGCATAATTTGGACTCAACTCCAACTGTATAAGTTATAAATGTGTAAGTTATTTAGTTATGCTATTTACAAAATTGCATAACAATCTGAAAAATTGAATCTGTAATGTAGGAATTTAATTAATGATATTTCTCCTTAAAATATTTTCTTTCCTTTTTAGGAATAAATCAAGTTTATCAGATGGCGAGGAATGTAATGAGGAAAGTGATGAAGACTCGGATGTGACATGGCCTCCTAGATCTGCAAAGGTCATTAAGGAATCTATCCCAGTGCCTAGGGTTAGATTTTATGATCACATGACCCGGATATCGAAAGAATGGCCAAAACCCTCTTATACTGTCACCCATGAGGACCCCTTCTGTCAACCAGTTAGTAGTTCCCATCTTGAATATTCAGAAATTGTTTATAGAACCTATGATTGCGGATATAGTATTTTTGTATAGTACGGAATTCATAATATAGGGTACATACAATAGGATCCATATTCAAGTTCTGAGGTTGCATACTCATGTACATTCTCAGAAATTTTTAGGAAGGTCTGGAACCCATCTAGTCCTGATGAACACTAATTAAAGAGATAAATCTGGTTGCCAAGATAGTATTTTACACATTACTCTCTTTGAGTATAATAGCTTGTTTTGAATAAAATATAATTTTCCTAATAAATGTTTGTTTGACAAATTTACAGGAAAATTCTCCTGTATGTTATTTATTTTTTCATGATGGGTTTTAGTGAACCGTTGGTTCATCATGTTTAGACTTCCTACTTTTGGGACCAGTCAGTCCCTTGTCAGTAGATGAAGAGTGGGGAATTAAGATTACAGAGAAAATGTTCAAGGGATTTAAATTCATATGACTAATGAAAATTTGTTGTCATTATATTCAGGTTGGAAGAAACATTTTTACATTGAGAAAATCTTTAAGATTTTGCTATAAAAAATCTGGCCGTCTTATATACCTCAATTTTGGAAGTTGTATATCTCGGAAAGAAAGGACTTTTTTTTTTCAAGATAAATTCTGTCAAGAAAGAGAGATGTAGGCAGAAAGCTATGTAGGAATACAGATACAGACAGTTCAGGCCCTCTTCTTATTAAAACCAAAATTGTGCTCAATAAATTTTTGAAAATATGATTTAAAAATCGAATTATACTCACAAAAGAAATTTTAATTTCTTTGGAACTAGTATAAAACTAACATACGATGCATGTTATTATTAAAACAAGACATAAATAAACAATAAATTTGATATACTTGTGTAATTTATTTTTAATCTATAAAATTCAATTTTCTTGTCTCCTCGAGTTCATTTGAAGTCAATTATTTGCAAATTAATTTACATATGCTGTTTTAGTATTGAAGATCACTAATCAAAATATTTCAACAGGATATGATTGAAGCTATTGCTGAAGAAGAAGAAGCTTTTGTCAGAAAGGAAAACCTTGATACACTAGCAAAAAGGGAAAAAATGATTCGGGGTAATCGTGCTCTACGTAAAGAGCGTGAGAAAAAAGAAGCTGATAGAATAATAAAAGAAATAGATGATATAGAAAAAAGAAGGAAAATTCAAACAATTATTAATAGGGCATATCCTGTAAGCCATTATTTTATTTTACTTCATTCAAATTTTTTCCATTGTTCTCTTTTTGACAAGATTACTTATGTTTATTTTCTCACTCATTGATTCCGAACACATCAGCCAAACTAAATACAAAGAGATATACTAGGCATGTTGATGCTTAGTGTTATGCCTCTCTTTTGCTTTTTTCACAAGACGAGGTCTAATGTAGCTATGGCAAACTACATTCTTATGGTTCTGTTTCTTTATAGCTATTATAACTATTGCAATTTATGTAAAAACATAAATGTTGGTGATATTGAACTGGGGTTGAAAGTCACTGGAACCTACTTAATAAAATGTGTTATAAAGTTTAATTTATGCAAGAAAGAAAGAGTTGTCATTAAAGCAGAAAAAAATGTTTTGTAGAAATAATTCTGAGATTTTATTTTTTATTTTTTTAATAATAGAAGAAAAACAGACCTTCAGAATTTCAATTGGAATTAATTAAAATTAAAATTTTGTTGTTTCTGTTTATGCACACACCAAGTCTTTTTTAGCCGTTGTAACTATCTATTGTATCTTCTTAATTTAGAAGATAAGCTTATTCATTTAAGTTGTGATTCTATGGATTTTGAATCTGGTTTCATTTATTCAATAACAGAAAAAAGACGATTTACATTATACATCGAAACAGAGTGACAAAGTGCTTCCTATACCTAGGAAAGGACCCAGAAAGAAAACTACTTAATCTTTATTACAAAGGTATAAGTAGGTTAATGTATTTACGTATTTATTTTTTGTTTATGCATGTTTTTTTTCGATGAGCACATCATCAGTACTCCAATGGAATATTAATAGTTATTATAGACTCATACCAGATTAGAATTATCTTCTTCAGGGTAATAACTTTGGCATTCTTGCCATGAAACACATTTTTCTCCCAATAAATCTACGTGGCTATAACATTTATAGAAAAGACTGTTTATTAGAAGGAAAAACTTGTGGGGAGTTGCAGTTCTTGTTATAGATAGTCTTTTCAGTGAGCCAATTAAGTTTTGAACAGCCCCTAGTTGCTGCTTCAGTTTACTTGCCATTTCATGTAACCATTTGCTCTCTATCTTCCACCTAAGGGGTCTATTGACACACACTGGCTGACTTACTGACCCAACTACCTCTCCCCCCATCCTCCTATTATGAGACTTCAATGCACAAGGAAGCATTTGGGGAGAAAGGATCAGAAACACAAAAGGAAAACTATTAGATAACTTCTTTGAAAATAACGATTTAATGACGCTTAATACTTATGACCCGACTCACTTATGAACACCTCACTTTCCCTTTACAGTTTACTTGGGAGGTTTACAAAGATATGTGTGGTAGTGGCCACTTTTCTGTTATTATCAAAATGATACGTTCATCTCAAGTCCTCAATACAATACCAAACTAGCGAACTGGAGGGAGTATAAACATCTTATTGACCACCAACTAGGTTCACAGGACTGTAATAAAATACAAGACATCACGACAATAATAGAGCAAGCCATTAAAGAAAGTTCCAATGACAAAGTGGGTAGTCCGGAGTAACAAGAAATCTTTGTCGGATAAACTTTTTATCATCTCAAACTCCAACTTTTTACCATAAAATTCCTGCAAATAAGATTTGAGATACTGTGAATAAAATATTACACAAGAAATGTAAACCACCTATTTTCACCCCAAAGATGAACATATGACTCTTCGCACAGGCCAAATTACCATAATATATTTGGTTATCTCTTTAACAAAATTTCAAGTTTAGCTGATATTTCCAATTATTCTCTTGTTCTGAAAAATAACTTTTGTTTTAATGAAACAACAAATGTTGATGACAATATGATCTATTAATAATCCACTCACATTAAATGAATTAAAATTGTCATTCATTTAATTCACATTAAATGAATTAAAATTAGATTATTTTCTATTTACCAATTTTGATTCAGACTGAACCACTCAACAATGGATCACATTGTTAGATTAGAAAGCGATATTAAATATGTATTCATAAACAAGAAATCTATTGTTGCAGTCTTTTGGTATTGTAAAAGCTTATGATACAGTTTGCTGATAAACTATGATACAAAAACTCTAAGAATGGAATATTCGAGCCAAATGTATGAAATTTGTTAAACTTTTCTATTGAATAGAACATTTACACTAAAATTGGTAACAATTATTCCAGTAGCATGCACAGGAAAATAGAATTTCGAAAGGGTGTGTTTTAAGCACTAACCTTTCCTTAATCACTATAGACAGCTTCCCATACCTAATACCTAACAGTATATACTATTATTTATATGTAAATGACCTGTTTATTCGCATTTGGGCATGCCCAATTGAATATGTATTACAACTTACGGTTGTGCAGCTTGCTCATCTGTCAGGAAAAGCACTTTAAAAATGTTAGAGCCAAATACAAAACACAGGTCTCAGGCTAGCAACGGGTGCATTTTGAACAAGCCCATTAGCCAGCCTTTGTGTTGAAGCAAAAGAATAACCATTGGAGTAGAGACGAATGCTATTGTTCATATATAATTCTCTCAAACCAAAATCCTTTAACTCTCAGTGTGTCTCTTACAACTCTGATGAACCTGCAGTACAGAAATATGCAGCAGACCCTTAGAGACAACAACCTCTACCAATCCAATTCCTCAAATGCACACACAACACTTCTATTCAAAGAACAAATATTTACACAAAATATGCTGAAACTTATTATCCTTGGAAAACTGACAAATTGAACTTTGTCTTAATACTAACACAATTTTCTAAAACTAACCTGATTTCTGAACATCATTACTAAAAGCATTTTACTTCTCTACTAATAAACACAATTTATTTACATGGAAAGATCTAAAACGGACCAAGGAGTAGGGCAGCAGCAATTGTTGGCTCTGCTAACTTTCAAATAAAGCTGTCAGATGAAACAAGCATAAATACTGCTGAGCTTGAATCCCTGAAACTTGCAATAGACAACACACCTGAAACTACGGCACAGACATCATAATTTGCACTGACTCTTTTAGCTCTCTACATTCATTAAAAAACATTATAGTTCACATTCACTCATCTCCTACATAGTACACAAAATCCAAACATTAAACAAAAAAGTAAATATGAACTGGTTACCTAGACATACTAACATTAGACAAAGCACAGAAGTAGACGAACTCGCTAAATCAACCACCCAAAAAAGAACTTACATATTGTACACACCAAGCAGTAAGCCCCCGCTGTGTAGCTGCTGGGTAGGGGAACCGTAGGAACAGTAGGTCCTTAGTCGGCTTTGCTGTTCCGGGCAGGGGATCACTACTGCCTTAATGGGGTAAGTTCTAGCGGCTTACTCAATGTGAACTTACTGGGTGGTGTCCGGAGTGGAGGCTTGCCTTCACTGCCGGTCATAGATGTAGTGGTCGTGTGTTCAAAGCACGAGGACATACAGGCCAGGTAAACTGGTACATGTGTGGGAGATGTTCTCTCATGTGGGAGCTGGGTAGTAGGAGACTGTCCCTTCCATAGGATTCGCTTCTGACCATCGTAGCGAATCCTCAGTCACCATGAGGTTGTTGGATTGGTGTAGGATGGATTAAGGCCTCACGGCTAGGTGCCTCCTACATTGCTGCCACACTTCGAATGGGTACACAATGTTACCTATGGACTGGCTAGGCGCCTCCTGCATTGTTGCCACATTTCGAATGGGTACACAATGTTACCTATGGACTTCGGGCATGGGGCCCTCCCTTCGGGGAAAGCCTTCCTTATGAGAAACAGGTAAGTCCCCCCCCCCCATTCTCCCTTAATGGTAGGGAACCGTAGGTCCTTTGTCGGCTTTGCTGTTCCGAGCCAGTGACCATTCAAGGCCTCCAAGGTGAGGCTGGAAACAGCTCACTCAATAATGGTACTATGGGCAAGCCACTTTGGTGGTGGATGGTGCCCAGAGGCATGGAATAGCTCCTCTTGTCGGGTCCTTCACTTAGTTGTCTTACGTTGGAAGCATGGAGACAACAGGCCAGTTACCTGTTGTGGTACTTGTCGTCTTTGTGCAGAAGCTAGAGAACTAGGTTTGCCACTTTCCGAGGAGTGGCCTTCGGACCACTTCTCAGAAGTGAGCTGTAGGTTGGATTGGAAGGAGTTTGATTAAGCCCCAACGGCTTGGTGCAACTTCCACTAATTCCATCCATCCTTGTTCGCAGTGTACACACTGTTACCTATGGACTCACATAGACCTAGCATACACTTTGACTGAATTACTATGTGACTGTAGCCAGTACACAGACCTTATATTTCAACACATAAAACATTTTTGAAAAATTATAGTGTAGGACAATTCTGAAAATATATGCAGAAATGAATATACTATATATTTAAACTGATATGCCCCTCAATCGCCCCTGTAGTGAAATGCGATTATATTATGAATACAATAATAATGATAATAACAATAATATTTATAATGATTTAAATAAGAGATGATAAAAGACAACGGTTCCTTCTGTGTTCTGCTTCTGAGGAATAGAGTGGTATATTTATATTATGAAGACATGTAAAATCTTTTTTTAATTTCCAACAGAGCCATTTTCATTCGAGGGAGCATTGGAGAGAGGAAAACTCTGGAATCAGTGAAGCAAGAATACTCTCTTCAGCACAAGGTATACCTTTCATTTAGCCCTAAGAAAAATCATTAAATCATTTTTATCATTACTGGATAGATTGTATTATTCTCTTCCTTTTGAACATTATTATGTATGGTTTAATCCTCATTAGTCTATTGTCTAATTCTCACTTTAACTTAGAAGGTAAATTATTTAATATTTACTTTCCTTATTATCTCACTTTTGGTTGGTCGCAGACAACACTCCATTTACTTCTGTTCTTCTTTTGGATAATGTAAAAATACAACTTTTTAGTGGTTTTGACTGGATCAGAAGGAATGAGGGGTGGGTTACGAGACATAAAATAAAATGAAATACCTCCATTATTTTTAATCAGATTAAAAAATCGTATATAATCAATCTTTTTTTTTTTTTTTTTTTTTTTTTTATTTATTTATTTTTTTTTTTGTGGCATATCAACCATTCTGGTCATTAAAACCAAACTGTTTTTGTGAATGTATGTATTATTTCATTATGTCGTTATGTTTATATTGTTTAGCAGTCAATATTATTATTATTAGTTAATGATTGCGATACGAGGTATAACATATTGGGAGGGTTAGATATATGATATATAAACTTTATCATTTTTGGTGAAACATTGTTCAGAAGGTGTCTTGTAACGGAGGGCTGAGCCACTGGAGGGAAAATGGCTGTGAGATGGATAAAGCTTACTTTTAAATATATACCGCCGGTGCTGCAGGAGTGAGGGCCGTTTGCTCTGTCCCCCGGCAGATCGCTCGGCCCTCACGGAGCCCGCTGATGGACCTGAGGTCATGCTGCAGCCGCCTCTGTCACTATCGGTATTTAGAGAAGGGTCTTAGGAGCTGTAGGAGAGTAGATCAGAGATATGGGTAAAAGTAGACTAAATTAGGAGATAAGGAACTATGAAGGTGAAGGTCTTTGATGTACGGAAGGCCTGTGACGGTCCCTGGGCCCTGCCTACACTCCGCCACACATTAAGATTTGAATATATTTATTTTTTACTTCTGAATAGCAAAAAATATGAAGCAGTGAAATTATAAAAATAAAAGGAATAATAGAAAGTAAATGAGTTTGCAAGTATTGACGTGCAAGATTATATAGAAAGAAAGCTAATACTTCCCTGCTATCTGGTTAATCCAAGATAATCCCCGAGAGTGGCACAGGATGTTTGCACTGTTCAAAGGCTAGCTCGATACTGAATCAATCTTTAATGTACTATACAGTTTTTCTCTTACTAGAATATTATGCGAGTTATTTTTTGCAATTCCACCCTGGATTTAACCCCTCCTCCTACATACATATTGGATTTTCACACATAATTGTGCCACTAATCGTCTCATGCCAAACTTAAATTTCAAGTTGTTTTTAAATAAGCTTATTTTGGGAGAAATTTAGAATCAAATTGGAGATATTATCAGCATGCCATTCCAGCACATGGGAAATCAGCTAAGTTTCAGGCATCATTTGGATCATATATTTGACCTTCTAATACTGTCTCTTTCTTTATGAAAAGTATCAATATGGCAGTATTTTTTAAATAAAATTTTTGTTTTTCATTATACTGTGTTTCCTGTTTAGAATTCTGCATACGAGGAGTAAACACCTGACAAATATAATACCGCTCTACGATCATCTAGGTCAGCAATCACTAATCAAGATAAAAAAACAAAAAAAGAACAACAAAAAACAAGAGGCATTTTTTTAAATTAAATTATTTATTAACGTCCACTTTTTTGCAACTAATGCTATTCGGGACTGGTTACCTACAGGTTACCACCCTTTTCTAGCCAGGGTGGGACTAAGGATTTTATTTAATGAATTCCGTCACTAAATAAATTCCACTGCCCAGGCTGGAATCAAACTCTCCACTCTAGGTTTACAATGTGAGATTAAGGCCAACGCTTAAACTCACATGGCTAACCTGAGCCCTTGCAATTTTTTAAGTTTATAAATGTTGTCTATAGGGCGGGTTATTTTTTTTAGTTTATAGAATATTTCAGAGAGACCTAAGAAACATATTTATAAAGAAATTAGCTTTCTATTTGTGCCCTAGCTCTAATTTGTTTACAATTAGGTAATCTTAAATGACCATCAGAGAGTATAGGAAAAGAGGCAGGCTATACAAGTGTTTGCACACACTTGTGCTAACTTATATTCCATTAGCTCAAATTCCCTATTAGTCTTAGTAGTATAAAGAAGATATACATTTTGATTGTTTTATTAGATGAAATTACTTTTTTCTCACTTTTAGATTTATCTTTTATGTTTTTAGATAAAAACTATGCTGAAGAAGATGACAGAGTTAGAAAAGAATACTTAAAAAATATGGCTGGTAGATGCCATTCAAGAGTATTGGAATCTGAACCAGTATATTTTAAAAGAAATGACTCTAGACTTCCTGATTATAATGAACCGCCTGGTAATATTGATAGTGAAGAAGTATTGGAAAATCTTATTTCTAAGTTAAAAGATGAGAGAGCCAACAGACAGAAAACTTTAGAAAAAAGATTTGGTGTGGAAGGTGTTGAAGAAATGGATATTCCAATGTGGATTCCTGAACCTCCTAAGAGTCCACAGCCCAGGATTGATCATCCAAGGTTAAGCCCTGAAAGAGTTTTTCCAGAGCAAAACCAACCTGAGAAGAGTCTGCAACACAAAATTGAACGTTTTGATAGAAGAAGTGTTGGAATTCAAAATACTGAATATAAGCCAACAAAGTGTCCTTGCTCATCAAAATGCAGTTGTTGCAATGAAGTAATCAGGGATCCACTTGTTGAAGGAAGTAAAAATGAAATGCCTACTATTTTAGAACAGGTGCCTACTGGTCTAGAAGACATTTCTAATGAAGAGAAGTGTGATGAATTTTCTTGTGGAAAAGAACCTGCAGTGGAATGCAAAACTCAAACAGACCATCAGCAAGGAAAACCAGAATCTAATATTTCAGACCAAAAAGATCTAGAAAAATCTCCTAATTCACCTAACCAAAGATCTGCTGTCGAAACATTAAGTCATGAATCATTATCAACTGGATTTTCAGACTCTACATCACAAGCTGACACCCTTCAGTCTTCTTTGACTTATGAAGGAGTTAAAGTTGTTGTTAAGGTTAGTGAGAACAAAAAGAAAAGAAACATAAAATCACCTGCTAAAATAAAGAAGAGAGATAAAGATGTCCAGACCTCAGATCAAGACTTTAGCACAAAAAATGTTAGTTTATCTAATCGTGTTGTGAATGAAGGTACTTCTTCATCAACCTCATATCTAAGTCCACCAAGTAGGCTCAGTCCTGCTCATCAGTCATTAATACGGTCAGTACTTAAAAAAATTGAATCAAGAACCAAGAATCCTCAACTCCATGCCTATATTCAACGCCTTCTTGATATGAGCCATGAACGTATTAAAAAGTTACCAGTTTCTTCTGTTAGTGATGTTTCTATAAGTAGTAGCATTTTCAATAGAAGTGGACCATGTACAAAGAAGAAGGATCAGGAGAAATATGATGTATCTTGCCAGGCCGGAAGTTCTTTGGATGAAAATTCTCCCCATGAGGAGGCTTTGAAATTTTCTGAACTTGCTAAGTGTTATGCTGATCGAGTAAATGATTTGGCAAGCATGATAGATGCTCTCAAATTGATGCCTATTCGTGAGAGACCATCACTAGATGATGAAACATCTTATTTAAACCCTCCTGAGGATCACCATTATTCTTTTAAACTGAGTAATTCAGTTCAAGCTACTGTATATCCAAGGCCATTGGACATATCTGATATTCCTACATCAATCCAACCTCATCCCAGGCATTTACAGCCTCCATTATGTAATGGATGTCCAAGGTACGATTAACTTCTTTTTCTATTCTTATATCTTAAGTTGTGTTATCTGCCTTGTGATATTAGCAATTTAAAAAATTACAAAGAAAATACATTTTATTTGCTTTATGAAATTGCTTGTTTTAATTCAACAGTTAGGTATGTCACCTGTCTGCGTCATAATTATGATTGAACCAGCAAACTGATTTTCATGAAATTTAGTACGAAGGTGACTTCCTTCCAGGCAAAAGACCAAACTGTTTGCATAAAGCATTTTAGCAGATTTCCCTGAAGGGAAATTAGCTATTGAGGTAGTACTCATAATGCGATTTTGGTATTTAATCGTTTTATATAAAAAGAAAGATCAAGTTCGTTAATGGCTGAAATAGGACCAGTGGGGGGAGGGTTTAGAGGGAAGGATTTTCGAAAATTCGAAATATCGTCGTCGGATAGAAAAATTATATAGATCCAAACTTTTTGCAAATTGAATGATCTATAAACGTTATTTTATACATATTTTCTGTATAATCAGTATTAACCGAGATATTCTGATTTTATAGTTTTCTGCTTTCATTAAACCCCCACTCCTACTCTTGTCATATTAATTATAAGCTGTTATATCATGAACCACTTCATTACAAGGTTAAATACCAAATATAGTCTCCAACAAACCTTTATTATACGAAATAAATGCAAATATGTTCTGTGGACCCCCCGCTCCCTTCTTTTGTTCTTGGATAACTAAAATTTCTGTGATTGAGATAAAAATTATTCTGATTCATTCCAAATTACTGCACTAGCTATAGTAAATAGTTTTCTATAAAATTAATATGTCAAATATATTTCATGAATTGTTCTTCTTTCCGGTCTAGAATAATTCTATCTAGTCAACGCTGTGATGTTCAGATGCTTTACGTTGTAGATATTATTAACTTAGTAGTAGATATTATTAATCATTCCATTTTAGACATTATATACACTTTCCGTTGTAGATATTATTAAATTGACGGAAAGATTTCCTATTCCCGTTTCACACATAAACACTCACACTCATGCACACGTCTTTACACTAAAAATAATTTTTTTTCTTTTTTCTTTAGGCGAGTTATGGAAGATATGCCTCATAATTTATCCACAATCCAAGAATCAGAAACATTGATTGAGAAAGAGGCCGATGGAGTTCCTAGGACATTTGATCCTGACATTTCATCTATTCGAGGTAGCCCACAGAAGAACAGATGTGAAGAGGAAAATAACCACCTTTCTGCTGGTTCTAGTCTTTGCCTACTAGATGACAAGGATATTAGTTCCTTTCTTGGATCTTCTTCTGATGATTTTGAAGATGTTTTCAGGAATTTGGGTATAGCATGGGCCCTCCCAACTGTAAGGAAAACTAGAGAGTCAAGGAAACTTAGTAGAGGTTCAAGTTCATCAAGTGGGCGCTTGATGTATTCACATTCCACACCCTTAGGACAAAGCCCTGTCAAGGGTAGTATTGAAAAAGTTGGTCCACCCTCTGTAAAGCAGGGGTCATCAATAAAAAGTGTGAAAGTTGATACAGATAGTTTGACACCTCCTAGTTTTTCCCTCAACATTCCTCGTTTATCTCAGTATTTGTCTCCGTCTTCTAACAATAAATATTAGTAATGTGTACACACAATGTATATATATAAATATAATATATTTAATATTTTGCTTATTTATTGTAAATACAAATAGAAAAAAAAAATTGTGGTTTAATTTTGACAAATTTTTAACAACATATAAAAAGCTTTTCTGACATTATTTTGTACCATCAATGTAACATGTAATGATGTAAGCAAATATAAAATTCTGTACTTAAAATAACAATCAAATCCATACCTCATAAAATTGAGATTTGGCTACTTGTACATCCACAATATTTTTTTATGTAATTGGTATAAAATAAAACATTACAAAATAAATTAATTCACTTAAATTAACAATAATATTTGGCTTATTTGTAAATGTTCCCTACACATTTCCACTTTTCAGACAAAAGTTTAAACAGATTTTCAGGATCTTGTATTTCACAGCCTGGATTCACCATTCTCATTGATCACTTTAAAAAAGACCTGAAAAAAATCAAAATCGATTAATTTTTCAATTTATTTCTATTGGTGTGAGTTTAGGCTCATAGTTCAAATGAACATAGGATTTTATTAGTTGAGAGAATGTCAACTGATAGTTCTGCTGTCCTCTGGACAGCTGATGAAAAAAGAATGGGAGAATCTCAGCACACTTGAGATTTTAAGTGTAAATTTTAGGTTTATACTTCAGTTATTTTATTTTGGTTATTCATTATTCATCTTGAATTCCATGTGAATTTAAGAACTTAAATGACAAAATGAATTACATGGCATGTGTAAATGTTAGTGACAAATGTTCTTGACAGAACACTGTCAATGACTTGTATTAACATGAAGACTAGTATGACCAGTTAATGACTTGCATTACTATGAACAGCTGACTGACGCCTGAAGGAGTGGGGAGTTAAAGTGTTATTCTCAAATCAGAGGTATATGTATATTAATAAAATTGAAATTTTACGTTTCCAACAGATTTCCTTTAGGGAAACCAATATTGAGATTGTACCTAGTAGCTATTATGTTATGAATTTTGAAATTTTTTTTTAAATGCTCACTGATTAAACCTAGTTGGTGACAAAAAATGAGGACTATTCAAATTTAAACCTATCTATCTCAATTTAATTATTTCATGTATTACGTAGGTTAGTGAAAGGTCTATTTTGTTAATGGTTGACACCATGAAGAATGAAGGTTCATAGAAAGCATAAAATGCAAAATCAGTTATATCTCTGTTATTATCTGTTTAACAAAAAAACATGTTATAACTAATATTGCTGATGAATTAATGACCTATAATTGTATTATGAATTTTTCTTTAATTTAAGTATTAAAGAACAATTTGTATTTTCCATTTTCTGCCTTGCATAAACGCCCAATCCAGTTAATGAAACTGTCACCTTATGCTATTATATAAGCAGTAGGAAATGTTTTTAGTTTATGCAGCTCCTGGCATGATGTATGTATATTTTAAATTCATCTCATATTAGCAGATTTCCCTTAAGAGAAATCAGCTATTAAGGTTGTACATGAGTTGAAAGTTTTCAAAAACTTTACTCATATGGAGTGAACATGGACTCAAATATCCATCAATTCTATCAGTAGATGACAAAATGAGGTTTGTTAAAATTTATATATATATATATATATATATATATATATATATATATATATATATAATATATGCTTAGATTCATACATACATACACTTGCCTGTTACCGCTCTAGCAGTCACAACTCTTGTTTAATCGTATCCAAACTCGGTATATACTCAGTATATAAGCATTTCATGCAAAACTAAATGTCAAGTTCTTTCATGGCTGAAATCAAACCAATGGGAGGGGGGATTTCGTAAATTTGTAATATCTCTGTTATTATGAGTAGTATCGCAAATTGTTATAGAACCAATCTTGTTTAGCTCTTGATGCTCTACTATTTTTGTTCTATAAATTTGTTTGTAACTTAAGTATTAAGCAAGTTATTTATACACCTAAATTTCATTACACTTTAATGTTCATCTACACCAATGACCTCAGTTTTCATTTACTAATTAGTAAACATGAATTGTTTATTATTCGGTAATTGTTTTAAAAACTCATTCTTACCTAAAAATCCAGAACCTGATGAAGATGAGGATGATGGTTTACTGCTATGTGATGGCCTTCTTCCAGAGGGTCTATATCCTGATGTATAGGTTGATTTACTCGGGTACCGTCGATATCTATGGCTCTCGCCCTTGTAGCCTGAGTGAGGTTTATAACTGGGACCTTTGTAGGAATGATAAGGGCTGCTTGGACCTCCTGGCTTATCAAATGAGTAAGGCTGATTTGGATGGGTTAATGATGGACCTCCACTGTAGGGTCCTGGTCCTCCACTACTGTAGCTTGGACCCCCACTGCTGTAGCTTGGGCCACCACTGCTGTAGCTTGGGCCACCACTGCTGTAACTTGGACCACCACTGCTGTAGCTTGGACCACCACTGCTGTAGCTGGGGCCACTACTGCTGTAACTGGGACTGCCATTGGTGTAGCTGGGACCCCCACTATTGTAACTTGGGCCGCTACTACTGTAGCTAGGATTGCTACTGCTGAAACTTGGACCACCACTGCTATAACTTGGGCTTGGCCCTCCACTGCTATAGCTAGGAGACCCAAAGCTGCCTCGATGTCCGCCATTACTGAAAGTAGGTGGTCCTCCTCTATAACCATGGCTGTTTGATTCACTACTGTAATGCCCGCTAGTGGGTCCCTCAAAGTGGCTTGGTGAAGGGCTACCGAATGCTTTGTGTCCACTGCTTCCACCGCTACTTCCGAAAGTTACATGTCTTCCTCCTGATGATCCCTCGTCTCTATGCCCACCATAAGCTCCATGGCTGCTAGAAGAGCCACCGAAACTGCCATGGCTAGCGCTGGAGCCACCGAACCCCGAGTAGCTTGGAGACGACGAAAACCCACCTTGACTTGGGGATGATGAGTGGTAGTTACCATGCGTGCTCGTTCCGAAACTACTGTAGGCTGATGAGCCACTCCCCGATCCGTGGCCATCGTGGGAAGGATTTGCGCTGCCGAAGCTCTGCCCAGTCCCTCCACCGAAGCTACCGTGCGGTTGGTAGTCTTGTTCAGCATCGCTGCTGTAGGACCCACTTCCATGAAAACCAGAAAGACTGCTGCCACCAGTACCAAAACTGCTGTCGGATGCTCCATGGTAACTGGCCCCGACGCTGAAACTATTCCCACCCGTGCTCGGTGGACTGCCCTTTGGTGCTGATGGAGAAAAGCCACTGTAGCCTTTGTAGGATGGGCTGCTACTACTTTTTCCGAAGTCATAGGAACTGTAAGTTTTACTGCTTGGTGAAGCACCTCCCGACTGGTCGTCATCTAGGTAGCTACTTATGCTGTTGATATCAAATTCATCGTTCGAAGAATACGCTTGAAACAGAAATAAAACACAAAATAAATACAAAGCTTTACTGCCACTTCTTGAAAAAAAAATTGCAATTCACCTCATTTACAATTTAATTGTGTAAAGGGAAATGTGTGAATTTGAAAAGCTAATTAATGATAAGAAAATAATGTAGGACGTAACTTTATTTATTACAAGTAAATTTATACATTGTACAATTTTGCACATATCCTCTTTAATATTGACCTATTCACTTTCGATTTCTGGATAATATACTGTACATCATAGGGTTCATATGATTTTTATTTTTGTGTCAATAAAATGAATGCCTGGTGGGTTTTCAATTTCCAATGTTAGTCATTCCTGATGATTACCTACAGCACGGACTAAACAAACTACGCAACGCTAGCAATGCTTCGTCAGTGATTAGCTATTACTATCGTTTAAAAATTATTTATTTTATTCAGAGCTTTGATTGATCGATTGAAGTCTCATTTCAGATGTACTGGTTATAACAGCAGCTATTGGGTTAGGGGAAGGTGTCAAATAGGAACTATCACTGCAAGGGTTTATTAAATTATGCCTCCTCCGAAAGACATGTTCGAAGAAAGGCTTTATTATGTCACTCAGAGATTAGTGCCCGACCAGGGACATTAAAGATTAAAGTGCGGAATTCTAACAGAATGCTGCTAACCTGGTCCACAGAAAAACGAAGAAAGTTTCCTTATTTGCAATCCGCTCTTGAAGGATGGCAGAGTGTTGACAGGTTATAAATTTGATAATAAATTTACTCTATCACTTTTTTGATGTAATTTGAGTCAATTACTATTCTAATTTATAAAGCAAAATTGCATCTCTAGCAGGACAGGGGAGAAGGAAGTTATTATATTTATCACTGATGAAAAATGTGTTTATAGATTTCAGCAGAAGATTTGCTGAATTGGAGCTGTTTACTATTGGAGGAAATCTCATTTATGCCTCACTTGAATTTCTCTACGCTTTGATTTTATAGTTTTCTATATGAACTTAAATCTGTATTTGGCATTCGACCCTTAGCCCCCGTGACTTTGCACTTCTGTAATTATAGCATTTTTGACGAGCTCTCTCTCAGGTTGATCATTATGTAAACTCATTCCCAAGCCTGTTAGAGAGTTTCAAGATTGCTACAATTATTTCTGAGCACTCCTCCCTCCTTATTAGAATTTATATTTAATCTACCATTGATTCATATAACACCTTTTTGTTTTTGGGGGGAGGGGTCTTTCTTTAATTATATAAATTATATTAGTATATTTACTTACGGGGTGGTTCAGCGATGGCGAAAGAAAAGAGGAATACCAACAATAATCCTGTTTTACTCTGCAAAAGAAAACAAAAGAATGTTTTATTAGTATTTGCATCCTTCAGAATTATCCTTGAGGTACATTAAACAACATATCGTTGCTTTGCTTGATAGTGGCACGTGTAAAGTGATACTATTTTTTTAGGAGAAGCCTGCAAATATTTTATTTATTTGATGAAGATGGAATCATTTTAAATTCCTATATTTCTTTCTATTCAAATGTTGATATCAACATCAGTTGTGCCGTTCTGTACTGTAAAACTCTACTATTTTTGGAATACGTCCAATACAAAATGTACTTTAAAATGCAAAATTTAATAACAAAACTGTTTTCTAATTTACACAGTGATCAAAGAAACCAGTGGTGTTGCGGAATTTCCAACCATTGTTTGCACTCATTTGTTTCTTAGATCACATTCTTTTATTTTTGGGTAGAATAATGATCTTCTATAGAAAAGAAAAGGCAACCTTTTTGAACAGATAGCGAGGAAGCCATAGTGAAGAGAAATTTTACTACTTTCTTGTGTTTAGAGTAATGGAGAGTTTTGAAGCGATTTCTTTTTACACGATTTGAAATGTTCGAATAGTAGGTACTGCCCCCCCCCCCCCAAAAAAAAAAATCACGCAATTAAATAGACAAATTATCAAATGCCGCCCAGCCAAAAATAAGTAAACACTTGGTAGCTGAAGTCCTTGTGAGACAGGGTTCCTCGGCTACTAAATGTTGACTATTCCTTCATTGCATCTAGTGTCTATCAAGTGTGGTCAAAGACCTTTTGCACCCTTCCTAGCAAAGATACCAAGCTCGGTTTAAAAAATAGCTGAGATACAGAAAGTAGATCGAGTTGAGGCTTTGTTTTGGAGCAAATTCGTTAATGAATTAAGAGTTTCTGACTCTCATGTGAGTTTTGGGCAATGTTTGATGAAGTATTTTTTATTAATTTTAGGGTTATGGACCTTCTCCATCTTGCGTGTATTTGCTCTTTGCAGGTTCCACTTTTGATAAATCCGCTATGGAGGCGGTACTTCACGAAAGAATGTAGAAAAACTTCCTTATGCATATTAAATAATGCTCTTGGAGTTGCCATTTTTATTTGATCATTGCCAAAACTCTATATTTAAATGTTTGCGGCTAAGGGTGAAATCCTAAAATACAAATTAAATTACCACTCATAGACGAATAATTATATATAAATATCGACTTATAAACGATTCATTTAAAATTAATGAAGTTTGTTTTAAATGAACGGCTATATGAGATACATTTGTAAATGTATGATCTGAAGTCTTTAACGAAAATTTTATCGTCTGGAGACCTTTATTTTCTTTGGGTTGATACCTATCTCGATACTTAACCGTTTAAGAAAACTAAAGATTGATTTCTTTATAGTTGATATGCAAAAATTAAAAAAAAAAGTTTAAAAAAATCTATAGAGTCAAATAAAAACGAAACAAAACTTAAAAAAAAAAAAAAAACTATTAAGAAAATGGGGAAAACCTTCGCCCCCCCCCCATATCTAAACAATTGGAGTCAACGCTAATGATCTCCGTTGTTATGTATGGAATTGAAAATGTTATACGTTTAGTAAGTAATGCACAACAATTGTTCTACATATTTTTCTCTAGCTTGAATAGTAACCGAGTTATTTGTTTACCTTTATTTTCAGCCTTTATCCAACGCCGCTTTCTACCCCATGCAATATTCACTTAAAGCAGCCGTTTCACTAAACACCTATGTCCAGTTTAAATTTGAGACATAGGCCTTCTTATTATGGGAGATATAGAGAATAGAATGTGAGATAAAATAATCAACGTGTTATTCCAGTAATTTGCATCTTTGACGCAGCACCTATGTTGTGTTGCGGGTGTTAAATGTATTATGTGGGTTTCATTAAATAATAATCTTTAAGTTTCGACCAGCCTCTGTATTGTGTATATAGGATGATGAAGATAATGGCCTCCGGAGTGCGGCTAGTCGACCAGGACTAATTAGTTTAACGATCTTTATGGTCTGTTATCTCCTTTTCATGGCCACACCATGCTTATCAAAAGGGTATTTTCCTTGAATACTATATGTGAGTTTTGCTTGTTTTTTTAATAAAGCCCTATTGCTGTATTCTGAGTTTGATGAAATTATTTATTTGCTTTCTTCATTCATAATAATGGTTAATCACTGTGTATATGCAACTTTTAAGGAGTCCGTCCCACCGCACATGAGAACGATACTATAGTAGTGTTGGAATTTTAATTTAGTACTTTGATTGTTCTGTAGATATGAAATAGCCCTTCCTCAGTTTGATTTGGTGGATTCTGAGAGTTATTGATACATTAATTTAAGTTTTAAAGAATTTACTTGATATATATTCACACACTGGCTAACGATTTTAACAAGAGGAGTGATGTTAAAGTATGTCGTTTATCTTCCTAGGTTTAAGTAGGTAACTCGTAGAGGTGAAAAGGCTAGATTTAACTGACAATGTTGTGGCATATATCTTGCCATTTCAGTGATCTTTTTTATGCAGAGTTGCTTGAGTTTATGCTTAAAATAAAAACACCTTACTTTACTCCCTTGGTGAAGACCTACACCTTAAACAGCTGTCTTTTGACGGTTGATTGTTCGAAGCTGACCGTGGATTCGTTTTGAGGATCGTAGATTTTCATTTTCATAAATGGAGGAATTAACCATTTTTGCTGTACTTTGCTTCATTGTTTTCTGCAAATGTTCTCTACATTTTACATGCAGATCGGTTAAAAAATGTGAAAATGACACACAAAACATATTCTCCTTCACACTAGCAAAGGGATTTGATTTGCTTTAAAGTTGCTAATTCGTAATAATTATTGAACAAGTGTTATTATTTGAAGAAAAAGATCCAGACCTTGCTGCTTTGAGTTAGGAGTCTGTAGGACGCCGGCTTACGATCCTGACTTAATTCCAGGTTAACGGGATTCGAGAAGCCATTTGTAAATATTGAACCGTTTCCTCCCCGAAAATATGTAAGTTACGTAAATATTGATTACTCTGAGGGGGATTAAGTTAATTGCTATTCCAAGTATAGATGTGGTATAACCAGTTGGTCGAGAACGGATGGGTGCCCGCGGCCACGACGAGTATCACTGAGAGAAACTTCACCAAGTGGGCCAGCGAAAGTGGACGAACGACCTTGGGAGAAAACTCCCTCCCTCTAGCCCATCTTTTCTTACTTTTTTCGAGAAAGTAATCTTATATTTCGAATCGTTGGGCCAAATAGAGAAGCTAGTCGAACCCCACCTACGAAAGTGAAATTTTGTTAAGGTTGCTTTATTTTCTATTTCGTTGCGTTGGCGTATACAAACTCTGTTTAATGCATTTTTTGTATTTCGGTCTGGTTTCTTTAAGAAATAATTATGACAATGGGTACTATTAAGATATATTGGTGAGAGGAAGCAAACGAAGTTTGTGCGATTTTTCACCCTCAACATGACTAGCAAATGCCCTTAATTGTTATAAAAATATTAATTAGCTGTTACTCATCGTCAAATAAAAATATCTAAATTGGTTGTACAAGATTGGGTTTCGTTTCAAGTTCACCAAACAGGGTTCAGCAGACTCTGGAAGAGATGAAGTTACTTCGCAATAAATGAAGACAAATCTTTTTCACTTCCTATTCCAAGTGTACTTCCAGACCTCTCCGACGTTGGTATTGGCATAAAAGGAACTGAACAAAATGAACTCAGTTCATCAACTTCTTGATTTAGTTTAGTAATATCTAGCAAGACTCTATAAAAGGAATAAAAAATAAAACAAGCTTTGGAGCCGGCAAAAGAAAAAAAACATCTTAAGTAGTACAAGGCAGAATGCACTGCATCATATTGGAGATAAGATACAAATATTTAGTGAATTCTAGAACTGCAGAAGGAGTTCATAATTAGTGAGCATGTGTTCTTGTAAAGTATTTTTTTCTAAGATGGGTTTAGAGATTCATTTCTAGAGATTTATTGTCGAATAATTGATGTAAAAATTTCTGTCACTGGCCATTATTAATAAGGAATGGAGTTCAGCGTATATTAAGAAAATATTCAGTAATTGAGAGAAATATAGTTCATTACTATTCATTAGGAATTTAATAATTCTTAATTGACCCCTGCTTTCACATTTTAACTTAATAATATTCCCTTTGTTGCGTTCAACATTTCTGAATTAATTATTCTACCTAATTGGGCGTTAAGGTGAAAAGAGAATAATCTATATTTATATTCACGTTAGGGATAGCCATTCATAGATGTCTTCAATGTGGAAATTTCCCCTTATCAAATATTTATTCCTGATTAAACTATACATTTAATTTTAAATTACAACTCATTGAAACTTTCATTTTATTTTATTGACAGTGATGCATTCATTTTCTCTCTTTTATTGCAATTTACTCAATGCTTAACTTCATTATTGACGAACAAACCATCCAGTTTATTTTTACTAAAAGGACATGTCGATACCATAAAATGAATTGTAGCCATTCACAATATTTATAAGGCCCATGAAGTTTGTCACTATTTATAAGTCCTTTGTCACCGGCCGGATCAAAGAACTTCAGATTCAGAATTAATTCTTTGAGAGTGTCAATATTGTTGTTACACAATACAATCTAATTTTAGTATCAAACACGCAAAAACTAAGAGGATGATAAACCTAAGTTGTATTTACGATGTGCTTTTAGCAGATTTCCCTAAAGGGAAATAAGCTTTTGGTGTTGTACTCATGATGCTGTTTTCGAAAAATGTTTTCAATTGTTTATTGATCCTACCCAGATGACGAAAATGAGGTCCGTTCAAAACTATAACGCTCAAGCGTTTACAATTTTAGTTTAATTATTGCCAAACTCCTTATTTAAACGTTTTATGTAAATTCAAAACATTTCCGTTATTATAAGTCTGATCGTAAAAACGTATAGAATCAATCTTGTTAAACAATCGATGATCTACAATTATTGTTATGTACATTTTTTCCGGAATTCAAGTATTAACCGAGATATTCGTACTTTCTTGTTTTCTGCCGTCAGTAAGCCGTCCCTTCTACTCATCTGCTTGGTGTGTTATGCCATCACTTGGGAAATCTGCTTAGTTTACGCAGTACCTGCGTGCCGGACTTTTTATTAGACTTTGCTCTTCCTTACTAGCAGGCTGATGGTGATTTATTATAATTATAAATTTAAATTATATAGAGAGTATGTAACAGTGTAATATATACAAATGGCTAACACATAATACCAACATTTGTCCTTGGTAAAATGGCTTATTAAAAAAAAATATGGGATATTCCAGAAGAGCGTATTGATTCCAATGACCAAGGCAACATATGGTTGATATATTGACGACAAAACATAATAATAATAATACAATATTATATTCTTTAATATTAAAATATTTGCCAATTTTAATAAATACTTATAATGTATTATTACATGTATTATGTGTGTTTATCCAGTCTTAAAATCATAAATATAATAAATATTACTTGAAAAATTAATTTTCACTCTTGTATAAATGAATAATACTTGAGAGGGGAAATTTAATGAAGCCTATACATATGGTGAAAGTAAATTTCTTTCACCGGATTTCCACACTCTTTCACTGGAAGCATTCGAAGCACATTGTTGACGATGCGTTTCCTCTATTCATGAGTTAAGAAACCTGAACAACAAGTAAAAACCTAAGGATGTATTAAGTTAATAAGAATATCAAAATTAGAAGAACCAGTTTAAAATATTAAATGTGTTTTTAAAGCAAAATGAAATTGTTTCTTATTGAAAGTTGTTAGCAACAAAATAATTTGTTATGTTATTATTAATTCATTTATCTGAATCATCCGAGCAATATTCCTACAATACATATATAGTTAACATTTTTTTCCGGTCCCTTAACTTCTAAATTAACAAATTGACATAATTAGGCACGGAGTTTATACATGCATTTTATTATAATAAAATAAAGTTTTAATCTATGATTTTTAATTTTTTCATCATCAAGAACTAAAGGCTAAGCCTTCTAGTTGCAACCATTGTGTTATTTCAGAAGCTGCTCTTTTCACATTACTTGTGCCTGTCCCCCCCCCCCCCAGTGTGGTATATCAGTGAATGCTTTGTGCAGTTCAGCTTTAAATTTGCTTTAATATATTAATTTTTTTATATGGATTACTGTTTTCAGTTGAGAAACGTTTGAAGGAAATTAACAATCTTCACTGAAAGTCTACGCATTAAGAAAAAAAATTAAGCCGTATGCAATCTGGAAATAATCATGAGTACAAATTACAAAAAATAAAAAAAAATCTCTGTCCTTCATTAGAACAGGAATAACGGCGGACTAGCCTTGCTAGCGAGAATCCCTTCCAGTTGATCGGGGGAAAGCAGTGGACGAACATTACCATCTTCGGGGTCTAATGAAGATGGCGCTGGTGTCGGGACTGTTGCTTGTCTCCTCGGACTTTTGTATTTGACCTTTCACCTATTAAGTTTAAAATCAAGTTCATTTGCAGCCGGAGAGGGGAGGGGTTTAGAGAATATTTGAATCAGGAACATGTAGGTTATTCGAAGAATCGTACGTAACCTATCTTATTGACAAAGTTATTTTCGCCAGTTATTAATGTATTCATTCCGCTTTAACTTGATTATTTGCACTTGATCGTTTTCAGCCATGAATAAACCTCGTCTCTAACACATGCTATTTCCCCGAGTCTGATGTAGCTAGTTCGTCAACAAACGATGTTTCATTACAGGTCTTCCAAGGTTAAAAGAGGAAATGGCTTCGTAGTAAGTCACATGAGGAAGTCAGTAAGATAAAGAGGAGGACAGTAAGGATGACTTCTTGGAGTACTTGGATCTAGTCCATCGTGGCATTTAACGGTATGGCGTTAAGACAGTAATGAGGGGCTTCAACGCTTATGTCTGGCGGCTCTTAGTTAGTTTCTGATATTAATAGGAGAGCAGAGTTTGTTTTCATCAAACAAGCAGCACTAAAAGTTTGTAGGCTTAGTCATTTCGAAGGAATTAATCGGGGCATCCATGAGTATACATGGACTAATCCTGGAGGGCTGCTGGATGTAGTGCCAGGTGAACCGGATTTTGATTGATAAAAGGCACCGATGTTGTGTAGAAGAAATCAGGAGTTCAGGGAAGCCAAATACGATTTCAATCAGTCAATGGATACAATTAAATTCAAGCATTGATTGGAAAGGATTCGGAAGGCTTAGAACTGTCTAATGATTAGCAAATGTCTAAGGATTGTAATTAAAGTTGCCCCTACCAGCCGGGAATCTCAGCTAATTCACAAGCTTCCTACCAGTTATTCTTCAATGGCTTCGTTCTAAAGATGTTTGCTCAGCCCGTCGGTCAGCTATTGAGGTCGTACTCATGACGCTATTTACGAACACTTTCCTCATACGTCCCCATATACGTAAGTACGCTTATATATATATATATATATATATCTATTGATGAGCTACAATTGTTGTTATATGCATTTATTCGTAATCAAGTATTAAGCGAGTTATTCCTACTTTCTTCTTTTCAGCCTTCAGTAACCCCCCCCCCCCCTCCCTCGGGCCAAATAAGTAAAAGGTCCCGGGGGTGGGTAAGAATGTGATGTGAGATGTGATCACAAGTGTTATATCAGGACGTGGCTAATCTGCTTAGTTTAAGCAGCCGATGACGGGCATTTTATATTCTGCTTAAATAACACAATCTGTTTACATACGGTGCTTACAGAATGAGAAACACGTACGTCCCAATAGGAGTGTCATTATCTGAGTGCCATTCCATGATCATCAGTATTCACGTTTTGAATAAGCAGGTGCATTCAATATTATGACTCTCACTCGTGGTGAATAAAAACTGCGTCATTTTGACCGCGAATCGGTTTAGTTTACGCACACCTTGAAGGACGATTTTTTCCCAGATGCTTTAACCCGTAATACCTTTTTTTAAGCAGTTTTCCTTAACGGGGTAATCAACTATTAAAGTTATTCTCATGGGGCGATTTTCAAAAAAAAGTCTTCAATTTTCATCGATCCAACTTAGGAGATGACGAAAAGTGTGTGTGTATATATATATATATATATATATATATATATATATATATATATATATATATATATGCATATATATAGTTTGTAAAGACCAAACCAAACTTAATATATAAGCGTTTTATAAACAACTAAAGAGCCAAGTCGTTAACGGCTGAAATCGGGGCCGTGGAGGAGGGAGGGGGGTTTAGAATGAGGGAAAAATTCAAAATTCATAATATATCCGTTATTATGAGTTAAATCGAAAAATTGTATATATCCAATCTTGTTTAACATTTATTTTTCTACAAATACTGTTTAATACACGTTTCCTCTATCTCAAATATTAACCGAGAAATTAGGAAGATTCTGTATAATTGAACTCGTTCTAAAACGTTAGAATAAGTTTATTATCATAGATCAGAAATTGTAAGTGTTTTAGTAAATATCATTTTACACATTGAAATAGATAGAAAAAGGTAAGTAGAGTAGGAAATTAGCTAGGCACTCTGGAATCCTAAAGAAATGTTGCGTTCACATAATTGATTACAATTTTAATTCGTAAATTTATATGAAATAAGTTATTTTTAAATCACTTAGAAATCTTGAGTACCTATATCTATTTTTTGATACATTTTTCTAGAATTTTTTTCACTTGTTGGATGACTTTAATAAACAAGAATTCGAAACATATTTAGATAGTTAGTTTATTAGGGTAATTGTCTATTTTATATTGGAAGAAGGATTTCGTAAATCATTAATTAACGATGATCTTTTTAGAAGAATGCTACTGTTGAGTTTTTGTTTGGAATATTAGTTGAATGAAATGTATCGAAGACTCACCGGCCTGGAATGGATCTGGCTGTTTTAAACACTATATAACAATAATGGATGATGATATCACTATAACTATTTGTGTAACACTTATAATCCTTTGAGGACCTACCTGCTCCATAGTTGTGTGTGAAGGAACTGACGCCGCGATCCGCCTCTCTCCTTTATATAGGGCAGGCCCCAGGGGTGGGAAAGTACCCCGCTGCCTACAAACACCCCATCACTCTCTCTCTCTCTCTCTCTTCCTCTTATGCCCTCCTCCCTCTAACAAATAATGACTAGCACCTTTTTATTAGGACATGTTTATGCCTACGTACAATATAGCTTTTGTATAAAATAATATTACGTCAATATGCCCCTTTTACGAAATCTAATTATAAAATGTATATATAGAAGGGATTACGGAAGTAGTTAACAAAATTACACTCATAAGAACAGAGTCCCCACGAAAACACATCCATCTAATACTATTTATATAACTAGTAGCCCAAATTCCTATAATTAGCCTTCATTGTCTCATGAGCTTCAGCATTTTTATTCAAGTTTCTAGATATAAAAAAGAAAAATCGATAGTTTGCAGAGAAGGAGATTATTTTCTAAATAAATTGCGAATTTTCTCTATTAATTTATTTGAGTTTAAAATAACTCAAGCCAAACCGGGGCGTGTAACTCTCATTTTATTAACTCTACAAACAAAAGATTGTTATCTGGCATCGAATGTGTGATTTAAAAAATGTCACCCGTTGAAATATAAACATTGCATTAATATAAAAAATGGATCCCTTCTTTAACAAAATATTCCTCAAATTTCCTTCCTGCTCAGTCATCTCTTGAAGTACTCTAATATATGAAGTGGCTATTGGCAATTTATTATTTATTTGAAGCATTCGCTCCAATTTATTATTTATTTATTTGAGGCGGTATTGCTCAAATAACAAAAAGAAAAAAGAAAAATCAATAACAAAAAGAATTAACGATGGCAAAAAAAAACAACTGAAAACACCAACACTAACAAAAACACAACTATAACAAAAAAGCATTAATAACAATAATAAATACAAAAATGCCTACAACAATAAAAAAAAACCTCGACAAAAATAACAAAAAATATACAAAAATAAAATTAAACAATAACTTTAGGGGAAAAAAGTAGAAATAAGAACAAAAAAGTGCTAACTGATTACGCAACAAAAAAGTTGGAAGGTTAAAAAAACAGGAATGGTCCACAAATAAGGAATTCAGAAGTAATAATTATAAATTTGGACTACAACATAAATTTGTTGATTCCTGGTTGCTCTAGAAGGAACGTCATCTACCTGAACATCGTCAGTTTTTCTTTGAACCATAACCTTATTACTACAAGTTTTTATATATTAACATATGGTGGAGTACTGTTGCATGCTTCTGGAAAATTTATATTAGCTTAGAGTGACCTTTTATTATTATTATTATTATTTATTAACGTCCACCTTTTGCAACTCAGGCTAATTGGGACGGGTTATCTACAGGTTACCACCCTTTTCTAGCCAGGATGGGACTTAGGATGTTATTTAATGAATTTCGTCACTAAATAATTTCCTTTGCCCAGGCGAGAATCGAACTCGCCTCTCTAGGTTTGCCATGTGAGATAAAGATCAACGCATTAACTCGCATGGCTAACCTGAGAGAGACCTTTGAGAGTAAATGCTTTTACTATCGGAGGACGTTATTATGGCATTGACGAGCAGGGCCTCTGTGGTAGATGTTTCGACCTCCAGGCCCAAGATACGTATGTAGATCTGTTTCTAAGAGCTCTCACATGCATCTGTTTTGGCGGACAGACTGAGTAGCGTCGTGGTGCTGGCTTAGAAATATTTTTGGCCTGGAAAGCCTGTAGCAAGCTTAAGGCCAGAGTGACACGCTCTGTTGGGAAGTAATTAGCTTCTGGAAAATGAAAGACATTAAGTTGATCATAGTTACTTCCAAATCTGATACAGTCGAAGTTGGAGAGTTATTACCTTGAGAAGTATGCGTGCATTTCAAGGCGATAAAAATGTGACATCTATAGAAATAATTAAAAGCCCACTGTCACAGCGTGTGACCACTGTATCGATATGCATAATGTTTGCTCACTCGAGGGCAAGCTGAATTTTGTCCTTCTTGTAATCGCTTTAGCAAAACACTTGCCTTACATGCAAAGGTACATAGAGGAGAATAAGGTTAATGATGAGCTACCATTTATAATGTAAGTGCGAATGATGAAGTGGATGTTTTACAATTAAGACTGAAAGAGAAAAGCAAATGAAAATTGTCATCCTAGAGAGTTTAATAAGGCTATCATCCTGGAAACCAAGTAAGAAGAATTTCGAGGAGCCCCTCTGATTGGGCTGATGAGCGCAGACAATGGAATGAAGATTCCACAAGGGAACTCACAGATCCGTGAAGGGTTGGAAGTGCCAGATGATGGTATTTTTCTCTGGTTTTCCGGGTTCATGCAGGGTGACACTCTTGTGACATTCACATTGTGCTTCTAGTGTTCTTAATGGAAATCTAGCTTGCGTTCAGTTCTCACATAGAGGTGCAGAGGGATTGATGCTTGACTGGATGGGACAGTGGCTTGTGAATTCCAAGCAAACTTTGGCGGAGCGGAGACCTTACATTTCGCCTGGAAGCCACAGAGGCATCGAAGTGGCGTGAACTATAAGGTAGCTTAGTACCTCCAGTAGGAACTTCTTTTGGGCTGCCTGTTAGAATGAATATGGCTTCTGTCCGGTCAGACTGTGGGGCTTTGGAGAATATTCCTTATATCTTAGGCAACTATGTTATTACCAGATGACTTCAAAGCATGGTGAAGTAGTGGTTCACTTTGTGAGACAGGTTTTAATCATTATAAGGTGTACCTAGGTAGGCGTCCCTAAGATATTTTCAGCCAGACGTAGTAGCGGAATGGCCATATGAGATATGCTGTCATTACCGCAGTTCATACTCGACTGGCGTAATTCAAAGGAAGACAGAGGAGTTTAGCAGGTTGTTGAAGCTGGGCAATTCCCCTGCTGATCGAAGCCAACCCAGCCAAAGTCCAAATTCCGCCGGGGACTTAGCCTTGTAAAGGAGGGAGGTGTAAGAAGATTAGCGACGGATTGTGGCATTTGAGTATGAGGAATTCAGCTAGACATTGGATGTCAATTCTGGTCCTCCGTGGTTCCTGGGCTAACTCGACTGTCGATTAAAAATCTACGGGTTGACAGCAGCTCAAATTTATCTGAACATTTGCACGGCTAAGAATTATAGTGGGTGTTTTGAAAGGATTTCTTTGTTTCTGTTAATATATTTTTTTTTAATTCTTTTATGCAAGTAGAAAAATAACTTTTCAGGTTTCTTTTAAGACTCCTCGGGTAATACGGAGGTGAGGCACCTTATTTTAGGAACTTAGTTTTAGTTTTCTTCTCAAAGTATTTTTTCAGGAACAGACTTTTTTACTTTTTTAGTGTATTTGTAATTCTTTAATTACTGTATCAAACCCCACCTAAATAAGCTGCCAGGAAAAAAAACACTTTGGAATACGAAAGAATTCTTAATTCTATTACACAATTCTATTTAAACCATAAAGAGGGAGTTTTGAAATCATAAATCAAAACATTACAAATATTTTTTAAACAGGATTCCTTCTTTACATTTTTCGATAAAACGAACGATCAAATAGGGGAATAAATGTATTAACTTCCACAAAATATTTCGACTCTTCTTTAAATGAGCAGGAATCAACCGGTTGGACAGATAGACCAACAAATTTTTCAAAAAAGAGAAGAGTAAACAACAGCTTTATTATAAGAATGGTCTAAAGTGTTAAATAAGATTTCACATGTAATCCTATCCTCTCTAGCATATGACGACAGTGTTTCTATTCAAATAACATACTCATGACCTCATTAACAACCCAATGTCCTCAATTGTTTTTTTGATAGTTGCCAAATTTATATTTAATAGGCTCCATGTTACCACTTTTACTGGCAGTAGGAGGAGTAAGCTTATAAAATGTGAAATATTTCACAGGATTGAAACATCGAAAATGATAATTAAATTATCAGTCTAATTAATGAATTTTATTTTTACAATTATTGTAATGAATTTTGGTCTAAGTCGAATAAAAACTTACATTTAGAGAAACCATCGTCTTTGCCCAAGCTTTTTTTTCACAATAAGCTCTATATAATAAATATTTCATGTCCAACTTAAATTCCAAGTCTTGTTTACATAGAGTTATTTTAGTAGAGGAGAAAAATACTAACATAAAATTGCCAGACCCCTGTATCACCCATGTATTTATGCCACCACCCATGTATGCTAAAATAAATAAATAAAAAAATACTAGGAGAGAAATGTAATGGGAGATTAGTCCATCTGTGTACTATTTCAGCAGAAGGAAATCTGTTCTTTTATCGCTGTCTATACTTGGAACACGTATAAACATTTTTCTAATTGTTTTAATAAGTTTCTTTTACTGTAGCTCACCCTCTTGGACCTCTCAATACTTACCGATATAGATCATTACTGCTGACATACATAATCTTCGAAGAGCATTGTTCTTATGTACTGGGAGAAACGTATACACTGGCAAATTCTATAAGGAATCTACACATTGCAAAACAATTATTCATTGACGTTAATGGCGGAAAGTGAAATTGAAATTTTGGGGATTCCTACCCATTATTGCTGGGACTGATCTAATTTAGAACTAGGTATTTGTGTCTTTGCTTTTAGCTAATAATGTGTTTTAACAAAGGACTAAGTTGCCATTGAGACCTTTACTTTCTATCCGTTACTTCACTGAATGAATGACCTCATGGTTCTCAGCCAAGCCTTTCCAGTAACGGATGACCAGTCTCAACAAATCTTCAAGGCATCAAGCTACCTAGACCTAGCTTTGTCTCTCTTCATACTTCTTCCTCGGGATCATACATCGCATACTCTCTCTTTTGTTGGGTCAATAGACCATTTGTGGTAAATGTCTACAAAATATGGCGTGGAAAGTGAACACCCTGTTCGGGGCTTTAGTCGGAATAAAGGACTGCCATGAAATTTCGAAGGCCGTCTACTAAATCTACCTGTCCCCCTATGATTGCCTTAACTGCATTCCAGGTCTTACAACTCTTAGTCATCCGGTGTCCTGTCTTCTACGTTCTTTATTATTTCTCGACTCCATATGCCTCATGGATATTAACTTAGGGCCATATTTCTTATAAGATCATATTTCTTATTGAACCATTGTTCTTCCTCAAGGTGAGGTCTATCCATAACCCATTTCTATTTCGATGTACTGAAGTTTTGGGGCTAACCTTAATCTACGTGGTTCAGCCTCATATGCGTTTTGCTAGCCTTATTTATGCACCTCCCCCGACTACCTCCATACTCCAATAAAAATGTGAAAGTACCCTATTTTTACATATTAGCTTATGATATTTCATTAAATCCATTGTTTTGGCATAACCTACTGAGTTGCCTAATTACGTTTTTTGATCATTCTCTCTATTTCTTTTTAATTTAGTTTGTCAATATTCTAAAATAAAGAATATGATTTTGGAATGCTATTACAAGTGATTTATGGTGTAGTTGAGCTCGTGACAAACTACCTCCATTGTGCGGCGCTGATAGATACCGAACCCGCATGACACCTACTCAGTAACGGGAGATCTACTGATAACTCTCGCTGTAATAAGAAATGCCCGACTCAACTGCTGCGTAAACTAAGTAGATTTCCCACGCGCTGGAATGATAAACTATTGATATCACCTTGCGACATATTTTCTATTTCTATGTAGAAAACCGATGCGCAGAAGTGTGGGTAGGCTGAAGGCTGAAAATGAGAGTATATTTAAGCTACGAAACTCGCTTAATATTTAAGCTACGAAAAAATGTATGGAACAACAATTGTAGAGCATCAATATTTTAACATGTAACAGTTCTATAACATTCCTCAATACGACTCATAATTATTTTGAAATTTCGAATCTCCCCACCCCCACTAATAAACCCTTTATTCCTGGTCCGATTCACCCTCATCTCTCTACGGTCTTGATAAATCTTTTCCTTTCAATTACCGCATTTAGAACTTCACTGTCGGATTTCTTTTAAGTCCAAAATATTCTGGGCTTAACCCACATTTCAATCATCCAAAACGATTATATATTCCTTTTTGAAAAGAGTCCAGCTTTCGCTCCCTTATTTAGTGCTCATGGTGAATGATCGAAGTATAGTATTCGATTTGAAAATACTATTTATTTCACCCACTTAAAACAATATACTAATGTTATTTTAACAACAGGTAATACAATTGTTTTAAACACAATAATACAATTGTTGTTGTTTGTCCGATCGCCACTTCATACTTTAGGGATAAGTATAACAATGACTCGTATGTATTGTGTAATTATTTATATGTACATGATACAAATAAATATATTATTTAGTATTTATGTTGATCCAAACTTTCACAACTCTTGTTCCCTTGTAAGAAGGAAAAAAAACATAGTAGTCACGAACATTTTTCGATTTGAGATTTCAACGGAACTATCAGTTTTGACCCACCCTAAACCCACTTCGGTTGTTTTCGGCGTGACGTCTGTTCGGTACTCAAAATCAACTAACCTTAGAATGTTGAAATTTCATATTTGTAATTTTCCTAATGAGTAGCTGTACAGCTTTCTTTCGCTCGTAGTCGGCTAAGGCGGTGGGCGGGTTCATAAGAGGGTAAAAGTAATAACGTTCAAATTTCTCCCTACGCATAACAGATATAGAAAAAATGTATATGATCTAATTTATTTATCTTAAAAAAATATCTATAAGTTATCTTCTATGACATTTTTCGATCCGATTCATTGGAACGGTGAAAACGCATATCCCTTTCGAATGAAATAATTTAAAATGAAATGCAGTCGAACATTTTGAGGGAAGGAAGTCATTTGGTCTCCACTTTTTATTTTCACATCTAACAGAAATACAGCTAGTAGAGCAGTGTGTGTGTGCCTGTGTGTGGATGGGGTTGTATCGTATAGAAAGCGTATAGCGTAGATCACGTGCAGAGAGCGCACAAAGGCCTTACAGCCGCTATACTAAGCCCGGCTATCCCTGCTTCTCTTTGTGCATCTCTTCCTGGTCTAAGCACCCCCTACTCCACCACTTTCCTCTAAACCTTTCAGAGCTACTTTCAGCTTCTCTGAGAAAACTACTTCATTGTCGATTAGGTAAGTCCAGCTGATGAAAAGAAATTAGTTTTTGAAAGTATTAAATTAGACATTGTTTATTCTATGAATATGGGAAGGTGAAAGGAAAAAGGGAAATTTTTTTTTTATTATGTTTTGGAGTGTATTTTGACTAAAACTAATAATATTTTTATAAAAACAATATGACAACAAATACGACTAAGTAGGTTAGATTCCTTCTTGTATTTTGGTCATAAGCGCTTAGCGGCGGTGAGTTTGACCATGTTTTGAAATTTTCCCCAATCTTAAGGTATTATTTGTTACATAGGTCTGTGAAACGGCCCTCATTTAAAATTTCATCATATTACTGTTTATTTTTAAATTAACGTACACGGTATGCCGCTAGGGATATCACCCTTTTGTCTATATCTATCTACGTATGGAATATCTTCTATGTGGATATCAGTCAACTCATGTAAAATTATTCATAAAAGCTGTTTTTCCCAAAGATCGGATAATTGAGGTCCTTTATTAACTTCTAGGCTTTATAAAGGACTAGGCTAAGGTACCCGGCTTCGCCCGGGAATGCATTTGAGGCCGAATGATGATATTTTTTTGGGGGTTTACTTTGTACAATATTTTGACATTTGCCTGTCCCACTGTTTAGGGTTTATACACGTCGTTGGTGTGGATTTGTAAATAATAGATTTATTTGTTATGTAAGGCTTTACTGTCCTCAATATTTTTATATTTCCAGTCTCCCGTGTATGTAGTTTTTTTTATTTTATTTTTTTATTTTATTTTATTTTTTTTTATAACGTAACGGGCCATATAACTGAATCATAGAAAGTATTCTGTCTTCCAACCCATATATGAATAAAAGTTCCCTCCCTTAATGCGGTGCAAAACCCAACGGTGACAGCTGTTTTGGTATGTCATAACCGCTATTAAAAACACTGTTTTGTAAGTCTCGATTGTAAACTGTATATTCATATTGGTACATTCTGTGTTCAGTAAAGTATATTATATATTAACGGATCAGAGTTAATAAATACCAGAAATAACTGGGTGTACCTTCCTAGCGATCATCCTTTTAAATTATTTATTTATGATAATTAAAGAAATTCACATTTCTGAGAATAACACTGCATTGCTAAAAGTATAAGCATCAAGTAACACGTAAACGTAGACCAATATGAGGTCGGCAGGGAAATGGCAGAACAGATAGGACAAGGAAGTATCTCAGCCCCTCCCTGTGCTCAGCGCTGCCAACTTAATACTCATTTAGGATCTCAATCCTGTAATAATTAAATTATATTAACAAATCAGATTCCATTATCTTCAATATAGTAAATCTGTTTGTTCAAATAATTATCACGTTTTAATTAAATAAAGTATTAAATACCTACACTTAAGGGCAAACTGGCGTTTCTCTTGAATTAATGTTTGGGTGAAGAGAAGGGCAGTATACTTTTCTGGTGCAATCTTTGACTAGCGTTAACTAAATAACAGATTTATTATTACCGTAGATTTGAATTAATTTATCCAGGTAAGGTACTTGGTAGTTCAAATTGGAAAGAATTGTTCAGCATATGAATATTTATACGCAAATTACTTACTTTATACATTGTTATACGAATAAATGTATAAAACAAAATTTACTCTAAATAACGAAATAAACAACTTGTGTTAGTTACGTGCTCGTTTGCCGAAAAACAAAGAGAAAATGAAATATCGTGAATTTTTATTTCAGGCTTCCTTTAAATTTGTAATATAGCTTATAATCATGGAAGAATTAATGCTAATTCATATACCAAGTTTTGTTAAGTTCGGTTCAATTGTTAGTGCCCAATAAAATTGTTGGCTCCCATTTCAGTTTTTAGAAGAAGAACTAAAGAAATCACATATTGAAAAAGGTAGAGAAACTGTCAATATGGCGTCAAGAAGAAGACTGTACGTAAGGAGAAATGTATCAAAGTTCTTTATTATATACTGGAAAATTGATCTTTATTGTTTACGATTACATCTTACATATAATACAAGAACGCTAAGTGGACAGATATATTGTTTTACAGCTAAGCTAATGAAATCGCTCGTAATATAGTTAATATGGATATTTACGAGGCTAACTGGGCAAGCACTCTCTTCAGCTCCAGCCTGTCATACTTGTGCTTTTTCCATTGAAAGATGCCCACTAAAGGTCCTGCTGCGGTAACTACACGGACATCTATAATCGCCAGTCTTTTCCTCCACTTCATCACTAAGTCTGGCCGAAAGGATTTAACAGGGGTAACGAATAAGTTCTAGGACCCGGTACCCCATCCTCGTATTATGAAGGCCTGCCTAAAAAAGCGAACCACTTCATTGTGCCGACGGATTCGAAACCCCTTGATAGCAATACATTTGCCTAAAACATGAGCAGCCGTTTCCCATGCTCTACAGCCAGAATGGCGCTCGGCTATCCTAACCCTAACCAGCTCCCCATGAGAAGACATCATCCGAGTAGGAATAGCCCCATCTACAATCTTAGTAAAGGCCTCAAAATGCCTTCCAGTCAAATCCTCTGCTCTTGAACATGCCCATGATGTACAAGCTGTAACCTTACCGCATTCCCTCATGTCCTTGCAGACTACTCTTACATACAATTCGTTCAGCTCCCCCCCCCCTTCAGCCCTCTAGGGGCCTGGGATGTTCCGAAATCCTCAGGCCAGACGCCGGCCACACCTTGACGACCCTTCGTCGCCCCAAGGATCTAAGCTCTAGCCCCAATACACTTTATTGGATTTAGCTCCCAACCACAATCCCGAAGCGTTCTTTCATAATTGTTGATCAGTAGGCATCCGATTCATCAACGCCATACGCATGCCTCCAGGCTGGCTCTAACCTAGGATCTCATTGAGCGCGCCAATGTAGCCTACACTCCTTAATCTACACTCTTCAAGAGCCGACGCCAGGAGCTCCTCAGGATTCTATTTACTCTTGTTTATTTCCAGAACAAAAGCCTCATTAAACTCTCTTGGGTCGGCAACTGTCGCTTGCCATCCATCATCTTCCTGTCTTAGTGTGAACCACCTGACGCAGTAGTCGCACTTATATAAATGCCCATCACTGACCGTAGTACTATTTACCAATGCATGGTAGGCCCTCAAATAGGCCGGACACGGAGGGCTCCTTACGTCGTGATGGAGTGTTTTGCCGTAGCCCTTGCACGCAGGATAGACTCCCTTCTTACTCCCAAACGGCCACTCCTCACGCTCATGCACTTCAACGCCTCAGTGGTCACATATTTTCTTTTGGTGTCAACGGGCTTGTACATGCCCACAGAGGTGACGTCTATATCACCTACAAATATTCACACAGTCCTCTAGGCGACACCTCATGCAGTCAAAGTTAACACCACCCTTCGCGAGTAGAGCCTTCTGCTGTTCGGGCCAGGCTTCCATTACCCAGGGAACCCACGATTTTTCCTTCTTACCTGTCATATTCCGTGAGGTTAACAACTTCTTTTTCTCGGCGAGAGAACTTCATTCTCCTGAGTAAGCTATTATATCATCGTCTGTCTTACCCTTGGCTACCCCAAAAAATTGTCAGCCGAGGCACTTTCTTACTGGCTGGCACATCAGCTTTCAGCCAGCAATTTTTCAAAACAGGCTCCTCACGAATATTATTGGCTACCTCAGAGTGGGTAGTAACTCTGGCCACCTTATTATCCTTCCGTTTCCTAAGGCCTACTACTTCCCAAACCCGGTCACGGGAAGTTATACCCTCCTTAAGCTTGGCACAAACTTCCTCAGCCGAAGATATTTTTGAGCCAGCTTCAGGGGCCACCACAACCTTGTTCACTCTGTTCGCCAAAACAGATGCGTATAAGAGTTTCTTAGAAATCTAGTCTTGGGTACTGGAGGGGCCAACCCAACCACCCAGGTGGCCTTAGAGGTCGTACCGCCCTCACAGACACTACTCGTCATCGCTGTGACCGCATCCTCCAGTGCTCCAAGCATATTCTCAATCAAGAATTATATTTCTCACGAAACCACGTCTATTTCAAATACAGCAAATGTGCCCTGATTATTTACGGCTTCAGATCGTTAATAAAAACTTCTCTCGTATTACAACAGAATTTGTCATGGATTTTATCTCTTTTTTTTTTTTTACTGATGCTAAGGTAACTCATTTTTATATTTCAATAGAAAACGATATTTATTTGATCCTTTGAGCGAGTTTAAATTCATTTATATTCCCCCAATATAATGCTTCACATATAAAGTTATAGGAATTTAGAGGAAGAGCTTCTTTCATAATTTTATAGTAATAAAAGGAGTATTTAGTACTTCTGTAAATTCAATCTTTATATTTCGAAACCATTTTTATGTCTTTGTACGGCATCATGAATTCTTAACATAAATTCGTTCTTCAAACACCACTTTTCCCTTCACGGGAAAAACAAGTGAATGACTTAGGACATACCTATGTGTTATTTGATGGAAACGACAGAACTACTTAGTGCATAAATTAATCCAATGTTTATATAAGCAACATTAAACATTTTTATTGACGACGTGTAAAGCAGCTAGTTGAAAATATACAGTCAGACGAGATCACTAGTGTGTCATATCAACTTCTAGGAAATCACCTCAGTTTCTCTGCTTTTTCGTCACTGACCTTCCATTTAATTAATGTGAATAATAATGCAATTTAATATAAGATACAGCCTATTAATGTTAAGTAATTTTTTGGATTTGCTATTGGTTCAGTTATTGATTTCATTTCATTGTTGTTCTGCTATACTTTTTTCAAAGGCATAATAGGTTTTGAAAGAAAAATTTAGTAATTATATTTAGGTATTAGTATGCACTATTGTTACCTGCTTTACTGTAAACCAGTCAACATAATTACAGGGGAATCTGGTTTCATTTAACTTTCTACTAATTGTCTTTAAAAGAGACTACTCGTATTATCTCAAGGCTGTCATGTTTTATTTCCGCATGTTGTCGGATCCAAGGCACTAATTTGACCTGAACGGAAATATATTCCTAAATTCTAGCCATAAAAAAACAATAATTAAGCAGGTCCTGCGTGACGGACTTTTGTTAATTAAGGTGTGTTCATGTGAATTGGCTATTATGTGTTGGAATACCTCAGAGGCGTTTCAACAGTGATGCAATAGCGTGACTGACTGATGGCTCTTCTTGACATTTAAATGAGCGACAGGTTGCCCTCTAAATAGCTCTAAAGTTAGCTGAAACTGAAGAGGAAGGAAGAAGAAGCTGGGCTTCCTTCCGTTCCTGCACATGTTGCATAAGACCCCAAATGGACAGTGGCTACTACAATGGCAGTCTCATTGTTTGTGCCAGAGAAAGGGACTACAGCTGTTGAAAGTAGACTCCGATCTCGGAGTAACGTTACTTCTCACACTCCTAGTTGGAGTTTCCTTATTAAATTTCCCTCTAGCCCTTTCTTACTTCCGGAAGCAAGTGCAAATAAAATTTGATTCATTTGAACAATGATCACACACTACGGGTCCACAGTGATGGGGTTACATACAGGCGCCTGTTGTAAATTTAGCCCACTATAATAAAATGTTAATAACTTGCTATCTTGTATTAGGTTCAAAAATTTAATTTATGAGTTTATAAGTTTATAGGGGTCAGGTTGGTGAAGAGATGGAGAAAAACAATAGCGCCAGTTTCCCTCTGCAAAATATTTTATTTAACAACGAAGACTACTTCATCAGCGCCCTATTATAAGCATGGGGAAAAGGACATGAGGAATTCACTAAATAGCAAAAATTGCTTTAAAATATTATCGAATGTATACACCATTATTCGAAACATGAGGTAAAATGTGGAATGTGCACTGGGACAGCCTAGGACCGGCAGTTCGATTCAATTTATTTAGTGGCAAAATGATTAAAACAAACCCTCGGTCCCACCCTGGTCAGGGGTGATTAGTAGGGTTTCCAGTAGGGTTCAAATTTGGGACTTTTTACTCATGTGTACTTAGTAGTTATTTATTTAAAAATATTTTTTGATTTATGGCTTATGACATTCTAAGGCGGTAAATTCTCTGTTTTGAAGAACTTCAATAGGAGTAGAAACGAACACACTGACTCTTTAAACATTGTATCATAATAATCGTGGATGGATTTGTTCATCTTTATTTCAAAGAAATCGTCCACCCTTAATACATTTATAGCACAGTTAATACAGTTATCGAAACCGACTTATTTTAATTTATACTACGACTAGTAATACATAAGCCGTTCCATCTCGAGAATTTTCTTCACAGTAATTGACTGATTTATAATGAATATACTGCCAGCAAAATGAATATATAATTCTCTAATGTAAATTGGTCACTTGTTAATGAAAGAGAATTAGAAAGTAACTGAGACACTCGGTATTTCTATACCCACCAAATAAGTCTATTACAAAACTCTATTAAGAGATAGAAGATATTAAAATTTAAGTCCATCATCATCCTATATAACCTTACTAAACTGAACTATTATAAAATAAGTCTTTTCGATTTTACTCAGAATTAATAAATTAATATTACAATAAAACTATATCTGGTCGGATTAACTGTTGAAATGGAACAAATATTCCAAAATTCTTGTATAATGCAATATTGATATTTATAATATGAATAATGCAGTTTAAGTCTAATAAATGAATTTAATGTACACTGTTAATGATGAATAAATGTTAAGTGATTCAGTATAAAGAATGTTTCCACTTATGGTTCCGCAAATAAAGAAAAGATAGCCGGCACCTAAAAAATGGAAAGAAAAGATACTCCAACTCATATAGTAGTGATTCTCAAGAAATCCAGAAAAACAACAGAGTATAAAAAAAATATACAATTTTACTTTCTTATACAATGTAAAGAAAGTACTGCAATCGTGAAAATGTTTAAATATATTTTTAAAAAAATTAGATCTCAACGACATTACCCGTTTAGACCTTCCCTGTACCCATTTTGACTAGTTTACGTCTGTACGTCGCATAAATTGGGAATTATATATAAATTATGTTCAATGTAAAGAAATATCTTTTATGATTTTTTTTTTAGAACTTTTTTTTTCTATAAATTTAAGAGGGAATGATAAACGCTGGAAGAAAGTTCAACAAAGATGAACCAGTGTTCTAGGTGAAACTACGATTATATTCCATCTCATTACCACAAAACTATTTTATATGGCCACTTCAGTTAACTACAAGGCTAATTTCACTTTATGTAATTCAGTTTCCGCGTTATAGATACTTGGGGCACTTTCGTCAATAGTAAAGTGGTAAGCGCAACTTTCATCTGGAACTGGTCACCAGCCAGTTCTAATTACAAGTTTCAACTTCCTGAACCTTTAACACATGGAAACAACTAGTTGCATGTTTCCTCCTTGACGTCAAATTAACTCATTTACAGGAACATCGCTAGTAAATGTACATAATGCCGAACTAATTACATACATTGTGTAGACAATGAACCATTCATTATATATTGTCTGTGATTTGTTCACTGGGAATTCATTTTTAATTTAAATTTCCTGAACATATTGTGAAGTTTGGTTCCATTTCATTTGAATGTGATACACAAATACTTTCGTTTCAATGCATCGGATAGAAAAATGTCATAGAGCAGAATTTATAGATCTTTTTATGATAAACTCAAATGGTCCTAAATACATTTTTTTATCTCCAATACGTGCGGAGAAATTTGTTTTGATTTTTTACTTTCGCCACATCAATACCTCCTCTCTCAGCCAATTTTGACCAAAAGAGGATTTACTCAAATAGACGTTATAACGATCACAAATAAAGAATTTCAACATTCGAAGACTAGTTGAGTTATATAGGTATGTGCCAAAACTAGTCCCGGGAGGGTCAAAACGGATAATTTCGTTGAAACATGAAAACCGAAACTTTCGCGATTAAAATAATTTCTTTACTTTGTACAAAAAAGTAAAAATTGAGTCCTCTACAGCATGGTAGGTTCAATGATGGAGTCACATAGCGAAGTTATTCATGTGAATATATGTGAGTTCAGGCCCAGTGAAAAAAATAAGTCGGATTTAAGTTTGAACAAGAAGTTTATTAATAATGAATATTGAATTATTTTAATTTGTATATATATATATATATATTTATATATGTATATATATAAATAATGTTTTTCTCGATTGATTCTAAAGAGCAGAAATATTCCAAATGTTTTATTTTATCTATGTCTATACCCCCACTCATCCTAGTCTGATTTCAGCCATTAATTTGATTTTTAGTTTTACATAAAACGGTAAATATCAAGTTTGGGAAAGACGAAACAAAAACTTGGATTGATTGATTGAGTTTTGAAGAAACTTGTTAAACATCGCGTCTTGAGTACATCCTTAAGATCTGATTTTGCTTAAGTGAAATCTGCTAAATGTAGAGAGTACCTAGCTTGTAGGACGAGGTGGAATTTATGGCGTTGTAGAGTTGTGTAATCCTACAAAACAGCTTTGTGAGACCCTGAGATTCACATGCAAATTTATAACAAAGTGAAAGCCCAGCTTGGCATGATTGGTTCCAAGTGTCTTGAGAAAAAGATCAAGTAAGTATTATATTCGACTTTCTTGAGTTTACATATAATTATGGCATTTTTTGATCATGGAAATTTGTTAATGTATTATTGATTTCTTTTAATTTCCAAGGGTTTCCACATTTATGTAAATGTCCAATCACTCATAAATATGTTTATTTATCTCTGAGGTCCGATTTTTCACTTATGATTTTACTGCTTTAAATTTCGTAGCATCATATTCTTCTCTCCTATCTCCATTACAGGCGTTGTAGGTCTGGTGTACTTCTGCACTGTTGTGGACGTTAGGATTCCATAGGCCAGTTTTCTTTACACCTCCAGTACCCTCTGTCTCCTTCTTAACAACCTTTTCAAACACTTTACCATCCTGATTCCGCTATAGCCTAAGAGAACCAGTATTCCAAAATGATTGTGTGCCAAGATGATATTCAATGTGCCTGAAAGTCGCATTCAAATTAATGTGACTGCTAGTCATATCAACTTAATGCTATCGAAAATCAAACTCTCTTTCCTTAAACGGCACTTCCATCGCTGTTTACAAAAACTAATTTGAGTTTTTTCCTTGACGCATGGCTAAAATGATATTCTCGCCCAGACGATAGAAACTTATTTTATAAAACTGTACAATCTTCAGAATGTAATTTTAAGATGGACAATATTGATCAGAAATAGAGCCCATAATTCTTTTATGCAACCAATATCTAGTCTTCAGTTCTCCATACCTTATTACATTAAATGTCGAGAATCATAGGTTGTGGTTTTAGTGGATATCTTATCCTCTAATGTCCATCTAAGACTACCACTGCTGCAGGAGGTGACAAAAAGGTATATGCAGGGATTTTCTGGGTGGCCACAGGATAGAATCCTCCTTCGATCCAGGAAACCAAATATATAATACAGAACAGGTCTTAAGGCGAAGCGAATACAATTTTTTTCCGGCTTATTTTAGCAGTAAAACTGTAATTATTAATTATAAGTTTAATTGAGTCTAACCAAACCATTTTCTCATATTCATTAAAAATAAAATTATAAACAAAACGAAGTACACGTATAAACGGCCATTAACTTGGATTTGAAAAAAAAAAATAGGAAGTTAAGAGCACAAGACATTGAGTTCATTAAAGTTGTAATTTACTTACTCATACAGACTAATGCATATCATTAGTCTGCGGCAACGTGTACGGAGGGATCTCTCTAGGAACTCTGGCCTTGCGTGTAAATTGCAGCATTTATGTCTTTAATGGCATGAATGATCTTTCTCATGATGCCTTTGTTACTCGGTGGTCTGATACAGAAGGCAACGAGAATCAGACTCATGACTCAGAATTAACAGTCATGTAAGAGAAGAATGTATGAAACACAAATTGTAGTATATTACACTATCAACAACATTGGTAAAGGTTTTCACTCAGAGTATTAATAACAGGGCATAGAACGCTCATTAATGTCATATCGAAAATTTGATATCTCACACACTAAAGGTCCGATGATTACAATACCCAATATTTAATCTTAAAATAAGACATTATGGGATATATTTGTTTGTTGTTAACGCGAGAGGAATAGCGCAGTTTGCTAAGGGCAGAAACTAAAAATACAAATACCTCGATTAATATTCTAGTTAGAAAAAAAAAATTAATGAAACGCAATCGTATAAAATTAAATTTTCAAAAATGTCGGTTATATTACAATTTTTGATCGGCTCACAGCAACGGAGACATTTTGTATAATTGATTTTTATCCCCTCGAAACCTCCTCTCCTATCGTTGTTCACCTTATTTAGTCTCGGGCTACGGAGAGCTGTTTCTTAAACAACTCTGGCCTTATGAAATTGTCTGCAATCATGCTTAAATTGGTACGAATGGAATTTCTCTCATAATTCATTTTTGTATGATGGTCTGATGCAGAAGGAAACGCTCACTTACCACCCTCTTCATTCTCTTTTTCGTGGAATGACTAACTAAATATGAGATCAATTACCAGGTGTAGCATGTAAGCAAAACAACAATTCAAGAAAAAAAGTAGAATTTTTTGTTTTTAAATTTTGAATAACTTTGGTCTATTTTATAAGATGAACATTTTTTCGTTAGAAGTCCTTTGTCATATTGTTTTTGACTAATGACAACTGTATACATTAAATTCCTATGTGTATGTAATTTCAGTAATTGTTTCTGATGTATGGAAACCACTCATGCGATTTTCTACTTCAATTTTTCGCATGAATTATATAAAAATTCCCGAGAGAATTATTGTATGTATAGAACCTTGAATACTTAGAATGTATATATAATAATCAAGTTAATAATGGAGTTGATCCAATGAGAAAGACAAAGAGGGATGGAATGTGGAGAGGGTGTAACTATGTTTTGTAAGGGATATAGACCGTCGGAGAGTGGCGGCGAAAGTGAATATATGAGCATTGCTACTCCTTTCTCTGGGATCCTCTCCACCGCTCCACAAATCTCATTAAACTGGTAAAATCCCAAGGGAACATATAGAGAGCATGTCATATCAACGCTTAGAGCAGTTTTTTTTTCATAGTGATATATTCAATTAAACTAGATAGAAGGAAACTCCTTTATATCTATAAACTCTGCTACGAAATGACAACTGCCTTACTATCAGAATGTAGAATAGGTGGCGGCTTTCTCGTACCTGACTTCGCATTAAAGTTACACATGTACACGACAGCGTGCATGTGCACGTGCGTATGAACAGATATTACTGGTGACCAAACTTTTCAAGTTGACTTATTACTGTGTAGTGTTTTTCACAGATATTTCTTAATGCAAATAATATATTGGGCTTGTTTTCATGATATAATTTTTACAAATTGTCTTCAAAGGTCTTTCGACGTATACACCTCCTCTTTCCCTTATTTAGAATACCTTTTTATCTATACTCTTTTGTCGTATAAAAATATATATTCATTTAAATCTATAACTGGAATCAACATTTGGTGAAACACAAAAGACTGAACTGAACTATAAAAGTCGGTACCGAATTAGCACTAACTATATCGAAATTATAAACTTTACATTATTATTTTTACGAACAAACAGAAGTAGGGGTTGTAAGGGAGGTTTGAAATGAAAAATCGTTTGAAACGGTAGATTAATACTTGTTTTTTGGCAAACACACGTCGAAAGACGTTCATGATGTTATTAAGAGTAATTTTTCTTACTCTAGTACGCTTCCATCGACTAACAATCTCTCAACAAGATTTGCACGTAAAATAATAAAATGAAGAGTGAACCTAATGGAACGAAAATTGGTATGCGTATTACTATTATTATTCTTTATTAACGTCCACTTTTTACTAGTATGTCAACAGTTACTTATGCCATTTATATATAAATATCTTTACTCTATTCTACTGCATTTGGCTTCTTTGGCGAATTAAAGCTGATAGATACAAACAAGTAAAATTGTTCATTTCACCTGTAGTTATGTATATTTAAATGAAATTCCTAGCTTAGATAGTGATCGTCCATTTGTTTGCAATGTCAATGCGGTTGCATATTTATTTTCAGTTGTTATCTTTGAATAATGTGGATACGTATTCACAAGCGTATAGAATAAAAAAAACTGTAGCTTCCAATACTCAAATATTGAGGAGTAATTCGTATTTTAGTGTTTCTGCGTTCAGAGAATAAAGAACATTTTTTAGGGGATAACTTTTTCAGGCATCCCTCTAGAGCTTTATGTAAAAAAAAAAGGAATAGAAATTCTAAAACGTTAGAATTATTTTGGACCATTGGCATTAGGTATCAGTTATAAATGGGGGAGGATCTACTATTTCTTATAATTAGAATATATATTGTTCTCTCTCTCTCTCTATCTTTCTCTTCTTCTCGCACTCTCTTGAACGGCGTATTCTAAAGTTATAGACAATCATTTTAAATAGCTTTACTGACAATTATTGTCTATAAATAATAACAGCAATGAATTATAGACAACAGTTGTATATTCTATAAATTATAGTTATAGAAACCAGCTATAATTAGAGTTAATTACGACTTGTCTTTAACGAGTCTAACAAATTGATAAATTAATTAGTTATTATTTATCTTGATACGATTTCACTTATTAAACTACCTATTAAAACTATTTTTTTCTAGAGTTTTAATTTTCTGAGGATATTGGCTCGTGAGCTTTCTTGAATTACGTTCTCACGCTCTTAAGCGATTACGATAAGTATTTCACATCCGGAAAATATTAATAATAGTTGACATTAATAAATATTATTTTGGCAGAAGCTCTTGTAACTAACATTGTTGCTATAGTTTAGGTTTTAAACATCCACATTCAAAGCAAGCAGGAGAAAGGTTTTGGCCTTAATTTTGAAGAGTAGATAGGTATGTATGTAAAAATGTCTTGATTTTAATTATTTTTTCCCTGCAATTTTTACACTGGAAGTGAGTCTAGCCTGTATCAAGAACACCCATATCTTAATAATTAATTAGTATGGTTGAATGTATTTGTAACTGAGCAGCTCTTTGCCACTCAATGAAGAAAATTAAATTATCTTTTTAGCACATTCATATTAGCTCGTCGCTAATAAATACGTTTTTCCCGAGTATTACTTAGTTGTTCCTCCAAGATTACATGTGTGGTGGACCTCAACTGAACGAAAGAGTCTTCTCATGTAAGCTGAAATAATCTATAACGGCTTTGGTACAGAGTTTAGTGCATGAAATAAGGATCAAAGCAGATATTCTGTTAAGAATTTTGATTGTTCACGGTCCACTGTTACATAAGGAGCAGGAGTGAGCGTCGGCTCACTGTTAACGTGGAGTTCTGGGGTTATTCAGTCGAACAAAAACTTCAATTTTATGTGAAACCCGGAGTGTAAGAATGAGGCAGATCGGGGGTGTCTTTGTGTGAGTGTTATGCAAAGGGTTGGTGGTGCGGCGTGGGTTACCTTGCACTCCATATAGTCACCAGCATGGTCATTATCACTTTCTACCTGTCATCGTCACCTGACCAAATACGACACGTGAATGCTCCTCAAAACCACTTCTGGTTAACACTCTTATTTTAATCTTACAGTCGGCAACTTTCTCTTATGCGTGAATGCGGTTCGAATGAGTATGTTCGCTGAGGAAGAAGCCCATAAAACTTATTATATTATGTTTTAAATGAACTTCGTCAGCCAAATCAAAGGTACTTTATGGAAAGAACTGATATATATATATATATATATATATATTATATGTGTGTAGATCGAAGACCATTTGAGAAATTTTACGAAAATCGTGCCATAAATAGAACTCAATATCTGAGAAGGCAAAGTAAAGGTAATCTCCTAAAAAACATTTTTACATATAAACATTTTTTTTTTTGAAAATTAAATGATCTTTAAATTAGATCATATGGAAATAATACCCATTTGTACCTCTCATAATACCCCACTTAATATAGTTTTGCCTGACAGGTTAGCTCACTCCAAACATTTTACTACTCTTTCAAAACATTTAAATACCAAATTCAAAATACACAAATCTGTAATTGCAGGTATGCAGGTTTGGAATATGGGGGGAATTTACTCTGTTTAAATATAATTTTATTTTTTAAACTTGATATTTTATTTTTATGTTTGTAAATGTTGAGAGTATTTAAGTTATTAAGAAATATTAATAATGGAATTGGTAATTAAATACTTGAATATGCAGATCATTCCCAAATTACATTGTAAGTCACGCATTCTAGCCGCCAATGAGTAATACTTTCCCCAAATACATTTGCTAGAGTAAATGCCATGGCGTAGCGCACCATCATGATTAGAAACGTATCGAACTGGCTCCTTTCCCAGTCATTACCAAATACCCTCTCCAGGAGAATGTTATATTTGTAGTTACTAAGTAAGGAGGAGGAACAGGGCATTAAATGATTCTGTTGAGGGAAAAAATGTCCCACTGGGAAATGAGATAGTCGTTTCAATTCTTGAGAGAAATGTCCTTGAGAAAGGACGAGTTTTTAAAGTTTAAGTCCTTGGCAGAGCTTTCCTTTAAGCTTCGTTAAGAAGGATTCCATTTGGTAGTAAGAAGATGTATGTTTCCCAGCGATTCTACCTCTAAGGTTCCCAGGGTTCCCGGAGTACCATTGACCCTGTATTTAGGCTGTGCAGAAATCATTCACTAACAGCCCCCTCTTTCTTCTTTAAAGAAAGAGTTATTCCGTTCTGAATATCTATTGCTGAGCGTGTCATTGGCCACTTTTATGCGACCTCTTCTTAGTGGGTAAACCACAGAATTTAGTTCCCATGAAAAAGGGGTACTTTCAGCCATTTGGGTATACTAATACAATGTGACGTATTTCAAAGAAAAGTCCCACACGCGGGGGCTGCGTAAACTAAGCAGATTTTCCATGTTCTGGCACGACACCATATATTCTCTATTTCCCAATAAAAATCCGTTGAGCAAAAATGGGCGGTAAATAAAATCGAAATTGCTTACGTCATCACACAATATACTATCTAGTAAAGATCCGTTGGATACAATACTGTGTACAAACTTGGAATAAGACGTTTCACTATATATTCGCTTGTTGTTTAAATGGGATGCCTTTGTTGAAGGCTGAAAACTAAAAAGTGCAAAAATCTCGGTTAATATTCATGATAGCGGTAAAGAGTATAGAATAACATTTATAGAAAATTAAATCCACAACGAAATTGTTTATATATTTTTCACCATACTACGATGTAATCACCTGTTTTACACACCTAATTTGCGGTCCGAAAGCTACACTTCGCCTGCCCTAGGGCCGAAAATGAATATTTCGCCCTAGGGCCGTAAAATCAGCTGTTTATTATTTTAATTCATTCATTTCATTATATACATTATATTAGTTTGTTTTGCTCGTATTATTGTTTAGTTAGCATACCACTGGCTATCGTGATTTTAATAATATATGATTATTAACAATGCTTCTGGCGTTACAATTTCTGAGGTGATACAAAATCAATTGAGGAATATCCTATTAAAATAAATAAAAAGTTGGGTAAAAAATGTTTTCAAATGTTGAAGCAAATATGTATATTATTTCTTTTTGTATTTATTTATTAACATCCACTTCATACTCCTATGACTGATTGGTACGGGGTTCACAGGTTACCACCCTTTTCTGAGGTGGGATTTTATTTAATGACTTCGTCACTAAAGAAATTCCTATTTGCCCAGGCAGGAATCGAACTCTCCACTCTAGGTTTACCATGTAAGATTAAACACAGCGCATTAACTCACGGACCAACCACAGCCCCTTTTACATTATTCTAAATTATAATTAAGACAAATGTAAAAGAAACCCGGCAAAAACTGAAAATTACATTATCTCTCACATATTTATTAAAACCATGAGCAACTACATGGTTTTAATAAATATTATTTTATGAGTCATATTCGGCAGTAGAATAAATAATTTAAAACAAATAATGAAATTAATTCTAAAAAGAAAGTAACATCTACTTAAACTAAAGCCGTTGGGTGAGGATATCATAGGTTATCAACGTTTTGTAGCCGGGGAGGGAATAGAGTTTTTTCCTATCGTGACTAGAATATATTGCCTTGAAGGTCAATGAAGAAATTTCTTTACTAATTCAGCCTGGCTCACTCTACCGTGGCCTAGCTCTACCTGGCTATTCAGTTCGCTAATGTTTATTGCAGATGTTAAGATGACAGGCTTACCCCAAAAAAAAATTTACCTGATGACGCAAAAGTTGCGTTTATGACAGGATTTAAAAAAAAAAAAATACTATCAAGTATAATATAAATTTATATATTACTTAAAAATATATCAACATTAGTTAATTCATTACGTATTGTGCTATGATTGCATTAATACTATAAAGCTAATTACAGCCACAAAAAAAAATATAATTAGTACTTGATGTAAATAACTCAAATTACTAATTGATTAATTAAAATTTCACCGTGTTCATGCATAGCTATGTGAAAAACATTCATTGTAAAATCCTGGTTCTCCATAAGAAATTTATATCCCAAATTTTTTAAAAATATTTACATGTTTTCCTCATTTCCTTCCCAGAAATATTCGTCCCAGTATTGGCTAAATAGTGGTTTTGCTTAAGGTAAATAGATTTCAGAGTCAAATTAGCTTCACATCGCTGGCATTTTTTATTTTTCTTCTTTAAAAACAATTCTATGAAAAAACATAACAACCTTGTGTCCAAACGTAATAAATAAATGTAGTCCAAAATAGACCACCATAAGACAAGTCTAAATCTGTTATCTACTTCCATTGAGCTGTTCCATATACCAGGAAGTACTTAACTTTGAAATTATATTGAATGGTTCAACAAATTTAAGGTAAACAAATGTATTTATTTTATGTTTTTCCTACTAAGCCCAAATCTATATGTGATAAGGTAGTGTTTATTTTATTTAATTGACATTTCTTAGTACGTATGACTATTATTAGAAATAGTTTTTAATGTATTATAACAAAATATGGAAATTTTGGAATTTTTTAAATTTTAGATCTAAAATTATTATTCTTTTTACAAAAAAGGTATATTTCCTGAAGTGGAATACATATGTTGAAGAATTCATCAATGGCAATTGATGTCAATTATAAATTTTATTAATTCAACAAAGAAATGTATCAGCAATTCCAGTGAAACAAGTGAAAAACTTCTTTTTCTTTTTTATTTATTTCATTATTTTAAATCAAATAAATAAAGTTAATCTTTTCATTCATTAAAATGAATCACCTGATCGGCAATGAAATAAATCTTTATACCAAGAATCTCTACTGGATTGCTGGCGTAAGATGTGTTTGAAATTTCTCACAAGCTCAAGATCATTGAACAGTCCTATGTAAATACTTTTTTTAAACAACCCACACTTACAGAGTTACACACAAATAGAAACAAATAGAAAAACCTTAATATTAAGATTTTCACAATGCAATGAACGCATTATTGACTATCCCATTTACCCACAAAGACAACTTTCCATGCCACCGTGGAGAGTAAACAACTTTATGAATGACCTCAGATTATCAAAATTAAAAAAAAAGGAAACTTTAGCCAATTACTTGTAAAAACACAATTTAATTTATTGAATTCAGCCACCAATACACAGACTCTACCAATATACACAGACGGATCCAAAACTGAAAAAGGTTCTGGTGCAGTGGCTATTGTAGGAGATGATGCATATGAAATAAGCCAACCTAAAAATACACCGCTGAATTGCTTGTCATACTCTTGGGACTATTACACTTACAGACTACAAACAGACATTGCTATATACTCTGATTAATTAAAATGTTTACTTTCCTTCAAAAACATTTACAACACTCATCCCTTAATTATTCAGGTACAATTAATTGTTGTTCCACACGTATTTGTGACCGTATATAGAGTTTGCTCCTGTGTGGTCACTTCAATGCTGCAGATTTATGTGCTGATCTTCGTGTTATACCATCATTGTTACTAAACGTTCTCCTCCAAGGCCTTTAGTGAATATTGATATTCATATCATTCAGGCTAATTGTATATCGTAAAACTTGTTTACTCAGTTTACCCACCCCAGTATCATGACACCTCTAAGGTACATCAACTTTCACTGGCGATTTCTTTTCCTGCTGTCCAGTTTTGAATTAAAAGCTTTCAAGGTAAGCAAAAATCCTACGAATTATATATAATTATTTTCTACATATTCAACTAGATTTTCTTAATAAATGTTATAAGGCGAAAACAACATGAAACAAGTGGACAATCTAATCTATAAACAGTCATTTCCACATACGTTCCGAATAATCCATCTACTAAGATGAATACAAGTACTAACACCGTTACAAAAGCATGTTATTTGTAATTAATGATAATTAAATATTTATTTCCAACATTGGAATATTTAAATTGCACTAACTAAACCAGTCTTTGGTTTGTCCGTTCGTTTACAGGTAAAGTGGCGAGTATCGATACCTGTATCAAGTATTATGTATCATTCACGGACTGATTTAACTGAAATACTTAAAGAAATTGTTCCATAGCGGGGCATTAAAAATTAACTTGACGCTACAGTCCTTCGAGGACCTGGGCCTCAGCCTCCACCATTTACGACCATTGATCGCTCTTCCCTGCCAAGCTTCTTCTTCAACAATGAATGCCCAATCTCTTCCAGGTTATTTCCTAGGTCCTCCCCAAGGTACGTAATAGATACTGCTCTTTTCCTTCTTACCTTCTAGTCCAGTATTTAGCTTTTTTTAGCAGATTTCCCGTAAGGGAAATCAGCTATTGTTTCGGCAGACTGATCGGTTCAATTCTTCCGACGTGTCCTCCATTGACATCTGATAACACACATTTTTCACGAGTAAAAAGCAAAACAATTAGAGGAACGCTCAGTTAAATATAATCACAATTAGTTTCCATTTATATTCCGAATATGCAACAGCCCTTTCCATAACAATCGTTTGAGGGCTCAGGTTAATCATGTAAGTTAAAGCGTTGGCCTTAATCTTACACGGTGTAACGGTGGCGAGTTTGATTCCCGCGTGGGCAATAGGAATTTGTTTAGTGACAAACTCGTTAAATAAAATCTTTAGTCCCACCATGGTTTGAAAAGGATTCCCTGGGAGGTGGGGTTTATTGTTTCTTATAAATCGAATCTTCTGTTATTACTCCACGATTTTTGCATCTGCGATCTAGAAACACATGTGAAAGGGTCCGATGTCTTTAGAAATATATCTTTCGCTTTCAGGAATATCTTCTTGATGGTAAATGTATAGAACAGCATCTCTAGAACTACTACATCAGTAGTTTAACAACATTTATTGTATAACATTTTCCCATCTGATTCATAAAGCCGGAGATATTTTCAAATTTCGACTCCCTCCTCTTACCCCCTCTCCATTTCTTGCCCGATTACAGCCAGTAACGATTATGATTGTTGGTGTTGAATGAAACAGTTAAATATCGTCGATCGGATAAAATAAAAATTCTCTTGTCAAGAACGTAAATCCTTAATTGATGTCATTACACAGCGATTACGCCTGTATCTCTCACATAATAAAGGTTTCTTGAAAACAATGTTTGGTATTTAATGTTGAAATAAGATGTTTCATGAAATATTGGCTTATTATTAACGTGTAATGTCTAAAATTTGGAGTGTACTAAAAAAAGGGAAATATATCGGTTAATTCGAATAAAGCTTTTATTTTTAGGTTTAGACTAGCTAAGGTACCCGGCTTCGCTCGGGAATTCATTTGGGGCTGAATGATGATGGTATTTGTTTTGGCAAGCCTTTACTTTCCACATATTTAACATTTTCCGATGTATACCCGTCGTTGCTGTGGATTTGTTTATAATACAATTATTTGATATGTAAGGCTTCACTGTCCACAATATTTTTATATTTCCCGCCCGTATTTTTATATTTTTAAAGTATTCTGTCCGCCAAACTATGTTTGAATGAAACTTCCTTTCCCTTGATACGGTACAAAGACCAACAGTGACTGAAAAACGAACAGAAAATGAAATATCGCGAATTTTTATTTCAGGCGTCTCTTATAGCCCCCACTCCCGTTTGAACCTACAAATTTCAATATAGCTTATAATCGTGGAAGAATTAATGCTAATTCACATGCCGAGTTTTGTTAAGTTCCGCTCAATTGTTAATGCCAAATAAAATTGTTGGCTACCGTTTTAGTTTTCAGTGTATACCTAGACCTTCAGTTTATACTTGGTATACGACAAAAGTGAATATAACAAAAGTTACTCTAAATAACAAAATAAACAACTTTTGTCATGTATATATTTTCCGAAAAACCGATAGAAAACGAAATATCACTATATTTAATTTCGTGTCTTCCTTACAACCCCCACTCCTGCTCCTCCCTAGAAATGTTGGACCGCTTATTATCATGGAGGAGTTAGTGCGAACTCACATACCGAGTTTTGTTAAGTTCCGTTCTATTGTTAGAGCCCAATAAAACTGTCGGCTCCCGCTTTGCTTTTTAGTGAATATCTCGTTTATACTTTGTTATAAAACAAAAGTGAATATAAGTAACACTACTCTAAATAACAAAATAAACAGCTTTTGTTACGTGCATAATTGCCAAAAAACCAATAGGAAACGAAATACTGCTATTTTTAATTTCAGGCCTCCCTTACAACCCCCACTCCTGCCCGTTACTAGAAATGTTGGTATGACTTATGATAATGAAGGCGTTAATGCTAATACAAATACTATGTTTTATTTATTTCCGTTGAGTCTCTTGTGCCAAATAAAATTGTTGACTCCCGCTATTATTTTTAGCGTATAACGTATTTATACTTCGGTATACGAAAAAAGTGTATATAACAAAAAATATTCCAAATAACACAATAAACAACTTTTGATATGTGCATATTTGCCGAAAAAGCAATAGGAAACGAAATATCGCTATTTTTAATTTTAGGCCCTTATAACCCCCCCCCCTCCTGTTCATCTCAGAGAATATTAACATAGCCTAAAGTCTAAGTTGGGTTAGTAGTAATATACAGACCAATTTTCATAAAATTCGGTTCAGCTGTTTATGCGTGAAAAGGTAACAAACAAGCAAACAAACAAAGAAACAAACAAACAAACATACATACACGAATGAAACAAAATGCAGTTATGGTGTCTACGACATGTGAAACGAAAAAGTATCGTGAAATTTTGAAGAAAAAAATGTATATACAGACAGAGGTTACAATTTTAAATATATATATATATATATATATATATATATATATATATATATATATACTAGCTAACCGTACCCGGCGATGCCCGGGAAATTATTGTTGACTGACTATTGATGGTATTTTGATAGTAAGACTTCAATGTGTACAATTACACTGCAGTCCACGACGTAATGATTTTCCGAAATAACCAACCCTGAAGGGTAACTTTTGGAGATTAATAGAATATAAATTTTAGTTTTGAAGGATAAATGAAAATGTGTTCCTAATTTATCCTTCTACACATTATGACTCATCGTTTTTCAATAATTCAAATCATAATCATGGGTAGCATTTATCACAATTAAATATCATCTATAATGAACATATTTTCTTTCAAAAGCCAACCCGAGCTCAAATAAACTACTTTTGTCATGTGCATATTTGAGAAAACCCAATTGAAAACGAAATACAGCTATTTTTAAATTCAGGCCTCTCCTACAACCACCACTCCTGCCCGTCCCTAGAAATCTTGGTAAGGCTTATTATAAAGAAGGTGTTAGTGCTAATACACATACCGAGTTTTATTTAGTCCCGTTAAGTCTTTCATGCCAAATAAAATTGTTGACTCCCGCAATAATTTTTGGCGTATAACGCATTTGTACATCGGAATACGACGAAAGTGTATATAACAAAAGTTACTCTAAATAACAAAATAAACAACTTTTGTTATGTGCATATTTGCCGAAAAACATATAGGAAACGAAATATCGCTATTTTATTTCAGGCCTCCCTTATAACCCCCACTCCTGTTTGTCTTAGAGAATAATAATATAGCCTAAAGTCTAAGTTGGGTTAGTTGTAATATACATACCAAGTTTCATAACATTCGGTTCAGCAGTTTATGCGTGAAAAGGTAACAAACAAACAAATAAACAAACAAACAGACACCAAAGAAAAAAAATGCAGTTATGGTGTCTATGACATGTGAAACGAAAAGTTATCGTTAAATTTCGCGAGAAAAATCAATGTACAGACAGAGGCTACAATTTTATATATATATATATCTATATATATATATATATATATATATATATATATAGATAGATAGATAGATAGATATAATATCGGTTGGCTTCACAGACCACGTAGATGCTGCAATTAAAAGATTTTATAATCATCCTTTTCCACATCTCTCCTTGCAGGTGGCTTCTAAGTTTATTATTATAGCATTCATCTTTATTCTGTCAACCCATGTCATCTCCGGACTCCTTCGTGGTTAATGACATTGTGTCATTTGTGCCAGAACCATAGTATCATCTTAGTTTTTATGTCGTCGTGAGAAATCTAGTGCCTCGTCTTACAACATTGGGTATCTTTTCTCTTGTCTTTCTTCAGCAGATTCCTAAGTCACTATCCCATTTTGGGTTTATTATGGCTTAGAACTTTACTTTCTAACCTTTCAACCTCCCCGCCTCCCCCCCCCCCTCATTTCTCACACCCACATATTAATATCAGAGTTTGGTTTGGTAATAGAATTAAAGGCTCTTAACTGCAAGGCTTGCGAAAGGAAAGCGTGGTTGGCATTAGTTATTATCTAGTCGACTTTAGTAAACTGGTTGTGGACAGAGGTTACTGTAGCTTGAGGTATTTGAAGCTTTCTACTTTAGGAAAATATACGGTCCCTTACACTCTAGTTGTTTTCCAGGAGTAGGATGCTTCTAACTCCCATATATATATATATATATATATATATATATATATATATATATATATATATATATATATATTTATTTATCATTAAATATTATATTTGAATGGACCTTGTTATAGTCACTAGGATCGATAGTTATCAAAGAGAGATTGAAAAAAATCCCGTCATGAATACAACACAATAGCTGAATTTAATTTAGGAAAATGTATTAAACATGACAATTACTCACATGATAACACCGTAGATAACTTTTCAAGAGTAGTAAACTTCAGCGAATTTTCAATAGCTCATATCTTCTCCTTCATATCGATGTACTTCATTGATGAATTCCATCAATTGTTGTACTCTCCATCAGTGGAATTACCTAATTTCGAGTTACAGAAATTTATATTGTAGATTATGGGTATTATTCCTGTATTGTTCATGTTTTTAATTTTTTTATATTGCTATTGATATTTATTAACGTCCTACTAAGACTAATTGAAACGAGTTTTATATATATATATATATATATATATATATATATATATATATATATCATTTTAACGGACCTCATTTTTGTCATCTTCTGTAGAATCGATGGACTTTGCTAGAATACCTTACAAAATTTTCCCAGATGTCAGGACCAGTTAGTTTGACGTGCTACGTCCCAGATTACTATACCTGGAAACTTTTTAGTGGTCACGTTAACTTCAATAACAAGCTCCACTTCTTCAAACGAAAGGAATCCCCATTGTGCTCCTGTGGCGAGTTGGATACAACTGACCATGTGATCCTCGAATGTCCGCGTTTCAACGCCAAGCGTATCGGTTAATGAGTGCTTTCTCGTATGTGAACTGGCCTCCTGGTTGGTAAACGACGTTGATAGATTTTCAGTCTTCATGACCTTTGCGCTAGTGGAGTTGAAAATTATTGTTGTTATTTGTAAATTATATGTATATATGTGTTGTTTATGTTTGATTAGGTTAGTATTTAGTCTGACTTTGTTATGCTCTTGCTGTCACTTTTCTGAACAGAGGCAAAGGAGTCGCAGCTGTGGGTTCTCCTAGGGCTTTTCGGACTTAAACTAAATTTCTCAAATATTGCACTTTTATGCTTAGCCGTGCTCGGTGAGCTATACTAAGTTTCCTGGCCTAAACATCTATTCCAAAATTTCATAACTCTTATTAAATGGAGACCGCTGGTAGGGGAAACCCAAATATACAGCGGAGGCAGAGATGGGGGGGGGGGAAAGGACCGATGGATATTTTTTTTTAAGAATGTCAACATGATCATTTCTAACAAGAGTATCAGCTGATTTACCCTAAGCGATCTGCTAAAATCTAGAGATTGATTGTTATAATTAATTATATTCATAATAAATCATTTTATCATTAACATTAAACTAAGTTCTCAATGGAAAAAAAAAATATATCTTTAGAAATGATTACCTACCAATATTTCTTTCCATTACTAGTAGAATGGCAAGTTATCACTGAAGCTAGAGGCAGGCATTATGATGATGTCATTTCCCCGATAGGAAGCTATAGTTTCTTGATAGGCATCCATAGGAAGGAAGACATCAGTAGATGATAGCTTTCTTCTCTTAAAGACCACTATACCTTTCTCTTATTCATATGATAGTAAGGGACGGTTGGATATTTTCTATGGTCTCTCTGCCAATTACATTTTTTTCATATACTCACGTTGTGTTGTACATACACCTCTTCCCTATTTCAAAGATCTTATAAAATGTAAAGATAAAATAAAGCATTTATTTACTGTAGTGTTGGGCGTATATTAAAATATTAACTCAGCCATCATTTTAAATCATTCATTTAAATTTTAAGCAGAGATCTTTGGAAGAGGGAAGAATTGTATGCACAACTCAACGTGAGTAAATGAAAAAAAAAATGTGATGGACTGAGAGAAAATGGAAAATATCCAACCGTCCCGTACCAAATTCTATATACAACCGTTTCACTAAATCTAAGTTTAGGCTCATTAATGAATGAAATCGGAAAAGGAGGAATGCGATTCAAACGGAAGGCAGCCCTTACCACACTGTTTTACAACTGACTTTACTTTACAATTCAGTGTAAATTTTTTTGTGTTTTCGCAGATTTCCCTTAAGGGAAATCAGCTATTGAGGTTGTACTCATGACGGAATTTTTGAAATTTTTCTTCAAATGCCCATCGATCCCCTAGTAGATGACGAAAATGAGGTCCGTTCAAAACTGTATATATATATATATATATATATATATATATATATATTTTATTAGCAGATTTCCCTTAAGGGAAATCAGCTATTGAGGTCGTACTCATGACGCGATTTTCGAAAAATTTCTTCAAATGTCCATCGATCCTACCCAGGAGATGACGAAAATGAGGTCCGTTCAAAACTATATATATATCTATATATATATATCTATCTATATATATATATCTATATATATATATATATATATATATATATATATATATATATATAGACATATATATATATATTTGTCTGTTAACACTCTAGCGGTCGCAATTTTTGTTTAATCGTCACCAAACTCGGTATTTAATCGTTTTATGTAAAAAGGAAGATCAAGTTCGTTAACGGCTGAAATCGGACCAGTGGGAGGGGGGGTTTAGAGGGGGGATTTTCAAAAATTCGAAATATCTCCGTTATTATGCATCGGATCGAAAAATTGTATAGATCAAATCTTATTGAAAATTAAATTTACTATAAATATTGTTATATGCATTTATTCTCTATCTTGAATATTAACCGAGATATTTGCATTTGTAATCTGCGTGTGATCACGTAGGCTATGTTCGGACTTTCCGCCGAGAGCTCTGGTGGCCATTTCCATAACTATTCGTCCCTCGTGTATAGGTTTAGAGGTTAGGTTAACTGTTTTTTGGGGCTAGAAATTTCTGGGTTATTACGCCCTAAATAATGTTTTAGGTTTAGAGGTTTCTTACTACTACAGTTGTTATTAGGCAGATTTCTCTATTGTAAAACTTCACGTGGGAAATCTGCTTAGTTTACGCAGCCCCTGCGTGACGGACTTTTATTCTTACACAGCGCAGCTAAATGAACCCAGAAGAACCGTCACTTACGGCCGAGACATTTTACGACAAGCCCACCTTCGCGCTTATGTAAGCATTAAGTGTTATTAGGCCTCAATTATAATTCTCTTATGGCTCGTTTTGTTTCCGTGTTCAGGGGTTGTACTATTTTGTAAAAATAGTATTTATTTATAAATAGTAAATACCTTCTGTCCTATTTCAGTTTTCATTCGTCAACTCATTTAATAAAAAAGTTCGTCACGCAGGGGCTGCGTAAACTAAGCAGATTTCCCTCGTGAAGTTATACAATAGAGAAATCTCCATACGAGTGACGATCAGTTACGGCAAAGGGCCGAACTAGATTTCGGCGGGAACCATAGCGCGTCCGTTACACTTAATAAAAATGCAAATATCTCATATAATATTCAAGATAGAGAATAAATGTATATAACAATATTTTTAGAGTAAAATTAATTTGCAATAAGATTGATTCTGTACAATTTTTCGATCCGACGTACAGTAACGGAGATATTTCGAATTTTCAAAAATCCTCCCCTCTAAACCCCCCCCCCCTCCCACTGGTCCGATTTCAGCCGTTAACGAACTTGATCTTTCTTTTTACATAAAACGACTAAATATCGAGTTTGGTAACGATCAAACAAAAATTGCGATCGCTAGAGCGGTAACAGACAAATATATATATATATACAGTTTTGAACAGACCTCATTTTCGTCATCTACTAGGTAGGATCGATGGACATTTGAAGAAAAATTTCGAAAATTCCGTCATGAGTACAACCTCAATAGCTGATTTCCCTTAAGGGAAATCTGCTAATATAATCAAGTATCTCAAGATTATTAATCAGCTGTGATGATGAATAACAAATCTCTCCATAGAATAACTGTTTAATGCTTAAAACTAAAACCAAATAGATAGATAAAGGAGCGCAATTTTTAAAGAGAAGGAAACAGTCTGCTGTCGCAGCCATAGAAATGTCATTGAGGGAGCCTCACAATAAGGACGGTAAAAGGCATGTTACTGGAGACTCAAAAGTCTACTGTTTAACTAAAAGGGCAGGTTGGTGTCAAAGATGGAGCAGGTGTAAATTCTGTAGGACGTAAGCTGCGACTCAGGAAAAACAGGAATTTATTTATACAGCTCAATTAAAGAATATATTCCCGTTCCATTAAAGCCAGAATATTAAAAGATCATCTACTCAATGATAGCATCAATTTTTATGTCATTGTGTGGTTTTAGCAGATTTCCCCTTAGGGAAATCAGCTATTGAGGTCGTACTCATGACGCGATTTTCGAAAACTTTCTTCAAATGTCCATCGATCCTACCCAGGAGATGACGAAAATGAGGTCCGTTCAAAATTATATATATATATATATATATATATATATATTTGTCTGTTAACGCTCTAGCGGTCGCAATTGTTGTTTGATCGTTACCAAACTTCATATTTAAGCGTTTTACGTAAAAAGAGAGATCAAGTTCGTTAATGGCTGAAATCGGACCAGTGGGAGGGGGGGTTTAGAGGGGGGATTTTTGAAAATTCAAAATATCTCCGTTATTATGCGTCGGATCGAAAAATTGTATAGAATCAATCTTATTGTAAATTAAATTTACTATAAATATTGTTTTATACATTAATTCTCTATCTTGAATATTAACCGAGATATTTGCATTTGTATTCTGCATATGGTCACCAATAGGCTATGTTCGGAGTTTCCGACGAGAGCTCTGGCGGCCGTTTCCATAACTATCGTCCCTCGTGAATAGGTTTGGAGGTTAGGTTAACTGTTTTTTGGGCTAGAAACTACTGGGTTATTACGCCCTAAATAATGTTTTAGGTTTAGAGGTTTCTTACTACTACAGTTGTTATTAGGCAGATTTCCCTATTGTAAAACTTTACGTGGGAAATCTGCTTAGTTTACGCAGCCCCTGCGTGACGGACTTTTGATAATCAGAAGAACGGTCCAGAAGTTAGATGTCTAACGGATGATGTTTGAAGTTGTAAAGAGGCTAGAGATTTAAAAAAGAAATCCATCATGCAGCAATGTGGCTTTACCTAAGCACGTTCCCTATGGTGGAATAACAAGCTGATGATACCAATTAAAATTCGATTTTTTACTACTAAGCCTATGTAAACATGGCTAAAATTTAAGTTTTACATGAAATGAGTAGTGATGCAACTGCTTTCCTTGAAAATCCCACGATTCGGAGATTTTTTGAAAATCACATCATGAGTACGACCTTAATAAATGATTTCCCTTAAGTGCAATCTGCTAAAAGCATAATGAACTACCTGTCATAAAGTGTCACTCTTAATAAACCTGCTAATTACAATAAGTAGGTTGAGGACGTCCAATAATAGTGGTGATCCAAGTGAGGAGCATCGGGACAGTCCGTATTTAGTACTGGTATACTGACCACAATGGCTTTAGCACTCTCCGCTCTTGTTAAGTATTTCAACTTAAATATAATTTAATCTCTTTTGCAGAATTTAATTTTCTTAAGACCTTGGTTTATATATATATATATATATATATATATATATATATATATATATGTGAGTGTGAGTGTTTTTTATATGAATACTAGTAGAGAAACAGACAAATTTTCTAAAAACGCTTTACCTCCTAGTGACACACCTGTAAGTGTTGTTGACTCACTATTACGTCAAATATTTTATGTAATTTTTGAACTTAATCCGATTTTTTGAAAAAAATATTATTCATTATTGACAGCTATTGATATTTCTTAATTTAATTTCGTTTTGGGGCCCCTATTATTCATTCAAGCCTGGATGAAGAGATGGTGATAAATCACTGAATCCGGTCTATTGTTAATGAAACTTATACGGAGGGGAATACAATATCTTTTCTTGGCATCCCTCTGATGATTTCCCGTAAATTCATCACAGGAAAATGAAAAGATATCTAAAAATATCTCTTGAGGCATGCCGTCAGTAAGACATAGCATCACCCAGTAAGAGAAGAGTGATCACGGTGATAATCCGATTTGCAGTAATTATTCTCCTGGGTCGGGATTCACCTGCTGGCTTCTAAACTACACAGATCTAGCCCTCCCGTTAAAGTAAAGTGAGAGGGGGGGGGTATATCCGACGACGAGACCTTGATAGGGGGGGGGGGAGGCTATCCGACAGGACGTAAGGCATGAGAGCGAGGATTACTTTCTTTTTGAAAGTAGCCGCAGTTACAGGTTCCGGGGACTGGTGCCAACCATCCGGACAGTGACCTTACACCGGCCCCTGCTTAGAATGCCCTCAGCTCATACGGACAAGAAAATTGTTTAAACTTCACAAGTCATAAAAATTTCTTATAGGTATCCTTACTCCCCACTTTAATGCCTAAGACTTTTAATAATAATACCTAGCAGAGTGAAGGGGATTTCTTTAACTAGGGCATTAATCACAGTTGAAGTTTTACTACCATGAACCATGCGATAATGACAATAATATTGTTATATTTAACTTATTTTTATTACCATAAACACTCTACTTTTTAACCACAAACTCTTTTATTAACTCCTTAATCTTTAACCTAGCAATAACACTTCTTCTACAAAATATATGATCTACCAAACATCTGAACTACAAGACATCTGTTCTACAACATCTCCTTAGTTGATCTCCTTCTTCTACCAATACCATCCTTCTTCTCAGCTGATCCGCGTGTTTCTTCATGTGCCTTCCTTGTGTACTTGAACCAGCCAATTGTTCTATCCAAGTATAGGGTGAGTCACGGGAACCAAGTGATTTTGAAATAATAATAAAATCTCTGTTTCATATCTAAGTTAAATTTTATTAATATGATATCGTACATAAGAACATAGCATTTTAGTTTTAATAAATTTCTTCATGAACGGAAAATTACCTCTGGCATGTGTTGGCCGTTTTCATTGATGCATTGTTGAAGCCGGTAAATAAAATTAGCCTGAACTGGCCCCTATTTATTTGAAGAAAATGGTGCTACAGTTACAGTAACTTCTCAGCGTTACATTAATATGGTGAACACCTTTTTCATTCCGCAGTTACGAAGAAGAGGTATAGATCATGAACATTTATGGTTTCAACAAGATAGGGCTATGGCACACACCGCCGAGCGTCCATGGCGGTTCTCCGCAGGCTGTTTCCTAACCATCTCATTTCAAGACATGACGACGTTTAATAGCCTCCACGCTCACCAGACCTGTCCACATGCGATTTTTTTTTCTGTGGGGATTTCTTAAGTCACGTGTATACGAAAGCAAGCCTCGTACTTTAGAAAAATTAAAGGAAGCGATCCGTCATAAAATCACTCAAATCAATGCAGACCTGCTGGAAAGAGTTCAGGCTAATTTTATTTACCGACTTCAACAATGCATCAATGAAAACGGCCAACTCATGCCAGAGGTAATTTTCCGTTCATGAAAAAATTTATTAAAACTAAAATGCTATGTTCTTAGGTACGATATTATATTAATAAAATTTAACTTAGATAATAAACAGAGATTTTATTATTATTTCAAAATCACTTGGTTCCCGTGACTCACCCTTTTTTTTCTGGATCACCCCCCGAGCTTCCAGGACGCCTTCCCTCGGCTAAATAACTAAGTAGACTAATTCCTTCGGGCTGAAATTTTTTACGGCATTTGGTCTTCCTTCTTCCACCGATTACCTCCTGCTCTCCTTCATATTTTTAAATGCTTCTTTTTGTTCCGGACATAGAAACCCATCTGACACCTGAGTCTGCTCCTCATAAATATTTCAGCTGGAGAAAGTCCTGTGCATAACTGAGGAGCTACCGAGTATTCGAAAAAAAAAATTATTCAAATTATCCTCTAAAGGTATATCCGACTTTTCGGAACACATCTTTTTCAGAGAACTTTTCATTGTTCCTATATATTTTTCGACTTGTCCATTCGATTGCGGATTTGCGTCCTCGAGATTCGAAGCTGGCGTCCTCACGTGTTTGATTCCAAATCGTCTGCAAAGCTGTTTAAACTCACTAGTAGTGAAGTAAGTACCATTATAACTAACATCTTAGGTATGCCAAAATGAGAAATCCACGCCTTTATATGTTTAATAATAACCACTGAAGTTGTTGATTTTAGGTTTTTAATTTCTACCCAACCTGACTGGGTATCAGCAGCTAACAAAAATGTGTTCCGCAAGAAAGGTCCCGCCAGGTCTTGATGTACACGAGACAATACTTTTATAGTCTCTGGCCAACTGATAGAATATTTCCTCCCTGCTTCTTTTACAGCATACCGATTACAGACAGAACATGTCCTCGATATCTCTTCGATGTCTTTGTGTAATCCTAGCCTCGATACTCATTCTCTAGCTATTACTTTTTTTTTTACTACTGCCATGTGAGTCTCGTGCAAATCACGTAATACCATTGGTTTTAAGGAGGAATCACCGTTCGCAAACCCCACATGATACCTTCGTGAACTGTTAGTTGATCTTTTTTACTTTAATGCTTTCATTGTATAATATTGCTAAAACCTACTGATACTCTTGGCCTTTGTCATCAAATTCTGCTCCTTCAATGGCTAAATGACAACCCATCAACTTTACCAAATTCCTTTGTCGAAATATTTTCAATTTAGAATATAAAATTGGTCAAGAACAATGCCCATCTTTGTAACCTACACGAAGTTGTACTTGGTACACCTCTCACTGATCCAAACAGCGACAATAATGGACGGTGATCTGTCTTAAGCAAAAAATTGCCTTCCCCATAGATAAATTCTAAATTTTTGAACATCAAAAATGATCGCCAGTGCTTCCCGATCTATCTGTGGATATCGTTTTTTTTCTGTGGATGTATGTTTTTTTGACGCATACGCAATAGGTCGAACCTGACCATCAGGAAATCTATGAAATATTACACACTCTAAACCTATTGAAGACGCAAGCTGCAACAACAATTGGCATCTCGTCCGAATGTGGTACTAACACCGGGCCAGATAGAAGCTCTTTCAGCATCCTCACAATCTTGATTCCATTCCCAACGAACCCCTTTCTTTCTAAGAGCATTTAGGGGTGAGCAAATGTGAGCAAAATAAGTATAAATTTGTTGTAAATGTTAACCATACCAATGAAAGATTCTAATTGTTTAATGTCTTTCGGTGAAGGTATAATTACAATTGGTTTTATTTTTTTTTGTAATCGGTGCTAATTCCTTAATTTGAATTTTTTAAGAATAAATAATTTACAGAGCTTTGTATAACTTTTCCTATAAGGTAACTCCATTTTTCAACACTTCTTCGAGAAGTTGCAGATGCTCTTCGTCTGTCCTGCCGGTTATAATGACATCGTCTAGTAAGAATGCTACGCCCTCTAAACCCCTGCAGCATAGAGTTCATTCTCTTTTGAAAAATGGCCACTGAGGAAGCTACTCCAAAGCATAGACGTTTTATACCTCTGTACAAAAAATTTATAGAATTATTAACCAGTAAGTATCTCTTTATTATTCAACTCATGACTGTCCAAGAACAAAAGTCTGCCTTCTAAATCTACAAAACATATGTTTTACACCTAACCTATAAAGAGAGATATAAATATTCCAAAGAGCTATAAACACAACAAACCTTCATTACACTCCCTAACAACCTTATTAATTCCAAATTTTGTTGAAAACCAATAGTTTTTAGACTCATCAATCGGTATGTCTCTATAAGCATCGGTTAAATCTAGAGTAGTATACTTCTGACCTCCATTTAATATGTGAAATAGCTCTTCTTGTGTTGGTAATGGGATTTTTGAACTTCTAAAGCCTGAGTAAGTACTGTGGAAAAATCTGCAAATTCGAATAACCCCATTTGGTTTTCTGAGCACAAGATTCAGCCCATTCCGAAAAATCTACTTCTTCTATAACATCATTAGCTACGAGCCTATCTACTTCATCTTGAACCTTATCCCTCAAAGCTAAAGAAACAGCCCTTGGGCCTTTAAATACCATCACAGCATTCTCTTTAAGATATAGATGCGCAGGATCCTTGACGCAGGCACTCTCCCTGTGATTAAACACTTCTGCATACCTTTCGATTAATTCAAAGAGAGCCATGTCTGTGTTCTTAACCTTTAGGGTATATTTGTTTTCAGTAATTTTAGATAAATTATCAATGCCTATTAAGATGTAGCTAGTAAATCCAATCTCTTCCTAATATGTTTTGTTTTACTCTCGAAGCTACGTACACAGAGTGAGGTTATGACTCTTCGTTGCTGGACCTTCTCGTTGTATATGTGAATGTATGATACTACCATGAGCCATGCGATAATGACAATAATATTTTTATGTTTACAAATCATGTTTTATTAGAATAAACACTCTACTTTTTAACCACATACAATTTTATTAACCTCCTTATTCTCATACATTCTTTAACCTTGCAATAACACATCTACAAAACATATGATCTACCAAATATCTGATCTGAATATATATATATGTAAAACTCTGAGGTCTGTCTACTTTTCTATTTAACTTTCGGGAAGATAAGTTTTTTTTACGTCACAGACTATTCTAAGAACAATGGCATCAAAATTTAAAATGTTGGCCCTTGGTGCTACTCAATCATTCAAACACGGCTATAGAACGTTTCACTTCGAGATGGCAGTATGTATTTTCAATGGGGTGCTCTGTCTCCCTCTTGCATATGCCTCGCTAGATAGCTCTGTCCTCCTCCCTCCGTGCGGCGTTGCCGCTATATCTCAAAGTTGTCCAATTTTTACGGGAAAAATTCTGTAACGTTCAGAATTTATCGCTCCATCTGCCTATGCTAAAAATTTATCAAGAAAATAAAATCTGTTTTTGCAATTAATTGTTTTTTGTCCATTTTTTACATAAAATTTTTAATGGAAATTCTTGTTTCTCTCGTCACTGTGATCTTATTTTTTAAGATATTAGTTTGAAATTCGACATGAAGTTAGTATATATTATCTTTATTCGTAGCAAGGAACAATTTTTTTTTCAACGACATTCCTTTCCATGTTTTTGCCATAATAAAAATAAAAATTGAGAAATCCTATTTTTAAAAAGTAGCCTGCGGGGAATTTCCGTTCTATAATTGTTTATTAAGTTTTGTTATACTCCTTTTAAAGAGGACAATTCAAATTTAATTTTGAGCCTCCTCCGAACATTATGGGACGCTGACAACTGATGCAATTAATGTTTATATGTTGTGGGAGCGTCGCGGCACGGCGGCAGGAGGAGAGCTGGACCCCCCCGGCTCTCTCCCGCCCGCTCTCCCGTTCTTTCTTATAACTGTCTATTCTACCATGATTATTTAAAAAGCCTCAACTCAGAAATTGTAAATTTTACTGGGAAGCACTTTTTTTATTAATCTTTTTAATGTGATTTGAAGTTAATAACTTAAATATATCTTTCAAAATGTAATTATCGACAAAAATTGGAGTTAAGGCCTTTTATAAACTGAGAGCAATAGAGGACTGTGAACAAACAGGATTGGGATGATTATTTATAACAATAATATTAATATATATCTTTAATCCATTAATAATTATTCATTATAATCATAATTATAGTTGCATAATTAAAAAATAAAACCATTTTAATCAAAGAAATTCCTAATAAAAATCTTTAATGACCTTCAAAAATGTCTATTGAAAGCAACTTAATTTTAGAGTATCTAATTTCTTAGCCCATCTGCCAAGGAGAAGAAGCCTATTAAATTTAACGTTTAAAGAAAAAACTATCCATTTAGATTATTGGCCAAAATAGTCAAAATCTTAAGTATGCTTCATGCCTAACAATCAAAACAAAAAGCACGAAAATGTAATATTATATTAAGAAAATATAATATTATATTAGGTGCTATATAAAAACATCAGTACTTGTTTCTTCGTCTGACAGAGGTTCAACTCCGCTCATTCCTTGCGAGTCCGTAAGCGATTGAGTGGAGGATCCTGACGTCGACCCCAGTCTTATTATGAAAGGCTCTAAATCGTCTTGTATCTCATCTGCCTTCCACATCGCCTCCTCTATTTTTTTAACATGCTCCGCGTAATTCTGCCAATTTTCAGATTTGACTTTCTCATAGCCTTCCCTTATCAATGCTGCCATTTCATTCTTTTGAAACCGGGTATTGTTCATGGCTACATAGTGCTTCACTTGAGCCCACACAAGTTCTATTGGATTTAACTCGCAATGGTAAGGTGGCAACCGTAGAACTTGACAGTTACTTCTTTCGGCCATAGTGTCTACGTAATGTACTTGGTTTTGTGAAAGTTCACTAATTCCAGCAAGTCCCTCTTTAAGCTGTCCGCTTCAAATTATATATATTTAGATTCCAGCCATTCCTGAAGCTCTTTCTTAGTGTTTTTGGACGATGGGATTTGTTCTTGGCGCCGAGAATGGTACGAAGCGTTGTCCATAACAATTACGGTCCCTTCAGGAACATTTGGGAGTAGCTGTTCTTGAAACCACTTTTCGAAACATTCACCATCCATTTCCTCGTGGGCATCTGCTGTATTTTTTTTACATAAGAATGTAAACTCTGCTCCGCAGACGAACCCTTGCTCGCCTCCAGCATTAACCAGCGCAAATCTCGGTCCTCGTGCTGTGGGTTGCTTCAGACCAGCAGATAGACCTGCGAGAAATGCGTCTCGAGCCGACGAAATAGTTTTGTCCCTCCATGTACTCGTAATAGTGTGCCCAACGTTGACCGACGTCTCGTCAAGGTATACAACATACAGTCCATCTGCTCTTGCTTTCCGGATACTTCGTAAATATTTATGCCTCCACGAAATCCACTCATCTTTCTCAGTTAGTAACGCGTTGTTCTTTCATTTTTCGAAGGCAAAACCAATATCGACGAGTGTCCTATACAGTGTTGTTCGAGAAAATTTAGGCAAATCTTCATCCGATTTCATGTTGGTTAATAATAAATTCAAAGTCGGGGGAATGTTCTGGAAATAAAAGCTGTGAACCTTCTGGCGGATAGCCGATAATACAAAAGAATCATACTTGACTAATCGAGAATCCTTTCTTTGAACTTTTAGACATTTTCTTTTCTTTGTGGGAGTTGTGTATGGGCCTTGGCTGCTTCTTTTAATTATCCTATAACAGTTCGCTTTGAAACTCCCGTGGCATTACATGTTTCGTTCACAGCTTTGTTCACAGTGTAATTCCGTCTGAAGTAGTTATATACGTTGAAAACTATACCTTGCTCTTTGCTGCGAAGTTGTTCCCCCTGTTTTCGTCGCTTTTGAACTGCTGATGAAGTTCCAGGTTCAGCCATCTTCAACGAAAATCGGATGCGCAACTAAATGTCCTAACCCTTATACGAAATCCTATCGGATTGTTATCACAAATAGATGACCAAAAAAATTGAAAGGACTACTTGTAAAACTTCACTGAACTGGATGTGTACGTGGCAAATGCATAAACTGTAATGATCATATTTGCTGTAAGGAAGCTTGCTTATTGACTCCGAGAGGGTCAAATGTTGTCCCAAACAGGTAGGGGGAATAACCCCGTGGGTAATACTCCATCACTGGCCAACGCATCAACCCTTGATCAGCAGGTTTAACTAAAGGACCATTGTATTGTAAAACAAGAATGTCATGTTAAGGAAAGAGAGAATTATTAGAAATATGTTTCCATACTTACATTAGGTGTTATTTAAAAAAATGTAAACGTTTGGAGAACAATGTATTCTAAACATTATTTTGCCATCCTCCTTACAACTTTGAAAGAAAATAACATTTCACAGAAGCACAAAAAATTTTGAAAATAATAAAATACCAAACCATAGAGTAACTTGTCGTTTTTATTATTAAACTGAAATTTGTATGCAGGCTTGGGTAGCTGAACGGCAGAGCAGGCGGGAGAGAGCCAGGGGGTCCAGCTCTCCTCTTGCCGCCGCGCCGCGACGCTCGCACAACATATAAACATTAATTGCATCAGTTGTAATCGACCCATAATGTTCGGAGGATGCTCAAAAATAAATTTGAACTGTCCTTTTTAAAAGGATTAAGGCCTCGCGGCTAGGTGCCTTCCACATTGTAGCCACTCCTCGACGTGGGTGCACAATGTCCTTTTTAAAAGGATTATGACAAAACATAATAAACTATTATAGAACGAAAATTCCCCGCAGGCTACTTTTTGGACTACAATTGGATTTCACAATTTTTATTTTTATTATGGAAAAAACATGATAAGGAATGACATTTTAAAAAAAATTGTTCCTTGTAACGAATATAGATAACATAAACTAACTTCGTATAGAATTTCAAACAAATATCTTAAAAAATATGATCGCAGTGACGAGAGAAACAAGAATTTCCATTAAATTTTTTAGGTAAAAAATTGGCACAATACAATTTATTTTGATTGTGTATCTTGTTTTGTTGATTTATTCTTAGTATAGGCCGATAGAAGATTAAATTCTGCACATTTCAGAATTTTTCCCGAGTTTTTCAGAAATTTGGCGGATTTGAGTGAGATTTGGCAACAGCGCACGAGATCTACTGCCATCTCGAAGTGAAACGCGCTATAGGAGGATTTCTTCTTCTTTAAATGTTTATATTTGGGAGTCAATTATCCTAAGGTACAACGTAGGCTATATAAGAATCTTAATTGTCAACTAGGAGGGAGGGTTTACTTCGATGTGAAAATACATATTCTTGAATATCTTCGTTAGAATTGTGTTGAGAATAAAGATTTTGGTCCTAAATCCCAAAATATTTTATATTACCAACTTTCTTATAAATTCAATTTTTAACAATTACTTTCTTTTATATTTTATCCAATTTCGAATATGATGAGATATTTGTATTTCATTTGTTTTCAGCCCGTAGAAAACTCCTCTTGCGTTAACAAGAAGCTAATATATGAGATAAATTCTTGTTTGAAGCCTAAATGCTACGTATTGTCGCCATCAGACGTTCAGTGTGAACAAAATGTTTGATGAGGTCAATGAATATTATGTACTCTGTCTCCTCTATCACTGCTTTGATAAAAAAAAAAGTTATAATTCAATGTTGTTGGTAACATTATATTCTTATATTATATCAAACTGTTGTTTGATACATTTTTTTCTAACTTGACTATTAACTCCGAGTTATTTACCAAATCCTCCTTCAGTAATCCGTCTCTGCTATTCGTGCAAATTTTACTTCAAGCTATTGGGCCACTAAATATCTCATAATCGGATTACGTTTTAATTAATTATATATAAGGTACTTAAGAAGAGAGAAACAGAGGTTAAAATGTGAAGATGACGTCATCTGTGCTGGTATGACACACTCCATAATGTTTTTTTACAGCTAGATACATTAATTGATACTGCTGAAACTGTTCGTTCACATTTTGTGCTTAAAAAAACTCGTTGCGGTTGATTCTATTCCTCTGCTGACTATTTCAAGGCAAATGAAGGCTGCAGGATTTATTTATCATAAGTATGAAACTTTCTAGGTCTGCCTAGTGCCATTATTTATCAGGAAATTTTTTCATGGGGACCATATCCCCATTACTGTGCAAGCCGAGACTAAACATATATATTACTAGCTGAGATACCCGGCTTCGCTCGGGAATTCAATTGGGGCTGAATGTTGGTGGTATATTTTTGGCAAGGCTTTACTTTGCACAATATTATGACGTTTACCCGTCAGTGCAAGACTTCGCTGTTCTGCATATTGTCATATTTCCCGTTTCCTGTGCATTATGCATAGATTTGAATTATTAATGAGAAAATATTGAAATACATTTGAATAAATTTTTTCATTTGAGGTACCTGGTAGTTCATATTGAAAAGAAGTGTTGAGAAAATTTCTCTAAATAACAAAGTAAACAACTATTGTTATTTGCATATTTGCCGAAACCCAATAGGAAATCACTATTTTAATTTCAGGGCCTCCCTTACAACTCCCACTCCTGCCCGTCCCTAGAATAGTATGGCTTATTATAAGGAAGGCGTTAGTGCTAATTCAAATACCGAGTTTGGTTTAGTTCGGTTGAGTCTTTTGTGCCAAATAAAATTTGTGGACTCCCGCTATAGGTTTTTAGCGTATAACTCATTTATACTTCCGTACACGGCCAAAAGTGCATGTAACAAAAGTTACTCTAAATAACAAAACAAATAACTTTTGTTATGTGCATATTTGTTGAAAAAGCAATAGGAAACGAAATATCACTATTTTTAATTTCAGGCCTTCCATATAACCCCCACTCCTGCCCGTCCCTAGAAATAGTATGGCTTATTATAAGGAAGGCGTTAGTGCTAATTCAAATACCGAGTTTGGTTTAGTTCGGTTGAGTCTTTTGTGCCAAATAAAATTGTGGACTCCCGCTATAGGTTTTAGCGTATAACTCATTTATACTTCCGTACACGGCAAAAGTGCATGTAACAAAAGTTACTCTAAATAACAAAACAAATAACTTTTGTTATGTGCATATTTGTTGAAAAAGCAATAGGAAACGAAATATCACTATTTTTAATTTCAGGCCTTCCATATAACCCCCACTCCTGCCCGTCCCTAGAAATGTTAGTATGGCTTATTATAAGGAAGGCGTTAGTACTAATTCAAATACCGAGTTTGGTTTAGTTCGGTTGAGTCTTTTGTGCCAAATAAAATTGTGGACTCCCTCTATAGTTTTTAGAGTATAACTCATTTATACTTCCGTATACGGCAAAAGTGAATATAACAAAAGTTACTCTAAATTACACAATAAACAACTTTTGTTATGTTCATATATGCCGAAAAACCAATAAGAAACGAAATATCGCTATTTTTAATTTCTGGCGTCCCTTATAACCCCCACCCTTGCCCGTCCCTAGAAATGTTGGCATGGCTTGTTATAATGAAAGCGTTAGTGCTAATACACATACCGAGTTTTATTTAGTTTGGTTGATTCTTTTGTGCCATATAAAATAGTTCACTTCCTCTATAGGTTTTAGCGTATATCTCGTTTATAACTCGGTATACGACGAAAGTGTATATAACAAAAGTTACTCTAAATAACAAAATAAACAACTTTTGTTATGTGCATATTTGCTGAAAAACCAATAGGAATCGAAATATCGCTATTTTTAATTTCTGGCTTCCCATATAACCCCCACTCCTGTTCGTCTCAGAGGATATTAATATAGCCTAAAGTCTAAGTTGGGTTAGTAGTAATATACATACCAAGTTTCATAAAATTCGGTTCAGCCGTTTATGCGTGAAAAGGTAACAAACAAACAAACAAACAAACAAATAAACAAAGAAACAAAATGCAGTTATGGTGTCTATGACATGTGAAACGAAAAGTTATCGTGAAATTTCGTGAAAAAAATCAATGTACAGACAGAGGTTACAATTTTATATATATATAGATAAAGCACTGGCGTAGTTTCCAATGATTTGTATGGCTTTGAATGCAATAACACCGCACGCTCCATGTACCAATGTTTAATCCCAATATCTTCTTTTAGAAAGTTTTCCTAAAGGGATTCAGCTATGGAGGATGATGCAATTTTCCTCTCTCTCTCTCCCCCCCTCTCTCTCTCTCTCTGTATATATATATATATATATATATATATATATATATATATATATATGTGTGTGTGTGTGTGTGTGTGTGTGTGTGTGTGTGTCTGTTAACGCTCTATAGTCCATTCCATGTCGAATTGGCACAAGGTGTTTTGAGTGGGATGCTTTGTCTCTCTCGTACACATGGCGCACTACATCTCTCTGTCCTTTTCCCTCCGTACGACGTTGCCGCTATATCTCTACTTTGTCTAATCTGATCGGGAAAAATTCCATAATGTGCAGAATTTAATTCTCTATACGTCTACATTAAAAATTAAAAATAAAAGCTAAATCTCGAGTCGCAAAAAATTATTAAATGAAAAACTTTTACTTAAAATTTTTAATGGAAATTACTCTTTATCACATCACTGTGACCTTATTATTTGAGATATTGCTTTCAAATTTGGTATGAAGTCACTAGACCTTACGTATTTTCGACAAATAGAAGAAAAAAAAATTTCAATGGTATTCCTTCCCTACTTTTTCCCGAAATGAAAACAGAAAATTACAAATTCAATTTTTGAAAAGTAGCCTGCGAGGAAATTTCGTTCTATTGCAGCCAATTAAAATTGGACGCATCCCTTATTAAAAGGACAGTTCAAATTTAATTTGAAGATGTGTCCGACTATTCTGGGATGGATAAATCAGGAGTAATTGATTTTTGAATGCGAGGGAGCGCGCGGATGCGATGGGCCGAAAGCGGGACACGCCTGGCAGACCACCCCTCCTTGTTGTATTTATTAATTTTTAAATTTTTTTTCTTCTATTTGTCGAAAATACGTAAGGTCTGGGGACTTCATACCAAATTTCAAAGCAATATTTCAAAAAATAAGGTCACAGTGATGTGATAAAGAATAATTTCCATTAAAAACATTGAGTAAAATTTTTTCATTAAATAATTTTTTGCGACTCGAGATTTAGCTTTTATTTTTTATTTTCAACGTAGGCGTATAGATAATTAAATTCTGCACATTATATAATTTTTCCCGCCGAAAAACGTGGATTCGATATTTATGTGTAGTATGGGCAGATGTAAAGATTTGGCAACAGCGCACAGAATCGAAGTGCCAGCTCGACATGGAACGGAGTATAGCAGTCTAAATTTATCATTTAATTTATTGTTACCAAACTCGATATATAACCGTTTTATGTTCAATTGATGATCTAATTCGTTAATGGTGAAATCGGGAAAGGGGAAGGAGGGACTTAGAGAAGGGGAATTTCGAAAGTACGAAATATATCCGTTGTTATACGGCTGGCCGAAAATATAATACCAACCAAATTGAAATTTAATGCTCTATAAATGTTGTTATATATATAATTGTTCACTATCTCGATTATTTACTGAAATATTGGATTTTTTTTAGTTTTCAGCCTTCAGTAAACCATCACTCCTACTCATGTAATATTAAATATAAGCTGTTATTTCAGGAACCACTTTATTAGAAGCTTGAATACGAAATATTGTTTTAGTTGAACTGTTACTGTGTCACTTAAATGCAAAATGTATTGGGATGACGTCAATATTTAAAAGTTTACGTTCTTATCTCTACGATGTTTAATTTATCTATATCATACTCGATATTTAACTGTTTTTTTTTAAACATAAAAGGTTATTAGTTAATGGTTGAGACCGTGTGAGAAATGAGGGGAGGGGGAGTGTTTGAGGTGGTAGGAATTCGAAAATTCATAATATTTCTGTTATGAATCTTATCGTAAAATATTATGGAGTCAATCTTGTCAAACTATTCGTCATATAATTGTTGTTGTTTTTATATCATTCATTGGGTGTATTCTACCCCACGCACAGAGGACTCAATAAACACACTGAACGGATAAGGTGAGGGAGGGCACCCTTGTTTTACAACTTTCTTAATTCTATCTTCCCTTTCACATTCATTTATAATTTTTTATATACTCTGGTTTTTGTGAACCTTCCAAATTAACTTTCTGTCCTTCTAATCTTCTACTTTTCCATTTTAGCGAAGTATCGATTTCCAGTTAACGGTATCGAATTCTTTGTCTAAATACCCAAATTCAAGGTTACTTTTTTTTATCCATGTCTCTCCTCCTACCCAATACATGAAAACTTTTAACGCCTAAATGGATGGCTCCCTCATTCCTCTGCTTGATCGAAGATCAAATTGGTGCTCAATTTTAAATTTTAGCCTAACTTTCATTATGAAAGGGCAGGGGCTCGTAAACTAAACAGATTTCCCTTGTACTGCTTTGACATACTGATCTCATCTCACAAAATATTATCTATATTTTTTATGTTTCAAAACATATATATTTTGAACCCGCCTCGGCGTTGCCTCTTCCCCTATTCGTGGTTCGATCTCAGCCATTAACGATTATGAAAATCAGAGTTGGATGAAACAGTTAAATCTTGAGTGTGTTATATATCAAATAAACATGTACAAATCGACAGAGGAAAATCTTAATTGATGACGTTATCACGCTACATATTTGCATTTACCTCACACAGAAGAAGTTTAATGAAGAAAATACTTGTTATTTAAGCTTCGAATAAAGTGTTCATTCCTTATTGTTAAAATGACATGAGCAGGAGGGGGGTTACTGGTGGCTGAAAACTAAAAATAATTGGATTAATAAAGGGAGAGTTCGAAAATTCAAAATGTCACCATTATTATGTGTTGGATCGGAAAATATTATCTTGTTAAAGCACAGGTGTTCTACAATTGAAACTGTTACAAGAAAATGTATAGAACTATACATTTTCTTGTAACTCAAAATAATTAAGTGAGTTATTATTGTTTTCCGCCTACGATACGCCTCCCACTACTACTAATCGAGTTTTGACTTAAAAATAGAGCTAATATGGTAAAATAACATTAATATTTTGTTATTCTAACGCGTGGGAAATCTGCATAGTTTACGTAGCCCCTGCGTGTCGGATTTTTAGCAGATTTCCCTTCAGGGAAATCAGCTATTGAGGTCGTACTCATGACGCGATTTTCGAAAAATTTCTTCAAATGTCCATCGATCCTACCCAGGAGATGACGAAAATGAGGTCCGTTCAAAATTATATATATATATATATATATATATATATATATATATATATATATTAATATACTAGCTAAGGTACCCGGCTTCACCCGGGAATTCATTTGAGGCTGAATGGTGATGGTATTTTTTTCGGCAAGACTTTACTTTGCACAATATTTGACATTCCCCCGTTCTCAGTGTTTAGGTTAGTACTCGTAGTTGGTTTGGAATAGAAAATGAAATATCGCGAATTCTTATTTCAGGCCTCCCTTATAACCCCCACTCCCGTTATAACATAAACATTTTAATATAGGCTATTACCATGTAAGAATTAATGCTAATTTATATATTCTGAGTTGTTCGAATCGGTTCAACCGTTGTTGTCCAATAAAATAGTTGACTCCCGCTTTAGCTTTTAGTGTATATTTCGTTTATAATTTTTTATACAACAAAAGTTACTTTAAATAACAAACTAAACAACTTTTGTCATGTGAATATTTGCAGAAAAACCAATAGAAAACAAAATACCGCTATTTTTTAATTTCAGGCCTCCTCTACAACCCCCACTCCTGCCCGTCCCTAGAAATGTTAGTATAGCTTATTATAATGAAGGCGTTAGTACTAATTCACATACCGAGTTTTGTTTAATTCGGTTGAGCCTTTTGTGCGAAATAAAATTGTGGACTCACGCTATAGTTTATAGCATATAACTCATTTATGCTTCCGTATACGGAAAAGTGCATATAACAAAAGTTACTCTAAATAACCAAATAAACAACTTTTGTTATGTGCATATTTGCTGAAAAAGCAATAGGAAACGAAATATCGCTATTTTTAATTTCAGGCCTCCCTTATAACCCTCACTCCTGCCCTTCCCTAGAAATGTTAGTATGGCTTATTATAAGGAAATCGTTAGTACTAATTCACATAGCGAGTTTGGTTTAGTTCGGTTGAGTCTTTTGTGCCAAAAAAAATTGTGGACTCCCGCTATAGTAGTATAGTAAAGGATGAAATTACTTACTACCGATTAATTAATGTTCCAGTGAAAGACAGAGGAAGGGGGGGGGAGTAATATACTTTGCTCCTCATGAAACAGCTACTTGTTTTTAAAATGCTTCATACAATTGAAATGTTCTTGTTTATCGTCATGTTCATAATTGCCGAAAAACCAATAGGAAACGAAATACCGCTATTATTAATTTCAGGCATTCCTTATAACCCCCACTCCTGCCCATGCCTAGAAATGTTGATATGGTTTGTTATAATGAAAGCGTTAGTGCTAATACACATACCGAGTTTTATTTATTTCGGTTGGGTCTATTGTCCCAAATAAAATTGTTCACTTCCGCTATAGATTTTACTGTATATCTTGTCGGGCGAAGCCGGGTATCTGAGCTAGTATATATATCTATATATATATAAAATTGTAACCTCTGTCTGTACATTGATTTTTTTCGCGAAATTTCACGATAACTTTTCGTTTCACATGTCATAGACACCATAACTGCATTTTGTTTCTTTCGTGTCTGTTTGTTTGTTTGTTTGTTTATTTGTTTGTTTGTTTATTTGTTTGTTTGTTTGTTACCTTTTCACGCATAAAACGGCTGAACCGAATTTTATGAAACTTGGTATGTATATTACTACTAACCCAACTTAGACTTTTAGGCTATATTAATATCCTCTGAGGATGAACAGGAGTGGGGGTTATAAGGGAAGCCAGAAATTAAAAATAGCGATATTTCTTTTCCTATTGGTTTTTTCGGCAAATATGAAGATAACAAAAGTTGTTTTTAATTTTGTTATTTAGAGTAACTTTTTGTTCTATACACTTTTATCGTATACCGAGTTATAAACGAGATACACGCGTTAGACCTATAGCGGAAGTGAACAATTTTATTTGGGACAAAAAGACCCAACCGAAATAGATAAAACTCGGTATATGTATTAAAACTAACGCTTTCATTATAACAAACCATACCAACATTTTCTAGGGACAGGCAGGAGTGGGGGTTATAAGGGAAGCCTGAATTTAAAAATAGCGGTATTTCGTTTTCTATTCGTTTTTCAGCAAATATGAACATAACAAAAGTTGTTTATTTTGTTATTTAAAGTAACTTTTGTCATATTCATTTTTGTCTTTTAACAAAGTATAAACGAGATATACACTATAAACTAAAGCGGGAGTCGACTATTTCATTGGGCGCTAACGATTAAACCGAACTTAAAAAAACTCGGCATGTCAATTAGCATTAATTCTTCCATGATTATAAGCTATATTAATATTGTTAGGTTAGAAAGGGGGTGGGGTTTATAAGGGAGGCCTGAAATAAAAATTCGCGATATTTCATTGCCTATTTGTTTTTCGACAAACATGCACATAACAAAAGTTGTTTGTTACCTTTTCACGCATAAACGGCTGAACCGAATTTAAAGAAACTTGGTATGTATATTACTACTAACCAACTTAGACTTTAGGCTATATTAATTTTCTCTGAGGACGAACAGGAGTGGGGGTTTATAAGGGAAGCCTGAAATTAGAAATAGCGATATTTCGTTTTCTATTGGTTTTTCGGCAAATATGCACATAACAAAAGTTGTTTATTTTGTTTTTTAGAGTAACTTTTGTTCTATACACTTTTGTCGTATACCGAAGTTTAAATGCGTTATACGCTAAAAAATTATAGCGGGAGAGTCAACAATATTATTTGCCAAATAAGACTCAACCGAAACTAAATAAAACTCGGTATGTGTATTAGCAGTGAGGCCTTCATTATAATAAGCCATACCAACATTTCTATGTACGGGCAGGAGTGGGGGTTATAAGGGAAGCATGAAATTAAAAATAGCCATATTTCGTTTCCTATGGGATTTTCCGCAAATATAAACTTAACAAAAGTTGTTTATTTTGATATTTGGAGTAACTATTGTTATATACACTTTTGTCGTATACCTAAGTTTAAATGAGTTATACGTTAAAACTTTAGCGGGCACTAACGGCTGAACCGAACTTAACAAAACTCGGTATGTCAATTAGCATTAATTCTTCCATGATTATAAGTTATATTAAAATTTTTAGGTTCGACGGGAGGGGAGTTATAAGGGAGGCCTGAAATAAAAATTTACCATATTTACATGTATAAGAAACGGGAAATATAAAAATATCGAAGACTCTGAAGAATTATCGAACAAATAATTCTGTTATTAGCAAATCACCGGCAACGACGGGTATCAATCCTAAACACTGGGATGGGTAAATATCAAAATATTGTGCAATGTAAAGCCTGCTAAAAAATACGATCACCATTCAGCCTCAAATGAATTCCCGGGCGAAGCCGGGTATCTGAGCTAGTATCTATATATATATAAAATTGTAACCTCTGTCTGTACATTGATTTTTTTCGCGAAATTTCACGATAACTTTTCGTTTCACATGTCATAGACACCAAAACTGCATTTTGTTTCTTTCGTGTATGTTTGTTTGTTTGTTTGTTTGGTTGTTTGTTACCTTTTCACGCATAAACGGCTGAACCGAAATTTATGAAACTTGGTATGTATATTACTACTAACCCAACTTAGACTTTAGGCTATATTAATATCCTCTGAGACGAATAGGAGTGAGGGTTATAAGGGAAGCCTGAAATTAAAAATAGCGATATTTCGTTTCCTATTGGTTTTTCGGCCAATATGAACATAACAAGAATTGTTTATTTTGTTATTTAGAGTAACTTTTGTTATATGCACTTTTTTCGTATACCGAATTATAAACGTGATATACGCTAAAACCTGTAGCGGAAGTGAACAATTTTATTTGGGACAAAAGACCCAACCGAAATAAATAAAACTCGGTATATGTATTAGCACTAACGCTTTCATTATAATAAGCCATAGTAACATTTCTAGGGACGGGCAGGAGTGGGGGTTATAAGGGAGGCCTGAAAATAAAACTAGTGATATTTCGTTTCCTATTGGGGTTTCGGCAAATATGCACTTACCAAAAGTTGTTTATTTTGTTATTTAGAGAAATTTGCTCAACAATTCTTTTCAATATGAACTACCAGGTACCTCACCTGGAATATAATTCTAATTATTATAATATTTTGTCCTTTATAATTTTTAATCTATGCATAATGCACGGGAAACGGGAAATATGACAATATGGAGGACAGTGAAGTCTTACATAAAAAATTAATTTTATTATTAACAAATCCACAGCAACGACGGGTATTAACCCGTATAACACTGGGACGGGTAAATGTCAAAATATTGTGCAAAGTAAAGCCTTGCCAAAAAAATACAATCGCCATCCAGCCTCAAATGAATTCCCGGGCGAAGCCGTGTATCTGAGCTAGTATATATATATTTGTCTGTTAACGCTCTATCGGAATTTTTGTTTGATCGTTACGAAACTCGATATTTAACCTTTTTATGTAAAAAGACAGATCAAGTTTGTTAATGGCTGAAATCGGACCAGAGGGAGAGGGGGTTTAGAGGGGAGAGGATTTTCGAAAATTCGAGATATCTCCGTTATTATGCATCGGATCGAAAAATTGTATATAACCAATCTTATTGAAAATTAAATTTACTATAAATATTGTTATATACGTTTTGTCTCTATCTTGAATATTAACCGAGATATTTGCATTTTTTAGTTTTCAGCAAACCACCACTTCTGCTCATGTTACGTAAACAATACTCTGCTAATAATAAATCACATTATTGGAAGTTTAAATACCAAAAATTGTATTCAAGAGACCTTTATTATACGAGATACATGCAAATATGCCCTGATGACCCCCCCCCCATCTTAAAGTTTTGGACTACTAAAATTTTATTGATTGAGATAACAATTATTCTGACTCATTATAAATTACACTAGTAGATATAGTAAATAGTTCTCAATAAAATGAATGTGTTATATTTAGATATATTTCAGTAATTATTTTTCTTTCCGGTCTGAGGCAGGCCGACCCGTTTGTTTACATTTCTAACCTAACGCTTCCTGTCGGCAGGTTATTGAAATTGGATGAAACATTTATTTTTGTTTGTATTTATTCGCGGTGTTGTTGTGAGGAAGGTTCAGTCTAGTGAGGAATGGTTGTGTATTGACTTTCTTGGACTTATCGTGAAGGATTCTCCTCTTGCTAACTTTCATCTCTGGCACGTGGCTTTCTGGACCGTGAATACACAAGTGTTCGCTCTGCATGAATTTTATCATTGTTTGGAAACAGTGGTTTTTTAATTTATTGAGTTGAGAACCTTTGTTTGTAAGGCGCTGTATTTATGGTTGCTTTTCAACTCTCCACCAGAAGAAAATATTTTTAATTTTTTAAGTAAAATATTTTTTTAAAAAGATCCCTTCCCAGCACCCTCTGTTACTGAGTACCACCTATGTTGAGGCCCAGGATTATCAATATCCTATATAATTCATGAGATCACTACAACATTAATCATTTGTATTAGTGCTCTGTTGTGAGTAAATTGGCTCTTATTATATATTGCTTCTGATTCTTTGTATGGAATTGCCAATGTTGGATTATTTGTTGTGGTTTTGGCTACTAGTATTACGGAAGATGTGAGATTCTGACATAATTATTCTTTTAAATAAACATATATTTGGTGGATGGACCATATTTTAAACTGTGACAATCAGTGGGAGATGAAAAATGAATTTATGATCTGGCTTCAAAGTAAAACCTCCACCAGGTCAGTAGCAATGAAGTATTTATTCCGATATTAGACCATTCGTTTAATATAAAACTAAAAATGATGTTCGTTAAAATGTTGTACTAACAAAATTATTAACAGGGTAATGTAATGTTCTTCTACAGTTTTTTTTTGTGTAACTCGAATAGTATCAAAGTATTCGTTTCCAGCCTTCAGTTTACCCATACTTCATAATTCATGTGATTTTCATTGAAAGTAACTTGTAACACTAAACAAGCCATGTCCATCCTAAATTTCAATTTCTGTTTACATCAGATTCTAAATTGGGAAGAAATAGAGAATACACTACGGTGACCTTACGAGGTGACATCATCAACACGGGATATCAACTTAGTTTTTGACTAACTTCTTTCTATACTTTAAAACGTCAAATATTGGCCCTTATTCGTTCTTAATTTTATTTTTATCATGCCGTAAATTTACTAGTATAACTTAAGTTCTTAGTGAAATTTAATAGGTGATTGAATGAAAGCGTATGAGTCTCCTAAAGAAGGTTTTTATTGTTTACCACTTGAAATTTTAATGATTTCTAGTACAAGAAATTTCCATCGTACCCAATTTCTTTTGAAAATTCCAAATTACACTTTCAATTAATGATTTAAAATGGTGTATTATGTCATTTTATAAGCGGAAATTAATAAATCATCTAGACACATTAATAACAACTGAAAATATAGGTGTATATATATATATATAAAATGTATACCACTGTCATTTATAATTTCATCTTAAGTATGCTTTCTGACAACGCCATTGAAATAATAGAAGTCTAATTATCTAGTTAGTAAGTAGGTATACATCAAGAACATCTACTATAATAATTAGTAATCCTAGAAATGTATTAATAATACACCAAGTTGAAAAATAAGTATCCATCATACAGGTGGTGCGTAAAGGAAACATATTTAACACGTACAGGAATAAGAAGCAGAAGATGTCATATCAAATTGGATTCTCTATTTCGCCCATAATAAGAAGCCAAAGTAAAAAACGACTAGAATTTTACTTTGAAAATGAAATGCCTAGTGATATAGGGCTTCAAAAGAAAATCGTGTGAGTAGGGGTGTGGGTGAACTATCTGAACATCAAAGTAAAACACAAATATACCGTTTACAAATGGGTATAATAGGAATTTTAGTAGATTCATTTGGTTATATAATATTTTTTGATGCGGCATATAATATGATTTTGTACTTTACCCCCTCCCCTATATACTACTCCTCCTGGTCCGATTACGCCCATTCACGAATAATATTTTTAGTTAATATGAATCGGTTAAATGAGAATATTTGTTTGTTGAAATATAAATTTAGACTTAAGAACATAGAACGTTCATTTATGATGTTGCATCACATATTTATGCTTGTATCTCACAAAGTGAATGCCCAATGACAAGAATGTTTGTTATTTAACCATGGAATAAGAGTTGTAAAAATATGACCTAATTTTAGTAACACTACAACTTTTATAGAAATTATTACTCTACCAATAAATAATCTTACAAACCTAATAATTTTATATTTAATAATCAACCTATAAATTAGTTAAAATGAAAATCATAGAAAAGAATTAAGGATCCAATTATGTTAACTGCACCAGTAATATATCTTTTATGTTTGGCTTAATTAAATTGCTCAATGAAAAGCTCCATTAAATTGCTCAATTAGACCCATTGTAAGTGCCATAGAATTCCCAACACAGGAACTTGCTAAAGTAATTGATTCTGAATTAAAGCTATTTGTAAATGATAACCCTTTTGATATAAAGAATGGTGCTGTCCTCAAACAAAATTTAGAAAATATAACTACACTCCCTCGCTACAAACAAATCTCACTTGTTGAAAACTTATTTCCCAATAAACCAGTAGAGTTGGTCATAAAAATAATCAATAACACATGGGAAAATATATAGAACCACGCCAAAATAAAAGATAAAGATATATTTACTGAAGGCATAAAGCTTTGTACGAATGGTTATTTAAGATTCATTCATAAAATATTTAGACAGTTTTTGAATTTCAAATTGGCAAGAGTAAATTGAAAACAGGTGTCGTAATGAATCATGTTCTACAGGCAATTATTGAATATATTGACATCCACTTTCAATTTATTTACAAATACGTGGCTGATTTATTAATGTGCATTCATAATGATAACTTTGATAAATATTTAATTCTTTTAACGACATATGCAGTTTAAAGTTTACTACAGAAATTGATGAAATTGACGTTTTTGGACGTTGAATTCGGCAAAATTATTGAAAATAACATGGAATTTAAATGGAAAGCGAAGAATAACTTTTTCGGGGAAAATGGTTAGTTTTCAAAGCATCCAATATATTTTAACAAGAATTGACTCTACAATAGAATATTAACTCAGAGCTTCTCCAAAGTATTTTAATGAAATAAAGAACAAATTCAGGCAGATATTTAAAACAAATAGCTACCCGGATGAATTAATTAAAATCAAATCAACGCAGCGGAAAAATATATTATTACATTAGGAACAATCAAACTGTACAATATAATTATACTGTGCAAAACAATATAGAAAATGAAAAGTATGCCTTCAATCTAACTAGTAACTAATATTTGATGATAATCTTTACAACCAACACAAGAGAAAAAAAAGATGACGACAGTTTTATTAATGATAATGTTAATCGTCCTAAATGCAGAGGTATTCTAAGATGAACATAATGATACAAAGAACACGTATTGACAACGATACTATTACCAATTTCAATAAAGTAAAAGTAGTACAAAGAATTAACAATTTCATTAAAAATAAAACTGACAATAAAATAGTGGGTAAACAAAATCCAAATGAACACATATACAATGAAAAGGAAACTAATTTTGTAAATAAAAAATATAGTGAAACAAAAAAAGTCCGTCACGCAGGGGCTGCGTAAACTAAGCAGATTTCCCTCGTGAAGTTTAGTAATAGATAAATATACATACTGCTAACACCGTGAATAAATACAAACGGAAATAAGAAATGTTTCATCCAATTTCAATAGCCTGCCGACAGGAAGCGTTAGGTTAGAAATGTAAACAAACGGGTCCCGCCTCACACCGGAAAGAAAAACAATTACTGAAATATATCAGAATATAACACATTAATTTTATTGAGAACTATTTACTATATCTACTAGTGTAATTAATAATGAATCAGAATAATTGTTATCTCAATCAATAAAATTTTAGTAGTCCAAAACTTTAAGATGGGGGGGGGGAGTCACCAGTGCATATTTGCATGTATCTCGTATAATAAAGGTCTCTTGAATACAATTTTTGGTATTTAAACTTCCAATAATGTGATTTATTATGTATCAGAGTATTGTTTACGTAACACGAGTAGAAGTGGCGGTTTGGTGAAAACTGAAAAATGCAAATATCTCGGTTAATATTCAAGATAGAGAATAAATGTATATAACAATATTTATAGTACATTTAATTTGTAATAAGATTGATTCTGTATATTTTTTCGATCCGACGTATAGTAACGGAGATATTTAGAATTTTCGAAAATCCTCCCCTCTAAACCCCCCCTCCCACTAGTCCGATTTCAGCCGTTAACGAACTTGATCTTTCTTTTTACATAAAACGCTTAAATATGAAGTTTGGTAAGGATTAAACAAAAATTGCGACCGCTAGAGCGGTAACAGACAAATATATAGATAGATAGATAGATAGATAGATAGATATATATATAGATATATATATACAGTTTTGAACGGACCTCATTTTCGTCATCTACTAGGTAGGATCGATGGACATTTGAAGAAAAATTTCGAAAATTCCGTCATGAGTACAACCTCAATAGCTGATTTCCCTTAAGGGAAATCTGCTAAAATGTACTTTACATTGAATTATAGCCCCACAGTAGCCAGGAAGATCGCAAATCATATGGAAATAACCAAACAGAGTCTAAAAAAGCTTTGGTAATATAAAGGATAAATTGAGATAAAAAAATACCAGATATAATATATACAAATTCAAATGTATGGATTGTAATAAAAGTTATATAGGGGAATCATCAAAATTACTCAAAAGGAGAATGATACAAGTGACAAACGTTACAATAAGGATAATAAAACGTCCCTAGCAGATCACGCGATTAAAACACCCATACTTTTGATTTTGTGGTGTACATAAAAAAGTCCGTCACGCAGGGGCTGCGTAAACTAAGCAGATTTCCCTCGTGTTGTTTACTAATAGATAGAAGATAGAAATCTACATACTGGTAACACAACACCACCGTGAATAAATACAAACGGAAATAAGAAATGTTTCATCCATTTTTTAGCAGATTTCCCTTAAGGTAAATCAGCTATTGAGGTCGTACTCACGATGCGAGTTTCGAAAAATTTCTTCAAATGTCCATCAATCCTACCCAGGAGATGACGAAAATGAGGTCCGTTCAAAATTATATATATATATATATATATATATATATATATATATATATATATATATATATTTGTCTGTTAACGCTCTAGCGGTCGCAATTTTTGTTTGATCTTTACCAAACTCGGAATTTAATCGTTTTATGTAAAAAGGAAGATCAAGTTCGTTAATGGCTGAAATAGGACCAGTTGGAGGGGGGGTTTAGAGGGGGTATTTTTGAAAATTCAAAATATCTCCGTTATTATGCGTCGGATCGAAAAATTGTATTGAATATATCTTATTGCAAATTAAATTTACTATAAATATTGTTCTATACATTTATTCTGTATCTTGAATATTAACCGAGATATTTGCATTTGTATTCTGCGTGTGGTCACCAGTAGGCTATGTTCGGACTTTCCGCCGAGAGCTCTGGCTTCCGTTTCTATAACTATTCGTCCCTCGTGAATAGGTTTAGCGGTTAGGTTAACTGTGTTTTGGGGCTAGAAACTACTGGGTTATTACGGCCTAAATAATGTTTTAGGTTTAGAGGTTTCTTACTACTACAGTTGTTATTAGGCAGATTTCTCTATTGTAAAACTTCACGTGGGAAATCTGCTTAGTTTACGCAGCCCCTGAGGGACGGACTTTTTAATAAGCTGCCGACAGGAAGCGTTAGGTTAGAAATGTAAACAAACGGGTCTGCCCGCTTCACAACGGAAAGAAAAACAATTACTGAAATATATCAGAATATAACATATTCATTTTATTGAGAACTATTTACTATACCTAGTACTGTAATTAATAATGAGTCACAATAATTGTTATCTCATTCAATCAAATTTTAGTAGTCCAAAAGTTTAAGACGGGGGGGGGGGTCACCGGGACATATTTGCATGTATCTCGTATAATAATGGCCTCTTTAATACAATTTATGGTATTTAAACTTCGAATAATGTGATTTATTATGTAGCAGAGTATTGTTTATGTAACATGTGTAGAAGTGACGGTTTGCTGATGGCTGAAAACTGAAAAATGCAAATATCTCAGTTAATATTCAAGATAGAGAATACATGTATATAACAATATTTATAGTAAATTTAATTTGCAATAAGATTGATTCTATACAATTTTTCGATCCGACGTATAGTAACGGAGATATTTCTAATTTTCGAAAATCCCCCCGTCTAAACCCCCCCCCCCCTCCCACTGGTCCGATTTCAGCCGTTAACGAACTTGATCTTTCTTTTTACATAAAACGACTAAAAATATCGAGTTTGGTAACGATCAAACAAAAATTGCGACCGCTAGAGCGGTAACAGACAAATATATATAGTTTTGAATGGACCTCATTTTCGTCATCTACTAGGTAGGATCGATGGACATTTGAAGAAATATTTCGAAAATCCCGTCATGAGTACAACCTCAATAGCTGATTTCCCTTAAGGGAAATCTGCTAATAGGTCAATGAGAAAAAAGAGATTAAACATGTGAATTATGTATATATTGATTTATTAGAAACTCTAAAATAATAAGATTCTCGCCTGGGCAAAGGAAATTATTTAGTGATGAAATTCATTAAATAACATCCTAAAATCCCACCCTGGCTAGAAAAGGGTGGTAACCTGTAGACAATCCGTCCCAATAAACCTGAGTTGCAAAAAGTGGACGTTTATAAATAATAATATTAATAAAATAATGGTTTTTCAATTATAAATTTCTCTTTTAACATTACGATAACACATCATTAGGGATAATCGATATTTTTATTTCGTGACTTATCGATCTAAATCAGCTGACTTGATAATTAAATATTCTGGTAAGTTATTTAAAATGAAATTCATACTGTGTAAGCCATTCTCTGATTGCACGGCCAGTGGAACGTTCTATGTAAGAAAGTAGTCTTTAATTTAGTTACCTCCTAGTATTATATTTTCTCCTGACCCGACATCATGTGATGGAGAAAATAGTAAAGAAATAAAAATCGTTTTAATCATCACTTGAGGTGTTTCTGTGTTGTTGACCTTCCACCATCGATTGGTTAATGGAATAAGAGGTTCCTGATATATTGGATTATTGTTAATGCGAGATTAATAAAGGGAGGGGGTTGACTGGTAGCAAATAACTTAAAAACAATACATATAACTCGTTTAATATCCACTTATCTCTAACAAACATTCACAAATGATCCTTATTTTTGTGTATCAAATACTCACTTCATTATCTGCTTTCAAAGGAAAGATAAACAAATTGTGTACCTACCCACATCCACGAGCTCTTTGAAAAATAACTGTGCACATATTGTATTGGGTCATTGAAAATTATCTCCCATACATCACTTCTTTCTCTTATTTTTTATTTGAATATGACTGATCTTTTAGGTTTTTTTAATAATATAACTCGTTGAATATTCAAGTTTGCTAAATAAGGTACAGAACCAGGATTGTAGAATATTAATGTTACCATTTTCCAATAAGAAAATAAATTACAATTTCGTGTGGGATTTCGAAATTTTAATGCTGTTCTTTACTTCTAACAATGTCAATAAATGGACTAACACTAGTTCTAGTCAATTAATGTAATCAAATATTGAAACTGAACTACATCATTCTATAATTATAATGCAATATCTAGACCATCAACAATGATATGGATTTTCCCTCCGGAGTTTATCTAGTTCCAGACAAGCAAGTAATGCTCCCTCAAATTAGAGGAATTTATTTTTATTTATATAAATAAAGACTTTAAAATAAATGTTGGTATCAATTCTATGAATTCCATTTTGTACTAAATTAACTATGGCCTGCTACACCTAATGTCTGCGGTTAAGCTTTCTACGCTTTCTAGTTCGCCGTCTTGCAACTGATTATTCGTTCGTTATTTAGAAATAACAAATTTTGGCTCATTGAGCTTTTTCCACCAACAAAATAGTAAATAAAATAAAGGATGTATATTTATTGTATATATGAATATATATATATATATATATATATATATATATATATATATATATATATATATGTGTGTGTGTGTGTGTGTGTGTGTGTGTGTGTATGTATTTTTTTTTCGGTTGGCATTGTAGACCTTAGACATGTTTAGCCGCCCTCCCAAGCTAGTCTCCAGGAATTCTTTATCAGCGTTTTAAGTAGAGACTGATCGACTCGACGGACAACCCAAGGAGGGCCTGTAGTGAGTTGTCTCCATGAGCCTGATGTGGCACATTTAACCCCACCACCTGGTATACACAGAGGTACAAGTTCAGCAGAGGTCACCCTGCCAATGACGGGATCTATTAGAGTCATAATAGTTATCTCAAGTAAGAAAAGAACGTCTCGTTCCTTCACTGTTCTTTATTCGTTGCGACAGAGCGCTTTCAGAGCATACGCTCCATCATCAATGCCCTGCTCTTCACACAGTGGAGTCACAGGGAATCCTTGGTTCCTGTCACATCTTTAAATGTAGTGCGAAGAAAATGTATATTTTTAATTTAATAGTATATACGGTAGTCAGTGTTAGTTTTTTTAATTTATTTATTTTATTTTATTTTTTTAATAAAATATTATTAAAAGTCCGTCACGCAGGGGCTGCGTAAACTAAGCAGATTTCCCACGTGAAGTTTTACAATAGGGAAATCTGCCTAATAACAACTGTAATAGTAAGAAACCTCTAAACCTAAAACATTATTTAGGGCGTAACAACCCAGTAGTTTCTAGCCCCAAAAAACAGTTAACCTAACCTCTAAACCTATTCACGAGGGGCGAAGTTATAGAAACGGCCGCCAGAGCTCTCGCCGGAAAGTTCGAACATAGCCTACTGGTGACCAGCATCACGCAGAATACAAATGCAAATATCTCGGTTAATATTCAAGATACAGAATAAATGAATAGAACAATATTTATAGTAAATTTTATTTGCAATAAGATTTATTCTATACAATTTTTCGATCCGACGCATAATAACGGAGATATTTTAAATTTTCAAAAATCCCCCCCTCTAAACCCCCCCTCCCACTGGTCCGATTTCAGCCATTAACGAACTTGATCTTCCTTTTTACATAAAACGATTAAATTCCGAGTTTGGTAAAGATCAAACAAGAATTGCGACCGCTAGAGCGTTAACAGACAAATATATATATATATATATATATATATATATATATATATATATATATATATATAGATATATATATAATTTTGAACGGACCTCATTTTCGTCATCTCCTGGGTAGGATCGATGGACATTTGAAGAAATTTTTCGAAACTCGCATCATGAGTACGACCTCAATAGCTGATTTCCCTTATGGGAAATCTGCTAAAATGTTCATAATCCAATTGGGTAAAAAGTTCGTCATAAGTTTCGTAAAATGGGGCTGCTTGAACTAAGCAGATTTTCCACGTGCTGGAATTACATGCTGATGATATCTCAACAACAATTCCCCATTCCTCCCACACAAGAATCCTATGTAATTACTGCTTGAAATTTAAGTAAAGTTGCTTTAAGTGAAAATTGCTTGAGGGCTAAATGATACCTGAAACATTACTATACAAATACCTTGGTTGATATTCAAGTTAACTCATTGTAATTAAAAAGACAATTACTGTAGATTACTTCATTGATAAATTTGGTTTTATACATCTTTTACCTAACGCAAAATAACGGTGATATGCATGACTTTGTATTTGACTGCCTCACGAATCCACCATTACATATCCATCACATAAAAATTGAGGCCTTTAGAGAAAATAAGAACTTGGTTTGTAGAGTAGATCGGTTTTTATAGTTGCAGATTTATAATGAGGTTTATAATAAATATAAATAATTGATAAAAGAGGTTATAATTCCCTTTCATCTCGTAGGTAAATATCAAAGGAACCTGCAACCCAGGTCAAGAAAGATGTTTATTCCTTACTAGTTTTGTCAACAAAGTGTCGCCTTCCAATTAAAAAAAAAACGATGAGTCGTGACGGGGGGAGGCGGTTACTGAAGGCTGTAAACAAGAAACCACGAATAATACTTGAGTTTCGAAAAAATGTATAGAATAATAATTGTAGACCATCAATAGTTTAACAAGATTGGTTATAAAATATTTTACGATCTCACTCGTAATAACGGAAATAATTTTGATTTTCGAATTCCCCTCCCTAAATACGCCCCCCCCCCAATTCCATGTCCGATTTCTGCCAGAAACAAATATATTTTTAGTGTTGACCGAGTATGGTATAGATTAAATAAATATTTTCGAAACGAGAACGTTAAGTCTTAATTGATGGCGTGAGAAAAATAATTTACATATACCTCGCATAATAAAGGTCCCTTAAAAACAATATTTGGTATTTAAGTTTAGAATCAATGTTTGTTTCTTTGTTGGATTTTGGGCATAAAACATCACGGTCACCAATGCCCAATACTCATCGAACACTGTTTGAGTACCCCGACCTTGGGATGTTAGCCATTAACGAATATGATCACTAATGTTGAATGATGCGGGTGGTTGAACTTAATATAATGGGTTAAATTTACTGATTTCAGTTTATTTCCTTACAAAAAAGAATTTATCAATTTTTGCAAAGAAAATATATTGCAACTCCAAATTTAAAATTAGAGAATACATCCCTAAAATATCCAAATAAAAAAAAAAATTATAATGTTTGATATTTTACAAGAAACTGACGTGGATAATCATTCCTTAAAAAGGAAAGGTGGTCATCTTGGCAATACTTCGAATAGGACACATGAATATTTATTGAAGTCCCTTAATCCACCAGTATCATATAATAGCAAAACATTGGAATGTTAGAACATGGAAAATACCATTATTATTCAAATGGGAAAATAATTACAAAATGACAAAGGATTGAAAGGAAATTCATAGAGTTAAGAATTGTGGCAGTGCGTGTATATGTATATATAATACTTTGAATGTAATAGAATACAATTTTTTAATTAATATTTCAATATTCTTCCTAGATAAATACTTTTTAATAATTGTTTCACATATATATATATATATATATATATATATATATATATATATATATATATATATATATATATATACTAGCTCAGATACCCGGCTTCGCCCGGGAATTCATTTGAGGCTGAATGGTGATGGTATTTTTTTGGCAAGGCTTTACTTTGCAAACTATTTTGACATTTACCCATCCCAGTTTTAAGGGTTTATACCCGTTGTTGGCATTTTTTAATACTAAAATTAATTTTTTATGTAAGACTTCACTGTTCAAACCATAATCATGGGTAGCATTTATTCCAATTAAATATCATCTATAATGAACATATTTCCTTTCAAAAGCCAATCCGAGCTCACATAGTATAGGCAAAGTTTTGCACGTAAGATTATATTTGTAATAGTGAATCTCACTGGAAATTGCTTCCAGGAATGCCAGACCGGAAATAAGTTAACTCAATTAACTGGTCCCGTCATCTTCCGCTCCCGCATGAGACTTCTCAACATTCTTCTATTTATATTATTGATGCAAAACATTATTTTATAATTTATCTACCGAATGGAATTAAATAATAGTGGTACCCTGAAAATATCATATCGAGTTTAAACGCATATTGTTTTTTGTCATAATGACATTACCATTAACGTTTAATTGTTATTATATTAGATATTTATTTCAATAACTTCAAGGTACATTATAGAAATTAAATAATGGAAATGCTCTTATAGTTTATATTTCTATTGGAAATAAATAACGTTATATAAAGTTATTTTCTAGGAAAAATAAATAAATGAGGAAGGGATGACAAAGATTTATAACCTCACTAATCCGAATCATACTTTGAACTATCATATAAGACGAAAACATAACATCATTTGTCATAATATTCATTTATTAAAACCCCTTAAATAAGTACCAATATAATTATTGACTCCCGTTTAGCGTATATCCCGTGTTTACTTCATTTTTACGACAAAAGTGAATGCACACAAAAGTTACTCTAAATAACAAAGTAAACAACTTTTGTTATATGCACGTTTGCCGAAAAACAAATAGAAAATAAAAAACCGAGTTTTTCATTTCACCCTCTCTTATAATCCCCACTCCCCTTTGAACCTAAAATTTTTAATATAGCTTATAATCATGGAAGAATTAATGCTAATTCACATACCGAGTCTTGTTAATTTCGGTTCAATCGTTAGTGCCCAACAAAATTGTTGGCTCCCGCTTTAGTATTTAGTGTAAATCTCGTTTATACTTTGTTATACGACAAAAGTGAATATAATGAATCTTACTGTAAATAACAAAATAAACAACTTTTATCATGTGCATATTTGCAGAAAAACCAGTAGAAAACGAAATACCGCTATTTTTAATTTAAGGCCTCCCTTACAACTCCCACTCCTGCCCGTCCATAGAATTGTTGGTATAGCTTATGATAATTAAGGCGTCAGTGCTAATACACATACCGAGATTTAATTAGTTCGGTTGAGTCTTTTGTGCCAAATAATATTGTTGACTCCCGCTATAGTCATTAGCGTATAACTCATTTAAACTTCGGATTACGATGAAAGTGTTTATGACAAAAGTTACTCTAAATAACAAAATAAACAACTTTTGTTATGTGCATATTTGCCAAAAAAAACAATAGAAAACGAAATATCGCGACTTTTAATATCAGGCCTCCCTTATAACCCCCACTCCTGTTCGTCTCAGAGAAAATTAATATAGCCTAAAGTCTAAGTTGGGTTAGTAGTAATATACATACCAAGTTTGATAAAATTCGGTTCAGCCGTTTATGCGTGAAAAGGTAACAAACAAACAAAACAGATAAACAAACAAACAAACAAACAACAGACACCAAAGAAACAAAATGCAGTTATGGTGGCTATGACGTGTGACACGAAAAGTTATCGTGCAATTTCGCGAAAAAAAATCAATGTACAGACAGAGGTTACAATTTTATATATATATATATATATATATATATATATATATATATATATATATATATATATATATATATATATATACTAGCGGACCCGGCAGACGTTGTCCTGCATGATATTTCAAGCGATTAGGATATTATGTTTAAAACAAAAGCTACTTTATATATATATATATATATATATATATATATATATATCGTTTATACTTTGTTATGCGACAAAAGTGAATATAACAAATGTTACTCTAAATAACAAAATAAACAACTTTTATCCTGTGCATATTTGCCGAAAAACCAATACGAAACGAAATATCGCTATTTTTAATTTTAGGCCTCCCTTTCAACCTCCACTTCTGATCCATCTGTCGGGCTGATTTGTGACTCTAAACCATCCGGGGCGTCACCCAAAAGCGTACCACAAAATTCATTCAAATCGGTCCAGCCGTGTAGGAAATCAGTGACATACACACGTACAATAGAATTATACATATACATATATAAAAATATTAGTGGTTCTCATTTTAGCTATCTCCCATGTAAGATCGATGGATATTTTAAGAAATGTTTTGAATATCGTGTCGAAAGTAGAATCTGCTAATAGGTACAATAAATTATTATTTAAATTTAATTCCGAGTTCAGGATAGCTATGTGAGTTAAAGCGTTGGCAATAGGAATTTATTTAGTGACGAACTCATTAAATAAAATCCTTAGTCCTACTATGGCTAGAAAAGGGTGGTAACCAGTATGTAACCCGTCCTGACTAGCCAGTAGCAAAAAAGTGGACGTTTATAAATAATAATAATAAATTTAATTACTTATGAGAATTTAGTACGCTACAAACCTGTGTTATTCTGTGTATAATGTTCGAATCTCATTGTTTATGCTCGATGGGAGGTTAGTTAAGTAACCTTAGTGGTACCTCCCTGTCAAGGTAATTCAAAACGTTAATGTTGAAATTTTTCATGAAGAAAAGTTATGGAGGTCGACAAAGAAAAAAGATGCCGCCTTTGCCTTTCTGAAGATATAAAAAATACTACTATTTTTGATGTACATGATGATGGAATTGCGTTTAGCACTAAAATAATGCTTTGTACTACAATTATGGTAATAAGGGTAAATTTGATAAATCTCATTACTCCTCTACAATATGTAACTACAGATAATTTTAGGTTACTGCAGAAGACCATTTCTCTAAATATATTTGCAACAACTGCGCTGATATGTTGGACCTCTTCTTTGATTTTCGTAATACATGTTTTAAAACCTTTCTTTCCTTGCAAAGTCCATTGAATGACCTATCCGAGGAAAGTGTAATGGTAAGTGACATGGAAATAAGTGTTTAATGTAATTTTAATAATTGAAAGTGTCTGGTTTCTCTCAAATTGAAAACCATATTTTCTGTCATAAATGTTTTGAATTGTGTTTTTATATTGTCTATTAAAATATTGTAGATTTACTCACATAAGTATTTTACTACATATATAAATTAAATGAGTCAACTTTAATTACTCAATATTAGACTCTTAATATCAGTCTCTTAATATTGTTGATTCAAAACATGGTAATGTTCAAAAATATATTTTTTAAGACCTTTTTCTTCTTTACGCATGTTGGTTTCGATGTTATGAAAACTGAATAATGACTATGGACTTTTATAATTTCTATCTTCATGAGGTGTTCTTTGAAAGAGCCTAGCCCTGCAGGTTATTTAGAAATATTTATAGTGCACTTGATGGATGATAGTAAAAACAGAAGCAGAGGTGATAAGATGATCTTGCTGTAGTTAAGTATCAGCAGTTGGTGAAACTTTGAAATCAATGGTTTTATCAAAATCAAGGGGGGGGGGATTTTCTCTTATAGTGGCCCACTACTCTTCCTGAGATCTGTTCAGTGCGAGTAGATCTAGAAATAGTGCATCCTCTAAACTCCTTGTAATAGAATGTAACTATTCTCAGACAATAAAATCATATCATTTCCTCTAAGATTTGTAGGAAATGCACATGCATATTATAAGAAATGCGAAATTTACAGTTGTAGGATTCTTAAAAGCCTACATACAGAATAAAGTTTCACTAATTTATGTTAATCTGTTGCAAAGGTTTCAGCCTGGAACATCGAGCCTTGTGTATCTATCTAAATAAAACTGTGGTTATCTGATTATCTATTTAAATTCAGCGAGGATATATATATATATATATATATATATATATATATATATATATATATATATATATATATATATTTAGTTTTAGGGCATTCTAATGGTATAACAATTAAAAACCATGTCTGTCTGCACATTTTGTACTCAATACTCAAAAATGACTAGAAAGATTTATATGGACTTTTACATTTCTGATTCAACTTTCCCACAGACTACATAATAATTCAAATTTTCAACTAGGAGGTGGGATTTACTTCATCTTGACAAAACATGTTTGTCTATATCTTCATCTATATTGGTTTTATCGAGAAAACGGAAAGATCAAATTGTATTTAAAATATGATTGCAACCCTAAGAAGTTAATATTTGTAAATGTCGAAGTTTTGACTTCTGACTTCCAGTGGTCAAATAGACTATGCTTGTTCAATGGGAATGGCTAGGTAGAATTGAGAAATTATTTGTATATGTATTAAGGGAATTAGCATTGTTAATATGTGTGCTTTTATGTTTTACTGCCACCCTCTGGAGTAGGGGTTTACCTCAAATCGTAAATTCATCAACATTTTTGTTAATATTGAAATTGTCAGAAAAAATGAAAGAAATAATTGTGTTTATTATATATTTTACAGTCCTAAAACATTATTGAGATTAATGAAATTATTCTACTGAATTCTGACTTCTAGCTATTGAATAGAATTTATTACTGTCTCATGAGAGAGCATATCTAGAATTGTGAAATTTTTGGTATATTTTCCTAGGATATGAATATTGTCAAAATGAGCTATTTTATAGTTTAATAGCACTGTCAAGAGTAGGTTTGTTTTGACGTCAAAGCATATGTTCGTCAATATCTTTAATAATGTTAATTTTATCGGAAAAATTAAAAAAAAAAACATATTACTCTGAAAATTTATTTTTCAATCCTAATATGCTGCTTAAGTTTTTAAATTTCAAAATGCTTACTTCCGATTTCTGGTCGCAGTTGTGAAAGTGATTCATGACTCAGTTTGAATATGCTTTTCATATTTATTTAGGACTTGAATTTTCATAGGTTATATTATATTCTTCTAGCATTGATAGGAGTGAGGTTTTACTTGGGATAAGCTTAATTGCATTTCCACAAGAAACTGCTTTTATTTTAACTCACAAAGACAGGTGATAGTTATCTAATTAATTCTGGCTTCCATGTTCACCTCAAACTCTCATCTATGGAATTACAGCAGAATGCCTGAATGGAATTTTATTATATTTTCTGTGAATGCTATGGAGATGCAGTTTTTATATTTTTAATGAAAGCTAGATTTATTTGAGCCTTAAAACACCTCAAGCCTGTAAGGAATTATAGCAGAATTTTTTTTTTCTTGGTATTGTATGATGGTGGTCTTGGAGTTTAAAGAGTGTTCAGGAGTCTAGTTCTGTCTCCAGTTCTAGGCAATCTTTGGTTCAGAGACAGGCTCGTCTAATCAGTGTGTGTATGTGTGTGTGTAAAGCCTGAAGGCTTTGAACGGCTTTGGCGGTGAACCGTACCTTGCGGCAAGACAGGTTCAGTCCTTTTAGACATTGTTTATGGGTGTTTCTCCGAATGACATTTATGCCTGTGGCATTTCTCAAAGCTGAGAATCTGACGGAGGAAATACAAATGATTGGCTCCTTTTCAGAGATCATCCATGATGTAATGGCTCTTTCTACTATGCAGAAATGACATAGACACCCGATGGTAGAATGTCTCAGCACATACTATGGCAATTTGATCCACCTAAGGAAGTCAAAGAATATGAGTTGTGCACAGTTACCTATGGAGAAAGGTTCAGCTCCTTTCATCTCTCTAAGAACCTTTGTTCAACTCATCCAATATGAAGGCTCCACCACCACATCCATCTGCCTCAAAGGTACTGTTGGAAGACATTTATGTAGATGACCTGGCCACAGGAGCGAATTCATTCGATGAAGCTCTCACACTTCAGGGTGAACTCATTGAACTTTTGGGTAAGGAATGTATTAAGTTAAGTAAGTGGGCCAGTAACCACCAAGAACTCTTACAACTCATAAAGGATGAGGATTGCCAGATTAATGTCAGCCTTTCTTCTGACGAGGAGTCCAAGATAAAATTACTAGGAGTGTTATGGAGGCCTAAATGCGACAGCTTTACCTATGAGATTTCTTCCCCATCTAGGCACCCCTCAAAGGCATTTTGTTGTGTTTGATTTAATTTATGATCCGTTCAGATTTCTTTCACCCAATATTTTTTGTGCCAAGACAATCTTCCAGGATTTGTGGATCTCCAAATGTGGTTGGGGTGAGCTTCCTTCGGCAGCCATTTACCATGGGTGGCACAATTTATTATACCAGCTTCACTTTCTTCTTCAGGTGAAAATCCCACGCTGTATTATTCAACATAATACAATATCAAGGCAACTAGTAGGCTTCAACAATGCTTTGCAGAGAGGTTATTTTGCCGTTATCTAACTTGTTTAAGGTTATAAACTGACTAATCCACTAGGTTATCAAATCCATTTGATAAAGACAAAAACAAAATTAGCCTCCATTAAACCAGTGACAATACCATGACTCGAGTTGTCAGAGACATTACTTTTGAGCCATCCCTTCAATTCATCAAAATGACCCAGGCCCATTATGAGATAGTTAAACGCATCTACGGACACTCAACAGTGTAATAATTGCAGTCATTTAATTTAAAGGCTATCTGAACAGCATATAAATTGTTATTTTATAAAATTATATGCATTACAAATGTTTAATTTGTTATTTAAAATTAAGATTTCTTTTTTTTGTTTCTGTCCCTTACCTCAGTAAAGAATTATATATTTTAATTTATTTATTTCTAGGGTCAGGATTATTAATTATATTTTTTGGTTTATTTACATTCCATGTCTGTATATACGTATTCCTATTGTATGATATTGAATACATGTAATGTACCACAGTACCCAGCTTACATTTAGTTTTTACCTGAATCATCATTCAGGAGTTACGTGGATGAGATTTATTATTAATTACTAACCAGTAACAGAACTTATGGATAATATCAATCAATAAATATCATGTAGGACTAAAGATTTCAACTTTTACACCCAAAGAAGGGTGGAACCAAGTCCATTATGATAGCTATTTTAAAAAAGTAGCTTCTGTTGTCATAACCCTCAATTACATACACTATGAGACCAAAACATACCAAAATATAAATTGTTTAAAAAGTCAATTCTAAAAATTAAACACTTAGAAAGTATTTTTAATTATCATTTAATAATAATCTGTGGCTCAGGTAGCCATCTGAGTTAAAGCATTGACCTTAATCTCATATGGTAAACCTAGAGAGGCGAATTTGATTCCTAACTGAGCAACAGGAATTTATTTAGTAACAGAATTCATTAAATAAAATCCTTATACCCACCCTGGCTAGAAAAGGGTGGTAACCTGTAGATAACCCGTCCCAATTAGCCTTAGTTACAAAAAGAAGACGTTAATAAATAATTTAATTTAATTATCATTTCTGAGGGAAATAAATAATATTAAATGTTTAACCTTTGAGGGTACATATAACTCTCAACTACCTGATTCACTGTTTAAATAGGTATTTAGATTACGCCTTTGGACTCTATTTTTATTCCCTCACTTCAGTTCATTCATAAAAATACAAATGTAGCCTGTAATGCAAGTTCAGGTACCAGTAATACACTTCTCAATACACCACCAAATCTCAATACATCTAGTTGAAAAAAAAAAAAAAATCATTTATCTCTTTATTACTTTTACTCTTCTACAGTTATCTATCACCTTAAGAATTGTACTTTCTTCCCCCCGACATTTGTTCATTTGGAATTCAGGTGAATGGATTAGTAATTCATCATTTATTTTTATAGTGTGCCTTTAAAAAGAAAATAAATTTTCTGAAACGTTGACTACACTGTAATTTCGGTTACTTTCCTTCTGTGATTGATACCCACATTAAAGTATATACCATTATAAATTTTAATTATAGGTTGCTCTTAGAAAGTGCAAGCAATTCAAGTTAACTTTAAAGAAAATTTATGTAGTCTAATTTTAGTTAATGGTAGCACACATTTTCATATTCTATTTAGTTGTCATACATTTCATTCTCTTTTTGACCTCAGGTATTGCTTTTGTGCATATCTTGTTTATATATTACTGAAAAAAAAAATAAGCATAACAAAACTATCAAAAACTAACTACTCTTATCTTCATATTTATAAATAAATTAATAGAAAAATATAATAATTTTTAAGTTCAGTTCACTCCATTTTACCTTAAAAAATATTAATATAGTGTATTGGCAATTCACATGTAAATATGAGAGGAAGAATCAAGGTTTTTCATCTATTTTTATGTTAGCTTCAATTCACTTCAGTAGTGAAATTGTGACAAACTGTGATAATCGTTCAATACCCATTACATCCTCCATTACAAAAGGAATGAAGAATAAATATTATTGTTTTTTTATGTATAACTTAAATCAATGTAAACTTAGTTTCATGTATGACTATTTATATACATGTCTTTTGGTTGCTTTAAATTTATATTAAGTTTAGTATAACTAATATGATATTTTTTCTGTTTTTTATTATAAGTAAAAACATGTTGAGGAAAATGCTGCCTAAAAGTAGTATATGGAAAATGGGACTAAGACTAGTTGCAACTGATAATAGTAGCAATCTATTAGTAAAAAGTAGAAAAGATCCTGTTGATGATTTCTGTATTATTTTGGTGATTGTGACATTTTGTACATTTGATTTTTCAGGCGGAAGATCAGGATGAAGAGCAAGATGAGTATAATGAATATGAAAGTTTTAAAGACGTCGAAGAAACTGAAAGAGTTCACGAAACTTTGAACTCTTCTTCCATAACTCGGGAAGTGATAGATGATGAACTTGGGATTGATGAGTTGCAAACTGAAGTTGTTTCGGAAGAAGTTGTGTTTGATGAAAAAGAATGTGAGATTTCAAAAGAGAGACAGTTCCGAGTTGGTTGCTATGTTACTTTCTTGGATGGGTTTGAGGGGGGTGAAAAAGATGGATTAAATTTAATGAGAAGGTTTAAATGCATAAGTTGTAAAAATGTTTTCTCTTCTTTTAGTGAATTAGATGCGCATTGGGACTTGTGTGAAGAGACCATAGATGCAGTACCAACCAAAGATTTAATCAATGAAGAAAATGGAGATGATAATGTTATTTATGAAGTCTCAGAAGAATTTGAGAATGATGAAGAAAGAGCTTCTCCAAAAAAGAATTCAAAGTCAAAGGAGTTTTGTTGTGAAACATGTGGACAGGTTTTTAAACAACTATGGCTTCTTACAAGGCATATTCAGGTCAAACATATTCGTGTTAGACCTTATAGTTGTCCACATTGTCCTAGAAAATTCTATGACAAGTATGAATTGAAATATCACCAACGACTTCATGAAGACATAGAAGATTTTTGTTGTAATGTATGTGGTCGGAGGTTTGCAAGACGTTCGGGACTCAGAACTCATATGAGAAGTCATACAGGAGAGAAACCCTTTCAATGTCAGACTTGTGAAAAATCTTTTGCCCATTTAAATAGCCTCATTACTCATGAAAGGGTACACACAGGTGAGCGGCCATACTCATGCAAATTCTGTCCACGAACTTTTGCTCAAAATTCGACTGCAAGGAGTCATGAAGAAATGCATAGAGGTGGCCTTCGTTTGTTTCAGTGTGAAGTCTGTGACCGTATGTACAAATCGGAAAAGGAGCTCAGTTCACACTTCATGACTCATGGAGTTCTTGACCATCGGTGTATTCCTTGTAACAAGGGCTTTAGAAAACTCACTGAACTGAAAAAACACAATCAAAGATTTCATTTTGAGAAAAAACCTTTTGCATGTATGCACTGTTCAAAGTCTTATATTACTTCTCGTGAACTTCAAGCCCACAGTACTGTTCACACAGGTGAATTACCTTTTACTTGTCTTTTCTGTTCCAAAAAATATAGACTGAAATCAACCTTGAGAAAGCATATGGATAAGCATCATAAAGGAATTCCATCTGATCCTCTTGATCCAAATGGTATTAGTCTAAGCATATTTTAACATACTAGTTACAGTTTAAACCTGTAAGTAATTTTTTATTTAATTGATAAGTTATCAGCAATTTTTTTAAACCGTCATATTTAGGCTCAGCTCATTTTTTGTCGTATTACTATGATTGTTGACTTTTTATTTTTTAGTAGATGTTTTGGCATGAATCCCATGATTGCATTTTTGGAGCATTAAGTACCCCATTATACTTTGTGGTTATTTACAGCTTGAATTTGAAAAATAAGATTAGAAACACCAGTATTAGGTTTATATATTAATATCAGATTTAAATTACATCTAATTTTTTTTAACTTATTTTAATAAACAACTTAATACTTCAGAGGCTGCTCCGGAAAGGTTATCTTTCTCAAGTTACCATCCTTTTCTAGTCAATGTGAGATTATGCAATCCACACTGTTTTTAGGTTGTTATTGTTAGAAAGAAAGCTGAAAAAAGGTAGAAGGAATATGAAACACTGAGATAAATAATAATTAAAATGCACTTATAAACTATTGGGTATGAACAACTTAGGGCTTTGATTTTGGTTGGGTGTACTTTATGCTTCAATATGCCTGATAGTAAGTTAAATCCTAAAATGTTGTTACATCAGTTTTCTTTACTTACTAAAACAGAACTCTAAATTGCAATTTAATATAAATAATTGGTATTCTTTAGTATTCTATATTTTCACAAAATAATTACTCCTTACTTGATTGACACATTTTTAGATGTTGTCGGAAAACTAGTCTAGTTAACGTTAATGCTGTATGAATGAAGATTTTCTATAAATTAAAAAAAAAAGTGCTAAACTTTTGCTAGAAAAATTCAATCTGAGGTAAATACTATTATAGTCCCCTTTTGATTTTGCAACCGTATGGATTACAGTATTTATAAACTGCCTAATCAAATTAGAAATTTTTAGGATTGCATAAATGTACAATGTGGCTTTTATTTTGTGGTAGAGGTTATATATAAAAGCAAATATCCTTGCGCAAGGAAAGGGTTAAGTTTATATATAATCCTCATGGATAGTATTTGTAACTATATGGGTTTCCCAAAACTCCAACCCTCCTATAAAGTTATGAAATATTGGAGAACTGTACTAAAGAATATAAAAAATGCTTTTATTCTTTCAGATGTATTAAGTTGCAGAAAATGTTGTTTAATATAGAAATAATATTTCTCTTTAGATAAAAAGTGCCTTTTGATAGAATATTTTTTATGTATGAATGTATCACTAAAATTATTTTTTAAAATTTTAAATGGAAAGCATTACTAAAATTTACAGTTAAAGAATTTTATGCCTTGGTTAAACATTTTTTCTCTGTTTTAACCTCAGTGAATACTTGAAAAAAGCTGTATGACTTGAGCTGTCCACATTACTTGACCTTGTACATAAGTTGAGGATTGATGTCATTTTTTTTTATTCTAGTCTTTCTTTATGTTTCTTTGCTAATTGTAATGCTTTTCCTTTAGATTCAGTTTTTCTATATTTAAAGAAAAAAACTAAAAGTCGTCTTATTTGGTTCTTGTTTTAAAGAGGCCCCCAAAGGAGGTATAATAATATTATAGTCTCATAGAGGCTACTAAGTAATGTTGGTGTATATGTATTTTTTTTTTTGATTATTGTAGATTCCATTGTACATCTCTACTGTATTATTTTCAAATTGATTTAAGCAATATTAAAACAGTCAAAGTGATTAAACTATTATTTAAATGAGTCAACGCTATCAAATGTCGTGTTATATTGGAGAATGACTCCCAAGAAATCTCAAATTCCTTGATGTAAACAAGATGTAAATTATGGCTAGATGGTTGAAAGCACCATGGTCACCAAGTCTTGACTGAACATTTCTTATGCTTTGTTTCTCAGAAGCAAACAAAAAATGTTTTTTTTTCTTTTATGTTACATGCTCTCTTCTTGTACATAATATATTTATGTAATACGTTTTGAGGTGGATTCAGAATTGTATAAAAATTAAACTAAATACAGGATATTTTAAAATTTGGTTCTATTCTGAATAAAAAGAAAATGAATGTTGAAATCAATCCAAAATTTATCATAGATATAAGCTGTAATAGTTTTTCCTTCCCCCTCCCCATCTGTTCATTCTGTTTCTCTAACTAACATACTTGATATGTTAAAAATTGTTAGAATAAATTGGATAAGCGGTCTGGAAGAAATGTACTTTTCCCTTGGCAGATTCTTTCTATGATTCTTTGATCAAATCTTACTCAATTCTTCTATTGTTCTTGTCTAGAATTTCTTAGGTACTGTAAGTTAATAATTAAATCTGTAAGGTAAATCTACCAGCATAAAATATTTTATTCCAAGATTTTGAGAAACCAGCCTCATCATTATCATTACCCTCTACCGTCCTTCTGTGGAGATTTATATCATCCAATGCAATAGTCATATTTACTTTATTGAAAATCCACTTTCTTTAGAAACACTTATACTTATGTTAATTATTAACATAATTGATGGATTATTGTATCAAATCATTTCCAATTAATTTATTTTACCATTGTACCTGCAGATTTTATTCCTTCTAAATTTAAGTATTAAATTTACACTATTGTGTATTTTATTTTAATCATTTTATAAAATTTACATTATTGTGTATTTTATTTTAATCATTTTATAGGGATTGGTTTTGTTGATATGTATAAGCAAAATGTGATAAATGCATATTATATTAACAGTAGAGAGGTAAAAGTACCAAATGCCAAATTTTATTGAAATGGGATATTTTGATTTTTTTCATTAGCCTAGTATCTTTGCAGGCTCATGTTTTAGATTACCCACTATTAGTGGAGACTCTATTTTGACTTTGTGAGTATTCTCTGTTTGATCCTTGTCATTTCCTAATGTATGACAGTTCTAGCATTTTTGATTAAAATTATATCATCAAAGTTTTATTTTACAGTAGTTTTACTTATTTATTATTTTTTTTAACCAATGTGTTCTTAGATATTTTATTTTACTTAAAAAATGTGTATATATGATGTAGGAGTAATTTGTATATAAGATGTTAGTGGAAGTATTATTTGTTAGGGGCTCAGGTTAGCCATGCGAGTTAAAGCGTTAACCTTTATCTCATATGGTAAACCTAGAGTGGCGAGTTCGATTCTTGCCTGGGCAAAGGAAATTATTTAGTGACGAAATTCATTAAATAACGTCCTAAAATCCCACCCTGGGTAGAAAAGGGTGGTAACCTGTAGATAACCCGTCCCGATTAGCCTAAGTTGCAAAAAGTGGACGTTAATAAATAATAATAATAATAATAATTATTTGTTAATTGTTTGTCATTAGTTAAGTAAAATATTTATATGTAAAAATCTAATTATTAAGAAAAGAACATCCCTTATTTTAAAAAGTTCTAAAGAAAAAAAGGATCTTAATGAGAAAAAATAAAGAAAACAAAGTTCATATAGGTTATAACCATGTGTACAGGTCTCCACCCAAATTAATAACTTATTTAATTCTTTATGACGTTTCGGCCTTTTTTACCAACTTCAAATAATCCTATAAAATAATTTTACATTATCAATATAAAAAATCATTAAAAGGTCGAGCATACTATTAACACTCTTTTCATTTTAATAATGACCACTTTGACTAACACAAAAGTCCATCATGCAGGGGCTGCGTAAACTAAGCAGATTTCCCATGTGGCGTTTTTTTCAATAGAGAAATCTGCCTACTAATAATGGCAGTAGTAACGAATCTCTAAACCAATTCACAAGGGACGAACAATTACGGAAACAGCCGAACTAGCTTCAGTGGAAAGTCCTGAATATGGCTGACTTCTGCCGACCACTCACACAATACAAATGCAAATATCTCGGTTAATATTCAAGATTGAGAATAAATTTATAGAACAATATTTATAGTAAATTTAATTTGCAATAAGATTGATTCTATACATTTTTCGATCCGACTCATAATAACAGAGATATTTTGAATTTTCAAAAATCCCCCTCTGACCCCCCCCCTCCCACTGGTCCGATTTCAGCCATTAACGAACTTGATCTTCCTTTTTACATAAAACGATTAAACTCCGAGTTTGGTAACGATCAAACAAAAATTGTGACTGCTAGAGCGTTAACAGACAAATATATATATATATATATATATATATATATATATATATATATAATTTTGAACGGACCTCATTCCTGGGTAGGATCAATGGACATTTAAAGAAATTTTTCGAAACTCGCGTCATGAGTACGACCTCAATAGCTGTTTTCCATTAAGGGAAATCTGCTAAAAGATGTTGATTGGTGGCTGTTATGTGGTGACAGAGAAGGGGAAATGTATGCTTATACGTATATACACTCTCTTCTACATGCACTTTGACATGAGTCAAATAATTTTGGCTTTTATAAATAATTTTAGTGAGTTTGACAAAGAGCTGATCATGCTCCTCATGAGGAATATAAGTAATTTGATATAAGGTAAAATTATATAAAACTATTGTTACAATTAAATGTTATGATATAATGTCTCACATCATATATTGTATAATTTTATGATGACAATGTAAAATTATTTTTTAGGATTATCTGAAGATGGCCAAAAAAGGCCGGAAAGTCATAAAGAATTAATTAAAATATTAATTAGGTGGAGAGGTGTACACATGGTTATATCCTATATGAACTTTGTTTTCTTCATGGTTGTTTACTATATGGATTTATGCACCCCAAAAAATAATAAAAACTGGTTTAGAAAATAAAGTTCTTTTAGGCAACTTAAAGTGAGTGCTCTTAAAGTGGGAGACTGAAATTAAACTTATTCACACAATTGTTTTTCACTTCATTTATTCCTTACTGTACTTATATGTTTTGCTATAACTAGAACACCTCTTCAGGTGCAGTAATGTAACCACTTGTTTTAAGAGCCAATGAGTCTTTATGAGTCCTGTGTACCAAGTGTTTCTCTAGATCGGCTTTTATGATACTGATGAATGCTCTGGATATGATTTCAAATCAACTGTTTATATTATATCAGCTTTTTATAATGAATGTATAAATGAGCCCTATACAACTCATACTAACAGTCATAACCAACAAATGTGTTTGATAAGTAGAAGTGCTGCAATAAAAGTGTTAATTACTTGCCCATGCATAAAAAGACAAGAAAATATAGAAAACAAGGAGAACAATTGTCTTGGATATCCAATAGTAACACTATATAAGCAACCACCTACCTTTAAGGCTAGCTAGTATGAGTACAGCTCCATTTTGTATATCAGGTCTGCCCATTACAGATGTTTTTAATTCACTTGATATAATTCTTGCTAATTTATGTGTCGAGATTCAGTTATAATAAGTATGAGACTTAAAGGTTGTTGTTGCTTTATAATTTCCTAGACATTTATTTTTTCTTGAGGATAATATCAATGATAAAAAACGAATTGGTCACTTTGAGAAAATGACAATCATAGGGTTAATTTTAAACGAATAAAATTGGATATTCAAGAAGGTTTTAGCAGATGAAGACAGCACAAAAGGAGGACATTTTTTCCATATTATGATAAGAAAAATATACAATTGTTGAAAAAAATAAAGCTTAAGCAGTTGAAAATTGATGATTGCTATGAAACTTGTAAATAGCCAACTTAATTCAATCTGCTGATCACCCCAATTATTTTTGTCAGTTTTGAGAATGCCAGTCTAATAGAATGCTGGAGCCTTTAGATCATGTGCTATAAAAACACATTTTTTTTTACTAGGGATTCAAAATGTTTTTATATTATCATGATTCAAAATAGTTGGTGACCTTTGTTCCCAGGAAATGTTAAAATAAAAAGAGTATTACTTCTGTGGAATTGTCAAAAATGTGTGAGTGAGTAGGTGGATGTGATTACTGGTCATTTGATCTCATAGTAAAGATTCTATTTAAAAATTACCCAAACAAATCAAAATAAAATGTTATTCTTTTATATAGACTGTCTTACATTTAAAGACCCTTTACTTAAATATGGCACCACTGCCATCAATGAAACTATTTTGTTTGGAAGTGCAAATTAATTTTCTTCTTATAATTTAATTATTTTAACTATAAGACATATTTCACTTTATTTATACTGGGTCTATTGCTATTCATACCCTTAATATATTAGAGTATATCTCTCATATCTTCAATCATTTTATGTAATTAAATGAAATTCAGTTTTATGTGGTTGTGTGCCATGGAATAATTGTATTAATAGAAGCATTCCTTGTATTGAGGAAATTGTTAGTTCAATAATTTGTGAATTACCTGTAAATGTGATTTGTATATAGTTTTGTATTTTATAGAGAAACTATTGATAAAATTAAGAACTTTTAATATATTTTTATTGACATTTACTGTTTAATTTCCTAATTTCACTGAGGTTGAATTCACTGAAGGATGAGCAGGAAACTTCGGTTAGTTTCATTGTTTTCTTATTAAACAGCTAAAATCAATTATAAAAAGTCACACATAGCTTGCATAAACTAAGCTCATTTCCCCCTAACCACCCACATGCTGATTTGACACCCCACTAGTGATCTCATTTCTCCGAATATTCTCTATTTCAATGTAAAAACTGAGGAAAGGTGGTTTCATGAAGGCTGATAACAAGAAAGTATGAATAACTTAATACTTGAGCCACAAAAAATGCATAGACCAACAATTGCAGACTATCAATAGTTTAAAAAGTTGGTTGTACAACATTTTCAACTCATAATAACAGATATTTTGAATTTTCGAAATCTCCCTCTAACCCCACCCCCATATTCCTGTCCGCTTTGAATGAATATGATCATTGGCGATGTATAAAAGTTTAAAAGCCAGTATAGAAATTGGCATTGAATATGAAACAATTAATTACCAAGTTTGGTATAGATAAATTAAACATTTTTGAGTCAAGGCCGCAAAATCTTAATTGATGACATTATCACACTACATACTCATATGTTTCTCACACAGTTAAATTATAATGAAAATAATATTTGGTATTTGAGTTTAGAATAAAGTGGTCTATGATAAACAGCTTATTGCTAATATGACATGAGTAATAGTGGGGGTTCATAAAAAAGATAATGAAAATATGCATATAACATTTACAGGATATTGAATTTTAAATAAGATCGGTTCTATACAATTGCCGATATGACGTATAATATTGTAGGTAATTTGAGTTTTCAAAATTCCCCCCTCACCCTTGTCCGATTTCAGCCATCAGTGAACTTGATCTTTAGTTTTCATAAAAAGTTTAGATATAGAGTTTGGTTACGATCAATCAAAAATTGCAAATGTTAGAGCTGTAACGGAGAAATGTGTGTGTGTGTGTGTGTGTGTATATATATATATATACACATATATATATATATACACACACACACACACACATTTCTCCATTACAGCTCTAACATTTGCAATTTTTGATTGATCATAACCACTATATATATATATATATACATATTATATATCAATAGTTAAAAATTAACATCAACAGACTATTACTTGACACAAGTATTGACAGAACACGAAACGACAAACTCTTACTTTAATTATTTTGACCTAACAGATTAACGAAATTGTTACTGTGACTTTACTACTGAACAGACTTACAAACTCTTGCTCTATGACTGAAGACTACAAATGGACCAAAGAATAGAATTTAAAATGGAAGTAAAACGACGAAAAGATAATTGTCCTGTCGAGGAAAAACTTCTATTTTAGAAATACAATACTCAATTTAAAATATAAGCTAAATAAATGTTTAACTCCATGAATTAATTATTTAAAATTCCACTTCTCTTAATTTTTTCTTCATTGAAACTCACGTTTCTTCATTTTTTCTGTTGTAATTAATTTTATTTATTAAAAAAAAAAAACAAAAAAAAAAAAACAAGCACATGTTATGTACAAATAGATCATGTGTGTGGATGTACAAATGGATGTACATCATGGAGCTGATTGGGATTAAATTCAGCAACTTTTATTTACTTAAAGTAGTTCGTATTATTGAATGTCCTATACAAATATTATTTCTCCCTGGCATTTGTCACTAGCAGTTGACATTATATATGAATATATATATTTAATATTAGCAAGTTTACCCTATTTAAGCTCTGACGTTATAAACCATAATGATGTTTGTGTTTGACGTTATAAACCATAAGTCATTATTTTCTGTGTTCTGAATTGTATAATTCCAATAATTGATAAACAAAAAGTCATTACTTTTTTTTAGTAATCATATTTTTTTTACTTATGGAAACGGAAGGTAGGAGCAAATTATTGTTTGAATAATTATTTATAGTATAAAAATTCATTTCCTTATGAAAAATTCAATTAGAGTTATTGCATTTTTTTTTTTATTTTTTTTTTTTTATAATGCTGTCTGTATGACACCCTTTTTATCCACTGTAATATTGGCATTTATTGATTTTAATAAATCAGCATCACAATGAGAACAGATTTGAAAAATATCATAATTCAGTAATAATGAATAATTCTAAAGTTAATTTTAAAGGTATGTAGAATTTATTGAATACTGTTTTACAAAGTACGATTATTGTCAAATTGTTTTTTTTTTTCTAACATGAGCTGTATTATGAGCCTTTTAATTAATATGAACACAATGAAAAGCTCCTATATTATTTATAAATAAGAAATAACATTGTTATTTTATTTTTTATTTGTAGAATGAGGCATTCAGATATTGAAAAAAGAAAGATCACTATACATTTGAATATATTTATATAAATAAATGATATAAATATTACAGTTTTCCATATTTTAAATGCCATAGTTATGAAATGTTAATGAAAATATAGTATTTAGAATAAACTTTTTCATGAATTTAATCATTCAAAGAGGGATTAATTTGAATATTTCTCAACTGTTTAATTGCATATTTTTTATTTATTCATTTATATATTGTGATTGGGGCCATGAAATCTCCTATGTGGAACACCCATATGTCACAAAAGCTATATTATAATTTAAATGTATTGAAAATGATCCACCTATATGCTATTAGAGATTGTAATGCATGAAAGATACCATTAAAAATATTTTGTGGCACTTCCAATTTTTGATACATAGAAGGTTTCATAGCAGCAATTACGATATTAAATAAAGGTTTCAGTAAGTAACAAACATAATATGCTTTCCATGGTTTAAGTTCAAAATAGAATATTGGCCTTCAGCTTTTTAAAAAATATTTATATAAGAAAAGGAAGAGTGGAAGTTAAGAGTTGCTTATCTAATGTGGGAGCTTTACCTTAAAAAAAATATAGTTGGCTCAATAACCCATGAAGGGCCAAGGCAACTTCATTTCCCAAAAATATTTTGCCACTTAAAAAAAGAGTTCAAAGGACATCTGTACTCGCATAACAGTTGACAATTAAAATGTCTAAAAAATTTATGGTTAGCTAAGGCGAATGAAAATTGTACCAAGTATTTATTAAATGCAATGATACACTTTATTCAGTAGAAAGTAAAAGATAATCTTGAAGTAATTCACCTAAAATATATAAAAACATGATGTAACCGAAGTAATACTAGAAACACATATTTTATAATTTTAACGAATCCCTTTTAATAGCAAAGCACCAGTAGATCACGTTTTACATGTAAATAAAATAACCATAAACCTAAAATTGTTCCTTTTAAACCCATTATGAGGTTTCTTAATTACATGAAATAAAAACAGTATTAATACTGTTTTTATTAATTGAATTTTCTGAAAGGCCAATACCTCTACAAATTATTTTAAAAAACTTGGCTACAGGCAATACTAAAAATAATGTATTTGAAATAAATTATTATTATTTATTAACGTCCACTTTTTGGACGTAATAATAATGAAATGATTTAATAAAAATGAAAAAAAAAAAAACTTATTTTCTAAATGATTTTTTTTAGATTTATTTTTTTATCATTATTTATAAACTGTTGGACTGAGACAAAGAAAATACGATATTCAAAAGAACTATATTTTTGAAATATTGCTTTAAAAATTGGCATTAAAATTGAAAAAATATATTGATTTATTCATACTTTGTCTTTACAATTCAATTATATTAATTATGAAGGAAATTGTAAAAAAAAGTAAATAAAGCTTGTATTCATAAAAAGAAGTAGATAGTATAATTAAAAAACAATACAATAAATAAAAGCACATTTCATCTGTACACAAAGCACAAGCTTCAGTTCATTGAAAACAGACTTTACAGCTATTAAAAACATTTTCTATAAACATTATAATTATGTACAAATATAAAACATTATATGTAATATTTTTAAATATATTTATTTATGACCTAGATTTACAGGGATTGGTGTTCCATGATTACAATGATGAGATTAAATTATTATACTTCATTGTAACAATGTACACTTTATATTGAGGACTAATGTTGTTTCTACTTCCAAATATACCAAAATAACTGATTTAAAAACATTTAACAAATATCGAAATATATATATTTTTATAAACTCACAATATTTTCAGTAAAGCAAATGAAAAATATTACTTTTTATGTTTTTTGGTGAGAGACAAAAGTTAAAATTGTCAATACTTTTCTTGTGAATAAAAAATAAATTCAAATTTAAGCAAGAATATTTATAAATTCATATCTTATGTATAAAATTGATAAAGTCCCCAAATTGACTCCAAACTTATTTTGAATGGAGTCTAATGCGTTTTATGTATGTTGCAATTTTACAAGGTTTTATGCTAAAATTATTGCTTAAAATCATTATTTTGAGTTATTTTTGAAACTTTTTGACACTACAACCTTCCTAGTATGTCCATCTATCTGTCACAGCCTTTGGTTCATTCATGGCCTATTGGGATAAAAATGTTGGAGAGAGAGTAAACGATGGAAAACATTTTTAGGTAACTACACAATGCAATACATTGCAGTAAGCTAAAATCTCTTGAAAATACTAGAAACAAATGTTAAATGTCCCAAATGACAGTGAAGTGGATATCTCAAGAATTATATAATTAACTTATATCTCGAATACTATTATGTATATGTAAATTCATGAGTAGATGGTGATATATTGATTTGATTATTCTGTTTAATTTTTAAGAATTTTTATGGAATGTCTTCGATAGTTAATACAGGTTTCCATTATATTAAAAAAATAATCTTTGCTGAATAGCATGAACAATTTGGTGGGAGGCCTAGTCGTTATCTTGACACATTCCTGCCATATTCTAGTGGCATTAAAGACCAATGATTATTGCTTCTTTATTCAAGTAGGTATTAACTTATTATGCTGAGTGTTCAGTGGGAGAATAGGTAGAAGTCCAACTTTAAATCATCTTGACCGCACAACTAAATGAAGTTTAGAGTGTATTTCATAGTTTTCATTTGGCACCTCTAGCACAGTAATTCAGTACTTTCACATTGGACCATTGCCAGCCCCCCCCCCTCTTTTATATCAGGCTTATTAATTTACCCAAAATACTTGAGTATTAATGGCTTTTGGGATGAATACTTCAATAATGACCAATTAATAAATTAAAGTTAAGCAAATGTCAAAGTGAGGATATAATTATTATACTAAAATAATGGATGATAAACAACAAACTAAGTGAATTTAGGTTGTACATTACAAAAGTAGGTCCCTTATCACTAGTTATAATATTGTTACTGTATTAATGGTATTTTTAGTTGTAAAAAATATTCATAATAATTGAATAGTTTTTTGTTTTGTTTGATTGGGATGTATAAGTAGCGAGATACACTTGTCTCCAATAAACATTGTAATACAATATTTAATCATTACTGAACATAAAGCTATTTGAGAATATATGCACTGGCATTTGTAGATACTATTGAAAAGTGAACATTCTATCCAGTGGGGTTTTATGGCAATGTTTGAAGGGTTAAACTCTCCGTCAATTCAAAAAACATCATAACTTTTTAGTCAGTGATCCATGACCTACTAGAGTCCTTGTTAGAAACATTTAAGTTGGCAAAATGTCCTTGGAAATTCAGAAATGCGTTCAAACATTTTTTGGCAGAAGTAAAGTGTCCCTATATTATTATTTATCAAATAGATGTTGTTGCTTTTTGTTGCTATTTTGATGAGTCTTAGGTAACAGCTTATTAGTTTCCCCTTTAAATTATGACATGACACTTCTTCTCATCCCTCCTGTTAAATTATCCCCATCACTCATAATAATTTTGTCTAATTCTCCCAGGGCTTCCTTCCCTCAATGACCTTTGTTTTTGAGGGGGAACTTTTCTCCCTTATAATTTTTTAAAAGTCTATTGATATGGAATCCAATCTGAACCTGCCTTTTACTTGACTCATGATTTGAATTGAGATATCAAGCTACACTCTTTTGTGTTAGCATACATTTCGTTATTATAATATTTGTTATCATATTGAAATCCTATTTGATCATTCCATTTATTTCCTGATTCTACATTTTCATTATTAATAAATATATGAGTATGTTCAGATTGAAACTATTTCTGGGGGGGGGACTCTCAATATTATAACTTTCGAATTAGATCTTACAAAAATTTAAGTAATTTTTGAAAGGTGTTCATTTCAATTATTTAATTTAATATATACGAGTATATTTTTAGATATAATTTGCTTAGCATGTGCCAAATATATTTAAATCTTAAGGAATTTTCCTATTAAAAAATAGTACAAACCAAACATCAATAGTTCTATAAAATGTGTTTCCATTAGTTTCATGAAAATCAACTTGTTTTGTTGGTGAGAATTTTCTAAAAAAAATAAATAATTACATTGATATTGAGTTACATTTTGTATGAATGATGTCATTAAAAAGAAGAGTAAATTGCATTTGTAAATGTATAATATATATATAGATATTGTACTACTATGTTAAAGAATGTTATATATATTACATTCTTTAACATAGTAGTACAATATCTAAGAGACAGCCATGACTTCACGTTTGACAAAAAACAAGGAAGGATAATTTATTTTCTCATATTACAGTATGATATTGTAAGGTAATGTATTCTCAAATTAACCCTGTCTATTTTTAATGTTAATATAGGAATATAATAAACTAATTAAAATGCTTTTGCTAAGGTATATGTCCAATAAAAAAAAAAGAAAGAAAATATTATTAGGCAGATATTTCCATTGAAGAAAAAAAAAAATGTATTTACAGCGGAGGAAATAATTTGTAATTTCAAATAAAAACTCCCTGGGTGGCAGAGGAACCAATTTAATTGAATTAATAAACAAATCCAATATTCCTTAATAAATAGTTATTACGAAAAATTGCACTTTCAGAGCACTCCTTCTTATATATTCTCTTACTCCTCTCCCCTCCCCTGAAGTATATAATATTTAATTTTAAATTTAGGTCTGTATTGGTTCACTTCATTTTATTCTTTATTCTTTATGTTATTGGAGTTGCCCTGTTATTAAGCAGCTGGTGCTATGTTTTTGTCTACTCTTTCATAATAAATATTTATGATGGAAATTGGGCTTGTTTTTTTCATCCGGTTAAAATAAATAGTTTACATAACATAAAGTCAATGATAGGCTATGATGCGTACTGAGAACTGAAATAATAAATCTAAGATTATTAATGATAATAGTGGAAATAATAACCTTATATGAAATATCAAAGTTTTTCTGCTCATTCTAAATTTGTCTGCTTAAAAAAATATTTTTACTATGATCCAATACAAATTCATAATTATGAATGTAACTCTTGTCTCTCCCAGGATATACTCACATCGTTAATACAAAAATATCTGTAATAGTCCAATAATTGGACAGATAGCACCTCACTTCCAAGGCATGGAGCCTACCATCCATTGATCACAAGAGCATCATATAAATAAAACTCTATATGTAATATATTAGAACTATTTGGCTTATTTGGCAGTTTAATTTATTACTCTAGAGAAATATTAAACTAACAACAATAATTTACGTTATTGTTACAATAAAATACATAACGATAACCTTTATTATTTACATTCATTCCACTCCTATTGTCTCTCATGGGTTATGATTATCTTTGGCTTCCAAAATTGTAATTTTTCTGATAAAATTAATAAATAGAAATTTTTATAATTAGTAAGCATTGACTGAAGATTAAATATTTAGAATGAACTAGAAATGATTGTTACTATACATTATAAAACTAAGAAAAACAGAGACAATCCAAGTGAAAAAGAGAATAGAGGAAATGAATTTTGTAGTCTATTATAACTGGTTTCATTTAAAAACTTGACCTTAATCAGTTTTTAAAAAATGCATTACTTTCTATTATAATCTGTAATGCCTTTTTCTAAATTGATAATAAATTATAAATAAAGAAATGATTATTCAGTCTTAGGAAATATTTTTAAATTTCCTTAAACATTTACATTAGAGATAAATAAAAATTTGTTTAATAACTTTTAATTTGCCTAAGAAACTTTTAGACCCATCTCATTTTTTAAATGTAAAACCTTATTAATAATATTTACATTTCATTAGTAAGTATTTATCTTCAATAAAATAAAACAGTTAATTTTACAGATCAAAAAAAAAAAGATAACATGAGGCAAAAAAAAGGTAAAGAAATAAATTTTTCTGTAACCCCATTTTCCAATGTGCATCTGAGAAGTATTCAAATGAAGGTAGATAATAAGAGCCCTCTGATATTATTTATTGATTGTATTATACTATCAGAAAGTAGCTACACTTCTTAATAAAGTGTTTTATCTCCATACTTTTGAAAATGTAAAGATGGGGTATATATGGCAAGCTCAGAAACTTGAAATACAAAAAAAAAGATGGGAATACTCTTCATTTTGGAGAAAAGGCAGTACAAATAGACATTCTTTGCTTACTAGAGTTTGATAAATGTATCAAACTCTAAATTCATCAGGCAGCTGAGTGTTTCATTTATTTATTGTAAAAAAAAAATTAGACATTTTATAAAAAATCCGAATAAAGAATTATAACAATTAGATTAATAAGGTTTTACATAATTAAACCAGTATACATATATAATTTAGGCTTTGTGAGGACGTAATGTTTGATCAAATTTATTTGCCTTATACTCAGAATATAATCACAACAGTAGTATTAGACTGATGCTTCATCTATAACAGTAATAACCCTATTAGGAGGATTTGGGACAAGTCGCCATTTTCCTGTTCTTGGGTTTTCTTCTTCTGACTGACGTGCAAGCGACCATCGCCTTCCTTTCCTGTCCATTATTACTGGCATTTCAGCTATTAAGTTGTTCTCAAACTCACTCAGCATTAAGTAGTTTTCAACTTTATTACATGATGTTATACAATCTCCAATTAAGTCCAGATCATCAAGAATATTGTCAGGAAGATCCATATCAGCAATTCCCTCCTCAGAAATGCATGTTAATTCCGGTTTAGGCCCAGCTCCAGCAGCTGCTGCAGGCTCAACAACAACCTATAACGTGTAAAAGAGTGTGAACAGACTATTGCTAAAATGCTCATATTTTTATGTTTCCGCCAAATAAAACAAGTCTTTTTTAGCCATCTCCTAAACCTTATCAACACTGAAGAAAATGATTATAAATTGATTTAATTCATCAGGAGTATACTGATGAAAATAATAAACTTTCCTTTCCCCTCCCACCACATACAAAAAAGAATCAATAATTGGATTTGGGTGAGCTCTTTAAGTAAATAATATTGTGAAATGAAATATTTTCAATTTATATAGTTATCAACTTTTTTATGTGTCTGTGTGTGCGGGTGTGTGTGAACATTTATTGCCCTTTTACATAGATTTCAGTTATAATGATATTTTGTATACAAACAGGGAATCTTTTCCTAGAACTTGTACTTCCTGTTTTTCATGCAAGTTTTATTTTCACCATCTCCCTTAGGCTATTTTGATCAAAAGGGGAGGTATACAACTAAATGTAACATCAATCCCACATATGAAATTCAACTTTCTAAGGCTAGCTGTGTTTGGGTTAAAGGAGATAAGTACATACCTCATGCCAAAACTAATCAAAATGGTTTCAGGGGATAATTCCATTGTAACCTGGATATCCAAAATTTTTGAGATTTCAATAGTTACTTCGTACATGGAAGTAAAAAACTCATAAGTCTTGCTTGTAATTATAGTTCAAAAATTATAAAGCTATATTTTAAATTTGGGCTAGTTTTGCTGATGTTATATGCTAAACCGCCCTTTTTCAACAAAGTTAAACAGCAACTTTAGCACTTTAGGGACAAGGATCACATCTTTAGATGTTATTTATAATTTAGGCTAGTATTTGTTTACACCATTATTAAAATATGGGCATTCAGAACAAACTATTTTTCTTTTAGGACGAAAAAAATTTAAAAATTAATTTTATTCTATTTCCAATTCGTTAATAAAAACTCGACTAAGCATTAAAGTTAGCTCATCAAATTTGAGCACAATCCTAGCTCATACTACTACTTTACTTTAGTCAGTTGGTCCTTTATAGCTGGTTGAAACTGTTAACCCTAGCTCATACTACTAGTATAGCTTGGTCAGGTAGTATTTTATAGCTGGGTGAAACGGTTAACCCTAGCTCATTCATAACAAACATTTATTTTATACTTACAAGTTCTTCTGGCTCAGCAGAAAATGATGGCCTTCTTCTTTGGGGACAAACTTCTGATTCACAGGCTCCTTTGTCTGTCCCCGCATGCTTATGAGCTCTTCTTTTATGGCAATCAATCAAGAACAAAGCAAGGCTTCCAAGGAAAACGCAACTAGCACTGAAGTAGTACCCAGATTTCCCTCCATATTCTACATTAATATAACCTGAAATCAAATAATAATTATAAAGTAAATTTGTTTTATTATAATGAATATGGTTTTATGAAACCAAAGAAAAAAAAATGTTGACGTCCAGAATTGAATGAAATTCCTTTGTTACGTTAAAAAAGAAATAAGTTAAAGTCAGTCACACAGGAGCTGTGCAAACCAAGCAGATTTCTTATGTGCTGATATAACACACTATTGATCTCATGTCCCCATATATTTGCTATATATAAGTAAAAACCCGATAACTAGAAGTGTGATTAACAAAATTGGTTCTGTAACATTTGTTGATATGACTCATAATAACAGAGATATTTGAAATTTTCGAACTCCCTATCTCTAATCCCTCCCTTTTCCATGTCCAATTTCAGTCATTAATCACTATAAACTTTAGTGTTGAATTAAACAGCTAAATATCAAGTATGGTATAGATCAAATTTTTGATACACGAATGTAAAATCTTAATTAATGGCATCACACAACGTAATTCAATGTATTTCACCAAGTAAAAGTTCATTGAATATTTGGTATTTAAGGTTGGAATAAAGTAGTTCATGATATAACAACCTATTGTCAATATTACATGAGTAGGAGAGGGGGTTTACTGAAGGCTGAAAATTAAAAGGCAAATGTCTCTGTTAATAGAGATAATAATGTTCATAACAAAATTAATAGAAAATTAAATTTGCAATTAGATTAGTTCTACACTGAGTGGTTTGGTTGTCATACTCTCTCCCCTTTATGAGAGATTAGTGACCAGATAATGCAACTCTTTACTCGAGTTGCTACTCAACTGCCTCATTTTTATTTAGTGACTCTCACGAAAAAAAAATTGAGTATTGGGTCTATATAAAGAGTTTATGAACATTTGATAAGGTTGAAGATAGTGCACTAACACTGACATACGTGCCATATGAACTCAATAATCCACATTATAACATTGATCTCCATCAACAGATTTGAAAATGCTTACTTTATTTTTCTTCAGAAGGAGGGAGACGAATGGGAGGGGTTCCTATTGAGCGTTGAAAATAAAGAATTTATGTTATGCATCCCCTTCTGAAATATATTTTTAAACCTTAACTACTTAACCATAACCTATAGTTAGACATAACTAAATGGATGATATTTTAATCTCTTAATCAATAAGATTTACATGTGATGACGTGTTTGCAAAATTTGATAATGTAAGCAACATAAATTTAGGACATTCAGTTGAAGATGTCAAGCAAAAAACGGCAGACTTGCTGAAGAGGCTGACACTTAATGACATGCAGCACTGCATTGAGCAGTGGAAAACTCGTATGCAGCGGTGTATAGATAGGGATGGGAAGTATGTTGAAGGGGATTAATAGTTATTTGTAATAAGTGTTCAATAAAGTATGTTTTTCAGATCAGTCCCGTTATTTAATTGTCATACCTCGTAAACTGATTTTAAATCTTAGTTTATAGATTAAAACTGAAAAAAATGCAGAAATAAAAGCTTTATAGGAAAAATAACTTAATAAGTCATTATTTTATAGATGTGTATAGTAGTTTTAAAGCTAGTAGTAATTAACTAAAAAGATTTTGTTTTGAAGTCTAGGCTTCAGATGTTAACAACTTCCAGACTTAGGGGCTTCATTAAATCCACCTAGATTTGTCTTTCTTAATTGTTATTATTATTTATTAATGTCAAGTTTTTGCTACCAAGGCTAATTGGGATGGGTTATCTACAGGATAACATCCTTTTCTAGCCAGGGTGGGACTAAGGATTTTATTTAATGAGTTCGTCACTTAATAAATTCCTATTGCCCAGTCGGGAATTGAAATACCACTCTTGGTTTACCATATAAGATTAAGGCCAATGCTTTAACTCACAAGGCTAAACAGAGCCCCTTATCTATACATCTATGTTATTTATACAACCTTACCTGTAATGGGGACTCCCAGGGCAATAGGTATGGACTGCGAAAACTGAACAAATCCCCATGTTCTTGCAAAATTTCTGGCCCTGACTCTTTCATAAGTATAAACTTTTAGAGTGTAATGGTAGCCTCCACAAAAAATGCCATATATCCAAGTGAAAAAGACATAGCCTTGTTTACTGTGTGATAGTGTTGTAAGGGCCAGAATGGCAAGCCCACACATAAATATGGCAACTTGAGTTAGATATTGTCTGGCAATGCGGCATTCAGCAGAATTATTTACTACTAGGCAACCAAATCCTAGGCATCCAAGAACCCAGCCAAGACCAAGATAAGCTTGAAGTAGAAGAACATAATCTTCTAATCCTTCATCTTCAATGTGATGAGCCTAGAATCAGAAAATAAGCTGTAAATGATTACCATTTCTTTTAAAGTCATTAATATTAATAATTTGTATCATATTAGCAGTCAAAAAGTCTGCCATGCAGGGGTTGCATAAACTAATTTCCTACATGCTGTAGAAGACACTTGTGACCTCATCTTACCACATATTCTCCATTTCTATGTAAAAAACAAATTAGTAATAGGGTTGTGGGGGGGGGGTTACTGAAGGCTCGGGAACAAGAAAGTCCAATTATCTTGCTTAATACTTGAGTAATGAAAAAACAGCACAAGCATTAGTCAGGTAATATTCATGTAGAGCATAGCTTAACGAGATTGGTTCTATAACATTTTATTTATGACGGAGATATTTTGAATTTTCACTCCCCCCCCCTATTCCTCCCCTGATTTCAGCCATTAATAAATATAATCTTTAGTGTAGAATGATACAGTTAAATATCAAGTATGGTATAGAAGAATTCAATATTTTTGATTCACGTTCACAAAATCTTAATTGATGAAGTCATGACATATGCATTTGCATATATCTCAAACAGTAAATTTTCAATGAAAACAACATTTAGTATTTAAGCTTGGAATATTTTTCCAAAATCCGGTCTTGAATACAACCTCAATAGCTGATTTCTAGGGAAATTTGCTAGTAAAATGCATATGATCCACATACAGACACATTTTTACAAAAATGAAAGTAGTTTTCGAAAACTTAAATCATGAGACTCTTGGAAGTATAAAATAGTATTTAATGTTAGAGAAATGATACTTACTATTTTAGTTAGTTTAGACAACTTTTTGAGTTTGTATAATGAAATTATACGAAATCCCCTTGTTAGGGAGTGAATATTATAATGAATGATTGTTATATTTATATCTCTTAGTAATGGTAAGAAATAGGTTAGGTGTAAAACATATGTTTTCTAAATTCATAAGATATGCTTTTGTTTGTCAGTCAGAGAAAAGAGTTGAATAATAAAGAGACACATTCTGATAAAGCATGCTAAATCTTTTTTTGAGTTTAAGAACACCCTATTCTAAAGTAAGTTATTAAGGAGGCATGCTTTTCATAATAAGTTGCCTTAAGTAATCAATGACATTCCCTCATTGAATCAAGCCAGTATAGTGGCTTTGCGCAAGGAAAGGGTTAAAATAAAATTACATGCTTGTTTAAAAAACAGTATTATTATCATTTTTTGTTTTTACCAGGTAGAATATTGGTGTGTTGATTCCGAAAGCACTAAGTCCAGTTGATAGAAGCAGAATCCTAACAGTTTTACTTTTGAGAGTACCAAAGTCAATAAATGGTGGTCCATCATCGACTTTATTTTTATCTTTTATCTTTCTTTTTTGATTTTTTAAGTGTAAGATGGCACGGCGTTGTGGATGGTAGAGTGATGCAGATCTATAAAATGTTCCCAGGAAGAATGTCATAAAAACCGTGACAGTCACACTTTGGAGACCAAACCTCCAACCAATAGAACTAAAACCAAGGAGAAGTGTATATTATTATCTGGAACTTATATTCAACTCAATACATAAGAATAAAACGCTTCATAAATGGATATAATTAGTTCATTTGAAAATATTAGCTTTATATTAATACAAGTAAATTTAAAATGCTAGGGACCAGTCTCTAACAGTTTATTATTTTAAATTCTAGATATTATATGATGCATGAAATTAGTTTCTCTGGCTCTCTATTTAATTTTATGTGTCATAATTATAAGAAGCATCAATTTCAGTGCATTCAGTCTAGAAAGATTATTATAACAGGAATAAATATAAAAGTAATTATACAACTCACTAAATGCCATTCTTAGCTCCATAATGACTAGAAAAGGGTGTTGACATTAGACATACTAGAATAAAGTGAACCCGATATTAAGCAACACACAAATTATTAAGCACCATGTGACAATAGAAAAGTATGTCACACAGCGGATGTGCAAACTAAGCAGTTTCCCCACAAGTTATACACTGATGATCTCATGTTACCATCTGTTCTCTAATTCTCCCACAGTAAGAAACATGTGTAACAGGCATTAAAATGTAAGCTGAACATGAGATGTACTCAAAATAAAAAGGTAGTAGAAGTGGGGGTTTACTGAAGGTTGAAAACAATATATATATATATATATATATATATATATATATATATATATATATATATATATAACTTGCTTAATATTCGAGTTACGAAAAAATGTATAGAACTACAACTGTTGAGCATATAATGCTCAACAAGATTGATCATATAACATTTTATGATCTGTCACATAATAACTGAGATATTTTAAATTTACCAATTCCCTTCCCTTCTCCAAACCCCCCTTCTTTAAGGTCCAATTTCAGCTATAATGAATATGATCTTCAGTGTTGGGAGAAACTGTTAAATATGGAGTATGGTATTCAACGAGTAAACACTTTTGAGCCTAGAGCGTGAAATCTTAAATGATGATTTCGCTTTTCTTTTTAAATGTTATGAAGTGATGCCTTTTATAGTTTAAAGTTAAGCTGGTTACAGTAAGTAAATCTTACAAAAATAGAATTAAATTTTAAAAATTGTGGCAAAGGAATAGAGTCAGAAGCAAACTAAAATTATAAATAGTTATAGTATGGACATAAATTCACTAAAATAAGTACCATGAGATTATAAAACAAACAGGCATATTGTGATATTTAATTTATTTATGAATACTAAAAAAATAAATAATAACATGAAAATTACCTAGTTATAGACTTAATAAAAAAAGACATGACAGCTATTCCAAGTCCACTGCCAGACACTATGAAAATTTCTACAAGTTCCCTACGACGCTTGAAGTATTGAGCTACCATTAATGAAGAACAGTCTCTTGTCATGGAAACTCCTATTCCTATAAAAGTAAAAATAAGTTTTGATAAATAAATAATTCAATTTTAATGGTGATAACTCTAGTATTGTGAAAACTACAAGTATTTATTTTATTAAATTTAATTATTCTTTAATATGTCCTCAGTTCTATTCATTATAGGAAAAAAAAAATACACTTAGTGGATATTCTTGTAGAATATCCAAAAATAAAAAATAAGCCCAGCAGAATAAATCCTTATTCATTAAAAGGGTATTAGAATATATTAGGTAGTTGTGTTGTTTGATGTATAATGGTCATTAATGGAACCAAAGTGACTCTTGAGTTCATCTGTATCAAAAACAGAATTTCCAGAGTCAGTTTTAAAGGAAGATTCTGTGATATTAATGAGTATGCATGCCCCTGATCTGGATGCAGATGAAGAGAAGGAATCTTTCTATCTCTTTCTGCCCATAGTGCAAGATACCAAGTTAATGCTAGGTTATTTCAATGCTCAGATAGGCAACAGTGACTTATTTTCAGAGAGTATAGCAAACTTGAGTCAGCCAATGATAATGAGTGTCAAAATATAGGCTCTTCTGTGTGTAGAGGTATGAAGATCATGACCACAATATTTCCTCCCAAGGAAACAGAGAAAAATGGATGAACCCCTTGATGGCTGTTCTTAGATCAAAATAAAACATGTTTCAATCAGTGGCCCCATTTCGGATGAAAGAAGCAGCGAGGTGCATACAGTGGTGCCTGGTATTACAAGTTAAGCTACATTATAAAGAGAGCCTCCAACATTAGCTTCAGCAATGGTATAAGGTAAACATGTGAACAGAAGAATGACTGAGCAAAGTATTAGGATAAATAAATGAGATGGAAAAGGACCCTTGGCTTTACAATGAATGTGGGAGGAAAATTGGGGAAAGAAATGAGATATGGTTGAAAAAAGAACTCTTAACCCTTCCCTTGTGCAAAGCCACTATAGTGGCTTTGCGCAAGGGAAGGGTTAATAAATGGATTGCATATTCTGAAAAGAGATAAAGATATAAAGTTTAGTTGGGGAAATGTAGGAGCATTCAATCATGGCTAGAAGAATTTTATATAATACATAAAGCTGCTTACCTAATATGGCACCATAACTGATGAATATCTGGTGGAATTGAGTGGCAAAGGAGGTGAAAAGTACTCCTAGGGCTGTTACCAGACCTCCCATTACTGCAGTCAGCCTGGTAGATTTCTTCCTGCAGAAGGCTATTGTCACAGGGGATACAAACAGTGCCACTGCAGTCGACATAGCTCCAACCCAAGCTGTTAACATAAAGATGGTACCAGATTACATTTTTCACAATTCATTATTAGTTTTATGTGTTATAGAAACTAATATGCATTCCTATATATATATATATATATATATATATATATATATATATATATATATATATATAAAAACAAAAAAAAAAAACTATAAAGATTGTTTGAAATTACATTGTACATGATAGTTTTTTTCTTTTTTTCCCCCACATTTCAACCAAAAGTTTAAATATGGAGTTTGGTAACGATCAGTCCAAAAATGCCACCCTAGAGCGTTAAGACACACACACACACGCACGCACACACACACACACACACACACACACACACACATATATATATATATATATATATATATATATATATATATATATATATATATATATATATGTATATATATAATATTGAACGGACCTCATTTTCGTCATCTAGGTAGGATCGATCGACATTTGAGTGAGGAAATGTTTCGAAAATCGAGTGATGAGTACTCAATAGTCCTTAAGGGAAATCTAAAAGCCTGGTAAGCAGGGGCTGTGTAAACAAACTATGCAGATTTGTCACATTTTTTAGAAATCGTCTATCAAGCTAATATACCATAACACATCTTATTCTAAGCTTAAATACCGAATATTGTATGAAGTAAATACAAATATGTTATGTGTGATGACACCAATGAAGGTATTTAATCTGAAAATAGAAAATATCTCAGTTATTACGAATTGTATCAACAATTTTTATAGAGTCAATCTTGTTAAAGAATCCTGCTCTACAGTTGTGCTAGACATTAAAACTCAAATACTAAGCGAGTTATTTGTATTTTCTTGTTTGCAGCCTTCAGTATACCCCCACTTCTACTCACTTAAAATGATTAGGATTTTTACTTAAAATTAGAGTAACTGGCTCACTGAACATCTCATGTCCAGCTTGCATTTTAGTTCTTCTTAAAACAGGTTTTTACTATATAAATAGATAATACATTTTGAGACGAAATCACCAGTGTGTTATCTACTTATTTTACGGACTTTTTTATATTTATGGAAGAAAACTACTAATTTATCCATCCCGTTTTGGAATCAAGAAAAAAAATTATAGGTCCTTAATAGCTTATCATGAAAGCGATTAAATATTGAATTCCGCAACACTTCTTGGTCCTTGGAATACAATCGAAAATATTTAATGTTTTGTCCTTGGAGCTCTTCTTCAATCTCTCACATGGTAAACCTAAACTGCCGAGTTCGATTCCCGCCTTGGCAAATAGGAATTTATTTATTGGCGAACTCATTAAATAAAATCCTTAGTCCCACCCTGGCTAGAAAAGGGTGGTAACACATAGATAACCCACCAAAGTAGCAAAAAGTGGATTTATTAATAAATAATAATAATAAACTCATAATAAAAAATATTTTATTTGTTTTTTGTGCAGTGAAATGTATTAGCATTCTGGAAACACTTTTTATTTTCGTATTATATTATTTATTACGATTTATTATTAGTATTACGAAAGTACATTTATTAAATCAGAGAATGATTGGTAGACATTTTGTTTCCTTCACTTATCACCTCGCAATATATTTAAAGTCTTGCAAAATGAATAAATCTACTCAGACTATGGCAAGAATATTTTAAATCGCAACATTTCTGTAGTTTGATTCAAAATGCAGTTTTGTTTTTCGTTGCTTGGCTATTTATGGATTTGAAGACTGAAAGGTCGTAGATTGATAGAGAGTTAGCAGAGGTAGATTTCTTCCTATTAGGCATTTAAAACAGATGGGAAAGATTGCATAGGCTGACTGGTGGACAGTGACGTAGAGCTAGGCTAGCCGCGGCTGACATGACTGGAGGCAAGGCAAGATTTACATTGGTAGTCCACTCTAGGCTTCTCTTCCCATCCCTCCCTCTCCTCACCTAACATCCTCTATTTTTCCTTACTTTTCCTCTTATTTGGAACAGAACCACCCTTATACATTACCGTATTGTTGTATTTTAGAGCTAGTCATGTTGGTGTTAAATTTAGAAAATGTCAAAATAACTTCAAGCAACATTTCTAACAACAGTTCTTCACGCACAACTTTTTGAAACATTTATCTTAGCCAGTCACAAAAGAAGAATGTTGCTCTGTGCTGACCACCCAGTCTCGGGTAATATATTTTCTCACTGGCTGTTGTAACTTTTATTGGTTGAAACTGCTATGGGGTATCTTTCACAGGAACCGGGAAGATCTGAACTATAAAATTTCTCTTACAAGTCTCTGAGTCAGTAAAAGGGTACCTCGGGATGATTCTGATATTTTAGCCCATAACTCTACTAACAAAGGGAAACAAAGTACCACTATTTTTTTTTAATTTGAAATTCGACATTCTCAGCCACGAGAACATCTTTCTAAGATAATTCACTGAGTTTTCTGAGGACTTCACGCAAGTGGTTTCCAAAAAGTAGGTTACAGTTCGCAGTCAGTTTATACTAAGCAGATTTCACTCCTGCTCGTCACGCTACGGATCTGAAACCGTTTATTTGCCATTTTCCGGTAATAAAACATTTGCAAACTGTATTTGAAATGTTTACTGGTCATGAAATATTTAGTGAATGAGTAACTCAAAGTAAAAATCGGTGCAGTAGAAGTGGGGGGGGGGGTACATTGATGGCTGATTAAAAAAAAAATACAAAAACTTGCTTAATACTTGAGTTAGGGTAGTTATAGATAATTAAATTTGAAAGAAGATTAATTATATGACATCCACCTTCGACTACCTCATGCATTCTTATGCATTACAGCAGAATATCTGAACCAAATTTTGTTTTCTCCGAATGCTAATGTTTGATTTATTTGATCCCAAGAACTTCACAATTTCGCCAATCTTCGCTCTATAGCCATTCTGTACTTCACACTTAAAGCTATAACAAGACTGTAATTTGACGACAATAAAGGGACCATTTAGTGCTAATCCAGTCTGTATATTTAAATGGGAATTATTATGAATTGATTTCCGTATAACAGTTATTATAATAATAAATTCGTCCAATTGCTACTTTTTAAATCACGGATATAACATCCAATTTACTGAACATTTACTATACATGTTACTTGATATTAGTGGTATGTGATGAGTGTGACGGGAAGATTTTCTGTATAGGCTAATCTGATATTTATATTCCCGCGGGACCACCATTTCTAATTGACTTTGTCAATTTCGGATAACGCGGCTAGTATGTATATGTATACACACACTCGTACGCACGCAAACGCGCACACAGAGTTTTGAACGGGTTTTCATCTATAGACATTTGTCTAAAACCGGACAATAAGTGTAACTTAAAAAGCTATCACTCCAACCTATCAAAGAGTTCACATAAGTTAATCGAACTTGTTTGTGGATTTCATCTCCGTGGCCTACTCAATCGCGTATCTACTTCATGTACTCAAATTTCTTGGATTATCTCTAGCTCTGCAAGACCAGAAGGACGGTTCTACCTACCATCTGCAGATATTCAATTTCATTACAAAGTGTAGTAAGCTCAGTCTCGAAAACATGGTTATAATATTTGATATTTCTGTCTCCTTTCTTTGGAAGTAGAGGGATTCCGGGCCAACAATTTTCAAAACTTTTATCAGAGTTAAAGAGTTGACTTGGGACCACGCAAATGCTGCATTGATAACGTCTTCCTTGATATTAAATCTTTTAGCCGAGGATTGATGTCTGCGACAGGTTAAGGAAGGGCTGTTTCTTGACGAAAATTAGTGATTGTTTAGAAGGACGATCATGTAACATCAGCAGTTGATAACAATTATTTTAGGAAGGAAACTAAACGGTAAAATAAACAAATTATTCTGGGGGTTTACTCGACGCAGCTAGAGGTGTCGGTCGCGTATGGTATCAGGTTTACTGTTTAAACTTAATTAAGACCCAATATTATACATTTTCCAGCTCCCAGTAGTACCATCCGCTCAGATTGGTGGCATATGGTCGTATGGGGGAATTCTGACATTCGGTTGCTTTTCTTCATATGCTCACCGACGATACCACAATTTCGACACATAATCAAGACGATCCTTTTACAGGTTAACAACTTCATTCAGAAAAATGTCTTAGAATTTTGGGACAAGTTATCTACAGGTTACCACCCTTTTCTATAACCAGGGTGGGACTAAAAATGTATTTAATGAGTTCGTCACTTAATAAATTCCTATTTGGTCAGGCGGGAATCGAACTCGCCACTCTACGTTTACAATGTGAGATTAAGGCCAACACTTTAACTCACATGGCTAACCTGAGCCCCGTATCCTTATTATACCTCTACTCTAACAAACTAAACATTACACTACTTGAAATCGCATTCCTATCGTTCTATTTCATGGCAAATCCCTTTGCTAGAAATTTCATTCCCACCTACCTACAAGAATAACCATTGATTGGTTTCTTTAGAGACAATCTCCCAGAATCAGCCTCGAAGATTGAAGCGTCACTTGACAATTAGTAAAAACTGACAAAGACATATTATTAATTCATTTTGTAAGTTTCTAAAGTATTTCACAAATTTTAGAAAGTGCCTTCTTTGAAATCTGTTAGAACTAAATGACATGAAGAGTGTACATATCTTGGGGAAGCTAATATGGAAACCATTTTATTAAATGTATATTTCAAGATAGTATGATAAGATATATTAAAAGTAAGATTGCTAGGAGTGGGGGAGGGAGAACTGGGATAAGGAATGAGATTAAAGGGAGGAGAGGAATGAAGCATGGCCATAATACTCCTACTCCCCTCCAACGTCTTCCTGTTTAGAATATTTCATTGGATTTCGGATCGAGAGAATTTTAATGATCTTATTTTGAATTGATTTTAGGAAAAAAAACGTGAACTTGAGCTAGATATATGAGAATTTATCAGTCTGTTAACATGTTGACTGCAGAGATTTAACGGGGAATGTGTGGCGTCTGTTGTCGATGAGAAATAACTGATGCGTTGTCCTTTCCTCTATAAGAAGTCAGATTATAATTTTTCGATCGTCTGTATGAATAAATTTGTTAAACCTCATATTTGTTTGCCTACCTGTTTTTAAGCAAGACAGGAATGGAATTTGATAAATGAGGATGAGCATTCAGAGGTTCTGAATCAGAGGGTTTCTACTGAGGATGCTGGAGGACAATCTCGTTCTTGAAAGCTTTTATCTTGGCGACATGGATTCTATTATTCGGAGGATAAGGGACGACATATTTTCAGAATACTCAAATAACTATCTGCGTGGTGTAACTTGAATTATTGAAGGCATGGTTCAATTGTGAACAGGATAAATAGACTTCGTCTTAAAAACCCATATTTCTTAAAACACAATATTAATGAAAACACATTGAACACACTTTAAAGTAATCGAATAATATGGATTACTATATGATGAAAAATTACAGATGGTGAGATTAAATCGGTTTCCTTAGATGTGGGAACACAATAATCTGTATCTATTTTTCCCAATGTACGACAAAAACTGATTGACTTGAATATTGCTACTTGTTATATGGTCAATACAATTGAGAGCTGCTTTAAATGTGTTAAATTAAAAAAAAATCATAGTTAATGTCTATAACGTTTAGAGTTGTATATTGTAGTTCCAATAATTAAATTCTTTCTACCGTTTTGTAATGTAGTTTTAATGATCTACAGTAAATATTTATGTTGGTGGTTTGATATTAAAAATATACATTTTCGAATGGCTTTGTTTCTTGGTCAATATGCGTCTCTAGCGAGGCCAGTTAGAAGTAAAATGGTTTGATTATGTTGAATGGTGTAGGGACCATAAAATTTCTCTCTCATAAATGTTAATTTAATTTTTCTATAATGGAATAATAATAAGCCCACTTGATAATGTGAGCCCAATCAACTGTATTTTACGGAGATTTGCTGCACCAGTCAATTTTCATTATACTATGATTAGTTCATACCGATGTTTATACCGAGAATTTATAGCCTAAGAAGATAGACCACTTAAATTTTACAGAAGGCAGGAATTGGATCCAGAAGACTTAAGAATATCAACCACTACGTTTAAATTAGGATTTGAGGGATATTAAGTCCAATGCCACAAAATAAACACTGGAATGAAGTTTTTAGCCGCTAGAGGAAATTATCTCTCTCCACAGAAATGTTTCTAAAGGAAATATGTGGAACTAGCCGAAATTGACTAGTACAGTAGTAGGAGACGAGGCTTTTGGAGCAGGTTACCAACTTAAGATTGTAAAAATATTAGTCTAATCAAACTCACGCATTTTTCTTCATTGTTAACGGGAGTCATCATTTTTGAATAAATAGAATGCATTGGCCTTAGTTGGCCATGTGAAGAAGATGTGTTTGAGTAATTTTTGAGTATCGTAGTATCGACATTCTTTTATTATTTAAACAAGTTCTTTTAATGTTGGGCATGGTTGTTTAACAGACGCTTTAATATTCACTGCCATTAAAATGTGGGTAAGGAATTTTTTGGTGGCTGGTTCGGTATGCAACTTAGATATAATATGCGTAATAAGAAATACAAATGCGGTTCCGCGGTTCCTAGTAACTAAAGCAGTACTGAATTATTGAATAATTAGCCTTGTGTTTTGAGAGAATTTCTTTCCAACGAACATGCAATTCACATATTTCAGGAATTGCACCAAACCTCAAGGGAAATCAGCTATTGAGGTTGTACTCACGAAGCGATTTTCGAAAAAAAAAAAAGAATATTGCCTCGAAAATGCTTATTTGATTTTTACAATATATACTCAACTTTTAACCTTTACATTCAACACTAAAGATCATATTCGTTAATGGGTGAAATCGGACCAGGAACAGGTAGGGGTTTAGTGTCAAGGGTAAAATTCAAAATATATCTGTTACTATGAGTCGGATCGAGAAATTTTATAGAACCAATGTTGTTAACCTAGTGACTTTCTGCAATTGTTGTTGCAGTTGTTGTACAGATGTTTACGTAACTCAAATACTAAGTGATTTTTTTCGCAGCTACTTGTTTGGGAGACTTCAGTATACCCCCCCCCCCCCCTCCCACTTCTCCCACTTGTTCCCATTTGATTTTTAGAGTTCAAGTAGAAGTGAGTCATACCAACATGTGGGAAATCCGCTTAGTTTACGCAGCCCCTGTGTGGCAGACTTTTATTAACTTCAACAATAATTTAGAAACGTTAACCAACCTTCTCCAGGAAATGCCTAGTGTACTGAAAGCTTACGTATATGTATTCTCTGTCCTAAAGAAACATAATCAATACGAATAACTCTCGTCCGATTTTGTTAAATTTAATTTTCAATAACTGAATGTTCTGAAACCCGAATTATAAACTTGTTACAAAACCCTAGAAAAGACACCAATTTGGAGAAACTTTGTCCTATGCCTGAACTCTCTTGCTCAACTTCGTGCCTCAACAAGTCAAGACAAGGACAAATTTAGAATTTAGGTTTGGTCAAGTAGAGCGAGATAAAACGCATTCAGTTATCTGGCTCATAACTAACTGTTTACGTCACAATTAACGATCCAACCCATCATTGGCTTGGGCCCTGAAACAGCTGAGTTATTAAAATTACAGGGCAACCTGCTAGTTCCGACTCCCGTCACACTTCAACCATTTTAAGGTGCAACAGTGCCCTAATCTTTCATTCTTTATTTCAACCACGTAAAAATAGTATATTTATAAATCAGAGGCCTCATGCATATCATAGTTTTATTAAGGGAGGTCAGCGATTTAAATTAATTAATTGAATTTTAAGTTCATTTCTACTTTGGGGATTGGCGGCTTCAAGAAGTTTGGATTGGTAGTACGTAATGAGAAAATCAAATATCATTACGAGCAAACGTTACATTGATGACATTTTAGGACTTAGTACTATGCTGGTAGTACTAAGTCATAAAATGGGTTAGTTACATTTATGCATTTTGTACATATTAATCAAACATGAAAAATAGAGGGTAGAGTAATTTAGTAGATGCATTAGCTACCGTTCCTTTGGTGACATTTTTCTGAATAATGTGATATTTTCACACATCCACAGTTATGGAGGTTATAGTCTTCGTAATATCTGGGCAAAGCTTCTCTAGTTCATTTATCTATGTTTGGGACGTCATCATTTTCTCTAGCCGGTTGACATCGTAACATATGTTTTGGGACTTCTCTGGGCTGCTTGGATTTTGCTCCGGGTCGCATCCGAAATAGTTGAGAGCAACATGTCAGACTATGGTGGTTTTAACCATCGCAGCCTGCCTTTCTGTATTGAACATTCGGATATAATGTGGTTGGGCCGATGGTTCTTACGGTCTTCTGCGTGTGATGTATTTTTCTCCTATCTACACTGTTTCTTTGTTATACTGGTAAGAACCACGTTTCACTGTCACTCATCCAAAAACCTAGTTTTATTACCACTCTAAGATTATAGTTAAATGAAATTGGTCATGAATGTTAAAAGGAATTTATCGTACCTAGAAATCTTTACATAACTCTCCCATGGCTCCTTATGTGAAGGATTAATTGCGATTGGGTCGTTTAATAAATCAATTTCTGTTGAAATTCTACAATGAAATGCTGATGGGATCCAGCAAAAACATTGTATTCATTATTTTCTGCTACCGTGAACGATCCAATCAGCGGCATTCGAATAAACCTGACTAACAGGAGATAACGGGAAAAGACACATGGTTAAAAGGAATAATAAGATGGATGCTGATAGATAAAGAAGCCAGACACGAATTTATGAGCGATGCCGTCAGTTTTTCGGGCTGACCCTTCAGTGATGAGTGTAACCTAGAACCGGTCGCTCAGCTGAGCACAACAATAAATCTTTCTTCACTTTTAATGAACGCATCGAAAGAAAGATTTTTTCCATCCATCGTGGAGTCTCTTTATCATGCCCACCTTCCCCCACTCTCCTCAATTCCATTTCCTATCTTCTCAATGATTGAACAGATGGCTTATGGATTCGTTTTGGAGTAGGATGCCAATTTCGCAAAGTAGATTATTGAATTCAATTTGTCATGAATAGAATGGGAAATCACCATCAAACTCAAACAAGGGCAAGTTTCCTCATATGATTATCGAGACCCATCATCCAAATCTTAAAGCTTATGCTACTATTTTCATTTCTAATCTACTCATTGAAATGTACGAGATTTTTGTATTATTACATAAACGAGATGGTTGGTCTTTCCCTTTGCCCAACAAGTTTGGCTCTAAGTATTGTAAAGTTCAAATCAAATTTTCTATACATTTGACATGTTGCGGGCCAAACTTTAGTGTGCAAATACGTTCGCGGGCCGCTTTTAAAAGTAGTGCATTTTAAAGTAGTGTTCATAATTTTTAACGATAGATTTTTTTTTTCCTTATAGTAACCCCATGAGGAGTTATTTATTTGAATACATGTTCCATTGCCACATGGCAAATTAACATGTATTATTATGTTTAAATACATTTTTATTCTACAATATATATAAAAGTTTATCAACTATCTACTTAAATATGATATACAAGAAATAAAATAATAAAATAAAATATTAAAATAATTAAGATAATTACAAACAAAATTAATAAATGAAATGAAAAAGTAAATAAATACAATTTTAACGATTTAACGATAGATATCAGACATGAAATTATAACGACAATGTAATTATAATACAATTTATTAAAATAACAAAATGAAATGAAAAAAAAATAGGTACAGCATGGTACAATCAATGAGTTTGAATTTGGGAAACTAATCCATCGATGTTTGGATTAATTCCACTGATATAAAGACGAAAAGACTTTTCCAAATTATCGTCAGTCAGCCTTTGTACGATGTTTTGATTTATTAACTTCCATCAATGAAAAGAACTTTTCGCATTTGTAAATACTGAAAAACGCACAAATCTCTTCTCATCTTCCTCATTTGGAGTTACTAGTATAATATTTGTTTTATTGGGTTTTTCAAAATGTCTCGCGGGCCCGAGGGCTGGGGGTCGTATGCTCTATAGCAGGGGTCTCCAAACTACGGCCCGAGGGCCACATCCGGCCCGCGGACAGTTTTTGTCCGGCCCGCGGAGAGCTAGCATACTTGAAAACTCCTTTTAGAGAACATATTTTTTATAGCAAATTAAATTTAGTTTACTGAAGTATTCTAATTTTATGTTGAATAATTATTAATATGACATCTACATTGATATGGTCATGGGCTAACTACTCATAACATTATTGTAGGCTTATTGTTATTGTTTTTGTGATAAGTTGTATAAAGAAACACAGAATTGTAATGAGTAAAGACATGTATAATATGCAGAAAATTTAACTTCAGAATATAATAACTAAAAAATTATTGAAATGAATCCAACTAATATTTTATACATTTTAAATAAAAACATAACTTATAACAAGCATAATGATATATGAAATACTAATGAGATTTATGTAATTGAGATTTTCCACTGACAATAGTTTGTAGTTGTGGACTAATTTTACTTGTACCAATTATTAAAAGTCCGTCACGCAGGGGCTGCGTAAACTAAGCAGATTTCCCACGTGAAGTTATACAATAGAGAAATTTCACGAGAGTCGATCAGTAAAGGAAACGGCCGAACTAGCTTTTGGCAGTATAGTCACCCGTTAGCGGCCCAGATTTAATAAAAATGCAAATATCTCGGTTAATATTCAAGATAGAGAATAAATGTATATAACAATATTTATAGTAAATTTAATTTGCAATAAGATTGACTCTGTACAATATTTCGATGCGACGTATAGTCACGGAGATATTTCGAATTTTCGAAAATCCTCCCCTCTAAACCCCCCCTCCCACTGGTCCGATTTTAGCCGTTAACGAACTTGATCTCTTTTTTTTACATAAAATGACTAAATATCGAGTTTGGTAACGATCAAACAAAAATTGCGACCGCTAGAGCGGTAACAGACAAATATATATATATATATATATATATATATATATATATATATATATATATATATATACAGTTTTGAACAGACCTCATTTTCGTCATCTACTAGGTAGGATCGATGGACATTTGAAGAAACATTTCAAAAATTCCGTCATGAGTACAACCTCAATAGCTGATTTCCCTTAAGGGAAATCTGCTAAAAGAGATTTAAGATGCTCGTCAGTTAATTTAGATCTGTAATCATTTTTGGTGTACTTCATTTTGGAGAAGGTCTTCTTACACAAATAAGTAGTACCAAAAACAGAAAACAGCCCACGAGCACGAGGTTTTGGCCCTCGGAAATTACTGGAGTAATCAGTATGGCCCTAAGGCTGGAAAGTTTGGAGACCCCTGCTCTATAGTATCGAACGAATGCTCTGTTAGCATTCAATGATACAAAAACTGAGAGTTTTGAAAATCGTCAGAGATGAGCGATGAGCAGTAGTCCACTGCATATAAATCGAAATATTCATAACTTGATTCAAGTGCTATATGCAGTTCTAACAGAACGTTTAGCAATGCGGGGGACCGTTTCATGTCATGCAGTGAGGTTAGGAAGCTGATATGCATCCTGAGATTGTGTTAAGGATGGACTGAATCTGCGAAACAAATTAGGCTTCGTTTAAGAAGAGCGTTGACATAATTATGGAAATAAATGGGATAAAAAAGTATCAGAGAACGCGATGGAGATTTTAAGATTAAATGGGAATAGGTTAAATTAATTAATGCACATTCGGTGTACCTCAGTGCATCGAGCAGAAGAAAATCTTGGAAATTAGAAGGGAGATTTCTCAATAATGCCAGTGAGGTCTAATAAATAAGAGATCGCATGCTAAGAAAGTCCGTAACGCAGGGGCTGCGTAAACTAAGCAGATTTCTCAAGTGAAGTTTTACAATAGAGAAATCTGCATACTAGTAACAGTAGTAGTAACGAATCTCTAAACCAATTTCCTAGAGCCGAAATCAGACGATCTCATCTCGTCCGTTGTCCGCTCACACTTAATAAAAATGCAAATATCTCGGTTAGTATTCAAGATAGAGAATAAATACATGTATTAATAATTATAGTAAATTTAATTTGCAATAAGATTAGTTCTATACAAGTTTTCGATACAACGTATAGTAACGGAGATATTTCAAATTTTTGGAAATCTACTAAAAATCATAAATACCTTCTTGCCAACTCGCATGCACGCAAATGAATCCTGGCCTTTCACGACCAAACACAATGGCAATTCTACTAGCTTCAGAAATGTGATTCCTCCGTAGGATAAAAGAGGGCCTAGCAGAGGTATCATTATTCAAATGAATGAGCCCCGAGTTGCTAGCCTCTAAACTCTACTGTACACTGTAGAAGCCCAGGAAGAACAACCTCGACTAAATGGCGGATATCAAAGATTTGAATAACCGAGAAATTGATAACAAAACGAATGTGTCTGATAACAACGACAGCAGCAGAAAGAACTTAATAAATAATGTAAATTCAGCTTTAAGAATAATAACGATTTCTGAATGAGCCCAAACAGGTTGTTTCCATCCGGATGGAGAACAATTGGTTACATTCCAACTGTCCATTTACACGTTCCTAGTTCAAGTTATGACAATCCAAATCGACAGGCGCGTATTATTGATGTTCTATAATGCGACATAATACAACTGTTAATGTCACAGATACTAAGTATACAATGTTATATGCAACGAGTAGTATTAACAATAATACCACAAAAATAGAATATAGTTCTTAATATTCGATTTATAAAATTCATTAGCTGCCTTCTTTTAAAAAGCGTATTCTAGGAATCCCAAGTTAGAAGATTTGAGTGATCTTCGTTTTAAACTAACATTGTAAGAAGGACTTAATCCAACGCAGAAGTGAAAAATTAAAACGTGGAAACATAATAAATTCCATTTAAATGGAAATGAACTATTAGCGAAACACTCTAGTAGGCAGGTCATTTGTTCACGTGAATCAAATGACGTTTTTAGGACAACACTTTATCAAGTAATCCTCCTTCTGTAAATGTGCTCAATTCAAGCAAGTGCCAGTAATACTTTTAAAGCATTAAAATCAATTTCAGTATTTTTAATAATATTACGTGATATATTTAAATTCAAAAAGTTTTAAATAAAAAATCAATACCTTTGTAAGCAATTACATCTTATTGGAACGGGGCCCTTTCTACCCAGGGGAGATTTGTTTTTATTCTGCATGTTGCAATACATAATGTGATGGTTGAGGAGATCCAAGTCTAAATCGTCACTCTTGAAAACTTAGTATTTCAATACAAGTATTATATTAAAATTCCGTCACGCAGGGGCTGCCTAAACTAAGCAGATTTCCCTCGTAAAGTTTAATAATTGATAAATCTACATACTGCTAACACAACACCACCAGCAATATTAAGTAAATAAATAAAAACGAAAATCTCTCTCTCTCTCTCTCTCTCTCTCTCTCTCTCTCTCTCTCTCTCTCTCTCTCTCTCTCTCTCTCTCTCTATATATATATATATATATATATATATATATATATATATATATATAATTTTGAACGTACCTTATTTTCATCTCCTGGGCAAGATCGATGGACTTTTGAAGAACATTTTTGAAAATCGCGTCATGAGTACGACCACAATAGTTGATTTCCCTTAAGGGAAATATGTTAAAAGTCCGTCACGCCGAGCTGCTTATACTAAGTAGTTTCCTCAAGTGCAGGAATCTCCTCAAGTGCACTGGCAATCTCATTTCAACATCTATTCCCCCATAGAAGAAATTTATATAAAGCAGAATTGAATTATAAGCTGAACATGAGATGTTCAGTGACTCAATTGCTCAAAGTAAAACGTAGGGATTTACTGAAGACTGAAAAAAAGGAAGTGCTAATAACTTTCTTAATATTCCAGATATCGAACGGACGATTTAGTCTGGAATTGCCGAGATGGAACACAGTACTGGTGCATTAGCTCAGTTCGAGTACTATCATCGTTTAGGTCATATTAGGGTCGGGTCAAGTATGGGACATTACTAACGTCCTTCTACCTCTAGGACAAAAAATGTTATCGTGGATGGAGATGGATAGTGATGGATACGTGAGTAGATAGAGAAGTCATTTCGGATCTAGTCAATGCGACTATACATTTTCTTTCCAGCATTCCTCTAGAGTAGTTACTACTCTAAAGAACTTATTTTACACCTCTAGTAACTGAAGAATACGATCAAAATCTTTCATGAAAGTGCTGAGTAAAGTAAGCCGATTACCCACCTGCTTTAATGTACGCTGATGATATCATCTAACATTCTAATCTCTATTTCTGCCGTAGTAAGAAGCCATGATTTGTTTGATGACAACCGACATTCGCCTGATTAGAACTTGAAATTTAAGTTGGACTTGAGATGCTTAAAGGTGAAGTTACTTTAGTTGAACACATCAAGAGAAGGAGTGGGGTAAACTAAAGCCTAAAATCAGAAAAAAATAAATAAATAGCTTGGTGAAAATTGTATGGAACGATAATTGTGGAAAATAAAAATAAGATTGACAACATTTTTTTTCTCCAACTCATTATGACTGAGATATTTATATTTTTATATTTCACCTTTCTTGTAAACTCCCACTTTTCAGCAATAACAAACTTGATCTTTAGTTTTACATAAAAGGTTTAAATATCGAGATTGGTAATGACCAAACAAAAAGATCCTTCAGGCCGCAAGAGCAGATGAAAACACACACACACACACAAGCACAACACACACACACACAAGCACACACACGCACACACACAAACACACACACACACACAAGCACACACACACACACACACACACACACACACACACACACACACACAAGCACACACACACACACACACACACACACACACACACAAGCACACACACACACACACACACACACACACACAAGCACACACACACACACACACACACACACACAAGCACACACACACAAGCACACACACACACATATAATCTCTCGTTCATCATTTCCTGGGTATTATTGATAGGCATTTCAAGACATTTCCCGAAATTTGCACCCAGAGTAAAACATTGATAGCTTATTTCGCTTAAGAGAAATCTACGAAAATAGCCAATTTGATAATATCCTGTACTACGCCTGATAAACTTTGTAACCATTGTTTGTGGTTTTAACTCAATAATGATATTTCCTTTTCTTACATATTCTTATAAATACGTATATAAATACGAAAAAAAATTAAATAGAATGAAACTTGGATTCTAAAGGACCTTCTAAATACAAGAAAATAAGGTTTGACCTTTCATGAAAAACATAATGTTTCAATACAAATCAATATTAAATAATTCTTACTACTCTAGGATTTTTTCCCTTTCCCTGAATTGTAAATGAAATAAAATAAATATTTAACAGCCGACATTTGCTTCTTGGAACAATAGACTTCTCCGACCATTCTACGACAGAAATCGAAAGAGGAATCTGAAACCAGTGCTGCAAACATTTTCTCTTCTCTGGTTAAATGATACTTTTAGAATCACTTAGCTGACAAATGTATATAAGATGTACATAAAAATGATAATGTATTCATAGTATGTTTTCGGCCAGAACCGGAGTTTTTTTCTTTCCTTATTTTTTATTTTCTATTCCTTTAAAGGACTCTTGAAATATGCGTTACTCCCCAGGATACAAACAGGAAATAACAGAAAATATATGTAAAAATAAGAAGCGGGTAGAATGAAATCCCTGAGTTATGAGTTGTGAAGTGAAGGAAGACCCCACCAGATTATAACTTAGCTCCAGATGTGGTTCGTCTTTCTCCTACAACCAATTCTACGCCGTTTGCCAACCAAAATGGAATACCAACTCTTACATTATTTTTCTTTCAGAATAGCCCTTCTATATTTTGTTTTGTAGCTCAAAGTAAACGTTAGAATTTATATATCACAAAAAGGCATTAAGGAAGTGTTTATGTAAATAGGCTGTTTAACATAAAAGAGAGTTTCATAGGGGAAATGCTTGCCGCAGTGATATAATGTTATATTATTCTATTAGGCACAAATTTGTTATCGTTTGCTAATATATGATAGTACTTAAATACTGTCTTCATTCTTAACCACTTTTATAAAACTCTTTCCCATTCTTACTTATCACCAACCAAATGAAACATGTGCCAGGATGTTGGGGAAGCAAACAAGTTATAGATGCTCGCAGCAATGGGTATCTTGTGTATTAATCAGGGAATAATAAAACAATTCCAATAGTCAACGCATTCCCGTTTTAAGAATGTCTATATGAATGCAAAAATTTAATAAATTAAACAATAACAAAAAACTTAAAGTAGAAAATTAAAATTAAAAAATGTTATTTTAAAATCAAATGGCTAGAAAAAACGAAAATAAGAAGTTGCAAAAATGATAAGGATGGAACTTGACGAAACTTTATTATTTATAAAATAGAAATAATGTAGGACAATCCTTATGTGATTACTCCAATCTGGAAAACAAAAGTACATTTTTGCTGGGATAAAACGATGCTATCATCATCCAGGGATCGCGATATGATGATAAAAGTTTAGTAACATTCTCTTTGAGTTAACCAACATTTGGGAACCTTATCTTATAAAAACAGTTCATTTTAGTACAATAGTAGACAGTCCGTTCTGCGTAGAGCTCTTGGAGGGAGCCTCTAAACCTTCAAAGAGAGCCTGTCGACGTATTACATAAAACTGAAATCCTCAAATCTGTAAAACTTCTATGAAAACTCGACCAAGAAATTTTCAGCTTGGACTTGACCATACTTTCGGGGTCTTTTTCGTTTAACGCCCGCCAGTGATTATTGTGTAACCTGTTACCACACATCTTAGTATTATCTTTGGCTCCACCTGATCTATTTAACCTCAACCTGCAAAGTTAATTGAAAAATGGCGTTGTTTACTCTATACAATAAACTCAGCTCCAACGATGAATGTATTAAATTCCTTCAAGAAAATGGACTACTCCATCAAGAAAGGAAATGTTGTGAAGGGCATGATATGGTCATGGTTAAGAAAAGTGATACCTTCCGCTGGAGGTGTTATAAAAGAACCTGCCGTAAGGACATTGGTCTCAGAGAAGGTACGTGGTTTGTGAATTCCAAAATATCCTTCAGAACTATAATAGTATTTATTTATGGAAGGGCCAAGGGTTACACAACGACAGCATTTTGTCAAGAGGAGCTAGGCATGGCTCCAGAAACCGTGACTGATTGGAAGAATTACTTACGCGAAGTGTGTGCGGATTCACTTCTGAAAAACCCAATTAAAATAGGCGGTCCCGGTTGTACTGTGGAAATAGATGAGTCCTGCTTTACAAGGAGAAAATTCAATGTAGGAAGATTATATCCGCAACAGTGGGTCTTGGGCGGGATTTGTCGTGAAACAAGCGAATGTTTCATTTATGATGTGCCAGACAGGACTGCAGGTACACTCTTAAGCTGCATAAAGGACTCCATCCTTCCAGGCACGACGATAATGTCCGATTTGTGGCGTGCGTATAGCGGAATAGAGGCAATCCCGGAATATAACTACACCCACTTCACAGTAAACCACTCGGAAAACTTTGTTGATCCAGTCACTGGAGCTCATACACAAAAAATAGAGTCACTCTGGGCTAACGCGAAAAGACGCAATAAAAAAGAATGTGGAACAAGGAGGAACCACGTAGATTCCTACCTATGTGAATTCATGTGGCGCAGACGTAATAAGGACTAATAAGACTTATTCCAGACAATGTTAAAGGATACCACATCTTTCAGGAAGCTGTAATTATAAATTCCTTAATCCTCTAAATATATTTTAAATTTATTTTCTATATAACAGTACATAAATAAAACCTTTTATAATTTGATTTCTAAATCATATGTTATTTTCTTAGTAATAAGTTATTGAAGGTAGTCACTGGCGGGCGTTAAACGAAAAAGACCCTACTTTCGGCTTGTTTTCCTTTATGGGATACATGAGAGTACCTATGCATCAAGATTTTCTCTCATGTTTTGGGAGACCGTGATGTGTTAACAACCGTCATTTCACGGACTTAACCAGCCTAGAGGAACGAGGAAACAATCTCATTTTGAATCCAGGGTCCTAAAAAATATTAATACAATAGTACTAGCTTAAAACATGCTTTATATCAAGGGGTTTACAGAGTCATTTGGTATAATTATATTGATGAAAAAATGCCAGCAAAGCAGAAAGAGAAGATTATTGTGCCTATTTATAAAAATGCAATATCATTGAAATACAGTAGTTCTCACTACTAACAAGCGCCTGCATACAAATTTATGTAAATAGATAAAGGGTCCATAGATCGCTCCTGAACAAACATTGTAAATCTTTGGTACTGTATTCGCTCACAGGAGATTGAATTTGCCTGCTCTTCCAATGTAACCTTATTACTCAGAAGAAGCGGGATTGATCATTTCTAAAGAGAAAAATTTTAGAATTAGTATGCAAATTTTTGAATATTTATTGATGTATAATTTATCAGAGCTAGTACCCATACTTATAGCTACACAGCCATTTATGGGCTACCAAAAGTTGCAAGTGAGCCGCCTTGTGTGGACAGTTCCTGCTGATACCAGCACATTGTGCATTAGAACTGACATTGCAGAAGAAGTGGATCCCTTCTAGACGACAAGGAACCATAGAAAAACGGGTTATCTGTCACATTCTTGTTGAACAGACAATTCCATAAAAGAAATATGGAAATTTTCATTATCTGAAGGAAACACTTAAATAATTGTCTAATGAAAATAGGAGTTAAAAGTTGAAGTGACACATAAGACAATAGATGGACCAGGTTGACACTGAATGTACCCAAACTTAGTAGGGTTTTCCGACTAAAGAATAAAAATTAAATGTTATCTTATTTCTTTCTAACGAATCTATTAGAGAAATAAAAATGGTTAATAACCATTCAATCTATTCCTTTTTTGGTTGACCTCAATTAACGAGTAAAAGGTACTTTGTCCAAAACACTAATTGTAACAATAAATTTATCCCGTCAAAATAAAAATAGAACCAAAAAAAATTCCTTTGAATAGAAAAGACAGCTTCTGTAGATACATAGCTCGCGGACGTTTAGTGAAAACCTTCTGGGATATTCATCCGTTGATTTATTATGATTGCTTCATCTGTAGAGATGAGATGTTGTTTACATTTTGTTTGAGCCTTGTTCTTCTTTTGCTTCAGATAAGCTCATCCCACCGGAGGGATAGAATGTTGTAAACAATCGATGTATCGGCTAAACAAATGTGATCTATTTTTAGAAAAAGAGCTATCAGCGAAAAGCTGTTCAGGATACTTGAGGAGTGGGGTGGGGAGAGGTTCATCATAAATTCTTGGTGAACCGCCAATTGCCTATGAATTGGAAGTTCCGTTCTCTTGTGGGGAGTTATTAGCCCGAAAAACAAAACAAAAACAATTTAAAGCCTTTATAATGTTTTTAGAGAATTTCTCTTCAAGAATATCCACTATCAAGATCTGTCTTGAGATATGAGGAATCACCAAATATATCTTCGGTAAAATGAAAATCTTTGCCCTATGAAGGACCATTGGTGCATGGTCTTTATGAGAGGTCAAATAGTCTGTTCCCTCCTGTATTGTGGTGTCATTACAGACCAAAGATAGCTACTTGTATAATATATTCAAGTAGCTACACAAATGCCTTACGGTTTTGAGTGGATACCAAGCGAAAGGATACAAGTCCTATCTCAAACCACAGTAACCGCTGAGCTAAATACTAAGTGTGTGCTCTCCGGGTCTGGCCTTACTACCTTTTATTCTATAATGCAATACTTCAACCACTGAACCACGAACGTCCTACAAATACATCCTTGTAATTATAATAGTCTATATATGTCTATATTTAGAAAATTACGAAAATAGGGTTTCTTGTATAGAGAGAGGTCAAGTCCATAAACGGTTGACTTTGGAGCAGGAGAAGGGGAGGGGGGGGGTTTCCATTTTGCAGTTTTCTAACGTGTGTAAACCCCCTCTCTTACGTATTAGGAATAAGCTAATATATTATGTAAGGTTTTATTTTATGCCTAAAGATTACGTATTGCTTTCATCAGACAAGGAAAAGTGGGGGTTTAGAGAAGGGTCAAATGGAAATAAAAAAATGTCCCAGCATGTTGGAAATTTAATATGCTACAATAAAGGTTTTCACTTATTCCTTTTTTGTGTTCAGTTTCAGATAAAACTAGAATTTTAAAGTTCTCTTTTTGCTCAGTTTACCATTCAAGTGTTTTAATAAAGCAGTTTTCCTTCAAATGCTGTAATTAGTATCAATAGGATTTCTGTTCACATATCTTTTTATTTCAGTTTCTAGTGGTATAATTTTAATATTTCTTCTGACTGTAATTTCCTCAGGCAGAAATTGCCAGACAATAATTTGTATAAGTGTGGCGATGACTGGCCAATGAGAGTGAGGGAATGCAGCCATTAAGATGAACTGCCCCCGGTTCACACCTAAAACGAGCCAATTACAGCCACAGCCCCTGGCAAACACATTTTCAATTCATTTATTTTTTACAAGTCTCTTAGAACTAATGATGCTACTCTCCTTATAACGGTTTCAAATGCCTAGAGTTCACGAGATAAATGAATCAAATTTATGATCGTACCATAAATAAAGCAACTAGCTCACGCCAGCAAGAGGGCTACGCCCCCTTTTTGCAAGCGATGCCTTCGGGATGGCCATGCGACGACTCGGGATTGGCCCTCGTGATTACTGGTTTTAATTGTACATGAATTTTGTAGATTCGTTATTCTTATCGTTACATCTGTGAAGTTTATCGGCAGAAAATAAATTTGCTCCCAATTGGTTAGAAAAGAAATTACTTAGTAAGTAATATCTCCAAAAAAATATAAAAGATCCATCTGACAAAAATAATTGACCTTGATTTGTATTCAAGAAAACTTTTTTTTTAAAAAAAGATATTGGTATAACATTTTATAAACAAATTAACTAATTATGAAATAGTTATGCGCATTATACATAGTTCCCAATGAACTTTTCTAAACCAATAATTTAAATAATTCCAAACGCCCAGCAACAATAATGCAAAAAAAAATAAGTATAAAAAAATTAAACAATTTCTCCATTCAATCAGATTAAGAAGCTTTGGGTAATAAATAACAGTGGCTGAACATGTAAACCTGTCGCTGCTGTAAACAGCTTTATTTAGATGACATACATAAACTCCAAAAAGTTAAAAGATATTAACATTACCATTAACCTCATTCTTCGCTTTTTACTGCCCATTTTTATCGCCACCGAAGACGGGCAATGGAGATAGAAGATAGTGAGGAGAGCGATGCGCGGGGCTGGCTGCGCGAGTGTCGAAGACAAGAAGCGTCCACCTCGAGTTCTTCTGAAGGATTAATGTGATTACAGTTGGCTCTTAGTTGTATTCGCGAGTTTATTACAGCAGAAAGAATAGAGAACCTACTCGTGGAGCAGCAGGCTGACAAATCATCTATTTGAACGAGAGGTAACAATTTATTGTTACTGTGTATACACAATTAAGAGAAAGAAAAGGCATATCTATTTATATTTATAAATTTCCCATGGGGGAGTACTGTTTTAATTATTTATTATTTCTGTTAAAGGGAAAAGTTTAGTTAATTTAGTTATTGTAAATAAAATGATTTGTAAATAAAACAATTAGTTTGGTTTCGTAGTTACCTGGGTTACAAACAACCTGACGCCCATTATATACTTATTTATTGGTTTTCCCTATTAATATAAGGACAGTTAATTTAAATAATAAACCCAGGCCTTTCTCCACTGAGCGGGGCAGTTGTGTTACCCATTCGTGCGGTAACACGCTCTTCGATCAGAGACTGAGGGGTTCTTTGAGCGTTCATAGCGGACTAATTGTCAGAGATGAGGCCGAAATCGCCGTTAGCGTAGGCCCATCAGGAGACTGGCGGAAAGAGGGGAATTTTAGGAGAGACAATTTTGGAGGGGCCGTACAGGGCGGCGTACTGCGGTGCGGGAAATCGCCTCCTTAGGTAGCTAGACCGTTCGCTTGAGTTGAAAAGAGACGCTTGGGAAAAGACAAATAACACGATAGAACAGGCGTTTCAAGGAGCGCAAAAAAGTACATTTCGGAATCGATTGTCAATTGTCGGGACGGCAGACGACGGTTATTCAAGTTTAAGGTACCGAACGGACAGACTCGAATGTATCCGAGAGTTTTTTCATTGATCCGTTAAGCAATACACGAAATGACCAGAGAAATACCGAATTTAATGTGTCGCGGGCGAGGCTCGAAATAATAAATTCCGGAAGGGCTTATCTTGCCGGGAGTGGGAGATACCTCAAATTCGACAATTTTTCAATGCAAAAAGCGACCATGAGGAAGGAATACGGTACCTCAATCTCAAAAATCCACCAAGCAGTTTGATCTTCACATATAAAAAAAAAATCGGTTTGCGGCTTTAAGTAATAGAATATAAATTATCCAAGGCATGGTCTCCAAAACAACTCTGTACCCGTCTTTTTGTGCACAATGCTCAAAGCCTTTCCTGTTTTAGGAATCCACAATTCAGATAGCATGTAATTAAAAACAACAATACTCAGTCTTATCATCAGAAATGCTAAGTTAGCTTTCTTCTCACCAGAGAATAGAGTGATACAAGTTCAGGTAATGAGGCGATTTCTCACTTAGGGCTGAGTATAGAGGGTCACGGTATTTTACGTAATCCATGATATTTATATAATGAAAAATTCTCCCCAGCTCAATGGGACTTCAAAACAGAGTTCCTGTATGAAAATAGCCGGACTCCATTACTCCAAGTGGTAAAATAAAGCTCTATATAAAATATTAATCACAAAAAAAAAAAAAAAAGGAACGGGAACTATTTACTAGGTCAAGGAAGTTATCTTTCAACAGATAGCTTAAAATAAATTAAGATTTACAATATTTTTTTTAAAATTTAATATTTAAGAAATAACGAGTGTAAAAAAAGTATACAAGAGAAATAAAGAGGCAGGAATCCCTAAAATAAATAACCAAGGTTTCGCTTATACCACAGACTTAATGGAGGCCCAGTGAAAGCATAATATAAAGGAGTAATATACATTTATGAGTAATGTGAGGAGTAGAACCCAGAAGTAAGCAGACCGTTTTCTTAAGTTTATAAATGGTCCGTGTCTTCCGCTAAGGTGCGAGTATTATAACAGGTGTGCTCCACTAAAGCAACGAAGCCTCAGTTATTTAAAACTTAAGGTGACAAGTACGTAAAAAACGAGTGGATGATACTCGGCCTTGGAAAATAATTACTAAGGTCTTTTAATGTCCCTCCGAAATAAACGGGCCAATATCATCATACAAATGTCAACTCAGCATCTGACAATGTACTGTACAAAGGTTTGCTTCACAAACTGCTCATTTCATTACCGTAATATATTTGTCCTATGGTATTTAGGCAGAATGGGTGAGTACAAGAGGAATTAACTATTAATTAACATTTTATGAACTACGAAGCAGAAAAAGAAAGCCCAGCAAACCATTGTACTTAAGCAATTTTTTGTACTACGTTTACCACTATCACAGCTTCTATACATGAAAAGAAATGCACACAATAGCAATTTAACCTAAAAAGAGGTTAGCCGATCTGCTGGATTTGACCTCGTTGTAAGAGAAGTTATAAAACATTTGCCTTTTACCACATTTCCCCTAAGTTGGTAGGAGGTAGTTGAGCTATTTTTTCCTAACTGAAGTGTTAAGCGAGTTATTAGTGCTGTCTTGCTTTCTGCCTTCAGTAACCCCCACCCCCTTCTCTTCTACTCAACGGTTTTAGCAGATTTCCCTTAAGAGAAATCAGCTATTGAGGTTGTATTCATGACGCGATTTTCAAAAAATATTCCCAAATGTCCTTCAATCCTACCCACGAGATGACGAAAATGAGGTCCGTTCAAAACTATATGAAGCCCCTCACATGAGAAAACATGTATATGAATACATTTATAGGACATTACATTTGCAATATGATCGATTCTATATAATTTTTCGATCCAACGTATAATAACTGAGCTATATCAAATTTTCAAAATTCCCCTCCTTTAACCCCCCTCCCCCAACTGGTCCTATTTCAGCTATTAAGGAACTTGATCATTCATTTTAAATAAAACGAGCTTGATAAATTGTAAACAAAACAATGAGTGCGTGTGTGTGTGTGTGTGTGTCAGCGCGCACGTGTGTACGTGCGTGCGTGTATGTGTTTATGTATGTATTTATACAAATACATACACAAACACATATTTAAACGTTTAATGTAAAAATAAAGATCTAGTTCGTTAATGGCTGGAATCGGACAAGTGGGAGGGAAATTTCGTAAATGCGTCATATCTACGATATTAGACGTCGAGTCGAAAAAAGTGTATAGAATCAATTTTATTGCAAGTATAATGTTCTATAAATATTGTTATGTAGGTTTTTTCAGTATCTTGGTTATCAACCGTGATATTGACATGTTTTAGCATTATTCCAATTCATGTCATATTCCCAATAAGCTGTTATATCTTTATTCGACGAATCTACCTCATTCCTATTCTATTTTTTCTATTCAATTGCGAATAATGGTCTTCACAGAAACCACCAACAAATAAAAATAGCAAACACATGGAGAATTACAGGAAACTTATATACATACAACACGAAATGTCTTTAAAAACATCAGAAACCCATCCACCCACTTTATAGCTTTTCTTAAAACTAAATGGAGTGTTATATATTTATAAGACAACTAAATTCTAATTTGTAGACCATTTATTTAATTTGCACATCTCTATATAATTTGTAAATATTCATTGGGACCGTTATTTTTATTGTTATATTTTCTGAACTTTATTTTCCTCCTGTGTACACATATTTTTAAGGGCTAAGGAAACTTGTATGACATTTTTAATGGCTTGTGATTGCCCGCAGGGTAGATGAAGAGGGCATATGCTCGGAAAGCGCTCGGGTGCTTAGAACAAATATTTTTGAAGGAACGAGGACTCTATTGTTGATTCTTTCCTTTGGCCTTGCCCCTTTTCCTTCATTCACCATCCCGCACTTCAAAACTGAATGACGGGGTTATTACTGTTGGATTATTTTGAGACGTGGATTTGATTCCCTATAAAACATAGTTTATAGGGATATGTTTAGTGATGAGCTTACTAAATGAAATCCCTAGTACCGACCAACTTTGCAAGAAAAGTGTTGAGTCGCTACTGTTCTTAGTGACATAAGGTTGATATCAATTTAATATTTTAATAAATCATACGAAGTCTGCTATTTGTTAACATTAGAATATAACAAATAATGTCAGTTTAAAGTTTATGACTTTGGGGTAAGATTAGCTGGCTAAAGTAAGTTGTGTTAAATGAGCTAAGTACTGGGCCGAGGGTTGCCAACCCCTGTTTTCTCACTTCCAACTACAAACTTAAGGCAGCAATTAACCTAATTACTAACTTGCTCAATGGAATTCGAATTTCTTCAATGTTTGTTTTCCATTGGTATGGATTATTCAGAAAGTGCATAGCAACTTCGTGCCTAGGAGGACATTCAAAATGTTTTAATGATATTACATAAATCTCAACATGTTTTAAATGTAACACATAAATTGAAGTTTATCCATTGTAATTAGAAAGCACAAAAAAAAACTTTTTTGGATTGTATTATTTTTGAGAGCCTAATATTGATATAAAACAAAGAAGCCAAAAAGAATCACCTTTTTTAAATATTAGAGACACTTTATTTGTGAATGTTTAAATCTCTTGAACTTTAGATGAATCTAATAGTCTTAAAATTATTTTTAAAAGAAACATGAAATATAAATTGCACATATCAGTAAAGGTTTAGATACAATTTCTGAATAACCACAGTACTGTCCACTTTGCATAATTTAAAACACTAGTAGAGGGAAGGCCTTTTTATTGATCCTGAACAGTACTTTCTATGATAATCTCCTATTTTTGTGAGCTATTTAAACATAGCTGAAAAAATAGAGGATCAAATAAATAATGAATGATATGAAGTTGTTATAATAACGTACTTAACTCCCGTAATGCAACTAAATTTATATTGGCTAATAATGACGAGTCTTATGTACTACTCATGTTACTAGGTTTAGGCTGATGGAGTAAAAAAAAAAAATCAACCATTTACTTGGCCAGCATACACCTTTTATGGTCATGCAGATATAAGAACGTTTCGGGGCATACTTTTCAGGCTCTTGTAGAAAAGAAATGCGTATTTAAGTTATATATATATATATTGATAGTACTTGTTATCAATCAATTATATCTTGAGATCCCACAGAGTTCTGGAAGAATGACGAAAATTAAAAGTTCTTAACGCAGTCAAAGGAACACAGGATTTACAAAAAAATATGACGCTGGTTTTAAAAGGATTTAATAACACTCTTAGTAAAGCCAAGAGAGAATTCCTGTCCCAGTGACTCCAAAATCAAGAGGACAGGTAAGGTGGGGAAGTTCGATGCTGGTATAAGGAAAGAGAGATCCGAATATGTAGGAAGCACTAAAATGCAAAAAAGAGATGCAAAGCAACAGAATTTACAGAAAAAAGACTGGAAAGTGCACTTTGAGCCTTACAGAAGGACCTCACTGAGAACAGGGATAGAAATGTGGCTCAGATCCATTGGGATTTAAGAACTCTTCAGGGACTTAGAGCACAAAAGAGACTAGGTGTCGACAACGAACTGACTGCTCTAATGCTACAATCACATATTCAAAGGCTTTCCAGTATTCAAATAACTGGAAGAATTTCAACAATTTACATTACTTGTGGTGGTTAGACTACCATCTTATTGTACACTTGATACGTATTGAAAGCAGATCCGAACAGATAGAATTGCATGACATCATTTGAGCTATTATTATTATTATTATGGTAGATTAAGCTGGTAAGAGCACGGAGAGAGGATAGATCTTCTCTGGCTACTGAGGAAAATGTGTTGTGGTGCAACAAGGACCAGATGCCGACCCAAGAAAAGTCAACTAAGCGATGACTTGCGGAGGCTGGTGACTCGGAATTGGAGGATCCTTGCTGGATGCCAGGAGGATTGGTTTATGGCTGTGGGAGAAGACCAGCGCCTGCAAGGACTGTATCGCCTATCAGCAGTTAAGCTGTGGATCTTGTGAAGAAATACTGAGTACAAGGCTCATATTAAAAAGAACAAGAATGTTTGAGAATTACTTTTCAGTTGGCTGGTGATATAAAGAGTTGTTACTTGTGCGATAAGAGGTCTGACATAAGGAATATATGTTTACTGGAAGCAACGTAGTGAAACAATAAATATTTTTTTCTAAGAGCGTCAGCACTTCTGGGTACGGTGTATATATGCCATCATTAGGTAACAGCTTTGCAGCTTACAAGGTACTCGAGTTACTTTTATTGAGAAGGTATAGTTATTATTCAGTCTACTGGACTAACACGGGCAGTTGGTGAGTGAGAGGTGTAATTTGTTCGGACTGCCAGGATATGGTCCAGCCAGCTTCTAGCATCATTCACCATAGACTAAGAGCCTACTATAGCTGCGCTGCGAGAACTTTGTGGATTATCTCTACAAATTCAAAAAGCAGCCCCAGCTGTGATTGCGGGCAGACCAATGGAACATCGCGGTCCTATCTCTTGTTATGAGGTCTAGTTGTGCATCTCTCCATTAGATCGAAATCGACTGAGGTGTGGAGGTGGTTAGAGGAAGACCGAAAATAATTTCTTACGTACGTATTAGAAACAAAATAATGTGTATAGGATCTCTTTTGCCATGAAAATATCTATATATCATTTTCTCTGACATTTTTCGAGCTGATGCGTTAGTTCGGTGATGTATCACTCCCAAAAAAAGTTCAATCAAACATTTTATTTCTATAATTTAATAGGAGGATAAGTAATTTATTTGGTGCCCACACCATTTGTTATTTTATTCCAACTTTAGGGCCATTCCAACATGGACTCCAATATTTGTGTCTAATAATTTGCCATTCTTTTTACCTGGTTTTCAAAAAGGGCCTACGGTATAACAAGAGAGAGAGAAAGGCCTTATAGAATTTCGCAATGAGATTTCCAGTCTATTCCAGAAAAGAAGGGAAGCTTTTTTTCTTTCTTTCTCCTGTTGGTTCTGTAAGGTCATTACATTCAGAGGCGAAGGAAATATTTAGTAGGATTTCCATTATACAGTGACTCATTGTAAAATAATTCCCATTTTGTAATAATTGTTATATTAATATTTTTCTTCTTTTCCTCTTAACATTTGTCTGATGAAAATAGCGTTGTATTTATGGATGTGATATATGTAGCAGTAAGGGGGGGGGGGGTTCAGCTGAAGGCTGAAAACTAAAATATCTTGGTTCATAATACAGTTAGAGAAAGAATGCATAGAACAATTGTTAGTTTAAAAACAAATTTGTGCCAGGGGATGGGGGGGGGGGAATAAATAATTGGTTGTATTTTGTATGAAATAAATAAAATATTTATTTTATTAAAAAAATACTCATATAAAAAATAAAATATAAAGAATATTTTTGGTTGAGATTAACAATGATAATAACAACAAAGAAAGAATGAAATCCGTTTTTAAACAATGCGAATTAGAAAAAAAACAATACATTAAAACTTGCGAATGGCTGGGATGCACGCCTAAAATGGATTCACGACTTATTTTCGCCCAAGCCCTTTGCCGATGAACGTACAAAGCTGAGTCTGGGTTCTTCAGAGTGCGGTGAACATTAACTTCCCCAAGAAGTTCAACAGGTTTGACGATTGCTTTATTGAATATCTGAGCGAAGTGATTACACAGCTATCGCTGTATGGTTCAGTCTTGACTTTTACAGGCCCCTGTGTCTCAGAGATTGAGAGTCGACTGAGCTCTGGTAGAGTGTGAAGGCTTAAGCAGGAGTAGGGGGGCTTTGTGGGCTTTAGTCTGAAAGCCCTAAGTGGTCTTAATAAGGCGGTGCTCCTAGAGCGCTTAGGAGGACGAAGTGAAGTCTGGAGGTAACAAACAGGTTTTTATTTATAATGAGAGCTTATCACACGATTGTAAAAGTAGTTAAGAATTTGATCCTTAGCATCCTTTCCTGAAAGCCAATTGAAGAATTCGCGCAAACAGCGCTCAGCTCCTATGGAGTTCGTGTTACAATCTGAGTATATAGAGCGTGGACACCCTCTCCGACTACATTATACACCAGTATTTAGTTCGTATACAAAATGTATATAAATATTTGCATTTTAAATTTTATTTGCATTTTAAAGTTGATTTTATAATTTTCTAATGTGTTTGTCTGTGCAATTTTTATGTAAATATCTTCTAAAGTCTTAACATTTCAATCCTTTCAAAAATACATTTTTGGATCTTTATTAGTCATTTAAATATTATTAAATTATCACTTTCCTCATAGTCTATTCTGAGACTTTTGTTTTATTAATGTGAATTCATGCCTTATATTGGTATTTGGCCTTTTCGTTTTTGTTGCAGTTTGCATTTTTATTTCTTTGTACGAAGTAAAGGATGAATAGTAATTGAACTAGTAAGTAAAATTTCCGGTTTTCAGATTTCCTTTGTCTTGAAGTCTGTACGTACTTATCTCTTATAACTTCAAAACGGCTAGCCTTAGAATGGTGAAATTCCAAATTTGGAATTATTTTCTCGAATAGTTATGGGCCGTACTTGTTGATCGAAATTGCTTAAGAGAGAGGGAAGCGCGCTACAGTAGGGCGAATTTCTAATTCCTCCATAAACATTAAAGATAAAAAAATGGCATTTGTATTTGTTCTTTATTTCTCATGAAATTATCTATAAATTCAGGAAGCCTATTTCTAGTGTTCGTTGGAAACTTTCAGAACTAGAATGCATTTAAATACTTTTTGAATAAAAACTAAGAAAAGCAGTAACGAAGAAAGGCACTTTTAAAGTTAGACTAAGTGGAGGGGGGGCGGTGGTTGGAATACTAAAATTTAATTAAAACAGGCGACACATAGGGGGATATCTTGGGCACTAGGACAGCTGTTCTCCAGGCAGTGCTGACGTATCTGGTGCCTTACTGACAGGGCTTCTGTCACACTGTTCTTTTCTCATAGGCTGAATTTGATGTTTATTTTATGTTTAAGACCACAATTTCTTATCTCACAACATATCATAAATGAATTAAAAGTCCGTCACGCAGGGGCTGCGTAAAGTAAGCTGTTTTCCCACGTGAAGTTTTACAATAGAGAAATTTCACAAGAGCCGAGCAGTTTAGGAAACGGCCGAACTAGCTTTTGGCGGGAAAGTCACTCTCGTCCGTTAACTGCCCAGATTTAATAAAAATGCAAATATCTCGGTTAATATTCAAGATAGAGAATAAATGTATATAACAATATTTATAGTAAATGTTATTTGCAATAAGATTGATTCTGTACACTTTTTCGATCCGACGTATAGTAACGGAGATATTTCGATTTTCGAAAATCCTCCCCTCTAAACCCCCCCCCCCCCCCTATCACTTGTCCGATTTCAGCCGTTAACGAACTTGATCTTTCTTTTTACATAAAACGACTAAATATCGAGTTTGGTAACGATTAACCCAGTAGTGCTCAGAAATGGATTTAATTAATGTTTTTGTTAAATTTCATTCATATTGAATGAAATACTTTGTTTTAAATGTAAAATAGTCAATAACATGATTTTCAGCCTTTCTGTTTTTGATTTTTTGACTGTGACATATATGTCACGCTAAGCATTTGACTAGCCACAACAAAAAAAAAAAAAAAGGTTAATGAATGGTTAATAAAAATCCAAATCAGGAAAAAATGTACACCATAAAAAACTTTGAAAAACATGTATTTTACAAACAAAAAAAAAATAAAAAAAAAAGGTTACAAACAAATTAAGTAAAAAAAATTCCGGGAAAGTACATATGTATGAATTAGCGTGTGTGATAGGGGGCAAAACAATCGAGGCAGAGGCCCGCATCACACTTCCGGCAATAATATCTGAAACCGACTGACAATTTTCTCCTCAGCATCTTCGTCTCAGACCGTCTGGGATTTTTCTCACAAGATGGTCAATTCTATCATACCTAGACTCATCTAACGAACGTGTGGATGAACGCCCTGGAGCTTTGGCAGGTGTTAGGTATTTTTTCAAATAGGTAAGTACCACACTTCTTCTGAATTCCAACTGTGTAATATTTTTTACACCCTTGCGATACTGAATCCATGCGTTTTGTAATGCTACATTCAGTAACCATGAAATGAGAGGCCAGTACCATTTGCGGTTTCTTACTTGAATTCTATATAAGTTTAGGTTTTGGTCCATACGATCTGTACCTCCCATCCCTTTATTATATTCTAAAAATGCATATGGCCTGGGAACCTGAATAATTTTTTCTCTGCAAATGAGTACCTCCCAACCTTTGTTACTGGTTGAACTCCATATGTGTTGGAACATACGGAGACAATAGAGTTATCTCTCCACTTGCAAATAAGTAGCCAGTCAGTTCTGTTTATTATACTTTCAATATGACCCCTCTCTTGGCCTTTCATGGATTTAGTTGATGGCAAGGGACAAGATTTGGGAATTCTATTATCTCTTATGGTACCAGTCGCTCCATATCCCTTTTTGCGTAGGTATGAAAGTAATGGGAATGAGGTGAATAAATTGTCTATGTAGAAAAGGAAAGGACATTTTTTTGTTTCCGGAGATAAATTATCAATCATTTTAAGCAAAGGAGCTGCTGATTTTCCAACTTTTAATTCATATTTGTTTGCTAGGGCCGTTGTTTTCTCCTGGTATACATCAAATCAAGCTCAATAATCTCAGCCAAGGCCCTAAAAAATAAAATATTTTAAGCAAGTTGGCTAGTGCTTAGTGTAACATATATGTCACACTAAAATTTAGAAAGATTTTGAGCGTAAATAAAACTCAAAAGATTAAATATATAATAAAGGTTCAATAGCCTAATTTGTATAGAAACTAATCACAGCTAAAACAAATTTTAAACAAATTCATACAAGTTCAAGTACTTACTCTTTGTTGTTAAACTCCATGTCCTAAAATGACCAAGATGAAGGAGGAAAAAAAAAACACTTGGTAAAGCGAAAACAGATGTTGATAGCTCAGAGGTAGGTTTTAGACTGATAAAGGAGTATTTGGAGGTCCTAATGATCATACAGGATCAAGCCTGCACACCTTTGTTTACTCTGCAGCTAATTCCAAAGAGGCCCCTCCCGCCGTAACATATATGTCACAACAAGCACTACTGGGTTAAACAATAATTGCGACCGCTAGAGCGGTAAGAGACATATATGTATATGTATATATATATATATATATATATATAATATATATATATTATATATATACAGTTTTGAACGGACCTCATTTTCGTCATCTACTAGGTAGGATCGATGGACATTTGAAGAAAAATTTTGGAAATTCTGTCATGAGTACGACCTCAACAGCTGATTTCCCTTAGGGGGAAAAAACTGAAATGGAACACTGCGTGTGCTGTAAGCAAAATCAATAGGAAATTCGGATATGAAATGTTGAACACTAAAGTTGAATTAAAATTTAACTGTCTGGTAGAAATTTACAACGGACGACATTAATTGTAATATATTGTTAATTAGATTTCATTAAATTGATGACTATAGAAACTCTTAAGGCAGCTCATTAATTTATCACTAATAATATCTTTATTTTTTTAAAATTTAAATTTATTACTAAGAACGATGCCTATTAGATTGAGTATGTTTAGAATTGAGAATTCTGAGCCCGGGGTGGGTATATTTGTAAGGGATGGGAATGCCTGACAGGCTAGGTCGTACTGGGGCTCGCTCTGTCATGTCACTGACAATGACACAGTTGTTCCCTTTACAAATAAATTTCTCGAATGCTTCGTGAGGCCTGTCTAAGTTTGGCTTCTTATATCCCTCAACTCTAGGTATTTCTCTACGATTTTTTGGCTTCCATGAAAGTTTCTGAACTGGAAACTTAACTCACACTAACTCCATTAGTACTTCTTTAATATTAATGGGGTGAATGTTAGACTTCAAGAATAAGTGACCTCTTGACCTCCTACCAATGCCTTGTAGCAGTCTCTCGCCCTTCATAGGCTGATGAGCCAAGATTATCATTTTCATTTTAGCAGATTTCTCTCATGGGAACTAATGATGTTGCCATAAAGGCGTGATTTCCGATTTATAATTTTTTTTTTTTTTTAAATTTCCATCGACATTTCCATTCTACCTACAAGATGATGAAAATGGGGTCTGTTCGAGACTGTATATGTTTTATATATATATATATATATATATATATATATATATATATATATATATATATATATATATTTGGAAGAACAATTCTTCAGTCCGATACCATAAATAATTTGTATTAATAGGAATCGATGTTTTCTAGTCGGCATATAGTCTCCCAATTTGATTCGAAATTTATATAATAAGCCACATATTAGCTATTGTGTCACTAATCACCTATTATCAATCAAATCCCAGGGAAATTGCTTCACACTTGTGTCGCAGTATTATATTATATTCTTTAATAGTATTTTTTGTAGTAATATTACGAAAAAAAAAACCCGTTTGTAGATTATTTGCAGTTTTTACACAGTTTTATTCGGACTACTCGGCATACTTTCTCTGTAATCATTCGACCTCCTGTTTGGGAGTACGTTTCACAACGTCAAATTTTTAATTTAAGGAATATTTAGCTCAGCATGAAACCACACGAATTCATTCCACATTCAGTCTGACCTTTCACGCTGACAACTAGAGACTAATATTTTTTTTCTGAGATCTAAATTAATTGAAAATTAATTTGAAAGATACAATCTGATGTATAACTGATATAAACTACATTATTTACGTCTTTTAAAGACAACCTCATCAAAGCCTTAACTAAAATAAATGCCCTAAAAATTTAATGTTTACATAAGACTCCTAATTCACTTGAAAATTATGATAATTTAATTTTTTTTTTGTAAATTCTGACTGTGAAATCTCATAGTGATAATAGAAACAAAAATAGACTTTTTCTTTTTAATCTGGATTCAAAATAAAGGCTCCACGGTTTAGGGGAGTACTTCTACACTAAGACTTCTAATGTTCGCGGCCGGGAAAAACGTTCAGCATTGTTTTGCCAACCATATCGTACACATGTACTTATTTCATACTGTAAGTGTAACTATTATTTTATTATTTAATTTTATGTTTATATTGGTACAGATAAGTATTTGCATACGTATAATTCTTTCACTTAGCCACTGTATGGAACATTTAGTAGAACGATAAATTAAATTTATTTGCCGAGTTTCAACTGCTCATTTTCTACTTTTCTTTAGATGCAATTAAAACGCTTTTTCTTTTTTTTGTGTAGAAATAAATATTCCTTACCGATAACTATTTCCTTATTAATTTTTTAGGCAGGACAAATAAAATGCCGACAAGTCGAGACTTTGAATTCAAATTCAACCTGAATTTTACAATCAAATTCTTATTAAATACAATTTGTCGGAATAAAAACACATGAAGAGACAACTTAGCGTACTACACCGTAATTATTTAGTTAGATGGATAAAACCCATGATTCTCAATGAAACGTATTGAGGTAAAAAATGCATCATAACTAGATGCTGAAGTAGAGTTTTCACCTAAGAGGGAAGTCAGGATAGAACAGTCACCAAGGAAAACATTTTGACGAAGCCAAGGACCGGACAACTAAGAAAATAACCAAAAGGAAAGCAGATAGATTTCGAACGCCACAATCAGCTTTTAACAGAATAATTAAAAGTAAAGTTACAAACATTTTGAGTTTTTCATTAATATTAATGCTTATAATTGCAACAAAAACATAAATATGTTTTAACTAAAAAAAAATAAAAATAGTAATAGTATAGAATTATCCTTTTTTTTTGTAACTAAAAATGCGAAAATGCTAGAAATGCCTGAGAGCACCTGCCCACTCCCTCTGACACCACTCCAAACCTTGACAAATCTAATACAACCTATATAAAACACCTTTTCAATCCCACAATAAACATCATACAAAGTTTGAACGAGACCCGCCCCCTAAAAGTATTGTTTGCACCATGATGTGGGAATCGGGACCATTGTACGCCGACGCAGATACCCTAGCTTTGACATGATTTGAGTGTTTTGCATGAAACGGTTAAATTTAGAATGTGCTGTCGACCAACTATGGAGTCATTAACAATTCGAACCCCCCTCTCTCCTTAAATGTGGGGTAGAAATATTGCAGCTGTAACTGAAGGATATGAGTGTCCAATGCAAGGTACAAATGCATGCCAAATTTCGTGAATTTTTAGAGCAACCTTATTTTTTTTTATTACTATGATTATTATGAATAATATAACCAAATTTTTATTTACAAAGTTATTTTTTAAATTATTTACTTGTTGCCGAAGTTTAGTGAATTATAGCACAATAATGTGGCAATAATGAGAAAAGACCTCTGCAATATATTTCTTAACTTGGGTAGGTTAAGTATATATTTTTATCGGTTATATTTCTTGGTAGCCATGCATGCTAAGCGAAGGCCTTAATATTCTTAGTAAACCTAGAATCACGAGCTCTTTTCCTTCGTAAACAATAGGATTTATTATTAGTTCAATATTAGTGATGTACTCACGAAATCTGTTGTTGCTCCCTAGCAAGAACAGATCATGAACTGTATATTTTAGTGGCATTATAAGAATAAAAATGATTCCCTCTTTAGTTGGTGGTGATAATCATAAAAACACTGTGAATATACCTGCAATATATAAATCTAGGGCATTAAAATATACGACGAAATAAGGAATTAGACTGGCTAAGACTATTTTTTTTTTTAAAGATTTGTATTTAAATCATGAAAACCGTAGGTATTTATATTATTTGCAACTCTCAAATATTAACTTATAATTAAGTAAAATTATAAAAATAATGATTATTACTATATGTTTTATTTATTAACGTCCACTTTGTACTACTAAAGGCTAACTGGAACATGTTACCAAACTGTTATTCGGGGTGGGACTAAGTTTTTAATTTAACGAGTTATTCAGGAAATAAATTCGAATTTTCCAGGTGAGAATCAGACTCACGACACTTGGTTTACCGAATGAGGTTAAGACTACCGCCTTTACACATGGCTAACCTGAATCCCAGAGGCAATATCGTAACTAATGATTATGATCATGGTACTTAATTTATGTTATGAAAATTTGCATTCCTTTTTAATAATATATTATCCAAATGTCTAGTAGACTAGATTTGAATTACTGTTTATTGCGCACCATGAAATAGGTTCTTGCTTGTAGACATAGAGACGGTGAGAGGTGAAACATGCTGACTGGAGATAAGAGGTTGGAAGATGATCTAAAAATACCTAGTCTGGTCCGAGGGTTTTAATGAGCTTGCTTTGGAACTTTAATCATGCAAGCTGTCAAACCATAGCCAATTACTGCTCGAGAAGCAAGACCTCAGACCGATCCTACCAATTCAAGCCGATCTTTGCAGCCAACTACTCCCTAATAGCTAGCAAGCATATTTACCTCTTTAAATACTTACTACTGTGCCAACCTTTAGAAGGATAAGGCCTGCACACGTTTTATTAGAAAGTTTAAATATAAATAAAACTGCCAACATAATTACGCATTTTCAAAATATATTTACCCTTTAATACAGTCTACATTTTATCCTCTAATGGGGATGTAACCTAATTCGATGATTTATAATTAGATACATCTAAAAGAGCAGAAATTTGTAGAATATTTCGCAATTACATAGGAACATTAACATAAGAAATAAGGGAGTTAAATATGACAGAGAAATTATATTCGGTATAAATATAGACACTGTAATAAAATAAAGACATCAAATATAGTACAGGGTGAGTTTTAATGAAAGGTTAAATGAAAACATTTGTTAACGTGCACTTTGTGGCTAATCTGTACGTGTTATCAACAGGTACCCTCTCCCTCTATCGGCCTACAGATACAAACTATCCTTTTCTAGCCAGTATGCAACTAAGGATTTTACTTAGCGAGTTCATTACTGAATAAATTTCTATTCCCCGCATGGCAATCGAACCCACGACTCTAGGTTTACTCTAGGTTAAATAAGACCAACACCTTAACTCACATAACTAACCGAACATTTTTTGTTTGTCTGTAAACATTTTTAAAATATTCTGATAAATGTGTTTCCAATTTTCTGTAATGGTTAAAGTTTATTTCTCTCAATAGTTGAGTTCTCAAAGCAATTGACTCTCATTAGCAGTAAGCGATCCATTAAGAAGTGCTGTTCAAATCAGACCTCTCCATTTATTGATATCTAATTCTCTAAATCCTATATTTAAAATATTTGAGATGTTTAATAGAGAAGAATTATTTTTGAATCAGCTCTCTTTGGGAGCTGAATCGCCATCAGAGAAACATTTAAACGAGACATGGTATTAGTTTAGGAATGTTAGTTACTTTTCTGTACAATAATTCATTATATTACCACGTGCATTTATCTGAAGTTTAAATAAACCGTAAGTATTATCGATAAATCTCGTATTGTGAACAATGCTCTCTCTTCACTGTTGTATCGAGTTCGAACCCGGAGACTGGGGACCCGGGAACTCTATCCAGTTCTAAATGGGCGAACATCTATCTGGTGCAGACATCGAGTAGAGTGAGAACCTTCCGTTCATAATATCTGCATAAACAGGCAGAACATGTGACAAGCTGACCTCATGAGCTCTCGTATGTCTTAAATGTTCTGACGCCAATAGTTCTCAAGGTATTTAGGATAACCTATTACAATGCCTATGACGGTTTTAAAATTATATATTAGTAATAGTAGAAGACTTCGGTTCTTACCCCTACGACCCAAGACATTCTAACGATGTATGAGAATTGAAAACTTGATCCGATCATAACTTCCATCACTATCGAGTTGCAAACAGATAGCATGAATCCTTCCACTCTCAACAGCTAAATCTCGCCCATCACAGCGGAGGGGTAGGCTATTGATTACCAATAATTGTCTGTCATTTTCAAAGTCCTTAACTGCAGGTCTCCGCTTGTAACAGCATTCTAACCTATGAATAAACACTTTTCCAATGGAAATGTCAGGACTGTAGTACACATTTCGAAACCGAGTACCTCGGAGAAATATCGTTGTTGAATTGATAATAATTTAATTTACTGTTGAACGACATTAATTTATTTAATGTTAGTATCACCTACTATTCCTGAGATGCTTCTGGAGATACATCACTGCAAAATCTTGCACGCTCATCCGTTTAAAATTTTTCTTGAAACTCTTTCATCATATGAGTTCCTGACACAACTATTTCAACGCTTTGTTCTGTTCTTCTGGGTTTGAACCAAAATACGTTTTAAATAAAGCAGGTCTTGTGAATATATAAAATAAAAAAATCAAGTCAAAAAAGAATATGTTTACACAACAAAATTATGGAAACACAATACTTTTTTTAAAGAATTGAAGAAAATTGAGGAAGAGTTGTAAACTTGGAGACGTGACTTGGGCTAAGTCTCCTAACAATACTAGAAGTATTACTTGTAAAAAACTATGGCGAAAATCATATTAATTTTTTTGATTCAACAGATGGAGATTTAAATCAGTTGATAAAGGGAAACATATTCTTTTTAAATCAGTACCTATGGCAAGAATGTATCTGAAATAATCACTACGATGATTAATTTATTTTGTTGCACAATAAAGTTGGGAAATATTAATGTGATTCATGTATATATGCTGTTTATTACCATGGATATTTCAGGCTGAGTTTTCTGAACGATAGAATAAGTATAGAGGGGTAATGGCTGAAATTGGCGAGTGATCACGACCGTGGTAGATCATAAGGCTCTAAGTAGTTTGGATTATTATGTACTTTCTCAGGACGTGATGGCGGCGTTTTGAATGTCTCATTAGCATAAAGGCCTCCCAACTATAATTTCCAGGGCCCAAAGCGTTTAGTAATCTGAGGGTCCTTTTGTGTAAAGTAAACTTTCTTCATTGCATGTCTGGATATCGGCAACAAAGCCGAACGATTAAAAACAATGATGCGAGGTCTTTTAGAAATGAAAAATACCATAAATTAAACCAAATCGATAATTCCGATGCAGTTGGTGAATGATGACAAACAATAATAATGTATCGCTATTTATTTAGCAATGCTGGCTAATCTGTACGAGAAAGCAATAATACTACCACTTGCTTTTACCTTAAGTGAAAGAATGAGAAGTGGCGCCAGGTCAATGATGAAAAACACGTAAAGTATCTTCCATTTATTTATTTTTCCCTCTACATGTATCACGATCTCAATGAAGCTCTATTTATGACCACCGATGGGGTCACGTCAAGTCTGACAAAAATGGAGATGTAAACCACCAATCAGCTTATTATATCGACTCATTAAAATTACGAACAGTATAAAAAACTCGATTCCATAAGAATTACCTACATCTACATTTAATCGACTTGCTGTGTATTTAAATATTTGCAGGGCATGCAGGGAATAGAGCTCGTTACTTTTAACAATTAATATGGAATTTAATTTTTATTACTTATTACTGCGATAATATTTGTTTAGAGGATTATGTTTTTCCATTATTACAGCTATAGGTATTTAAACATTCTGTGCATTATCATATATGAACGCAAATTCCGTTTTAACCGTCCCTGAATTAATCTTGGCTGCATTTTCGATATGGAGCTTACTTATGAATGTGTGTACGCATATAGGCAAGTAAAAAGGAAATTAAAAACAAACGACTAGAGTCAGAGTTTGATATATAGTATTGTACTTCCTGATTTGGTCAAAATCGACTAAAGAGGAGGAGGGTTTTTAGAGAAAATAAGAAATTGCAAATCATAGATAAGTAGGATTTATAAAAGAATTTTTATTATAGTAAAAATCATCCAATGGAGATATGGAGTGTTCCTTTCAAATGAAATATTTTTAAATGACGTGTAGTTTGTATTTTTAATATAAAAAGAGTAAAACATATTGAGTGTTTAGTCCCCCCCCCCCATATACTTATTTTGGCCACCTGTATTGCACACGAATGCCTATACCTGTCTTCTGTTGTCACCTACGAGAAATCTATATTAATTTTCTTTTTTTGAACGGAAAGTATTCTTTTTTTCCATATTCATTAAGCTCTCGAATCTTAATTGTAGAGACTTTAAAAGATTTATGATTTTCAGGTAATTTCTGTTTGCAATAATTACGCCTAAAATGAAATAAATGTTGATACTATTATTACTGAGCTTCTGGTTACTGGTTAATAGATTTGAATGTACTTCGCTTACAATATGAATGGCTATTAGGTACTCTTTTAGGGCGTTAAAATATGGGTGCTATTTATAATGTTAATCCACAAAAAATACATAGCAAAGAATGATAACCGAAATTAAAAAATCTACTTAGAATTGAGAATTAAAAAATTAGTGCTTTTGTATTTTCTATTAATATATCACTTTTAAAGTAGAAATGCAAATACTGCTGTGTTTTTTGTTATTTGTCACAGAATTGGGGATTAAGAAAACTAGGAGAGATCGAACAGAAGCGAGGATGACGGAGGGCTGAGAAGTGGATGATTTATCTTAAGAAAGGGACTATTGAACAACAGGAAAGAAAATGAAAATAGAATCTCGACCACCTAGGCACAAATAACTCTCCGGAGTTCGGTGCCTATGCACTATATAATAAATAAATAAATAAAGTAGAAATGAGACTGTTATTAATGTATCTAAGTGGAGTAGCATTCTGGTGCAAGTAATCCGTTGATGCTAGTTATCCCAGTACAATATAAATGTCTTTGTTTATTGAGAACAGATCTGGAGTACATTTAGATCTTATGCCACTTATTTTGCAGTCATTCGTTTAACTGGTTCGATAAATTGGTAGCCTTTAAGAGGCAGGCAAATGGTAGGAGTGTTTTATAAGCAGCCATTAACTTTACCAGCCGCACTGGCTCTAAGCCTTCTAATTAACATACACACATTATTTATTGCAATCATTATGCACATCATTTCATCGTTAATTGTTCAAAGGGATTCAGCTTTGGCTTATTAGAGCCCATTATATTACATTCTTCTTCTGGGTCGTAAATGCTTGCATCAATTACATGTATAAGTGAGAATGAAAATATCTTACTCCATTTTCACTTGGTAACGTTTTAATAATTTATATGAGCCAATTATCTTTAATTACACAAGAGTCCTTAGATTATGGACAATTCCTTGCGATCCTTCATGCAATTGGTTATGAATTCACGGTATTAATACCACAAATTACTTTCCTCTTTTAAATTGTCGCCATATGCAAATTTACCACTTAAAATACCTGATGTGGATACCACATGACTTCTTTGCACTCAGTTGAAATTAAATATTGAAAATGGTTACCATCGGCTCATTTTAAATTGATGTATGGTATCACCGTTCGATTGAAGTGGACCAAAAAGTCATAGAACATAATTTATCGTATTGTTTTGGATAAAGAAGAAACTAAACAGAAAGTTCTAAACAAAACCCTGGCATCTATAATAAGCAAGAATAATTTGGTATTTTTAATAATAATTTCTAATCCCCCCTCCCCTTTAGTCGATTACTGTCAAAAGGGGATGTGCACAGCTAGATGTTACAATAGTTCTAAATACAAAATGTCAACCTTCTAAGGCTAGTTGCTTTTAATTTATGCGAGATACTTACATGTAATGTACGTTTGTTCATACCAACAGACGTCAAGCCAAAAATAGTGGAATTATTCCAAAAGGATAATTCCGTTGAAATATGAAAACTGAAATACTTTACATGGTATTTAAGGAAGTAAAACAGAAACAAAAAAAAAACAAAAACAAATGTCGGAGTAAAATAAGCGTATTTACCACGTGGTGGAATGACAAAGATGTCATTTCGTACTACATAACAAATAATTATGTTATACTTGTATTTTATCATTTTTAATATTCAGTAATTCCCCATCCCTATTCATGCAATTTGCATATAACATTTTAACAAAACTCATATCCCCTGTGTACTTTGTACATTGTCTTCTTTATACAGGATTCATAACTGAGAATCTTAGAGCAGGATGAATAAATATACTGCATTTCTATGAAAGAAAAATTAATCTTACCAATGACACCACCACTTATGTGGAGGCACCAGAACTATTTCGTTGCTAGCAATAAATTATAGCGAGCATGGTCTGTTAATCAGTAGTATCTCTGAGCCGGTACGATCTCTCCGCCAGCACGATTTCGTCACGAGTACGATCTCGTAGCCAGTACAATCTTGTTACCAGTACGATCTCGTCACCAGTACAATCTCGTAGCCATTATGCTCTCGTCACCAGTACGATCTCGTAACAGCACGGTCCCGTAGCCAGCACGATCACATAACAACTACGATCTCGTAGCCAGTACGGTCTCGTAACCAGCACGATCCTGTAGCCAGCACGATCCCATAACAACTACGATCTCGTAGCCAGTACGGTCTCGTAGCCAGCACGATCCCGTAGCCAGCACGATCTCGTAGTCAGCACGATCTCGTAGCCAGTACGGTCTCGTAGCCAGTACGGTCTCGTAGCCAGCAAGATCCTGTAGCCAGCACGATTCCATAACAACTACGATCTCGTAGCCAGTACGGTCTCGTAGCCAGTACGGTCTCGTAGCCAGTACGGTCTCGTAGCCAGTACGGTCTCGTAGCCAGTACGGTCTCGTAGCCAGTACGGTCTCGTAGCCAGTACGGTCTCGTAGTCAGCACGATCTCGTAGCCAGTACGGTCTCGTAGCCAGCACGATCCTGTAGCCAGCACGATTCCATAACAACTACGATCTCGTAGCCAGTACGGTCTCGTAGCCAGCACGATCCCGTAGCCAGCACGATCCCATAATAACTACGATCTCGTAGCCAGTACAATCTCGTAGCCATTATGATCTTGTCACCAGTACGATCTCATAGCCAGTACGATCACGTAGCCATCACGGTCTCGTAGCCTGCAGAATCCCGTAGCCAGTACGATCTCGTAGCAAATACTATCTCGCAGCAAATACCATCTCGTAGCCAGTACGATTTTGTTACCACCACAATCTCGTAGCCAGTACCATCTCGTAGCCAGTAAAATCTCGTAGTCGTCACGATCTCGTAGCCAGCGCCATCTCGTATCCAGCACGATCTCGTAGCCAGTACGATCTCGTAGTCAGTAAAATCTCGTAGTCGTCACGATATCGTAGCCAGTACCATCTCGTAGCCAGTACAATCTTGTTAGCAGTAAGATCTCGTCACCACTACAATTTCATATCCTTTATGATCTTGTCACCAGTACGATCTCATAGCCGGTACGATCACGTATCCAGCACGATCCCCTAGCGAGCACGATCCCTTAGTCAGCGCGATCTTGTAGCCAGTACGATCTCGTAGCCAGCACGATCTCCAAAGCTCTAATTTTTTTCCAAGCGCTTTTAAGAGGTCTCTAAATAAACTTCGTAGCAAAGCTAAGCGAGCAATCATCCAGTCTACTATACGACTATAATGTCACGACACCACGAGAGACTTAGCAATGCTGCATAACATGCGCGGGTAAATCCTTCACAGGATATTCAGCTCGACAATAGGGACCTCTATTATTTCCCTCCTTTGGTAAGTTTTTAGAAGCGGAGGTACAGGACTGGATGCTGGATGAAATTCCACCCATAGGACTTGACATTATTGCCAAATCTGTTACAACGGAAGCATTTTTATTACTGATACTTTATAGGCATAATGGTTTAATGGAACTTAAATCTGACTTCAGGTGTCTCTTCAATTACCAGGTGAATGAAACTTATTTTTTTTACGTTTCTTATAGTCGAATGGTACCATCGTGTTCGAACTCTCCAGCTCAATAAGTATTAGCTCCAATGGCCCACGAACACTTCCTGTTCTGGAACCTAAATGAATGAAGCCCCGGGCCTGTTTTAACAATGATTCTACTTTTGTAGAAATTCATCTTCAAGATCTATTTTATCGAAATTCGTTCTGGATGGTTATACAATAAATAATAATGAATTTTGAGAATAATTGATGCTTGCTTGAAGATAGCCAAGAGTAGTTCGAAATAAGGCAATGCAAGGAGTTCTCTTGGACAGTTATTAGATTTTCATAGCTCTAGGAATAGTTGCAGAGAGGCAGATAGTTGGTGAGAGAAAGGGCCTGGAGTAGCTCCGAATCTCCGTCTAGGGACTCCCTCGTTAGATTTTACAATAACCTCTCGGCCAATACCGTTCACAATTGCTTCCTTTAATGGAACCTTCTCTCTCGGTTACACCAGCCAACTGTTCTTTTACCTCTAAGTAGTCCAATACTCGAATACTATCTTTCCTGAGAATCCACAGAAAGAGTTATTATCATAATTGTTATAGCTCTAATTAAGTTCTATTATTTCTCTCTTTACAAAGCCTAAACCAATAGGCTTTCGGAGGAACTCAAAATATCCAGTCATAAGAATACTGAGCTAAAAACATGGGTCGTACACATCTGAATGCACAAATAAACAAAATGAAATCCCCCTTTCTGGGGGTACATTTTCAGGTTAGCCTCCTAATCTGGCTTTGAAGGCAATTTTTTTAAAATTCTTAAGTTTGAATTAACTCAATATATACAGAAGAGTGCTTCTTGGAATTTAGAAAATAATCGGGCGATCAGAGGCATATACTGATTTTGTCCCGGATCTTTCAAAAACTGTAGTGCTTATATCAACATACCTCGTCAGGAACATACAATTTAGAACTACCGGACAGTGACCACAGGATAGTCAATTTCTTCTACGTAGAATGGTCTTTCTGGCAATAAGATTTTTTCCCGATGAATAGAGTATAATTTTAAATTTCATTTTCTTGGAAAGGCCCGTTGTAAAAACAAGGAATATTCTTAAGAAGAAAAGGAGTAGAAGTGAAGTGTTTCATTGAGCTAATCATGCCAGCTTTTGGCTTTCATTATTTATGTATAGAGAAAAGGCGCCAGCAGCAATGGAAATACTTTTTAGTCTACAGTGACAGTTAATAGTTATTAATATGCGATTCCATAACATAGGTTTTTACATAACTTTAGACATGTAATTGTTTTGGCCATTTAATAAGATCCCGAAGTTTTAAATATTATATAGATAGCCTTTTCCGATTAGCCATAATATAGCATAAAGTGGAATTAATTTATAAAAATTTAATATAACAGCAAGACACTTTTGACTTCAATTTCATGGTCGCATTGTTAAAAAGTAAAAAATCTTGAAATGACAGGGTGTTTTATTTTATGACTAAAACATAAGAATGCTAACAAAGGTTATTTGAATATTATTTTTGGGAGTATGAATGAAAATGCAAATGGAGCGAGTTGTCTCAGAGTGCACTAGAGGGCGTCTCGATAGCGCTCTATAATTAACAATGTAATGCTCTTGTAGAAGGCTCTTTTGAGCCCTGCTATTGTCTGAATAACGTCACCCACGGCTCTCCCACGCACTATCAATCTCTATATTTGGTCGCCTCTTAGCAATGTTACGCTCAGCCCTTTGTCAAATTTCTTCATGGATATTTCAAACAATAATAACAACAGCTTACCAACAACGAAGGGGACAAAGGTTATGAAGAAATGGATATTTTGTTTGTAACTGTAACTAAAAGAACGTGCTGTATGAATTAATTTACAAACAAAATTTGATAATTGGAGATGCGTTATAATAAGAATGTAAATGAGGTGAAATCACATTTAAAGAATGCCAATTCACACGGAATATGTAGTGATCTTTCATATAATTTAAACTTCGGCATTTATTTTACAGGAATGCAAACCTGCATTACAGTAGATTACTTTCGATGTAATACCCAGTGCTTGAACAACTGATCCATAGGAGTAGCAGTATTCACGAAAGCACGGATCAGCAACAATTCTAAACGATAGGATAACAATTCTAAAGGTGAGGTATCGGCTTGAAAATCTTCATACTCTTAGCTAATAAATAGTACTAAGATTGTTCAAGACACACCTCAGTTTATTAAGTATATATTTCTCTCCCATGTATCTGTGTACCAAGAGCCCTCATGTTCCAGGAAATTCGGGAGCACATCTCCTTTAAATTAAAGGCACGACAATGCGCACACTCTCACGGAGTGAAGTTTAATCATTCCCCAACATGGTTAGTCCTATTTTACTGGCTGTTAAATTTCTTTGCTCTATGACAGAAAAAAAAATTCAGGCCTCCCCCTCTACTAAATCATTTCATTGGCCAATCCCTGAAGCTTAACAAACTTGGGGCTTGAAAGTTTTTCCTCACGAGCGTGCTTTCTCTATGAGAAGACAACAGGGAACATCAAAAATGTGCTTGAGGGACATTGTGGAAAGTATTTATTTCCTAGATTTGTCACTTTTCTTCGATGAGGCTAATGATAAGTATTGTTGGTTAATGGAAGTATTGAAAAAGGAAGTAAACGTACTTAATCAAAAGATTTTATTTTCAGAATTCAGAATGTTTCAGGCTATTTAGTACTGTGATGTCTCAAACGCTTGAAGTTGCTAATTTATCATTTCTGAGTTAGTAACGAGTTGGGGAGTATTATTGTTGGATGGAATATCAGAATTATACATTCTTAGATTTTGAAAATAAAAAACTTTCTTTTGTTCAAAATACTGGCACAATAGGAATTAAGTTGACTCACGTCATCTAGTTACCTTCCGATAATACTAGTTTCGAGGATAAACCATATTTAACGCCATAAATCATATTTAAAGAATGCCAATTCACACCGGATATGTAGTGATCTTTCCAGTAATTTAAACATCGGCATTTCATAGAAGCTACTACTACTCTACACACAAGCTACTAACTAAAAACACATGATTTAACTGGCCGTAAGAAAATTAATACCTCATTCTCTGAACTGACCTTTTTTCACCCTGTCTGTTTAGAAAATAAAAGAATACAATCGTTTTTGGATTATGGTCAGTTGCATGAGTGTTTTTTCTTTAAACGTTATCTAAATTGTGACATGCATTTATGTTATTGAAGTTAAAACGAAATATATGAAGCCAAGTTTTAGTCACTCTCCAAATAATGTTTAATAATCAGGGTGAGAAAAAAAATCAAACTAGTAATTATATTTTAAGTATTTTAATACTAAAAAGATCTATTGTTTGTGTGGCTAAACAGTAGGAATAAAACGTTGTATCACATAAAGCATTTTCTAGTATCATATGACAATGTAAGTTATTTGAGAGTAAGAACATGTAAATATAGAGACTAGATGGAAAGGTCCATTAACTAATGTTGTGGGGCAGAAAAATATCTCTGCTTCCCTAATGCGAAAGGAATGTCCACAGCAAACTGCCGTGTAGTGTCTCAGGCAACGTTGAAAAATATATCCTGTTTTCCTGATAAATATTACATGCGAACCTTTTTCAAATTACCTACATGTGTATATAAAGTTTGGTCTTTTGTAGTGGTGTTTATTATCGGTATTTTAAATTGTATGGTCTAGTAGTTTTCCTTATTGTAAATTAACTCCTGAAATCGTAGCTTTATGTATGTGAAGCCATAAGCTAAAAAATTTAATATTTCGAGTTTGTTTGTTTTAGTATTTCGAGATATTAGCTACACTCGGGGTTGGAGTAGATTAAAATTGTTTTCAAACGTTTAAAATTAATTACTGGAACCTCAAATTCCATCAAAACCAAACAATTACGCAAAATCATTTAGGCTTAAATTATAAAGAAAACAGTCTGCCAAAAAGGAGGAAGTGATGGACTTATTCATTATTAGATGTTTTTCGTATAAAGAATGTCACGAACTGCTTTTAAGTAAATTAATTTATTAGATACATTAACATATACCATTCTTTACGAAATCATGAGCATGCATTTTAAATTCACTCGTTAACTCTTGATAGACCATGCAGAAGATTTGGGCTACTATCCGGTTTTATTTTGCACCGAGGCTTCATCAATTCTGAATCTCTAAATTTTGCAAGTTTTTTCGAGTTCATCCATCAATCTCTTCCTAGTTCCTCTGGGTCCTTAAATAATATATTAGAATTGCAATCAAACATTGCCAAGCCAAGGTAGTTTATCTTTACTTGTTTCAGTCTGCTGCACTGAATTAAACATGATTGTTATATAATTATACCTGGTAAAATCCATGTCCGTGGTATTAAAACATGTAACTGCTGTTCTATTCAATTTTTTAATTCATTTTCAAAACCGCTAGGAATACAGCAGTCTGAAAATGCTATGAGTGATTTGTATTACTTCCAATAAATAGTATTTGAGTTATGATGTGGCAGACATACATTCAGTACCAAGGAAGCAGAAGGAATGATGGGCTCACTGATTTCTGTCGTTGGATGTCAGTTGTGAGTACGCGCCGAATCCAGTCCTGAATCTTCTTTACCAGTGATAAACGACCCAATGCAAATTTATTTTCTGTAAAGCATCCATAACTTTCCTTTCTGTAGATTTATCGTTGTCTTTTAATGCTGAATCCATGTCTGGACCTAGGTCTCTGTATTTCTTCGGGTACGGAGGGGGAGAGAGAGAGGTTTGCCTATGCGAAGGCCATCAAAAGTTTGTTTTACATCCGGGAAAATTTATAAACTCTTACTTTTCTTTACCTTTAACTGCCTTTTCTTTCCTTTTGTTTTTCATAACTGCAAAACTTGGTAAAATTAATATCCAAACACTTCTATCTTCAGAAAGAAAAAAATATTATATCAAAAATCTTTGTTAAGAGGGATTTTTAAAGAATTACATGAAAAATAAAGAATCCGTTACTTCATTATGGAAATTTTATTCTAATCAAAAGAAACAATATTATTACTCATATTCAAGTTATAATATGAAAGTATTCTTCTTTTCCCTCTCTTTGTCCCAATCTTCTATTCATTTAAGCAATTTTTCAAGTATGTATGGGGACATATTTTAAGTTAATATATTATCAAATTTCCATCTGAAAAGTATGCTCCTCAGCTTCTTCTCATGGCGTGGTTTATTTTCAAACCTTTCATCAAATACTCATCAGTACTTCCTAGCAGACGACAAATCATGAGATATTCAAATCCCTCTATGTGGGAATTGCGGATATTTGAAATAACTGCATTATTATAAGTCGGATCGAAACATTGTATAGAACCAACCTTATTGATCATTTTATTACAAATAACTGTAAATAAATGTTTTCTCTATCTTGAATATTAACTGAGATATATGCATGTTTTGGTTTCCAGTAGTCATCAGCAAACCTCCACTTCTACTCATGCCATATTAACAATAATCTGTTATATCATCAACCACTTTATTCGTAACTTAAATTCTCACGACGCCATTAACTCATAATCTACGTTCTTAACTGTAAAATTGTTCGCGGAAGACTGAACTCCGCGAAGAGTGAAGCAGGCGCGCGCCATTGATGACGTCATCCACCGTCCACTTATCCTTGCCCTGGACTGGGGACCTCGCTGCCAGCACATCCAGCCACGAGTGGGACCGGCAGGAATGGGCAAGAAAAGCTAGAACAACATGGAAGCCTAGTGCGGCACGTAAAGGACAGCTTCTCAGCGAGGTGAAAACCTCCTCAAAATGTGCGAGTAGGCGAAAAAGGCCCCATCGGGAGATGTAGCTGCGAAGCGGGGAAGAACCAGAAATAGGAGAAGAACCAGGAAGATATGAATCAAGTGAGTACTCACATTCAAATAACAACTTCAAGTCACACATCGAAGCCGGTCATGAAAGCCACTAGCACAAACCCAATAATGGACATTATTCAGCAACCAACCCACAGCAGCTCACCACTTGTAATTATTATTAGATTATAAAAGGTCCAGAGTTCTAATAATTTCATTTCATTATATGTTATTATGATTACTATTGCTTCATTATATGTTATTATGATTACTATTGCTTCATTATATGTTATTATGATTACTATTGCTTCATTATATGTTATTATGATTACTATTGCTTCATTATATGTTATTATGATTACTATTGCTTCATTATATGTTATTATGATTACTATTGCTTCATTATATGTTATTATGATTACTATTGCTTCATTATATGTTATTATGATTACTATTGCTTCATTATATGTTATTATGATTACTATTGCTTCATTATATGTTATTATGATTACTATTGCTTCATTATATGTTATTATGATTACTATTGCTTCATTATATGTTATTATGATTACTATTGCTTCATTATATGTTATTATGATTACTATTGCTTCATTATATGTTATTATGATTACTATTACTTCATTATATGTTATTTATCTTCATTCATTCGTTTATAATTTTCACCGCCCTCCCTTTATTATACAGTCCACTCTCTCAAACTCACAAATGGGGCGAATGGGCTTCTTTTTATGGGAAGCCTCTTCGACCTCGAAACAAAAATGTTTAATTGATCTATACTGTACTCGATATTTAAGCGTTTCACTCAAAACTATTGGTCATATTCTTTAATTCCTGGAATCAAACCTGGAGTGGGGGGGGGGTTAGAGAGAGGTGCAATTCGAAAATTCCAAACATCTCCATTATTATGAGCCGGATAAAAATAGGGGGTTATAGGTCACATCTTGTTTAACAAGTGATGTCCTACAATTCTTATTGTAATTATTTTTTCGTTACTTAAATATTATGCGAGTTATGTGTACTATTTTTTTCAGTCTTCATTAAATCTCCACTTCTACTCACTGGTTTTTTATGTAGAAATTGAGAGAAAATGATGAGATGAGATACTGATGTGTCATATCAGAATGCGGGAAATCTGCTATGTTTACGCAGCTACTACTTGACTGACTTTTCATTGTCATAGAGGAAAACGAGTGACTAAGAAAGTGACCGAATACTGGTAAAGCTAGAAGTCGGAAAATTGGAGGGTATTCAAACAATGGAAGCCGGGCTTAGCTAGCGTCCACAATCTCAAAGCTCTACAACATTTATTGAACAAATAGACGAGGGCTTGTGTTTCATACTAGAGAATTGGTTCTATTCATACTGAAATGAGCTTTGTCTAGCTCTGCACTGTTTCATTTACCACTACTGAACAGGGTCGCGAAAGGCTATAAGTCTCTCAAGACCACAGTGACTATAGTATGTAGTTTAGCTCATGGTAGTCATTCTGCATTGTTCACTTCAAACAGTATGATATAGTTTGTATTTTATAGATGAGAATGTAATGTATAAATAATGCAAAACCGTATACTATAGACAAATGACCATTATGATTATATTAATAAATAGTTGGACTATACACATAATATTCCAATTATAAAAACAACTGTAAAATAAGCCATTGCACTAGAAAACACAGAAACAAGCAATTAGATATTTGGGTATTGCTTGTTTGCCCATATCAATTGCCAATACTGCTTAAGCTATTTCTGTAGGTGAACTATTGTATTTTGCACTCTAGATGTAGGATTTATTTTCGGATTCTAGATGGGGCTGTATTTTCTACTTCTTCATGGGGATGTCTTTTTCTACTTCATCTTGAGGGATTTTTTTTCTACTTCTAGACCGAGGATGTTTCTGCTTCTAGATTGGGAAGTATTTTCTACTTCCCGTATTTTCTACTTCTTCATGGGGGATGTTTTTCTACCTCTAGGTGGGGATGTTTTATCTACGTCTGGATGAGAGGGTATTTTCTATTTCTAGGTGGGGATGTTCTTTCTCCTTCTAGATGGGTTAATGTCTACTTTTAGGTGGGAAAATAGGTAAGTACGGCCAAAAACATCTTTAATCATCGTATATTGAATTAGAGAAGACTTAAGATTCGCGCTCAGAAATTCTTCTAAAATTATAAAAACAATTAATGTTATAGAAAACAGCAGTACTGAAAGACTAAACAAAGATAGGGGAGGTGCAAAAGATGTGCTATCTTTAAATAATTGCTGTAATTACGATTAATATTCAATTATGCAGGTCATTTTAGATTGCTAAATAACAATAATGCTGAGAGTATGTAGTGTAACACACTATAACCTTTCAAAATATGCTTTGTAAATATAAATATTTTTAATTACAAGTTCAATTGGATTTCGCTTAACGAACATTTCGAATATATAATATTGTCTCTTAAAGTGGAAAAGAACAAACATACTGGACCACATTTGAAGGGTTTTCTTAAGGACAACCCACTAAATAAGAAATAAAAGTTCATACGAATTATATAAATACTTATCTTTATATTTTATATATAAAGTATTTGGAAGAAATATATGGCTGAGCAAATAGAATTTATTTAGTGACGCATTCACTGAACATAATCCCTGGGAAAAAAGGTTCCAAACTGTTCTGTTAGCCTTGGCTGTATATTAAAAAAAATAAAACGTGTATATGGAGCGTAATTAAAAAATAATAATAAAAAGGCTATCCTATGTCGCAGAATGAACATGAAAATGTATTGACTGAACAAATTTGAACCGAGTGTAGTAAAACACACACACACACACAAAATTAATCAAAAATAATTTTAACTTTATTATGTCATTTTAAGATACTATTGTTACATTTGTCCTTTAAATCAGAGACTAGTGATGGCCATTGAAAAATATAGAATAACTGATGAGCTCAAGAAGGACGATTGTGCTCTATCTCAATTTGTTTTGTTTTATATGAAAATTATTTTAATATTGGAATAATGCTTTGGTTACTAACAACCATTATTATACCTAATAAAAACGAAAATCGTTTTAATAATAATAATAGAAAAAAGAAGAATACTTACTTTAATAAATAAATTGTTTTGAACCCGAAAAATAAATGCTCATTGCCTTTGTGTGAGTGCAAGAAATAGCTTTAGAAAATATTTCATATCAAAAGACACTTTCCTGGCTGATGATATTGGAGAGGGTCATTAATATACATACACAAAGCGGGATTATTGAATATATTTTAGCTACGGTCACTGAATAAAGGGTGGAACTTGCGGCAAGGGTTGAATATATTGCATAGTTTTCTTTAGTGTCAGAAACAGCTGGCAGAGTTAAACCACTCTTCCAGCTTTAGATCTCTCCATATAACTTTTCCTCTTTATATACCCATCAATCCTTTGCTAATTAAGGACTTTTCTCTTCTCTTATTTTACAGTTTAAAATTTATAAGCATAACTACACCACATAAACTGAACTGGCCGTGTTGTGAAAAAAACCCAGATAATTTATATCTTACAAAATATTGCTAGTCAATTAAAAACTAATTAACGTATATAAATGAGTCCCAACCAACGAAGCCATTCAAATGATTGAATTCCTTCAATTGGTCAGTAGAATTAGCAACAAACTGACTTTCAATAACTTCCGCAAAATAAAAAAATTAACCCTTTGCTTGGATTTATCTTTGGATATTATTAACTTCATTATGAGTTATCTTTATTATTTGAGATGAATCTATGGTTATCCATCTCGTGGTAAATATTAAATATAAATACGTATTTTGCTTAAAACTCGTCGTTGATGGATTGAAATTGAAATGGCCACCAGTGGAAATGTCTTCAAGGCCCGCCGCCTAATTTCCTTGAAACAGGCCTGACATGAAACATGAAGAAGACCCCGTTTAATTATTATAACTAAAGAACCTTCTTGGTATCTTATAAAAATGTGATCTCCTTTAAACCATAAACAATTCTCTCTGCAATCAATCTGCAATGTTTTTGCTTTTGAAAAAAAAACATTTTAATCGTACCGTGAGAGAGAATGAAGACCATGTCGCTAATGGTTTTTAGAATATCCTTTCGCCTTGGTGTAACATCTGTGAATATTAGCCAACGTTCTTTGGTCGAAAGGAAAGGAAATACTCCTACAAAGTTTGATGAATATTTCCAACAAGATTTTCACATTCAAATTAAGGTATCCAAGATATGGTCACTGTCTTGACATTGTTCTCTAGAGAGAAAAACCACCTTAGACTTTAATTTGGCTTACCTACTATAAAGATAGAACTTCATTATAATGAATTTTTTTATTGAGGATGGAATATTTATTTTTTCCCTGTTTTATCTGGTGGAAGTGATATTTTTCATAGTATTATTAAAAAGGCAAGATACATAATTTAATAAACCTACCGATAATCCTCTTTTCAGCTACTAGCCAATTTTGTTATAGGTTATAAGGTTTTACCAATAACTTTTCACTTTGATTTTCAAGTCTTGACGTCACCGCCTCGATGGCAAGGTCGAATCGTTTTATATCACAACTCCTGAAGATGCATCAAATGTTGAAACATGTAGAGTGAAAGACAAATAAGTGAAAGATATTTCATTGTTTTTAATTCTCCTTGACCTCCACCATTTTATCTTTTAAAGACGAATGGATTGAGCTCGCATTTCAACGATCTAAAAATAAGTTCAAATTTGGATTATAGAAAAAAATATTCCAATTACGAAAATAAAAAATAAAATAAAACTGCTCGTAACTCGCTCTGAGCTGGTTCCATCTCTGCTACCTTCTGACGAAAAAAAACACGTCTTAATTTACCAATCTCGAAACACTTCTAACTCGCTCTAATTGAGATTATATCTCTGCTCAGTAGAAGCTGATAATCGGCGATACTTATCTTTATCCACGTCAGTAATCATTATCCTTATCTCATCACTTTCCGATACATGCATATCCAGAGGCCAATGAAAGCAATGAATGAATTTTGTCTGGTGCTGAATTAAGGAAAGAGTTCCCAGTTATTCAAAATGAAATGTTAATTTTAATTAGCTTCATAAAGCTGTATGAATCCATATTAAATGCATTCTTGATAACCATTAATTGTGTAACAATATTATGAAGTTTAGTAGGTAATTTATATATTTATGTCCGTAAATTGTACAAGTTTGATTAGGTTGATAATCAATGGTATATAATTTAAACTTCCTGGGGCGTTAAATCGGTATCAAGACCAGCTCATGATTCTGCTGATAAATACAGGCATCAAATTCATGAATTTTACTATTCATGTTACAGGGCATTTGATATTGGTGAATATGACGTGTTGATCCATCCAATTCATATATTTCCACGGGTGGACATTTCTATTTCAACCCGTCAACGAAGGGTTTTAAGCAAAATACCTATTTATATTTAATATCTACCACGAGATGGATAAACATATATATATATATATATATATATATATATATATATATATATATATTAAGAGAGAGTGTGTGTGTGTAAATGTGTGAGAGAGAGAGAGCTTAATTTATGGCTTTCAGATTATTTGAAGTAATCATGCTTTACTGATTTGCCCATGATAACTTACGCACACACACACACACACACACACACACACACACACACTTATATATATATATATATATATATATATATATATATATATATATAATTCTGAACGGAACTCATTATCGCTATCTTCTGGTTGGATCGATGGACATTTGAAGACATTTTTCGAAAATCATGAGTACAACCTCAATACCTGATTTCCCCTAAGGGAAACCTGCTAAAACGAGTTTCACTTAAATTTATAATAGTATGCTACTTGATTCATATGCTAAAAAAATTGATGAAGATAACTTCCCTGAGGATAGTTGCATGAGCTAGTTATTACGACGAGTGGAACTTGATTACTTTAATCAATGGATAAAAGGAAATTGACCAGCAAACAGTGATTGACCCATTACGCCGTACTTCAATAAAATATTTGGTGGAAAATTAATTAAATAAAATCAGGAGTAATTTGTTAATGAACATGGAATTTATTTTGCTTTACAGTTAAAAAATTATAAAAATTCAGTGCTTTCAAATGTATCAAGTAGAGTCAAAAAAGTTATTTGATGTATCAATTTGTTGAGTTTTGAAAAATTGCGTACTAAGTAATAAGAAGGAGAAAAATTAAATTGTTAATTTTGAGCAACATATCATATATTTTGTTAGAGGACAATGCCATTGAAGACATGGTTATGAAAACCCTCAAATTATATTTTAGCAGAAGTTGAAGATAAAAAAATGAAATATCCAGACCTGATATGAAATAAAAAAAAGTCCTTCACGCAGGGGCTGCGTAAAGTAAGCAGATTTTCCACGTGAAGTTTGCATGATCACGAAAAGTATGAGGTTAGATTAAGCGTTAATAAAAGTTGCGTCCATGCTTATTTTTTCATGGAATTCTTGAACTAAGAGAACGTGTGCATGTACTTGCAAACAACTTAAGGGAAACACTGTTCACGACATACTTCTTATTTCACGTCATCTCCATATTATATACCAAAATATTCCTACAGAATACGAATTTTGTACTACAATCTTCTTCCTCACAAAGCCTGGCAAATATAGTTGTAATGCCTAACGCACGAATTCTACATCTTTTTCATCACTATTATCAAATTCTGTAATATAAAAATATTTAAATCAAGTTCAAGACATTATAGGAAGATTTTTCATTTTAAAATGAAATATTAATATGGTATCTTTAACAATATATGCTAATTAAATGCAAAATATAGTCAGAAGAACAAGTAACTTAATAGATTTAACATTAGAACTAATTATGTTTCTGGAGATATGCATTCATCCTAATAATTCCTTTATTCTAAACTCTTCGACTACTCACTACATCTGGTATGTGCTAAAAACCTTATGAGGGACCATGTTCGTATATTCTGGTTGTATATAGTTGTTTTTTAAAAAGAATAATGTGTTGCAAATACATAATTAAATTCGCAAATAATTCAGCCATCTACATAATTAAGTCAAGCCAGTAGGTCATCTGTTGCAATAATGGATCTGTTGAAATGTCAGAAGATCATTGACTTAAAACATAAATTTGATAGAAGAGTTTTTTAATTATAAAGAATGTTCCACACCACCTCCGGTTTGCATATTTTCTATTAACTAAATACAAAATTATTTTTATTTAGGTTGCATAGAGTTGCTTCTATAGCACGATGTAAAACTACTATCAGTTGATTTGACAACTACAAACTTGATGTTATATTTGAAATTTATAGTGGCTTAAAGTTTTTTGGTGTGCAAAATTTTACACAAATTTCATAACAAATGTTCTATGATAAATAAGCATAAATGAATTAACGCACTATACAACAGAAAAGTCCGTCACGCAGGGGCTGCGTAAACTAAGCAGATTTCCCACGTGAAGTTATAAAGTAGATAAATCTGCCCAATAACAACTGTTGTAGTAAGGTATCTCTAAACCTATTCAAGAGAGACGAGTAGTTATGGAAACGGCCGCCAGAGCTCTCGGCGGAACGTCCCGAACACAGCGACCCCTGCCGATTATACACAGAATACAAATGCAAATATCTCGGTTAATATTCAAGATAGAGAATAATTGTATAAGAACAATATTTATATTAAATGTAATTTGCAATAAGATTGGTCTAATACGATTTTTCGATCCGACGCATAATAACGGAGATATTTCGAATTTTCAAAAATCCCTCCTCTAAACCCCCCCTCCCACTGGTCCGATTTCAGCCATTCACGATCTCGATCTTTCTTTTTACATAAAACGATTAAATTTCGAGTTTGGTAACGATCAAACAAAAATTGCGACCGCTAGAGCGTTAACAGACAAATATATATATCTATATCTTTCTATCTATTTATCTATCTATCTATCTATCTATCTATCTATCTATATATATATATATATATATATATATATATATATATATATATATATATATATATATATATATATATATATATAGATATATATATAATTTTGAACGGACCTCATTTTCGTCATCTCCTGGGTAGGATCGATGGACATTTGAAGAAATTTTTCGAAACTCGTGTCATGAGTACGACCTCAATAGCTGATTTCCCTTAAGGGAAATCTGCTAAAACAGAAAGCTAGTCGACTTTTCATTGCTTATTAATTAAAATAGAAGCTCAGTAACTTTAATCACAATTACAGCTGACATCGCAATAAGACATTGATAACTAGTATTTATATACCTGTCCGGATGAGCCGTCGTGACGTTAAACAGACATTCATTAAACCTGCCACGTAAGAGCTGAGTAATTGGCAAATTCCGTACAGTTGTTGTGTTTTATACTCATTTACTACGATTTAATATTACTTAGGAAACATTTGAAAATCGCACACTTAACTACAGTAGATTCTTGTATCTTTAACCGTAAGTCCTACCAAAAAATGTTATACAAATTGAAGGACTCAGAACCAGTAGTGATTGATTACTTGTCGCTCTTACTTGACGTTGCAGCTTTTGATTCTGAGTGCTTCAATTTTTGTATCTTCAATTTCCAGAAGATTCCGAATTGAATTTAGCGGTTTAGTTCCTTATTAAACTCTTTCCCATGGGTAAATTCACACAATTAAGGAACTATATATTTCTTCACTTGTGCTTAAATAAAAGTTTGATTTCAGTATCTGAAAATCTTCGAAGGCTCTCGGGGAAGAAATGATTTAAATACTATATCACTTTTAAAAATCAGGCAGATGTGGTGAATGTAATCATTTGGACGTCCACTGTCGTTTCTTCTCGAGAACTACGTTTTTATTAACACGTTCAATTTTCGCAAATATACTTAAGCACATATATTACACACACACACACACACACACACACACACACACGCACAATCAATTTAAGATAAGCCCCTGTTATTATTCTATATTTGACCAAGCTATTGACATTACTTATTTGGAATCAATTGGAGTAACCATCTAAATAATTGTTGTTGAACTCCGGAATATCTAATTAATAGTATAAATGGATAATACTTTGGGATACTCCAAGCCTGGTAAAACAATTACTAGAGAAGGTAAGAGAGAACCATTTCCTAAGAGAGATTTAGAGGACCTATAAAGTTCTATTAAGTTCCTCCATTTACCGTTTATCCCGCGCGGTTTATAGCAGAAATCTACTGTTCTTGTGTCCACACTTTCAGGGTTAATTCGGGCTTAATAGTCGCCTTCTTATTATAGTGGAAAAATGTATTTTACAGTGTGGCCGTCCAGAGGCTTGGGGCATATTGCGATAGTCTATAAGTACAACGATCAAATATGGCTGCTGAAGATGTGGTAATCGCTTTTGAGATAATGTTAAATTTTTTCAAATGTTTATCTATTTTACCAAGGAGATAACGGAAATGTGGACACACACACTCATATATATATATATATATATATATATATATATATATATAAAGCTTTCGTAAAAAGCAATTAAATACCATAGAAGTAAAAAAAAAATAGGTTTAATACATGTTTTGGGATGTGCTAAAAAAATAAATAAAAGTATCGTATATGACTGTGGATTACCTGCCATGGAGAGATAGTAGCATATGAAATTGCAATTAAAATAGCGCAAGAAACAAAACAAATGCAGGTTTTCAATCAAAAAGTTAAGGTGTTTTCAATGCAAAAAAATAGAGAAACAACAAACAACTGCGGACATATTTATCGATAATGAGTTAATGAGGTATGATAAAGTATGTGGCTCACACTACCCTTAATTTATAATATGGTGAACCTCATTCATTGGCCTTCTGAAATGGCGAACTTCAGTTCAAATAGCTTTGTATTAATACGTATCTCTAACCAAACCTGTGTATTAACTATACTGTCATTAGTCACAGAACCGCCACACTGTGGGACAGATACCCTACAATATATTAATAATGCATAAGACCAAGAAACATTTGTGTTTTCGCAAAAAATGTATACATATATGAACGATAGGGACTCTTCAATAAGTTTCTTGTTATTGCAGCTGTCAGTTATGTGACAGTATGCAAATTTTCTCTCATTATTTCAGGCATTTTAATAATTAATTGTTTTTAATATTATATAATATAAACCATATTTCAATGGTTGAATAAATCAGTAAATTATAAAAGGGGTTGTTTGGAGTGTTTTCAAACAACAGATGCAATCATTTTGTAATTTAAATTATTTGGTAAAATACATGTATATAACAAGTGTAAACAAGGAAAAATGTTAAAATAGGAGAATACTTTTTTTTAAGCCAAAAGGGCATTTCAAATATTAAATACCTCTGGGTAATGTATTACCCTTATATAACAGTTAAAATCCAATAAAAAGGCAGTTGAATGGGCCGCAGCAACAAAAGAGCGGAATGTCGAACATTTTAGGTTAGAGGGTTTGATTCGAACCTTTCAGGCTAGCCTAACCACTAAACCATGACCGACGACAAAGATCTCTGGTATGCAATATGTTTGAAAAGGAAATATTTGTTTCAAAATTAACTAAAAATTCTGTAGCTCCTTAGCGGGAGGTCATTCCGCATCCTCTAATAATGAAATCGCTGTTCAAGGAACGTATTCTTGACTTCCTGAGTTAAAATTTCATTTTCGTTGAACGTATTGATCTTTATTTAAATTTGGCTAGGACTTACTGTTTGACTCCACTGTGTCAGTAGTATTCAACCTGCTGGCTCAAAAGCCTAGTGTCTCAAACAACGACATTATTCGAAAGTGAACTAATACTATTCTGAGCAATTGGCAGCAATTGCATATTTTATATTATTTATACTAAAACCCGACTGCTTATCCCTTTGTACTTATTTTTACCTAACTCCTCATTAAATAATAATTATTATATTTATCGATGGGATTCTTCAATTCTTAATTATCAGTAAATTCAAGAAATGTAAGGTTCCATCGAAAAAGGAACGTCTTGAGATAAGTTGACGTTTTTTTCTTAAAAGAAAATATTTCTTTCCCTATATGTTGAGTTAGAAATTGGCCAGGAATTTTCCGAACCTGCTCATAGGAGCGTCATTTATAGATGCTATTGGTCGGAAAGGGATGTCTTTTTTATGAATTTTAGGGAGCCCGTAAAGCCCTTGCTATCATAAGGAGTAAAATCTTCTTTGCCCTTTCAGTCAGCTCACTTTTTCTAAAAAAAATCGGTTTAGTTTTTTTCTCGATAGCCTCAGCAATACCTTTTAGACGTTTACATAGATATTGGTGGACAAGCAGGCTATTCAACTTCTTTATTCACTAATGCAGTCCTCTGGTAACTACAAGCTGCTCATTTTCTAGCAGTCGTACAAGTACTTCCTTTTTTCGCGATTAGCCTGGGCTTTGATAAACTTGTCGGGAAGCAGAGACAGACATAGAGATAGACATTTCGAATCGATGATCAAAACTACAATTTTAAGTAAGCGATTTCTTGATTACACGTTTGTAAACATTATCGCGTCTATAAATTGAAATCGTGAAATCATAACCACATGTTACCAGTTAATCACTGACCAAACCCTATGATTTCCTTTCGTTGTTTTTTTACGTGAAAGTTTCAACTTATGCTATACCATATGAATTTATAATAAGTGGAACATCAAGTGGATTACTAGAAGGTATAAAAAGGTTTAAGCAGATTTTCAACTTGCTTAAAAAAACACAGAAACCTATATAAACAATAGTTTATTTAACATGTTCGTGAAATGTTTTATTATGTAAATTAACATAACTCAAACTCCGATTACTAGGAGTTGGAGAATAAAAACAGAAAATACAAATAACTCTTCCTTGTCTTGTTACGATTATTAACGAACATAACCTTTACTTTTTATATAAGTACGGTATTCATCAAATAAAATCCAAATTGAGGACTCTAGATCACCGAATGTAGTTGATTTACTCCAATCGTGAATTTGTCGAAAAACACTCCAAAACAGACACACACACACACACACACACACACACACACACACACACACACAAGATCGCGCCCGTACACTTGTACAATAACAATATACCAAGAACTTTCGTGGATAATCTTTTCGATATAAAATCTAAAGCAATCCAGGATGGTTTATTATATTGCCCGAACATCTAGGACGAAGGTCGGTATAAGTGGCTAATTATTCCCCAAGAAGAATCATAAAAAAAATATTTTCATCATAATTGAAGAGGGAACAACCGGGTTGACCTCTCTAATACTTTGACAAGCGAAATTATACACCTTTGGTAGCAAAGAAGCTCCACGGAACATTCTTGACGCCCATACTAGACAATTAGAATGAACTTTTTTATTATTTCAGCGATTGTGATTACAGTGGAATCCCTCTTATCCGGCCTCGGATAAACCGGCCCTCGGTTAACCGGTCGGCGACGCTGAGGCGGAAAGGAGTCGAGACTTGCCGAGACATGCTCGCGGGCTGGTGTCCTTCCTGGGAATATGTAGGTCTCACAATCAGTCTACTCCTTCATTTTATCTCGGACGGTCGTTATATTTTTGTTCTAAAATGAGTGACAAACGTAAACGAGTAGTTTTGAGTATGAAACAAAAATTAGACGCTCTTGAACGTTTAGATAGAGGCGAACCAGTGAAAAGAATTTGTGACGAGCTACGCGTGGGAAAAAGTACTGTCAACGACTGGCGCCGAAACCGTCAGTCAATTCAGGATTTTTGTTTAGGAATTGAATCGGATAAAGTCCTTTCTACAAGATGCACACTTCGGAAACCGACGAATGAGATGGTAGATGATGCTCTATGGCTTTGGTTCCAGCAGGAACGTAGGAGAGGAACTCCGATAAGCGGCCCCATTTTAAAATCGAAGGCACAAATACTGCAATCGAAACTAGAAAATAAAGGCTCCCTGTTTACTACAGGGCACAAAAATCAGCTTGGATGGATTCGTTTTTATTTAAGGGGTGGTTTAATCAAAGAATCATCTGCAGTTGATGTAATGTTTATAAAAAAATGGCGTGATATCGCATTTAAAAAAGCTACCAATGTAAAAAAACAAACAAAAATTACAGATTTTTTTTAATAATACGATTTTTTTTAAAAATGCTAGATTTTTTTAAATAATACATGTCTTTATTAAACAATTCTATTGCATACTTTTCTTTACTCTGACAAGAATTCGGTTTAACCGGCCATTTCGTTATCCGGCCAGGCTCCGGTCCCGAAGTGGCCGGTTAACAGAGATTCCACTGTATATGAATACTTGATTATGATTAAGTAATTTTATTAAACGTTTGCAACAACGTAATCGTTATCAAGGTTTGCGATTTCGATTGTAATCAAGTAATCATGTCTCATATTAGTTAGAATAACTATTCTCATAGTTCAAAGCCATAGTATTATTTGCTTGCAATTATGACTTAACCATTTACGATTATGCCCATTCAACTTTGCCCATAGATCCCGCTACTAGCTTCACCTTCCTTTTGCTGCACGCGTTAATCCTCAAGTGGATGGATCGTTCAGTCCTCGTAATCATATATCCGATGAGAATCTCTGTAAGATGACCCTTGATAACAGTTCCATCGCATAGGTTGAGTGCCATCGGAGGTTGTCGCTGCCGATGAACTCGGGCCACTAGGAGGCCATTAAAATATATTTCCTATAATTTGGGGAGAATGGTTGTCAAAATATTCGTTCAACTCATTACTCCTTCAAAAGGTTTCTTCTTTATTATTATTATTTTAAAACTGTATGTGCTACAGTGTTATTAATGAATTTCATGCTGAAAGTTGTTGATGCACCAATAAACTCACTGAGTAAACTGGTTGCAACGAAGATATTTCTGAAAATACAATAGTCATTGTTGTATTGGAACTGAGATTGAACGAGTTAATGCTTTTCTAGTACCTAAATAGTTAGAAGTGTATAAACTAACTGAACGTTCCCCAGAGGACGCGGATTTCCTCTACCCCTGGACCATATTTCTATTAAGTGAGCCTAATCGATGTCCAGAGCTCCGAAGGTTGATGGAGAGCAGGGTCTGATACTGTTATCTACCTCAATATATCATCCCGTCCAAGGCATCGATGCTCACTCGACCGAAATCCGATATACCTGTCCAAAATTAATGGTACCTTCAAAGTTTTCTTTTTCCTCTTAATACTAGCAGTAATTGAAAATCGCCCTCAAAATAAACTGTGAAAACTCCTAAAACTCTCTTTCAGTACTCCTTAATAGTTATTAGTTTTAATGTAATAAAAGTAGCAATTTGTTCTATTCCCATAAGGTCGTGAAAATTTATTTTATAGTGTGTTTATTTCATAATGCCTCAGTCTTACTTTGTCTACTACAGAGAAGGCCAACCTACAATATTGTATGTGAATGTACAGTTGCTACTGATCAATGTCATAGACATAAGCTTTATCAAAAATTTTCAAAACAGGGAAAGTCTGAGCATGATTTGAATAACACATACATGGTATAATGATGTGTCTATTAAACCAATATGATAAAAAAAGAAAACAAGTGTGCTAGATAGAGTACAATATGCCAGATTGACTAAACACTGTGATGGCATTGGAATACAATTTATATGTTTATGGATACGGCCATTATAAATCTAAATATTAAAGAATAATATTTAAAAATTATTCATTTCCAAGAAAACTGAATAATCAGATGGTTGAAGCTTCTAATTGAGAGACAGATATGGTTCATTCATTTGAAACAAAGCTTTTTAAAGTTTCATAGATGAAGAACTGGTTTATTGTATTCTCTATTACACCTAGAATACTTTGGTTTGATCTTTCTGATGGCTTTATTAGGTGCCAAGAATGGCTGGAATTGAACAAAAATACTCTGTTGTCTGAAGGACCTATCTGGATGGTTGGTCAAATATGCTATGAATAAAATCGACGGCGCTGATGTAATCTATTTCGAAATGAATCTTAATTAACTTTATTTTTAGATTGGACTTTTGTAAACTTTAAAATTGTAGGAAAATGGGAAATTGACGAAATCTGTGAAATATTGAAAAAAATAATACGAATAACTTTGTACTTTATTATAAGGTGTATTTTTTGGATCAGAAATGAACAGATAAAAAAGATTGACTTGACCGTTATTTGTTATCACTTTCCCTTGCATTGACCGTCCATAACGATCTCGTGATTATATAATATCTGGCATATGTCTCACGTTTTATTGGAGGAAATCAATGTGCTTAGTGTATGAAGCTGGTCCATTCCTTTATGAACCTTTAAGCCAACTAACAAATGCTATTTTATATTGGGTTTTTGATTCACGCTAGGAGAACTGTATTTCTAAAGGCTTCAAACAATTCTATGGATCATTAGTGCCTAAACAAGATGAACGACTATTAAATCAATGAATGGTCACCTCATGTTATGCAATTGTTTGATTTTTTACGGATGTTGTAAATAAATTAAACATTTTCTTATTTACACCCCAAAATATATAAACCATTTATTAGAATTATTTTTGTAAAAATCTATAAAACCTATAGACTATGAGTCAAGTTAATTATTTATTTTGAATTTCGGAAATGAAAGGGGTATTATACCTTTTAACGTTGTACTTTGAAGAAATTGAAATATTTATTTTAGTTTGTAATTAAGCAGAGTACAAAACGGAGAAAAATAATAAATTTACTTCTCAGTTTAAAAGGTTAGTTAAATGGTGTATTATACGCTGGCAGGTATGCTGTGCTCAGAAGAGGGCATTGTAAACTGTTAAAACTCTTGGGATGCTTGGGTAACTGGAATGAATCTCCTTGGAAATTTATTTAATGCCGGTAATTACTTTTCATTTTGAAGAAATGAGGGAGAATAAAGGGTTCCGAGAATAAAAGAGTTAACGAGATGGAACTCGCCTTTTCCAATATCTTTAAAGGAGGAAATTGTCTGTTCTAGCGGTCTCTGTATTTTATATAAATAGAACACTGGATTCCATTATGTAGAGAGCCGTGACCAGAACATTTTGTTCTAGTTAATAGATATTCTTTTGAAATGCTCTACAAAGTAATTTTAAGAAGAGATTGTTGAAAATGAGTATGATGATGCCCTACAACCGTCCCAAAATGGATGTGGGGTGGCAACGACTAGAACCAAGAGATTAAATAAATTCACTTATAATCATCATGTACCATGTAAGACCCAAGTGACGTCGAATTGGGGTAATCCTCAAGAGAACAGTGGCACTTAACACAGGCTTAAGCCCAACTGCACAGTGTCAAGTACACAACCTCCAGCTACTGAAGCAAAAAAAACTAACGGGAGGAACTAATAGGAGATTGCATATCCTGCAAATAGCATCATCAATAAAACAAATGTTTCTTTTTAAATTACCTTCGGTATGAGTAATCCTCGGGGTACTGATTAAGATAATCGTATTTGAAAGATCAAACCTTGCATATTTTTTGGTGAGTATGTAGAATGTACTTCTCAAATCTAGAATTTGGTATGTGTATGAAGGGGGATTCAAGGAAGAAATAAAGTTTACAAAGGATAACGTTCCATGCAAATTTTTGATTGTATAAGCCCGCGAACAAATAACAAAAACCTTCAAAATTTGACGTGAGTTTGACTGGAGAGTGCTCAACCTGGGGTTTCAAATGATGGATTAAAGGGGCTCCTTACGGGGTTCATTTTTCCCGTCTTTCCCGTTACCCTGGCAAGGGGCGATTTATTAGTTTCAGTTCCCGCCTGCAGCATTCCCCAGGTCATGTACATCATCTGTTTTATTTCAGCTTTACTGGTGACAATAATAGAAAAGAAAGGTTCATAAAGAAAAAGTTCTCTTGCCGCCTAAATTTAGACTTTTGCATAAAGTATTATTTCTTTAAGTAAGTGAATGATACCGTTTTGGGTAAATTCGACTTGTTACAAAGATCTAATGAGATTATGACGTTAAAAGTTGCCTACATTGTTCACCTAAATCACATCAAACTTTATACTGCGATTGCCAATTGATAATGAAACGACTAAAACAGACCAGAAGAGTATAAAAATGGAGGCGTGTAGTCTTCTTATCCATCGCGCATCCACAAAAATCTCTTACAGCTCTACAAAATTTTACCACCACCTCTTCCGGCTTTAGTTTAAGTGTAGTTATTAGGATAGGATTAGTAAGTAATAGTTCCTTCTGGAATCATGCCCTGGCCGGGTTACGGCTACTTTCTTCTTTCTCTCTTCTCATCTTCTCTCCCGCTATCCCTATCCTTCCTTCTTTAGTTTTCTCCTGTCCTTACAACCCACCCGGTACCACCCGTTTCCGGGTTCCTCACAAACGCTCTATTTCACACCCAACACCTAACTACCTTACTCCCTTATAATAGAGCGTCACGTTCAGTAGAAGGGAAACTGTCTTCACCCCAACAGGTCTGACAGGCCTTAGGAGTCGACCAAGGTAGAAACAATACCAGGGCTTTAGATTAAAAAAAAAAAAAAAAATTCATATCCTTCCATTGATGATGGACCTCCACCTGCCAGCCCAAATCCCGAGAAACTAAAACAGAGTTGTAGATAAGCAAATATTTTAATAATTCCTGTGTGTGTTTTTGGCGCTTTATGCTGTTTAAAAGAAGACATATTTGGACTCGAAAACTGATAGCATAACAATTCGAACTGATTACACCTTCATTAATCATAGATATAGCATCAGCTAAAATCAATCCGTTGTAGTCAAGTAGCCAACAATTAGTCATGGCTAAATGTAGGATTAACTTCATAATATTGTACAAAGTATTTCCTACAAATAGGCCACATTAGACCATGTCCTGCAAATAAGACATATTTGTCTTACTTTAATATTTATCGGACTGTATATTTTCCTAAGTCCTCTTTTACTATACTTATTAAATTAGTTAATTAGTTGCAATTAGTGGACGTAAATAAATAATAATATACTTATACTTACAAATATTTAATATACGCATGTGATTGAAGAAAAATATTTTAATACACTCACACGATTAAAGGAAAATACTTTAATACACTTATATGATTAAAGACAAATATAGAGAAGAAAAAGAAGTATGATTTTTTTTGTGTGTAGCATTGGTTTTTTTGGTAAGATGGTTACAATTTTGACGTGGTTTATTGGTATTACCATTGGCTTTATGACAATGGGGCACACCGGACATTCCCAAGAAGAAAAAGAGACATTTCAAAAGAATGTCATGGAGACACTAAATTTTAATAAGGCTTTTCATTAAGTAAAATCTTTGAGTTAAAAATAAATTTAAGTTTCAAACAGTGGAGTCCATAAACAGTTGGTTACTATCTGATAACGATATATGACATCGTTCGAAAAAAATGTGTAGATGAACTGCGTGATGCGATTCCGAATTATTGAAAACATCTTGGAGTAGGTATCTAATTAACTTTCTTATACTCCCAATATATTAAATACACAAATTTTTTTGAGGCATTTAATTTCAATTTTTTTTTAATTTGAAAGTGGTGTACGATATCTCTTTTCCAATTCTTCGTAGAAGACAAATGATAGGCCTCTTTATAAAAAACAAATAAGGCCCTTTGAAAGGCCTCTTTTTTAATGGAAAGTGACATACAGATGTAACAACACAAAATTATATGAAACGTCCTCATTCTGAGGCTTGTCGTTTTGAGTCGAGGGGGGGGGGATACGAACAAACGTCATGCCGGAACTAGTGGAAAATGGATTTAAGGAGGGTCAAACCGGATAGTTCCATGGGAACTTGTAATCTGACGTTTACTGTGATTACAATACGATCTTTATTTAGTACTGGAAATCAAAAAGCTACTACTGTTGCTGGTAAACCACCCCATGTTCACATGAATCTTAAAGAGATAATGGAATATTCCTTTGGGAGTGGATGCATTCCAGCTGCATCACAGGCTAGAAGCCGGACTATTGCTTTACCTAAAAAAGTTAGCGCAATGTATTCCAGTAAAAATTTATATATTATTTATTATAAAATAAAAGGCAATGAAATATAAGACGTTCGGCAGTCTGACTTTTAGTCTGAGTTGCTATACTATTTCTAACTTGTTTCCTGAAATAGTTGTTTACATTTCTTTATCATTTTGACTTAACTGTAATATTCAGTTTGTTCACAGCAGTTCTCAGTTCACCTGAGATAAAGTAATACACATGTAACCGGCAAACATATAAGATAAGGATAGGAAGAAATATAATTAAACACTACATTGAAATATACTAACTTACTAGAAATAAGATTTACCAATTTGGGCAATCTGGATGAGGAACACATATCGCAAATTTAGCTTTAAGGGTTATGCTGGGAGAAGGAGGGAGATGAAAGAAAAACAGTTATTGCTTTTATGCAATTAGAAGAATTTATGCCATGTTGCAAAATGTAAAAAAATTCAAATTAATAGAGAGCTTCAAACCCTAAAGGATGTGTTTGATTTGGTTGAGCTGAAGACAAAACCATCGTACCAAAGAGAAGAAAACATAAAAATTGGAAACACCAAAACCAAAGAAGTGAAGAACTTTTGTAACCCGGGAAGTTCCACGTCTGGAAATAATAGGATAACTTTACAGAAAAGCAGGACTCATTTTACATACATTTCTAAATGAATAAAATATTCAAACTAAAAAGAATTTATGTAGGGATTAAAAAAGCGTTTGAAAAGGGCCGTGGATGGATTGTACTCCTTGCGGGGATGGTTCTGCTAGACGGAATAAAAATCAAACATGGGAGTTCTTAATGAGATTATTGAAAGTAGGCGTCTTATTGATGCCTGTGAGGAAAGAGCATTTGAGGCTTATCGAGTACATAAATGTAATTTCATCAAAAATGTATTTTTAGATAAGACTATTGGAGGCAGGAAAAGATAGTGGCTCCGGAAGTTATAAAGTCTGGGTTTAGTTACATACGATGAGTAGCTTACGATATAACCCCATGGCGCTTGCTACATAAAAACCTACTAGTTACATTTTGATAATGCTGATTATTTTATGGCATGATTTTTCAGTGCCATAGTACTTGATAATGGTGAATCTTGGTGCTAAAATATAACCTCTTTCCGTTTTGGACAGGAGCCATGTATTGAACATCGTCCGATTCATTAGCACCATCATACTTATGAAGTACTCTGTTAAACATCAGGAGTCAACTTTACTTCAGTAAGTTAAAATGGTGACCCCGACGTGAATCACTAACATTGCCTCTACAAACGCATCCTTGAAAGTAAGCATGCAAAAGGACTAATTATAAAAGTTAAATATTTTCTTGAAATTAAGAGACCTATATTATCACGCATTATAATATGGCGAACCAACCTCATTTTCCCCCATATAGAGGGTCTTCAAGCGTATCCTTAAAACGTTAAACTTGGTGGTTAAGTATAGACTCTTTCTCTAGATGTCCTTAGCGTGGCATACTGAGTAAGAGGTATTTAACCTGGCGTACCTTAGAATTAATTACCTAAGTATTCCCCTGACTATGTTATTTTTAAAGAAAATATTTTGAGTGGTCGAATGAAATGAAAGCGTGAAAAAAATAGTGTAGTTTATTCAACGTCCTCCTATCTTCATCTATTCACTTATTTAAGCAAGAAAATCTCTCAAAGGAAATTCTATTACTGTAGAATCAATTTCCAATAATAAATAATTTCCATATTTTAGAGTAATAACCACAAATGGAAACCCAACATTGGAATTAACATACACAATTATACCACGTTCTAACAATTTTCCATTGTGTTTCAATGTGTTGCAGTCGAACGAAACAAATAACTTTCATTCAATAAATTATTTCAAATGAGCTTGGAATTTAACAAAGCATCGAAAAGTATTGATAAAAGGTCTGAGAGGGCAAATAGGGGTGAGAAAAATAACGCTATTGATGTGATTTTTCTTTCGCAAGTGTGGAAGAGAAGAAATATCAAATAAAGGATAAATGTACGAGAGGAACAGTAAGATTAATGGCTGGAGTCAGGGACTTTTGATTGGATACTATCAAACTACACTCAGACTTCGACCTATTAAACTATCGACAAAACTCCGAATTTTTCCTCAACGTCGAAAATTATTTGCCGACTTCGCTTACAGCAATAAAGTCTGACACTTTATTGAAGACATAATAAATGCATCCTACAACTATTCGCCCTGAATGTAATTAGAGAATTTATTGAATTTTAGAGCTTTACTTCAGGAACAATTAAGTTATAAATTACATAAAAACAAAAATATGAAAACGGTTACAATGACATATAGAAATGCATAAAGAAACAATCGCATGTAAGTTTTTAACTGATCAAAAACTTTTTCTGCTGAAATATCATACTAACAAAAAAAGGAATTTCCTTTAACGGATGTTTTACTGCTGAACCTCAAAAAAGTATCCTTTGGTACTTTGGTAGCCTCAGTCACATTATATTTGTGATGTTACCCCTTGAAATTAGGACAGAGAAGATGTGTTCCTGTATGAATTACATTTAATTCTGCCAAAGTTAATTTTATTAAGACCTTCTTAGGAATAATATAAAAACTAATCCTTGCATCTAAAAAGCTGAGAACCTGCCAGCCCCATCCATCGAGAGACTTAATCTCTCTTCTGGTATCTTGTTTTAAATATCTTCCAAAGTTTTTTAGAGAATAAGAAATTTATTCGCCGATATCTGTAGAAAGTCCGTCACGCAGGGTGTGCGTGATATAAGCAGATGCCCCACGTTCTGGTATTACACGCAAGTGATCTCATCTCTCCTCATACTGTCTGTCACTATGTAAAAATCCGATGAGTAGGAAAAAGGTTTAATGAAAACTGAAAAGAAAAAAAAGTATGAATAACTCGCTTAATATTTCAGACACAAAAATGCTAAGAAGAGCAATTTGATCTGATTTCAGTAAATAAAAAATATGATGTTTAGATTTGACTGAAACAGTTAGAGATTGGTATAGATTAAATAAACATTTTCGAGACAAGAACGTAATTGACTACATCATCACTCATCAAATTGGCTTGAATCTCGCTTTATAAAGGTGTCTTAAAATTAGTATTTAGAATTTAAACTTAGAATAATGTGGTTCATGTGATAGCAGCTTGTTGCTAATACGACATGAATAGAAGTCGGGGCTTACTGAAGGCTGAAAACTAAACTTGGTTAATATTCATGATAAAGAAAATAAGCATATAAATACATTTATGGGCAATTATGTTTGGAATATGATTGAAACTATACAATGTTTTTGATCCAACACATAATAACAGAGATATTTTGAATTTTTTAAATTCTCCCTCTCTAAACCCACTACCCCCTCTCACTAGCTTATTAACGCCGAATTCAGCCATTAACGCTTGACCTTTAGTTTTACACAAAACATTTAAATACAAATTTTGGTAACGACATTTCCTGTGTAGGATCGGTGGACATTTGTAGAAATTTTCGAAAATCACGTCATAGATACAAAATCTCAATAACTGATTTCCCTTAATGGAATCTGCTAAAAATCACATACTCACACTAATATATTCGTTTTGGGCGCCAAATCTTCTTAACTTCAAATAATTAAGGAGAAGTATTTTTTTTTATTACTGCCCTTTACTGACCACTACCCCCCTTAGTCGATTTCGAACAAAAAATGAAAATTTCACTTTCTAAGGTTAGCCGTTTCTGCGATATGGGACATACGTCACACCGTAACTAGTTATTATGGATTCAGGGAGGGTTACAACCGATAATTGCATTGAACTCTAACAAAAAAAAAAATACAATACAATACTTCTTCGTGCTAGAAAGTAAAAAAAATAATATTTTTTTACTTTTACTTGTACTTTAGAAGTAATGAAGATTATATATTATGAAGATATTAATTAAAACTATTAGTGTCTGGGATATATATATATATATATATATATATATATACACACACACACACACACACACACACACACACACACACACACATATTTGTGTGTGTTTGTGTGTGCGCGTGTATACGAGCGAGTATATTTCTACATATAATTGAATTTTCAAAATAGTTGGGAGAATGTACGCCAATTGTAACGAATGCGTGAGCATTCTGAGATACGAACCTCTGTGTTCTTTAATCAGTAGTATCTCGGACGTAATTCAGTGCCAGAAGAACTTAGCCTACAATATCCTCTCCAATCTATTTTGATTTAGCGAGCAGTAGCCACTAACTGGGATGTGTCCTGTTTACTAGGTGTGGCTGTCATCGTTGGGACTCAGACAAGACTACATGCTGCTAGTAGCTTGTTAGGGGATGTTGTCTGAGGACTTAGCAGACAGGACAAGAGCGGCCACCTAGCCGGGACATGACTAGTGGCTGCTAGATACCATCTCCAGCCTGCTAATGACCTTCTGGATCTCTATCATACCTTCATTACAGTCCCCTTTTCTACCTTATACTCTTATCGATTCCTCTATCCCGACAATCAGCATGGAAGACAACTTTCTAGACATTTTTACAGATAGAGTTTGAGTTGCCTTTTAAGGATGACATTGCTAACCCACGCGCATTTGCACTACTGTTGCTAATCATCTTAAGGCATAGAACTCGGATTGTCATATGTTCCAGTGCTTGATGAAATGCATTGCATGTGTTATATTTTAACACAAATTCAGTGATATGAATATTAAAAAAGTCCGTCACGCAGGGGCTGCGTATTCTAAGCAGAAACTCATGTCTTGGCATAGCACAATAATGATCTCGTCTCAATATATATCCTTTATAGAAGACGTTGCCGATCAATAAAATCTGAATTGATGACTGCATCACACAACATTTTGCATGTATCTTATCAAGTACAGATCTGTTGAAAACAATATTGGGTATATAAGCTCGGAATAAGAGATTTATAATATATTTGCTTATTGTTGTAGGATGACTAAAAGTCCTTTATTGGAGTTTACTCATTGCTAAAAATAAATTAAAAAATACAACAATCTCGGTTAATTATCCAGGAAGAGACATCGAGTATAACACACATTTATAGAAATTTAAATTTACAAAAAGATGGCTTATATGTGATTTTTCTATCTGAGCCAATAGTAATGTAGATATTTTGAATTCCCCTCCCCCTTACCAGCCTGGTTTCAGCCTTTTAACGTGTAATAACGGTCTAGTATACGTATAATTACTCATATATATAAATAAAATAAATTTTTCGAAAATCCAGTCTTGAGTACCATATTCAGGTTGTACTCAAGACTCGATTTTAACCATTTAGGTTAGGGACTGATGATAACCATTTAGGGAAATCTGGTAAAAGCATAATTCAAATAGCAATTATACTTATTAGCATAGTTATTAGATAATTATAATTACTATCATTATTATTAGGTAATTATACTTATTTACATAATTATTAGGGAATGATAATTATTAGAATAATTATTATATTATGCCAGTAAGCTCAATTTCAAATTGATTTGCCTCATTTTCAAGAACTTATTAATATTGGACTTCACGTCTATAGTAAATAAATAGCATACTTAAATAAAACATCCTTCATTCAAGTCCTAGAGAATAAACTTTCATAGCAGTTTAACTAAATTAACCTCAATCTTCAGAACTCTGAAGACATTTATAATATATCATGGCATTTTAGCAGATTTCACATAGGTGTTATTTGTATAGGTAATTTTATCCCTACTAGTATGAATCAAATAAATTACACACACACACACACACACACACACACACACACACACACACACACACACACACACACACACACACACACACACACACACACACACACCCACACACATATATATATATATATATATATATATATATATTGTGTAAGCAGTCGATTTTTTTTTATTGATCGTAAACAAATTCAATATTTAAATGTTTCATCTAAACATTAATAGAACATAAATTGTGAGATGGCTATTCAGCAAAGGAGAAATCTTCTAAGTTTAATACTTTTTATTTCTAATCTAGTCGTCTAATTGAACAACGTTTTTTAATTTAATCAACAAACTTCAAAATTATTCCGTTGTTATTTTACGAGAGACACTTTATACATTTTTTATTTATTTATTTGAGCTTCGCAGCTTTGGCGATTTTGCTCTAAAATAAAGCTTAAAAAACAAAACAAAACTTAAATGAAAACAAAACAATACAAAAAAATAACAAAATTAAACAAAACACAAAAGGAACACAAAACATAAAAGGAACATAGAACACAAAAGGATCCCACTTTATAAATGACGAGAAACTTGTCTCTATCGTAAAAAACAAAGTACCTGATATTACATGTTTTTAGAACTGGTACATGTGACGGGTTATTTACAGGTAAGCAATCCTTTCTAGCTAGGGTGGGCCCAAGTATTTCATTTAGTGAGTACTACACTAAATAAATTGTTATTGCCAAAGCAGGTATCTAACCTACGGTTATATAGGTTTTACAAGTTTACTTAGGCTTAACTGAGTAACATCCTGGTCCCCGGAATGTAGTTATTTAAGCTTTATGCGAGGTCAATAAACAAAATTGGAACAGAGATTTTTGTGGTTTTCTCTTTTACCTCATTCAACGAAAAGGAGTTAGTGTAATGGTGAAAAAACAGGTTTCAACGGAATTATCCGTACGAACCTTCCCTGAATCCATTGTGACAAAGTTTATATGTGACATCTGTACCTATGAACATAACTCAAAAACGACTAGCCTTAGAATGTTGAAACTTCGAATTTAAGGTAACATCTAGTTGTACTCCTCTCTTCTAGTTCGTAATCGACTTAATGAATGACGAAAATAAAAAATTGAAAATTTCTTTATATGTATTAGAGGCAGAAATGTTTTGTGTAAGAACCTTTTTGATTACAAAAAAAAATAAAAAAATAAAATATAAAAATGATGTTGTATACCACTTTTTGGATCAATGCATTGAAAAAGTTGCGTATCAGTCACAAATGGAGTGCAACGAATATTTTTTTAATTTAATTTAATAAAATTATAAGCAAGTCATCATTGTTTCGCTGAAGCAGATTTCTGGTGTTAAGGAAATCATACAGTTTGCTAGTTATATACTCTTATATAACCAGCAAACTGCAACTATTTTATATATATGCAGTACAACTGCGTTTTTTAAGCACTAAGTATCTGTACTCCTTTCCCTGAAGTGTATTACAAACGGTATTTTAGCTTAGCTTAAATGTTATGTATTGTTTGCTCCAGGATTTTACTAAAGAAGGAATACATAATTGAATGTTAGACGTCATTGTGCCCTAGTGACGAAATTCCATTTCGACTGGTGCTTCCCGTTTGTAACTGTATAATGTGTACATGTGGCGAAAATGTATTAGCTTGAAGGACTTTTGTGAGCTCCATGGCTAGAATGAAATCGAGAAGAATGGGTCACTCTTAAGTATTAGAAAAAAATATACAACGTACATGATACTGGTGAAGAATATTGGATATGGATTTGGCAATCAGTCATATGGAGAGATAATATATCAGGAGAATAATAGGAGAGGGGATGAGTGGAGGCCTGTAGTAATTTGGCTTGGAGCGGGTAGATGGCGCCCCCTTTGGCTCTCTTCCAGCCAAACTTGTTGTTTCCGACAGAGAGACACACGTTCCCCGTCCACCTTTTTATGTTAGCTAGTATTTCTACAGGCCGTCTTCATTTCCCTCATTAACGTCATACTCCTCTCGTAGCTAATGGCGGCATACTAAATCCCAACCCCACCACCATCTCAACCCAAGCTCATCATAAATTTTGCCTACACCCCCCCCCCACTCCAAAATAGACTCCAGGTTTTTAAGAGACAGGCAAATAGTTTATCATTATTTTTAAGAGAGGAAGCAATGTGTCATCCAGAGCTTTAAACAAGATTTAAGACCTGAACTAGCAGAATTTGTATTCATTCATCTACTCCCCTACTTTATTATTATTATGGCGTTTAATAAGCTAACTCAACGTACAAGTCATATCACAGACACTTGATAATGGTAATTAATCATTAGGCATTGTAATAATTGTTCCTCACTTGCTAGCTATTTCGTGTTTAAAAAGTTTCGTAGACTTCAGAACAATACTGTATTGTATTATTTCTTCCATCTTGCTTTACAAATCCATCCATTGGTGTTTAATTGTGAACTGGGGCTCAGGTTAGTCATGCGAGTTAAAGCGTTGACCTTAATCTCACATTTAGAGAGGTGAGTTCGATTCCCGCCTGGGAAAAGGAATTTATTTAGTGACGGAATTCATTAAATAAAATCCGAATCCCACCCTGGCTAGAAAAGGGCAGTAACCTGTAGATATCCCATCCAATTTGCCTTAGCTGCAAAAAGTGGACGTTAATAAATAAAATAAAATAATTGTGAACTGTATAAGCAGTTTGAAAGAGTGTTAGAAATGAGCTACAGTTCCGAAATAATCGAACTACTTAAATCAAGTCACGTTTCAGACTTTGTCGTTTCTGAGTTATGTGCACAGCCGACATTTGTCAAAATGAATTCAGGGAGGGTCAAAAGGAGTAACTCTATTGAAATCTGATAACCAACATTTTCAGTGACTACAACACTTCATTTCGTACAGTGGAGTAAAAATGAAGCTTCGTCAATGATATGTATCAAGTTTTAGCTTAGTAGAAACACAACGCTAAGCTTGGAATTTTTCTTACAACAAATTCACTCGGAAAGCTCATTTACCGGTGTGTAATGCATTTATAATTTTTAAGGAAAACATCACGTAATTACAGTTGTAAGAATATAGATCCTTATACAGAAACGGCCAAATATACTAGACCAGTTATTTAAAATTTGCCTTCCTTAGAGTCTTTACTTCTGGCCAAAGTGGCTCGTTCTTTGCTGTGTAGAGGGCCAAGGGGAAGCTGTTCCTGTATGAATAAACAAGGAGAAGACTCATTCTTTATCTGTCCTCTCAGGGTTAGAAGGGGTATTTGAATTTAAAAGCAGATAGTCCTTACGCTCTTTTTCACGTATTTGTCAGCTTTGGGTCTATTCCAGAAATTTGTCATGTGTGAAATGTTGATTCCAGTTTTGGAAGCCAAGTTCTTTTAGAGTCATATATTATCTACCAAGATCTGAATGGAAACTTGGTCTGGCATATATATCACAAGGAAAGAATCTATCAAGTTGGAGTTAGAAAAAGAAAGTTCCTCAGCGACTGAAGTAACATTAAAGGAGTTTTAAATCCCTGAAAAGAAATTTTGAAAAATAGAAGAATTTAAAAAAAAAAAAAGAAGAAGAAAGTATACTTTGTTTGAGAGTAATTATTTTGCTGTAAAATTGCGGGGTCGTACTTTGCGAGGTAATAGCATTGCGACAATTATTTTTTTCTGTGCAGGTATCTAAGTAATAAGAAATCAGGCTTAGACGAGAGACGTAATTTGAGAATAAGAAAAAGCTGATTGACCAATGAGTTCTTGATGTGATTCTTTCTTTTTCAAAAACTCTTCAAAGCTGACCTGAAAAAGTGCAATAATTGCTACATGTAAAATGTTTTAAATAAAAATCTGTAGCCTGTCGAATATTCTCTCCAAACTCATTTTGTAAAATAATTGAAATATATGATTCTCAGGCGAGGCTTACTACTTAAATTTAAGATGAGTAATATGCACTCGTTCTTAAAATGAATGAAAAACTGTCTATTAACTCCAGGGAGAGCACTAAGGCAGGAGAACATAAACGCCGAGAGCAATGGGTATTCATATCATTGATAAAATAGAGGTTTTACTTTGAATTTATGAAAGATGAATTTATTATAATATTCAATAACCTTACAGCAATTTTCGATAAGAAAGATATAATCATCCATCTTAATAAATATTTATTTGCCACCGGCTTCACCATATTAGAGACACCCTCAGTCCAATTATTTAGATTGGAAAATAAAAGAGAATGGGTTAATAAGTCAGGTGCTACTAATGTCGTGAAACCGGTATCATATACATATTCTGCAGAACGACTACATCCGACTTCTCTTGATAGAAATAAATTTATTATCCTTGATATTTGGCCCTATGGAAGACATGTATAGTTAAAATGAGTCAAGTGCAATGATTCTTATGGTGGTATGAAGGTCTGTGCCGTCCGGTTAGAAGATTATGACACTTAAAAAATTGAACAAGTGTATCTAAACAAGTAATATTTATCGTACAGATCGAACTATATTGTATGCACATAATGTCAAGTTTCCAAAAGTTCTTGAAGCAATTGGATTTCATTTCCTACATGAAGTTTTTCATCTAATTATTCTTGTCATATTTCTTCCACTTCTTCTAGGTGGAAACCCCTTTTTGGTTAATACATTTATTTTATTTTACTCCTCATTTTTGTTGTTTGTTTTCTCCTTTCCCCCGCCTATTAATAATAAAAAAGAGGTGGCTTTAGATCTATTGTCATGTGACCTAAAATTAGAACGTACCATGTCAGACACCGGCAACAGGGGCTGTGTGTGCGCCTGACCTTTAATAAGCCATAGGCTCTGTAGCGCGAGCTTAACACATGTCCCACGTATACTTCAATGTCCAAAGATTACGCTATCTCACATTCTATTGTATATTTAACTCTTAATAATAACTCAATATAAACAGAATATGAAAAGTAAACCGATCATGAGTTATTGATTCATGTAACAATCATAAAACATTATTTATCATCTTGATTAGTTATATAGTTTGTAATATGACGTATAATAACGTAATTATTTACAGGTTTACTTCTTATTCTTAAATCCATCTCGTCGGATATCGTTCATTATGAATTTGATCATCAGTTTCACTTGGAACAGTTAAATATCAATTACGGTAAACTTAGAGTAGAAATTATGGTTTACGTAGCAAGAATTTTCATTTGTGACGTCATATCGTAGGTTTATTTATGCTTCTTACACAATAAATACGCAATGAAAACGTATCGCGGAATCAAAATAAAAAGGCGTCATTTCACTTTTCCGCTTATTTGAGCTTTCTAGAGTAATCAGTGTAAGCTTACCAATAATGTATTGCAATTTGGAGTCATCAACAAAGAATTTCTCAAGTTCCCTCAAATAATTCTTTACTTCTTCCACTGAGTTATTTCACTAGGCGTATTAATGATTTAATGTACTGCAAATTATGGTTCCACTCATATCTTTAACTCAATTATTAACAGAGGAATTTGTATTTTTTGTTTCAACCTTCAGCTAAATCTCACACCCACCCTCCCAAATTTTCACTAAAAGGGACATACGTCTGATGACAAGTTCATACCCTGTTTAAATATTGTTCATCAGGTCAGTGGAGATTCCAATGTGATATATCATCACCGTGTCATTCCAACAACAATTTACTCAGTATACGCAAGAGATGCTTCACGAACGTTTTACAATTGACCAAATTAGTGTTTCTTGTGATACAGAGAGCATCATAAAATTTTCTAATGTCCTGAGATAAGATTTAATGTGCTCTTTCTCCAGAGTATGTCTGGTCAATGTCGCTTGGGTTGACATGTTTTTTCTCTCTTTGATTGAGAGTTCGTGTTGGCATAGAAGGACAAATAGCGATTGTTTCCTATATATTCCACCATACAATCCTTGTTTTATGTTATAAATTAATTTTTTTTGTTAATATTGTTTGTTTGAAAACAGTATAGTTTTGCTGCTCGGGTTTATTACAGCTAATGCCGAAATGGGTTACATCTCTCCTAACTAACACCTTTAGCAGTTTAATTTCTCACCATGCCATTTTTCATGATGGCGTATCATTCCATTCATAGTATAGTAAGTTATTGACATTATTATATGAATAATTCACTATTTGAACTATCCTTTGCCTCACCAAATGAATGTTAAAAACAGGACTGTAGGTAGAAATAACCAGGTGTAGGTGTGAAACGCGTTAGTGCGGGAGCGTCTGCGTGGGTGTGTGTGTGTGTGATTGGGGGAAGAGGGGTAGGGGTGGGCGTTTGCTTGTTTCTGTAATTATTAAGAGGGGTACAATTAGATTGAAAGTTGAGTCAACTCTCCAAATTTTATTGCTCATACTGACTTGTTGTCTTGATCTCTCAAGTGCCTCTAACTGTAGTCTGGATTTAGTCTACCGACCTACCATCTATGCAATTTAAATATTTCTACTCTCTCCCTTCTGTTATCGAATCATTCATTCAAAGTATGAATTTGTATTCTCCTTTAAGGCGTTTCACAACTGCGTAAGTATTAATATAGTATTTTATAATATTGGTTTTTGCTGAATTTGTCTTTAGGATAGATAAAAATGAATTTTCAGGGCTCAACATGTATCTATTCATTTTCAGAATTTTATCATGCGAGGCGGATTCACATATCTAAACATTATGCAAGATAAATACCTATAAAATCTGATTTGAACTGTATAATAAGTTTTTATGAACGCATATTTATTACAATTTGAATATGCTGTAAACTGTAATGTGGTTTAAACATTAATCGTTGTTGAATTTGTGAATTTTTGCCTTTGGGTAAAGGTATAAATTTTGGAATAAATGCTGGGAAAGGTGTCGATTTAAAGTTATCAACATTTAAGTCTGAGTAAAACCACTAAACCTAATCTATTAATATATTTACAAGAAATGGTATTTAGCGTGATGTAATAGTACACAAGCTTCGGACACTGGTATCTTTCTTCAAGCCAGCAAGGTTTCAGTAAGAACAGGAAAAAACTATTTTCCTCGTCGAAGGTTACATTGTAAAATCTTATAACGTGGTGTAACAACTTACAGTTGAAGGTTACATTGATTTTAAAATGTAACCTTCATTGAGTGGGATTGTATTTCTCTACTCTCCTTAAAACCGTGATGGTTTGAAAAAAAGTGGCAAAGGGGTCCGAAACTATCAGGATCAAAATATACTTATCTTTTTGAACGATAGAGTTTGTCTTCTACTACTACTAACCTACTATCCTATGCATATTTAAGAACAAGCGTTTAGCTAACGCCTTGATTATAAAATCTCATTATTTATTTTATTTAATAATATAAAAATGGAACTGACAACAATATTAATGGATATTAAGAATGGATGAGAATAATTCTATATTTTTTGTATTAAATGAGCAAAGTGGTCTAATAGAGGAATTGGCCTTGTCTTTGAGAATTATTACTGTTGTATGAATAAGAACGATCAAATAGTCACCAATTTACAACAGAAATGGTGTATTTAACTTGGTGGGCAAGTAAGTATTTGAAAAAGAGAAGTAAAATGGAGTTTATTACATGATTCAAGCTGGGAGTGGAAGTGAAGCCTGATCTCTGATTGCTTCGTTAGGACTCCCTACAGTCACGAATCATCAAAACACCGTTGCCATCAGCCGTTTTATTGCTAAAGTGTAAGGCATCAAATTACTCGCAGTTTCGTAATAAAGTCGTTTTTAAATGCACTTCTTCTAATAACAAGAAAATAAAATAAGTTATATGATTCCTACTTGATGGAACTGAGTAATAAACTTGACTCCCTTACAACTTAGATGCTCTTTATTTTGTAATATATTTAGAATTATTTTATATAAGAACAACAATTCATGTTAAAAGACTCATATTTGGTACTGCATGATTCCTTTGATCCAAAAATTTGAAGTATTGTTTGACTACTGTTAATTAACGACCGGATTGCAAATAAGGTCAGTACATGGACTCATAAAATTCCTATACTAGTGGCAAAGTCTTTAGGGGCACACGTCCAATCTTCAATGACCTACAGCTAGTCTCTATTAACTTGGGATTTTCGCTAGTCTGGACGTAAATCCCCCGATAAAAGGGACAGTACTCTAGGGTCACTTTTGCCGAAAAGGACCACAGAGTACTTTGACTGAAATTGAAGAATTAAATGGGTGGATGTGTTGAAGTTATTTACTAGATAGATATATAATGTATATTTATTTGTATTAAGAAATAAGTACAAAAATCAAATACAATATGTTACAGGGGCTCAGGCTAGCCATGGAGTTAAGGCGTTAGCTTTAATCTCACATGGTAAACCTAGAGTGGCGAGTTCGATTCTTGCCTGGGAAAATAGGAATTTATTTAGAGACTCAATAAATAAAATCATCAGTCCCACCCAGGCTAGAAGTGGGTGGTAAGCGGCAGATAACGCGTCCCAATTAGCCATAGCAGCAAAAGGTGGACGTTAATAAATAAGAAAAAAATAAGATGTTGGAATATCCACATGGGCCCGTCTACAGGGCGTGACCATTAAAATATTGATTTAAAATTAACACAAATGTTTTACTATTATCACTTTATACACTCATATATTTTTAATACATTACCAAAAAAAAAATGAACATATCTCAACTTACCAATTTAAAAAATGGCTCAAAAATGTATGACTTCATTTACATATTCAAGAGTTAGTTACTTCTAGATTATTGCCATTTAAAAAACAATATATTCATCAGAACTAACTTCCTTTTCTTTTTTAAAATGATGAACTCATAAACTTTCACATTCTAAAAGAAATTGTAGGTATTTCCTACTACGTGAGAGTTAACAAAAATTTGAAAAACCTTTTATGAAGACATCAAACATGTTATGGATTTCTACATGTATGGTAATATGGTATATTCAAATATTTATACATATTAAATATATCTATCTATAAATGCATATACCAGAATAACATCACACTTGCACTCTTATCAGCTTTGAATTCAAGAAGGAAACATCTTTTCAGGCTCCCCCCTCCCTTCCCCAAATTCCGTTTCAAAGAGTCATCTTTAAGCTTTGCTGTTCTAGGGATATTATAATAAAAATTATAAATCGAATAGTTTCCAAAGTAATTGTCCTTATGTCTATTGTAAATCAGGACTAAACCCATCCTATAAGGCGAATACTTGGCCGACATCAGACTAGACTTTATATCCCCTTCAGCTTAGAAGGCAATTTACAGCTTCACTCGGACGTTTGAATCATTGCCATCTCAGTGGCTCTATGGTAATGGCCACTTCACCTGAATATCCTGAGGAATAGTGCTTGCTCAGCTCTCAAGAGCAAATACAGAAAGTAGTCGTAAAGTATATGATTTAGTGTAAGTGCTGCTCAATGCTGGACTTGCGAGCCCGACGTCTTGGGTCTGCAGGTCATACAATCATTTACAGAATGTATTATGTGCGCTCGTATTGGCTGCAACAAATATACTTCATCACCCGCACACCGATATAATCTTCAGATTTTTATTGAATTTATTGAAAAAGAGATAAAAACAAAAAAAAATTTTTAACAAAATATTTTGGTTACTTTTATGCTACTATGGCTAATTGGGACGGGTTACTAGTCTTTTCTAGCCAGAGTGGGTTTGTGGATTTTATTTAAAAGTTTTTCACTAAATAAATTCCTATTGTTCAAGAGGGAATCAAACCCGCAGCTCTAGGTTTACCAAGTATATTGAGACTAACGCCTTAACACGCGTGAGTAACCTGACTCCCTTTTGTTTGTTATGAAGATGATTCAAAACGTGAAATAAATAAATAATCGAGTTATAAATACGATAGTTAATAATAACAAGGAGCTCATGCGAGGAAGAAAATGCCTAAGTTTAAGGCCTTTACTTCTCCTAATTCATGTTCGTGAAGACAAACAGCCTCACAAATACTCATGTTGGCACGGCCAACCTCTGCTTTCGTATATTATCTAACAACGAACTTTTTTTTTTGTGCATAGTCCACGAACGTTGGGGGATTTCTATATGCTGGTTTCACGAAAAAACCACATACATTAATTCCGATTTTTACATTGATGCCATAAAGGAAAGTTGTATTTTGATTTAGAATTTCAACAACATTATTTATGATTGATTATATACATACACACACACATATATATATATATATATATATATATATATATATATATATACATATATATATATATATGTGTGTGTGTGTGTGTGTGTGTGTGTGTGTGTGTGTGTGTGTTTGTTTGTGTGCTTGTGTGCGCGAGTTTGGAGACAAGTAGATATAGAAATGGTTTCCCGTGCAAATATATAGTTAGATTGCCAATATTCCTGTGTACCCGTTATTTTCATCACCAAAGAGAAATGTCCTGTAACATGTACATCATCTATGCAGCAATTCAGTTGATATTCATAAAATAAGACGCATCTGACAATTCGACAGATTGAATTAATAATGGATATCCGTTGAAAAATATATATATTTGGATAACTAAGCTCTGAGTAATTACTTTGTTTTCTAGAATTTGCAGTGCTGTTGATTTACGCTTGTAACGTGGATTGGCTTTTGGACGAATATTGACGAACATATTAGAGCTCAAAAATTAATTTTAAACATAATATGATGTTTATATCATTCCTCCCACCTGAGGGTAAGCATATAATAACGCATGCTAATAAAATTTATTTCTTTAATACATATACAAAAAAAATGCTCAATTCCATTCAGACATTTTTATGGCACACGAAGTCTGGCAACCGTTATTCTAAACCCAAATTGTTCTTTTACTTTCCTTGATAAAATCAATAATAACGAAGATATGAATGAATATGTGATTTCACGTCGAAGGTACACCCTCCCCCCTTCTAGTTGAAAAATCGAATTTTCATTAAGCCTCTGTCTTATGCCTTGGGATAGTTGACCCAAAAATATGAAAGTTCACAGAAATCTTCTTAGCTGTTTTTGAGTAACGAACACTCCCAGACGTCCTGACAGACATTGGTATTTGTCACAAGAGAATGGCAACGAATTAATATGTACTCAGTCATCAAGCCTTAACCCACTCCTAACCCTCTCCTCTCAAGACCCATTGAAAAGGGAATAGAAGAATCCTACAGACTAACTACCATCAGAACTTCAGATAACCGTCCCATATAATGGGATGATTATTGACATATGTGACCGAACGGGTTAAAAAGCCCCTTCTTTAATCATTTTTGACTTTTCCACTCATGGAGATTGGAACAGCGAATCAACAATTGCAAAGCAGATCCGGACACCATCCGTCAGTGATAATCTCACTGATTTTTGCCGGGGAATACCTTCATCGACCTCTTGGTACTAGTATAGTTTGACTTCAAACTCTAGACCTTTACATTACCCATGACCGTTTACTAATATTTGAATAAAAAAAAGTAAAAATAATTCACTACCTGTTCATTACTACCTGTAATATTGCGTGCTTCATGCCGGTTGGTTGTTAACATTTTGTACATAAACCTCTTTATTTATGATATATAGCAATCACAGTAGATTTGCCACATTGTCCAAATAATTCTTCCCCATCTACCAATTTACGACAATGAACAGTTTAAAAAGCACTGAGCTATGGCCCAAGTAGACGCTAGTAAAACACTTTTACAACGGCTGTAAACCTTTCTACACACCGTGGGCTCCGAGGTTTACAACATCAAACCAGTGGAATTAAACTGAGCCCAATAAAATCAGATAGCTTCTCACTGCGGCTGTCTCGTATTTTCAATCTAAATTTACTTTTTAACTGTATGTTTATTTGTTTTTAAGCAATTATCCCTCAGTTGTTTGGAGTTACGATCAATTTCAATCTAAAAGGGTGGTCTCGCTATTAGTAGGAATATAAATGGTTATGAATATTTTTGTTTAATTATATCAGATCACTATTTTATCATTGTGAACTTTGAAAAAATTGGAAAGAAGCGTGTCAATGTTTGAAATAATGGTACCGATTATGATTCAGGTTTGAGAATTTTGTGAAGACCGTCAACTGACGTGAAGAATTACTGGAAGGTAAGAATTAAGTAAAATGAGGAAAGTCTGTTTTGAAAATAATTCACGGAGTTTGTAAAAATCTTGGGTGTGGTGACATGGTTATAGTTGTGTACAGGTGGGCGTACACTTAATAAAGTCTGTACTATTTTGGGCGTATTCCTATTTAATTACAATTAATGTAATATTTCCTTTGTGTCGTCGTTGTGAGTTTGAAAAATAAATAAATTATTACAAATGATTAATTTTCGAAACGCATGAACATGAACCCCAACATCACCCGCTATAAAATAGGCAAACAAAAAATATACCTGGCAAACGTCCTCAGAAACCCGCAGGCTCAGTGGCTTCCTTCCTTCCATTTTCCCTTTTCTTATAATCCCCCTTATCTACCGTTTATTTGTTCAGTACTGACAACTGAACTGAATCAAGTCTGAGGATGAGTACCAATTGAGGCCGAAACTGTAACGCATCATATATATACACGGACCTCATTTGAAATAACAAATGTTACTTTAATGCATTGAAGAAAGACAATGACACTTGAACATTTATTTACTCTGGCGAACCCAAAATTCTACAGGGAACAGGTATTCCAGCGAGCATAGAATCTATGGTAGAAAACTACACGACTATACATCTTCATAAACTGCTCATTATTCGTATGTAGTATTGTTAGGACTGAATATAATTAATACCCCTCAAACTGACATAATCCTCTCCCTAATAACAAAAAAATATTGGTCAAAATACACAAATTGAATTACCTCGTTGCTATTTATTAGCTACCCGGTCATGTGGGAATAGTAGAAACCATAAAGGTTGATAGATAAGCAAAACTATTTGCAGAACGAGGGTTTTATGACAAGACTGATGTTACATATCAAGACTCATTTAATATCTTTAAAAAAAATTGCGCTAATGATTGGCAAACTGAATGGATCCAAATGAAAATAAACTTCGGGAATTAAAGTCAAAAACTTTTAATTGACCATTTAGTAGCTATCTAGATGGGAAGAATTGTACTTACATGTCTAAGAATTGGACGCACTAGACTTAATCACTCATTTCTCAATACTAACTAGTAACTAAACGCTTGACTAGACTAGATGAGCCAAAGTAAAATATTCAAATCGGCAAAAAGTTTTAAACATATACTTATGTTCGGTATTCAAATATTATAATTTTCACTATCGACAAATCTAAATGAATTACTAGCCATAGGTAGCTCATTTAATTATGATGTTCTAAGGCATTTAAAGACTGTTTGTCTATATAAAGAAATATAATTACTCTTACTTTATTTTATAATTTACAGAGAGCTTTATGATACTGTATGTGTACGCGTGTTAATTTTGCGTTTAGAGGAAGCTCTTCTATATTTGACAATTGTTTTATCACATTGGCTTTAAAGTTTACCATATTTTGCTTACTATAGGATTTTTATTCATATCCTCAGATAGATATGTGCACTCATTAGCTTCCTACCTACAATGAAGCCTACCTTTTACTTGAATAATTGGAATATGAAAGAAGAAAGAATTGCCATTTATAAATCTTTAACTTATTTGTTGTTATTAAAGTATTATTTTCGTCCAATTTTTGCAACTAAGTCTGATTGGAGCGGGTTATCTACAGGTTACAGACCTTTAATACCCAGAGTGGGGCTAAGGATTTTATTCAAAGAATTTCGCCACTAAATAAATTCATATTGCCCAGGAGGAATCGAACTCGCCACTCTAGATTTACCATGCGAGATTTAGCTCACATGGCTAACTTGAGCCCTAATGTACCATTGGTTAGTTCCTATATAGTAAGAGGTAAGCTCACATTTGTTGCCTACCTTTAATGGTTTTTGTATCTTTTACTAGTATTACGCTTCAGCATTTTTGAACGCAGGCTTGTTGTATAGAATTTATTGTTGTATAGAATGGCTTGTTGTACAGAAATATCAAGGATTCGTGTTATTTCCAGTACAATTAATTGTGAATGCAGTCATCTGGTTAAATAAATAAATACAACAGACAATTTTATGGCTGTACGAATAATGTGCGTAGCAGGTATCATCCGAAAGGCTGAAGGTGTGTATCTATGCTTGTTTTAATGAGATACTTATTATATCAGACCTAGAAAAGGGAGATAACACATGAATACAATTAGAAAGGATTAACCATTTTTTTGAATGTATACCTCATGCTACTGAGAGGTTATGCCTCATAATCGCTAAATTTCAAATCAATAGTAAAACCTGAATTTCCTGCAGAAATTCAGGAAATTCAGGTGTTACCTGAATACATTTAAGGTATTTAATTGATAAACTAAGGAATAAAAAAAAAACAACTGACTTATTTTTTTAATATTTCTTGGCAAAATTGTACACAAGAACGTTAAGTTTCAAACAAGCTTAATTGTATTTTTTTTTTTATTTAATAAATCAACAACAAGATGAATAAGATTCCACAGAAATTAATTTCCTATCGAAAGTAAGCTATCAATTGCACTCAAAACATACTTGTTTCATTAATTATTTCGAAAAGGAGTATGTTGAGGACAGGTGCATCATTAAGTTTTTTAGGATTTAACCGCTTTTAATTTTAACTTGTACTGTATTTCTTCGAAGCTTATCATTATCTATTTCCTAACACTGAAACATATTGTAAAATCGTTCTCGAATCTGTGCATTTTCAGGTCCTTAATTGCATTTACGAAGCGTTCATATATCAAGGGGCTGTAATCAGATTGAATATGCTGGAAGAGGCTATCCTAGAATCTAGCAACTATTGTGAGAGCTGGAGCTTTATTTTAAAGGGCGGTCCACTATTAATTTTACCCTTGACGTTTGTATTTAGCCTGCAGATTTCAACGAAGATAGCACTGCTTCATCATGCACAGAGGTATGTATACTAGGTATAAATTACTAAGCTTACCATCTATCCTTTCGTGTTTGCTCATGTCTTACCTGCAACAAAATTAAATTATTATTAGTACGTGACTTGATAACTATATCAGGCGTTATGGTACATAGTATGGTCAGGTAATATGGTACATAAGTTTTCTTAAATATTTATATTTTGAATTTTATACAAACAGAGAATCTCAGTTTAATCCTTAAGTATGTATATTTTTTAAATTTTCTCAGAGGAAGTCCGGATTTATATCACTACTATACGCATGACAGTATAACACTAACTATAATTTTGCAAAGCTGGCAATTTGTCTGCAGAAATTAAATAATTAATGTAGTAATATTATCCGTACTTAAAATACTTAATTAATTAATAATTAAATGTATATCTACTCTACAAGGCTCACACTCAAGAATGAGTTCCAACACAAAACCTAAAAAGTAATAAATAATAACGGCTAATTAATGTGCCAGAATCATATTTCATATATACATTATTGAACGCTAACTTAATGAAATGAAATAATGTAATTTAGGCCTACATTATGCAATCAAGAATAATTTGGACGGTTAGGCAATCAAGTTGCCACATTGCAGGGCAGCTAAAGGTTCTTTCTTCATAAGTATGAAAAAAAAAGAAGAAAAACAGAAATATGTGTTCATGTTATAAACCAAAGATTCCATATCTAGTAATCCTAAAACAAATTATACTAATTTTTAATTATATTGTAAGAAATACCAGGTCTAAATGAACTCTTAAATAAAAAGGCAGATTTCTCTAAAAGTCTTTGTTTATTAATAGAGCTTTGAGAATAATAAACCTATTCCAACGGCTAAAAGAAACTCTAATACTGTTTCTATACTATTTCTCTTCTTGTCCGTCCCTCCAAGGAACTTAAACGTGCAACAACTAGGAAACCTGGACTCACAAAATTCGACAGGAGCACAAATCTCCCAACTCCGTTTGTCTTTCCCCTAGTCTTTTCTGTACCTATTTTGATACCTAGATCTTCCGTGGCCATCCAAACAGTTCCTGAGCTGCAAATATTTTTATCAATGATCGACACATCGATATGCTGTTTGAGGCTGCTGCATATGGCGCCACAAATGTTTGTCCTTGTATACTGTTTTTTTTTTTCTTTTCTTTTCTTTTTTTTTTTTTTCATCTTTCAGACTACTCCACCAAGAGCAATCCATCAAAATTGATAGCCTATTTTGTGGTTTGAAAAGCCTCTGGTGTGCCTGTTCACCAGATTGTTACTCAATCACTTAAAAATGGCTCAGAAAAGTTCTATAGATGTATGTAAGAATATATTTAACGCTACTAAAATCTTATTTACAATTACGAATTTCTACTTCCAGAAATAGCTTTAGGTATGCTTGAACAGAATTGTGATTTTTTTTTTTTTCGTGTGTGAGTATGTATATATAAATGTATGTGTGGTTAAGCATATTTCTTGAGCCATAAGGTCAGAAAATAAAACTATTTCTTCAGAGTCATTTATTTAATACTCGACACGGTTCGAGTGTTACTACTTCTCAAGGGGTTATTTAGCCATCACTAAAATTTAGGTATAATCCTTATATTTTTATGAGAAGGACTGGTGAGACTCGAAGCGCGTCGGGGATAAAATGAATAACTATCTGATTAAATAATAAATGGTCAGTGTATGAATCTGGTGAGTATACATGTGTATGTGTATATATATATATATATATATATATATATATATATATATAATATTTTTGTGTGTGTGTGTGTGTGTGAATGTGTGTGAGTGTGCGTATTAAAATAGCCTTGAAGCATGCATAAGTATTACTTTAGGTTTATTTGAGTAGTGGTTCAGTAGCTCTTATATATCAATACTGGATATTCTACCTTATTTAAATACATCACAGTCTGACTTCAACCGTTAGCGAGTGTCATAGACTTAGTAATAAAGCTTGTTTCATCTTAGTAATAAAGCTTGCTTCATCTTAGTAATAAAGCTTAATATTAGAATTCATAACATGATCAGCATTTTTAATGCTTCTTTGAAGATTGGTAAGTAAGTCAGTACTCTCTCACAAGATGAGTGCATACATTTATTGCGAAAGCTCTGTATAACTTAAGAAACTTGAAACATGGATGGAAATCTTGTTGCTCTTATGAATAACAAGCTATGTTGATCGCCTAAGAAGATAAATTTAGAGATTGCTACCATATCTAGGACTCTGAGAAATTAAAAAAAATGACAATTATGTAGTAGGTCAGTAAGAATTTTGAAGTCTTGTTCTGGAAGGAGTGGCGAAGTAGAATCTAGGGGAGCTGTTGACCGTTATAAAAGAAAAGTGTTGAGTGACAAAGCGGTATGAATCATGGGGCACTCAGAGGAGCGGTATTACTGTAATGGCTGGCAGAGGCCCCTCCCTGTCGTACATCTCTTCCTTAGAGCGGCGGCATCTTTATACTGCCACTTGACTGTCAAATACCTAGTTTCGCCTTCCTCCGATGGCTTCATTTCTAGCAGCTAATATATCTCGCTGCATTCCTCCAGTTCAGGCATGCGTTGCTCTTTGGACAGCCGTTGACAGGTAGCAGCAAACCTGACCGATAAATCACCAAGTTCCCGTCTTTTTTGCACGTAATCGAGAAAGCGAACTGCATATTCAGCGGCATGCCTATTTAGCAACGTGTGATCTTTGCGGGATTATTTTGTTACGAAAACGGTGCATTTCAATATTCCTGGTTTTCTGAGCAATGTTCCATACTAGCTCGTTCTTCTTTCCTCCAACATAGCAATAGCTTCTGGCATTAAATCAGCACTCTTCAAAGCACTGACATACAGTCCTTAATCTACTATTGATATTTGCACCAATGATAAGCAATAGTACACCCTTATATCCAGAGGAGAAAATCAACCTTTCAAATAATCTTTTAGAATGACGATTCAGAGTTTCAATGACTTACGGCTAAATAATGCATGGTTGAATTCCTTGCTCTTGCTGTCCTTATAGTCTGCACCTGACGTATTAGTTTCGAGAACTGTACGTTCTGATGAACAACGGAAACGAACAAGGAAAGAAAATTGTCACAAGAATGAGCCATCTCCGACATCACTCCCGGTTGCCTTCTGAATGAAATGATCCAACAATAATGGATTAAAAAAAGACTAAAGAGGTCACCAAAACATAGAAACACCCTGCATAAAAGCAAAAGGTATTCATGTTCAACAGCATGGTTCCATTCTTAAAAAAGTGCTGAGAGTTATCAACATACTCCATGTCTATCGGGGATATGGGTTGTTGTCTAAGGATGTGTAGTTTGACTAAGCCCCAGCTTCTGCAGTCTATCGAAGTGTTCTGCAACGGACGCCCCTGCAATTGTAGATACCGACAAGGCTCTAATCACGGCTACCTTAAAGAGCTGAGGAATTACCGACCACATGAGCGCCCAAAATAGCCGTTTTTCCTTAGAAACCATAAGCCCAGAATCGTTCTTGAAGCTTCACGAAGGATTTCTTTAACAACATTCGCTACCCTACGAAATGGAACTTGGGCTTATACTCTGAAATGTGCTCGAGTAAAATGGAGATGCAACTTTAGGGATCCAAACCACCCCTTTAAACTACTGCCACGCAGTGTAGCTTACTAACTTGGATGTTGCAAGACTACTACCAAATATGAAACCCAACAATCTCCATTTTTCGTTGCACCCTAAAAGCGCTTTGCTTTTCTTAGGCAGCACGAATAAGTAGTCGGGCTTGAAAACATAAGCTCTTTGATGAGAGATCCAAGGTCGACAGGAGGCCCCGAACAGAGTGCTCACTTCGAAGCCAAATGTCAGGAACATGAGGAGACTTAAGCTCCAATCCCTAACTATTCCCTAACTACTCTACATTCAAGAAGTGTTACTTTAATCTGCTTCAAGCATACCTTCGGATCTTTATGCAGAGAAAGTGAGAAGGATGAGGCCATCCTCAAACAAAGCAGGAATAATACTCGGGTCCGTGATGCCTTAATAACTTAGTCGGAAACCGTAGAAAATATATCAAATAATGTTCACCAGTTTAGTTCATTGAAATACATCCCGGATAGGTAGTGTAGAAATCTTATAAAAAACTCTGTCCGAGAGAACAGCATTAGGCTATAGCTGGATGGAAATCTTGATCCAGGATTGCCTACAGTTTGCTTCATTCTGTAAAAATTAGAAGAGGTAATCACAAGGAAAACTGATACGGTAGTGCTTAAAATACCCATTTACTGAAGTAACATATAAAACAATAGACATCAAACGGAATGGCAGCCGCTACCTTAGTTACCGCCAAGATTATGCAATTTTAAGTTGGTTATCGGGATTTGTAATCAAATTTACAGGTGACAATAGTCTCAAAAATCACACAAGTAATAGATCTCAATCTTCCACGTGAGGTTCTGACCAATCTAGTAGTGGAATATCATTTTGTGAAATTTAAATCTTTGAAATTCTATTCGAATTCGCCTAGCATCGAGTTTCTTTAAAGTTAAAAAAACTTGTTTTTGTACTTTCTAAGAAGTAACAATGAAGTCAAAATTGAAATTTTCCTCTGTCTATCCGCTTATTTCTTAAAAACGGATAACAACATTTCATTGAAGTTTTATAATTGTGAATCAACTATCCCAAGGCACCAAACAAATAATTGTGTTTAGAATATATTTATAAGAACTGAAAGATGTTTTTGATTTATGAATTTCAGCCGTTATATCTTCAGGTTGGCATCGCCACTTAAATTAAAAGCTTGTAAAGAATTGATTCACATTATTTTTAGTACTAAGATAATACAATCAACAAGTAGTGAAATTGATATCAACCAATAAATAAAACTGCTGTTCTACGCACACATTTTTCAATATTTTCATCCTTCATTTTATCTTTCATGGGTATAACAAGAAAATATATAAACAGAAAGGATATTTACGAAAGTGTGGATAGAGATTGTTGCTTTGGCTCTAAAAATAAATTTGTCCATTCATCCTTCCATAATTTATAAAAATTTTGGCAAAAAGAAGTGGGTTATCTATTACATTTTCGCTATTTTTGGAATAAAATACATTAGTATTTCATCCGGATGGGCAATGCAACCAGTTTCAATAACAAAAATTAGTAGGACTTCGCCTAAGGTTTAGTTAAAATGGAAACAAAATAACATCTATGTGTTGACCTGTTGGATATTACATTTCATTTTCAGAATAAAAAAATGATACTTTTATAGAAATTGGGATTTTAACATACATAATAATTTATAATTCAGTTATAATTATCTGGAAAATATAAAGCCAATTGGGAAAGTTATGAAAATATAAATACAAATCAAGCAATTTCTAGGATGTTGTAAATGATATAAGGTAAAGTGACAAGCTCACACTAGCCATATATCTTGCTAACACGAAATCTGAGATATAAGCAATTAAGGTGTAGGTAATTATACCAATCTAATAGGCGTCTCTCATATAAGGATATAGTTTTTTTTATCTTCCAAGATAGAGTGTTGCAATTCGATTAATAGCATTTAATACGAATAAAAAAGTTCTATGAAATGTAGTTATTAATGGAAATTACAAGAGAAAGTGTTGTATGCCATTTATATTCCCCTCAGCGCATTTATTCACTGCATTAATCAAATAATTCCGGTTTCTGACTAATAATTCTTCACTAATATATTAAAATTCTGGTCGATTTAAGTTCCCAGAGTAATAAAACTAATACTTGTGACACTCCAAGCGGAATGAAATACGTTTACTTTAAAATATGTGTGAGGCTGAGAATTAAATGTGGAGTAGAATTATGTTGGATTCTGTAAACGAACTACAGTGAACAGCAAAATCCTTTTATTTTCTAAGGATAATAAGCATTATAAAACGTAAGTTCCCTGTGTTTTCGAAACAAGAATTATTAGCTTTATATAAAAGGAGAAACAGAAGAGGAATTTAATAATGGATGAAATAGTTTTATGTTGGTATATAAAACGATAAGTAAATTATTAAAATCCCCCTCCAAATAATTTTGAAGGATTTGGAGCTAGTGTCAGGATTTGTTCTTCTTTTTCTTGACTATCATTATTCTTTGACAATTCCTCTCTTTGTTAATTCTTATCTCGCCTATAAGACCATTTCATTGCAATTCTGCAATAAATATTGAAGTGTCATTTGGTAATTCTTTTTTTTTTTTTAATTGTTGAGTTTGCTGCTGTACCTCTTCCGTATATTGTCTTTTTGAAGTCAGTATAAAAAAAGATAACTGTGTTTGTATCTTCAACCCAGTACGTTTTATGGTTATTTTTATAAAAAAAAGTATATTGTGACCCTAGATAATATCTAACCATTCTTTACATTCGTGCCTTGGTACTTTTTTTATTGTTAAAGTTTAAATAATTTTCATTGCTATAATTTCATATCAATGCACTGCGTACTCTTAACCACTGAAGAAGCTTCTTCATATCGCCATCTTAGGCTCAAGGAAAACCCAACTCAAAGGTATTTGAATTCGTATGAAATGACGGAAATGTGAAAATAAGAGGTGGAAACTTAAAATATCTTTGCAGTTCAACTGCGCCGGGTTTTTATTTTAATTTTCAATTTCTTTTAGTCAATCAATATAGATGTCACGTACAAAAATAATATTAATTTTAAAACTTCCATTACTTTATTTTTTAAAGTATTTGGATTTAAATTCTTTATTTATTTATTACAATATTAAAATTGTTGCTAATAATGTTTATCAATTTAATTGAAACCGTTTAATTGATGCGTTGAGATCGTTGTTGTTAATATACTCAGAGATAAAATCATTCTCATTCAATTTAAGTGTTCTAAAAGTTCTATCATGCAGAAATACTGCATAACGGTGTTTAAAACATGGTGGCTACAGGAAGCCCGTAAATAGGCTTTACACTGCATCGATTTTATTATCGACTAGATAGTTTAATGCCGATGGATATAATAGACTTATATGGAAGTGGAGTAAGAAGGTACCTATAATTACGGCTTTAATAAATGAATCCTATAAAAGGAATATGGCTGACAATGTGCTGGGATTTAATAAGCTGGAAGGTAATGATGCAGTTGGAGGGTGCAGTCTTGACCAACTATGGTAATTCTCCTCTCCTGTCAAATCAATGGAGAAGCAGTGCCCTTTCATGGTCAACATTAGCCCTAGATAACCGGTACCACCTTATTTTAAAATTAAACCACTTATTTTGAAATTCTTATTGAACTTGTTGTCAATCAAAAATCTTCATATTTCCTTTAAGCAATGTTTGAACTGCCCTCACAGGAAAAGATGGGCACCATCTGTTCAGAGTTTTTATGCCGTTATGTTTTCGTATAAGGCATCAATTAATTGTGATTTCTTTTTTAAATCATGAAAGTCTTTCGAGAGCCAATCAGGTCTGTGTTCATTTAAGAATGTTCTTTGCTTGATTAAGTCAGGATGATAAAAAAATAAAAAAAAACAACCGAATAGGCTGGACGTCTGCCAGTCAACAATTAATGACCATTCTGGAATTCGTTTGTCTTCAAATGTTTATTATTTTATACGAATTAGATAATGTTTTACCAATTTTTTAATTGATAGGGGATTAAATAAATAATAAGTTTTTATCTTTGATGAATGCAAATTAATATGAAAGTTTTGCTTCAGCGAGGGAGAACACACTCTATTCTTCCCTGCTACATGTATTAGGATAATGCATTTGGCATATTTGAAAGCAGTAACTTAAGTAAGTTTTCGTAAAAGATATAAAATTATCACTGACTTTAACAAATGTAAAATTAATATTCAAATAGTCAAGTTGCGAATTAGTTCATACATCATACATTAGTTTAGTGGATGAGTTTTGATGGTTTATTTTATCAGTTTATAATGAATACTTCGTATCCTTTAAAGCTTAATTTTCAATTAAGATTTTTTAGAACCCGTTTCGATAATCCTCAATAGTATAAGTGGGCGTTTTGTAAATAATCCATGTAATTATCTGCCCAGTGTTTTCAGTGGAAATTATTGTAATCTCCGTTATTTTTTTCGTTTACTTAAAATGTTTCGTTTCAACAAAAATTTTATTCCTCCTTTAGGAGTGAATGTCAGAAGGTTATGACTAACGAAGAGATGATCAGGGGCTGCGCAATCTAAGTAGATTTCCCTGGTGAAGTTTTAAAATAGAGAAATTTCACGATTGCGGATCAGTTACGGAAACGGCCGAACTAGCTTTTGCCGGAAACCCATTACTAGAACTGAAGTTAGCCGATCTCATCTCGTCCGTTACGTACACACACTTGATAAAAATGCAAATATCTCGTTTAATATTCAAGATACAGAATAAATGTATATAACAATATTAATAGTACATTGAATTTGCAATATGATTGGTTCTATACAATTTTACGATCCGACGTATAAAAACGGAGATATTTCGAATTTTCGAAAATCCCCCCTCTAAACCCGCCCCCTCCCACTATTCGGATTTCAGCCATTATTGAGCTTTATATTTATATTTACATAAAACGTTTAAATATCGAGTTTGGTAACGATCAAGCAAAAATTGCGACCGCTAGAGTGTACAGACAAATATATATATATATATATATATATATATATATATATATATATATATATATATATATATATATATAATTACAGACCTCATTTTCGTCATCTCCTAGGTAGAATCGATGGACATTTGAAGAAAATGTTTGAAAATCGCGTCATGAGTACCACCTCAATAGCTGATTTCCCCTCAGGGAAATCTGGTAAAACGGATATATAAGCTAGACTCCCTCTATGCGAACAGTATTTAGTTGACCTTCAGCTAGAATATGGAGAGAAAGGAAAAATAATTGAATTTCTTTTGGTTTGAAGCCTGTAATTAGATTTAACCTTTTACATGCCGCTCTGTGATTCCAGTAAAAATTTTATTTTTTTTCTCCAATATTGGTCTCAACATGTTTCAGTTTAAATAGTTAATACAAAAAATCTAAAAAAAAAAAAATTTTTGGTGGTTTTCCAACTTGTTCCAGAAGTGGAACATTGGCAGGTTCAGGTTATGCAAAGAAAAACAACAAAATTTTTCTTAATACTTTCATTAGAATGTTCGATACAATAAGAATAATGTTGTTTTTATTAATATTAAAAAAAGTAAAAATTGTTATTATATTGTAATGAAACATTGAAACTGTTTGTAAAATAATAAAAAAATGCGTATGAACAATAAGAATACGGAATCAAACAATTTTGTTCTGCAAATGTTAGATTTAAAATCCGTGATATTGCGGAAAACAATCAATATGAATGCGTTTCTGTTATTCTTTGCATAGATATTTCGTGTTGGTGCCACAATGAACACACCTTCCTTGGGAAGCCGAAATTATATAATGTCCATCTGTCTTTCGCCTGCTAGGAGGGATGGTACACTTCGGCCCTGTCCGCGGACCATCTTTCCGTGGTAAAGCCCGCATTAGTGCCATAGCCACCTAAGATATCACTATTTTTTTTTATAAATAAAGCTACTTGCCCACAAACATTCTCGGGAATGACTTTCTCCAAACAATTTTCGTCGATGTCTTCTTTATCTCTTAGGCGTTCGTTTTCGTCAGGAGGAAGCTGGCAAATATCTATTTCTTCATCTGAACTGTTTCCCGATTCAGGATCACTCAACGATTTCAGGTAGTCCAAATATTCCACTGCTTCTTCCACGGTACGAAATATTTTTTCCATTTTTAGTTATAGATAATTTAAAAAAAATCCACGAATAAAATACTTAAACTATAATAAAATAAGAGAAAGAAACGCGATGCGGTTACGACAAGAACACAGTAATAACTGAGATAACTACACCAAAGGATGTTTGGCGTAGTATTTCCAATAATATGTGTTCTAAGAAACTAAAAAAAAAATACGCAGATTTTCTCTATCGCTAAGGAGTTATAACAAAAATTGAAGATCTTAGAAAAGCAATTAGTAGTTCCATGAATTTTCGTGTTCAGTTTTGTACGAAGAAAACAACGTAGGAAACAATGAATAGAACGATCATTTCTATAGCGTGAAGCTGCCATTGTTCCATATGTGGAACATTAAATTTATAATAAGTAAAACTGATTTTTACCATTTTTTTATTTACATTTTCTACAATGCATTATACTCAGTAATCTATCACAATTAATTAAATCGGTATTAAAATTAAATTTTATTGCTACAGAATTAAAACGAAAAAAAATAATCAAGACGCCACTTGACATTGCAAAATCATAAACTTTAACTTTTTTTACCGAACTAAAAGTGATGAAATCTTTATTGAAAAAATTTTAAAAAAATATTTCAATCTTTGTTTTGATGGGAAAAAATTGTTTTTGCAAAAAAAATAATAATTAAGTTGGTCGAAAAAATTGTTTAAAATATGTTCCACTTCTGGAACAATGGCGTGTAAAAGGTTAAGTTAATAGAATAATTCCAGGAGCGAGGTCATTGGCAGTTATATAGGATGCCTTGTAGAACTGGCTGGAATTCTAGCTACTGGCCAGGCTGTGAGGTCTAGCCCACAATAAACACGTCATCTGAGCTATCATAAAGCAGACTGTTTATTGGGAGTGTTTTATTATATGGATGAGATAATAACTGAATCCCATCTAATAATAAACAGTCTTATACTCTTAACAACTCACAGCCAGTTTTTTTCTTGTTCCAGTCTGTAACTCACTACATAACCTTTATAACCAACTTGCTGGGCTATTACCATTCTAAAACTAACTTTTGACAAAATAATATTAGAAATAATGTTTTCTTTGTTCGGTATATCAAATAAAGGGTTAATATCGCCAGTAAATATGATATACCTCTCAGTGGAGATCGTTGTCAATTGCTCATCGAGTACTCGAGGTTTTATGATAGAGTACTAGTGCATATAATGGCTGTCGTATTAGATGAGGACGGGGGGGGGGCATTGTAAACAATAATTTCATTTTATGCCACAATATTTTATTCCACATCAGAGTAAAAATGTTAATAAAGATGTAAAAACAGCTTTTAATATATTTATCTATCTAATATATATTATTTGACGTTGAGAAGGGCAAACTTACCCATTTTATTTACAAAGCCTGCAGTTGAAATATATGGATATCTCTTCAGGATTTTATAAAAGTCCGTCACGCAGGGGCTGCGTAAACTAAGCAGATTTCCCACGTGAAGTTTCACAATAGAGAAATCTGCCTAATAATAACAGTAGCAGTAAGGAATCTCTAAGCCTATTCACGAGGGACGAACAGCTACGGGGAAACGGCCGCACTAGCTCTCGGCGAAAAGTCCCAAACATAGCCGACTCCTGCCGACCATACACATAATACAAATGCAAATATCTCGGTTAATATTCAAGACACAGAATAGATGTATAGAACAATATTTATAGTAAATTTAATTTGCAATAAGATTGGTACTATACAATATTTTGATCCGATGTGACTATTCTGATGAACGCTTTTAGAATATTAGTTGTCATTTGTCTTCTTTCTCCAGTCTTTATATTCAGATCTTGAAGGTATTCTGCAGTAGACTTGGGTATAACTCCTCTCGATCCAAACAGTAACCCTTTTACTGTCCAATTTTGTATAATGTATTTTTCTTTAAAATATGGACAGCATTGGGTGTAGATTCCTATTTTTTTCTAAATTTACTTCTTCTTGTTGCTGTTTACTTGTTTCAAATCTTACTCTTGGATCTCATATATATATATATATATATATATATATATATATATATATATATATATATATATATATACATACATATAATACTATTGAAGGGGAGTTGGGGAAGTGGCTTGGTGTTTAGAGGGTAGTAATATAGAGCTGGACTTGGATGGCTGTAGAGGAGACTCCATGAAATAAGGGCTGGGAGACCTTGGTCCAGCCTCTGCCTCTCTACACTCCTGATTTAAGGTTCCTCTTCCTTCAAGCACTACTTGCGGCTCCTCTACTGCTATTTCTTTACCTCTATTACTCTTATCTATAGGAAACACTATTCTATTTCTTCCCTCCTCAGGTCACCCCCTTATACACTCACCCACGAGATGAGACCTGTTCTTCAGGGAATCTAGTTATGTTTCCAAGTATTCAGAGAAAATATGACCCAGATCCTTAGTTTTGCTCAATCTAAAATCAGGCAATAGAAGGTTAATGAGGAAAAGCTTATTCTTGGTACTATAATTCTTTATTAGCAAATTTCCCTTAGGGGAAATCAGCTATAGAGGTTGTACTCATGATGGGATTTTCAAAAAAATGTCTTCAAATATACATTAATCCTATGAGATGACGAAAATGAGGTCCGTTGAAAAATTATATATATATATATATATATATATATATATATATATATATATATATATGTCTGTTAGCGCTCTAGCGGTCGCAATTTTTGTCTGATCAATACGAAACTCGATGTTTTAACGTTTTATATAAAAATGAAGATCACGTTCGTTAACGGCTAAAATCGCACCAGTGGAAGGGGGTGGGTTTAGAGGGGGGATTTCAAAAATTCAAATATCTCCGTTGTTATGCGTCGACTTGAAAATTTGTATATCAACCTTATTGCGAATGCAATTTTCGGTAAATGTTGTAATAAACGTTTTTTCATTATCTGGATGATTAACAGAGATATTTGCATTTTTTAGTTTTAGGCCTTCAGTAAACCCTGACTCCTACTCTTGTCATATTGACAGTAATCTGTTATATTAAGTAGCACATTATTTTAAGCCTAAATACCAAATCTTGTTCTCATTATACTTTTACGTTTTGAGATAAATGCAAATACATGACGCACGTGGAAAATCTACTTAGTTAACGCAGCTCCTGCGTGACGGAATTTCAGTTTTGAATCCTCTTCACGAATTTAAAGACAGAGATCTTTAAATACCTTAGAAATACATATAGAGCTCAAGTAATTTAAAATGATTTTATTGTATGATTAGTTTCGCATTCAATGGCCATTTCATAAAAAGTATATGGCTTTCGAGAGGAGGTGCATTCATCGAGCACAGAATTAAAGAGAAAATGTATGTATATGTGTGAATATATATATATATATATATATATATATATATATATATATATATATATCAAAACGAAACTGGAATAAAAAGAAACACAAGACACTAAAGACCATCAATCAAAATTAGGTCTAAGAAGACTTTGAAATAGTAATTATAACAGTAACCATGCTTTATTCGAGCCTATATGTCTTGGATTTACATTAATGGACTTCCTAGACCCAGAAGGGAAAGCAGAGAAAATATACTGGTGGATAGTTACAATTTAATAAAACTTCTCTCATTCTTATTTTATTAAAAAAAATAGTGCATTTATAATTATAAATATGACCTATTTATTAATTTCGTACTTTGCATCCTTGGAGATTTGTATTTCATGTGTTTGTTTATATGTTATTGTAATAAGGTGATCAGTCAAAGCTGATGTTCACACATAATAAATATGTTCAAAGATTGAGATTATTCAAAATATGGAATAACTAGAAAAATAGATGATAGGCCACTAAAGAGGGGTTGCTACTAATTGTGATTGGTAATCGAAGTGACGGGTGCAGAAAGGGCCCAGAGATTAGTTGGACGGAAGTAGGATAGGATCTGCACTAAGGATCAAAATGAGTCTTCACATTCATTAAAAAAAATTAACAAATAAAAATTGTTAATAACTTATTTTTTCGATTAAGTAATATGGTCACAATGTAGCTTGTCTGACTCCTAAATCCAGGGACAGGTTTAAAAGTGCTGTTTAAAATCCTGATTTATCATTTAACTGCACTGCTGATAAAGTCCAGTTTAATGGTTAATGCTCATTGGTCCTGAAACACTAAGACCGAGTCCATTAGCTCCCTGAGTAGCCTCGCCAAAGAACTTCTAGGACTCTTTGCCATTTATTCCATACGCTGAACGTTATAGTACTGACCAGTTTAATCGTCAGGTAATATGGATTTTTTATACTTTAATATAATATATACTTTTTAAATTTTTCTATTTAGTGGATGAAACGGAGCATAATTGAAAATGCATATTTGAAGTATTTGCGGAATATTTTCAAAATAATAAGCTAGTGACAAGACCTACTAAGTTCTATTGGTCACTAGTGCTGAAAAAAGGAATTTTTAGCTAGTAGTACTACTACCACCTAGAGCCAATATTTGAGCTTTAAGAAAGGATCCATTTAATCAATGCACTTACTTCTTAATGTCTAAAAGTAGGATTGTTAAAAAGGATCCATTTAATCAATGCACTTACTTCTTAATGTCTAAAAGTAGGATTGTTAAAAATCGTTTTCAGATTTCTTAACACACTTTAATAGGATATGAGGTGAGGTAGTATTTATTATACAACTCCTTCAAAAAGTTTAAATTCGAAATATCAATGACATGGGATTTCATGTTTGTTCCTGTGGTCCTACTGCCACTGCTCTAAAAATCCTACGTATGGCAATTACTAATCGCAACAATTACCCTTCCATCCAGAAAGTAATTGTCAACATATGGCCTGTTATACTGCCACGAATAATGACAAACGGCAGAAATCGGTTTACTCAGTGCATGGAGAATGGGGATCGTCACCTTCCTGATTTGATCATAGAAACTAATTAAATGAAAACTTTATGTGTGTAGCCTATGTTATAGAAAACAAATACAAATTTTCTGATTCATACAATGGGCTTCATTAAGTTTGGAAAGATGGGATTTATGCTGCCGCACCCTGTACCTGAAGAACTGCATATGCAGGAAAATCTCACAATGTCGAATAGAAATGATGTGAAGTGATTTCATGGATTACCTTCCTAAAGGGGGGTACGAGGCCTGGAAGCACTAATATGGCATGCAACTCAAAAGGAACTACTCACTGCAGGGCTAAGGGGAAGGGTATGTATGGTAATCCATCGCAGAAGCAAGTGACGTTCAATGGCACTTAGTGCAGTCTGACGGCAGTATTGTCGAATTAACTTAGCCGGGAACGCATTAATTTGAAAACATTGAACAAAATTTGTCTTCTCTTCAATGCGGGATATTAAAACGCCCATTAATTAGAATTATTATATGTCGGCCCTTATTTTAAATAAGGAATATGCCACCAAAGTTCAAGAAGTTCAGACAACTTAGTTATCAAGAAATTTTCAAATTGTACATTTGACCCTTTCTAGACCGCCTCCAAGATTTAGTAACCTCCTTTGCTAATCCTCACTCCCGACTTTCCCATTCTCATGGCAATCATAGCAAGTACACATTTCGACAATCTTTTTTTTCTTGCTCATAACCTCTCCTTCTGCAAAAATACGACATTTATGCTAGTAAAAAATGCCTTCGTTTCCTATTCCTTGAGACTTATAAGGTATTTCCTTGGGCAAACGGTTCAGTTCATCCTTACCAACCACTTTATGGAAAACGTTGAAAATGATGAATAGTCTTGGTGATGTCTACTGTTAAAACAATCCATGTTGTCGGTCACGTGGGTTGGAATGAAAACTACGTCAGTTTTCCTAAGTTTCGGTAAAAATGTATTACCTTTGTCAAAACAGACTGAAAAACCGATGCACTAGTGTCAAAATTATAATTAAGTCCAAAAAATAAAATAAATAATTTGGGAAGGAGAGAAAGAGGTGGTACTGCAACGAAATCAGACTGTAGAACCATTCTAATAAGGTAATAAATTTTTACCGAAATGTTGGCAAACTGAAGTAGTTTCCATTCCAACCTACGAGACCGACAACACATACAACAAAGATTGTTAAAAATTATTTTTCAAAACCCAAAACTTCAAACCTTTCCTTGGGCTGCAATATATTGATGATAATTTCACCCTTTGCCTCATAACTCTAATTCTTTCAAAACTTTTCTCCATAACCTTAATTCATTTTCTTTCTCCTTATAATTTACCTGGAAAATTTCCAACACCTCCATCATTTTCATGGATTAATATATTCTCTTTAACAATAATACTTTGAACATCCAAATATAGATAACCATAGAATTCCCGGCAATAAGTTTACAAGTAAGCACTCCCATTATACAATTGCACATATCCAAATCCATATAATGCCTTCATAATTTCATCCTAATAATAGTTCATTACAGGTATCAGTCCCATTACATTTTTTCCTAATATTTACGAAGTCCAAAAATAATTATGCTACTTCCTCAAACTATATAAGCACTCATATCGTTTCAAACCCCATTAGGATCGTAAGCAATGGAATAAAACTAAATTACCCATCGAAACCTAAATAACCTAGATCATTGGCCTACACAATAACTGGGGTTATCTAGCAACTACTTAGTATATATTATTAGAATGCGGATATAAATTGGCCGAAGAAATCCACAACTAAAGTAGCAAAATTCAGATTCCAATTTGATGATTGCTACAGTATTCAAATTCATTATGTTTTCAAATTGCCGCTCGAGTCCCAGCTGCATTTTAAGAACATGAACCCTCCCCCCTCCAATACTTAACGTAAACAACAAATTATTTTCATTACGTTATCATTTTATTACAAGATATCTAGCATCATATACATCCTCACCCACCATTCATTCTATACTTCATTAATTGATGACCGCTACAAAAGTAACCCTAATATCAAAAGAACTAGTGCTGAATCGCTGAAATGAGTTGTTGAAATGAAGACGACTCATCTTGTGAGTTTTACTACCTTATATTGTCAATCCTCCAGTTATTTGTAGAAACTTGAAATTATATATATATATATATATATATATATATATATATATATATATATATATATATATATATATATTTGTTCGGATTTATTCATGTCATCGAATGTTTAGATTTTGTGGGCATTTGAAGAAATGTCTCGAAATTCTTGTCATGAGTATAACTACCATAATAACTGATTTCTCTTAAGGCAAACTATTCCAAGTCCTAAATGAGGTTCAGCCACTTCCCATAATAAATGCCTATAGTCTATAATATAGACTCTATATATCCAATCATTAATTAAAAACAACAACAGAAAATTATGTAATTAAGAAACCGACAGCCAAAGGAGATATTTTCTGGCATTTAATTGCTGTTAGTAATAGTGAATATACAGATATACAATCTATTTCGTCAGACTTGTTTGTTTGTTTGTTTGTGTGCGTGTGCATGTGTTTGTGTGTGATCACATGAATGAGAGACACAGGAGGTCAAGGGAGGACGTCTTCCAAGTGATTGGATTGGCTGCAGGTGTTGGGATCCAAGATGTGGAGAATTGTTGGAGGAGGAGTAGATATTGGATGTTAGGCTCGTCATGATACAGATCACGCAGCCACTCCCTCACTCGGAATATTTCCGGATTAATTAGTTTTCTTCAGTTTCCTCCCTCCCCCTACACCAAACCAACCACCCTCGGCTATTTTCAGCTCCTCGGCCAGCCTTTTCACGGATCGTTTCCTGCTCCGACAGGAAATCATCGCACCAAAAATTAACATTTAATTAAGATATGAAAAGATACTGCAGTCTGGGAGAGTCAGAAGTGGACGGACGTGCTTAAGATCCGTATGTCAATTAAGGATCTACGCCATTAGTGACTTTTAATAAAGAGTTAAAATGAAATTGATTGTATTATTTATAATTAACAACTGTAATTAAAGAAAATCCAATAATATTTTATTTGAATTTCTAAACAGAAAAATTAATCCATTATTGAGCATGATTTATCTTATTTATGATTATTTTTTTATGTTTCGAAGGGCAATGAGAAAAAAAGTTTTCATGTAGTTTATTCGTGGTTTTTACTTCCTCGTGGGAACTGTCGTAATCCAGAAATAAATCGGTATTCCCAAATTAAATACTAACGGAACTACTAGTTTTGACCCTTACTGAATACAATTTAACTACTTTCGGGGCGGTCTGCACGTATTGTGTGTCCTATAAACTCCAAACGATTAGTTTCAGACTGTTGAAATTTCATATTTAAGACTGTTTTGTTGTATTTCCGCTCTGATTACTTACGAAGGGGACAAAGGGGTTGGAGGGGTGCAAGACAAGAATTTGTAAATTTCTCCCAACTTATTAGAGATACAGAGGATTAGGATAATTAAATTATGTTATCTGAGAATTTTTGGTCTAATGCACTGGAACTGAGCTTCCTCGCTTTCTAATGAAAATGCACTTCAACAAAACATTTTGTATAGATATTTGATCAATAAGCTGTTCGTCGCTGGGATCTTATTACAGTTGTCAGGCGCAGCGTATCTCCAGCGGTGTCGTTTCTGTGGACCCCACAATATTTCGTCGATTTTCAACTCGGTTTCTTCTGGTGGTGAAAGCTGTCAACTTATAACATGGCCACCTGAAGAAGCCGATTGAGAAATCGGCGAAATATCATGGAATACCTCAGAAATTACACCGCTGGAAATAAATCGCACCTGACAACTGTTAATTGATAAGAGTAGAAGGTTGTAAGATAAGAGTCCAAATCAGACTTTTTTATGATATTCATTACTATATCGCTGGTTATCAACAGTTTACCTACCTTTTCTAGCCAGTGAGGGATGAAGAATTTCAATTAGCTCATAATTAAATTAATTCCTATTGTCCACGCAAAAGTCTAACGTGTGTATTTTATTTTTCTGCACTCAAATAGATTTAAATTACAGACAAAGTATAGATTTTCTCGCTCAAATCCTTTCTAGAAATTTGGAATAGTTGACATTTACCGCTATTCCCGCCATTCCATATTTAATTTTTCTCGTAATTGTTTTACTAATAGTCATGAAATATTATCCGTATTATTCAATCATCCATCTAATAGTTTGAGAACTAGTTTAAAGACGCGTTTGGTTCGAAATCATTTATTTAGCTAGAATATTGATGGTAAAAACTTTAGAAACGTGTGTTCTCATTATTGTTACCAGTGTTAGGCACAAAATAAAGGATTCAAGGATTATGGAATTCAGATCATAAATATTCTCGTTCTAAATAAACTATTTATTCCGCAATATCTGAAATTAACTAGATTATGCTAAGGTTACTAATGATTTTTAGCAAATTTCCCTTAAGGGAAATCAGCTATTGAGGTCGTACTCATGACGCGAGTTTCGAAAAATTTCTTCAAATGTCCATCGATCCTACCCAGGAGATGACGAAAATGAGGTCCGTTCAAAATCATATATATATATATTTGTGTCTTAACGCTCTAGCGGTCGCTATTTTTGTTTGATCGTTACCAAACTCGGAATTTAATTGTTTTATGCAAAAAGAAAGATCAAGTTCGTTAATAGCTGAAATCGGACAAGTGGGAGGGGGTTTAGAGGGGAGATTTTTGAAAACTCAAAATATCTCCGTTATTATGCATCAAATCGAAAAATTGTATAGAATCAATCTTTTTGCAAATTAAATTTACTATAAATATTGTTGTATACATTTATTCTGTATCTTAAATATTAACCGAGATATTTGCATTTGTATTCTGTGCGTGGTCGGCAGGAGTCGGCTATGTTCGGGACATTCCGCCGAGAGCTCTGGCGTCCGTTTCCGTAAACTATTCGTCCCTCGTGAATAGGTTTAGAGATCCCTTACACTACAGTTGTCATTGGGCAGATTTCTCGACTGTAAAACTTCACGTGGGAAATCTGCTTAGTTTACGCAGCCCCTGCGTGACGGACTTTTTTAAACTAGAGAAGTAAATGTCCAGAAGATACATTACTCAGTGTATTACAAAACAAGTATTAATTCAGCTTTAAATAGTAGGATATTAGTATTGCAAATTATTTATCTCGTTTTATTATTTTTAATTTATTTATTTTTGTACTATCATTTAGTCACTTGAGCTTTAAATGCCTCACATACACTTGAGCCCAAGAAAAATAATTCTATAGGACTGTATTACGGTTCATTCGTGAAAAACAAGGGCATGTAAATGTAGCAAGACCTAATCAGCCGTTGCTGTGGTCCCTCATATTTCTTTATAGATTCATATTTATGGATGTTGGATGTTGTGAAGTGGACTGAGGGGTGGGGGTCCTGGGAGGAAAAAAGTTTTAGGGGTACAGGTCACGTGGAGGTTGTTTTGCTGTTACTGTATCGAAGGCAGAGGCCGACTCCTACATAGGCAACAACACAGATCAAACAGCCATTGCCTTCCAATTCTGCTCTCCTCCCAGCTTCATACATGGGACACTTATTTCTTTCATTGCCTCTTGTTTCTTTTTCAACTTTATTCAATAAGAAATTCCCTATTTTTAGAAACACAGGCTCAATTATTAAAGGCAGAAGGAGAAGACAACAAATTTAGCCGTAAAAGAGTAATAATTTTGTTTAGGTAAGTAATAACAATCTTTCGCTTTTAAGAGTCTTAAAATAAAACACCTGCGAAAAGAAAAGATGTCGAATTTATTCATAAACTTAATAGTATATGGGGGCCCAGGTTAGCAATTTATTTAGAGGCAAATAGGAATTTATTTAGTGACGAATTCATTAAATTAAATACTTAGTCCCACCCTGGCTAGAAAACGTAGGTAACCTGTAGATAACCCGTCTCAATGAGCCATAGTAGCATAAAGTGGACTTTAATAAGTAAATAAGAAATGGATTGAATAGAAGTAGATATTGTGAGAGTTCTTTGAGAGTAAGAAATATTGTATATGTAATTACAGTGGTTAACCATTAATTTTGTTTTCTTTTTTTTGTATTAACTTTTAGTGATAAAAAGATACTATCGATAATTCTAAATGGACATGATTTTATTGTTATTGGCAAAAAATAACATTGAATATCTGATTCAATTTAGTTATTTGTACCCCGATTGTAATTTATTTTAGTAGTATTTACCCATCACGTGAAGTGTATTTTAATGAAAAACGATCCAGCTACTTCTGGATTTCGATGATAAAATGATTTTATATATGTAAAAATACTGAAATTATATAACACTCGAAGGACTACTTTTTATTTTAAGTATTAACTACGAAGTCGCCAATTTGAAGAAACACCGAGACTAGAAGGATGATCCCTTGTATAAACATTTATTAGTATTCAATTCAAAGTTTACTATTTCATATACAGCCAGCCAGCTGTAAAATATACGAGGATTCATTCGCTTATACAATAACAAGAATATGGGAGGGAAGTGAAATGAAATTGAATTCTTGAAAGAAGAGTGAGCTGTGCTGATGGAATACACGAAGAAGGCATCCATGTTTATCTTGATATTGTGAGTGGCTCTGGGCCTTGTTCATACAATTCAATAGCAGGCTCCGTCTGGTTGTATGGATGGGGCTAATCATTGAAATAAGCCTAGAGTATTGCAGATCTGCAGATTTTATTAACACTCGTAAATGGGAAGACAGTGCATTTTCTGTAATTGTGTTCTCTGGGCGAGAGCTGTGTACTGCATAAGCTTTGTTTGATTTTAGTGCTTGCAATGGAATTGAAGAGGATTAAGTAAATAATAGAAGCTTCTTTGCACTAAACATCAATTCTAGGGGTTTCTTGTTGTTATAAAAGGTTTAGCAACGGATTTCAAATAGTTATCATCAACTGAAATTATGGAATCCCTGAACAATGGCATAACTCCAACTAATAGAAACTGGATATGTTTTGGGATTAATATTTTCTTCATCATTTAAAGCGTGGTTAATTCAACTTCACCAATTTTTTCTGATCCATACTTTCAACTGCCCTAACTATCAGTGATTCTCATTATTTCTTACACAGTATAAAACACACACACACAAATAAACAACCCTCCCCACCTCCCAAATATATATACACAAACACTCCCCTGAACTGCCGCATACTATTAACTTCTGTAGAAGTTAATTTCTACGGGTAAATATTTATTAAAATGGGCTTGAAGGAATAATTGGCTGAAACATATGTACATATGTACGTGCACATTATTACATACATATATTTATAATGTTTGATGAAATATCTATTATGGACGTTTGTCATTAGATGGATTGGCCAGGTTTTTGTCTTCGTGATATCGTCATATAAAGGACTTGAAACCTCGATTAAAAAAAATACATTTACGTAAGCGATTGTATTTGATCTATTGATATTTACTTGTTATTAATACTTTAGCCTGAGCTGCAAAAAGTGGACGTTAATAAATAATAATAATAATTACTACTTTAATAGGAAATGAGTTTCACACGTTTATCGTCTCTGTTAACATGTTTCAGCCGTCATACCAAGCACTGTGGAGTATTTGTATCAGAATCATGGCCAAAAAGGAAAATTTCTTAATTCAGTTTATACGATAAAATATTATATCTGCAGAAAGCTGATAAACTGGTCTGACCAGCGATAACTACTTTAGATCAGATAACCGCATCAGGTGACTACTATCAGCTGTTGAATGTAAGGTACCATTGCTCCCAGACTTATAGATTTTTATGGAATAGCTGAGAGCAGGTTATTTTTTGAAAATTAATCAATAATTCAAAAATCCATATGTAAAATAGAATAAATTGCAAAATTTAGCTACGTTTTAATACATTAAATAGCCCTCTTCTCAAGGATGGTATTATTCCAGATATTTCAGAGTACAGGTGATCAAACTTTTAAATTTTAAAGTTTTTTTTATTTTATATATATTCTGTAAATAATGGGTATACAAATAAAGAAATTAATAGTTTCACATGAATTTGAAATATTGAAAAACGTTTTTTTCCCTTTATGTTAAATAATAATAAGACTAGATTATAAAATTTTAAAAACAATTTAAAACCTAAAGAAGCTCAGAAAATTTAGAATGCGGAATCAATCCTTTGGCTGTCATAATAAAATAAAAGCAGGTTTTCCTCCTAAATTATAGTTTTTCATCTTCAAAGAAGGAATTTAAAAATATACACAGAAACCGTAAACTGTGATGAAGGGTGGTGAAAGATGTTTTTTTACGGCAGTTCTTCGAATGAGTCAATTTCCTGGGGAGAAATACAGTGGAATGCAGAGCTCGTCTCTTTTCTTCATTCGTAAATGATGCGTAAGTCATCCATCAGGCGAGGTCGTTAGGAAAGGAACTGGTCTGTTCATAATATCGCCACATTTTCGCACCCCTCACCACAAGTTGCCAGTTCAAGTGGCACTTATGTACTTTTTTTGGCCCAGGGAACTTTGAATACATTTAAAGATAATGTTTTTTTTTTTTAAAGGAAGGAAGACAGTATATAGAATATAGGAAAAAATAAGTCAAGTATTCAGTGCTAATTTATCTCACAAGAAGTTATTTATCTAACTTTCTCTTGGAATAGACAAAAGTCCGTTAAAAGATAATTCATAGTGTCTATTCTAAATGAAAAAGCTTTTTTTCATAATATTCTATGTTAAAAAAAACAAAAAAAAAACGATATCATAGCAAATGTTTTATTAGTGAAAGTAGAGTGAGGCTCCTCGCATTCAGTTGGCATATTCATATATTCTTCCAATACTTTATCATAAAATGGCTTGACTTTGACAACAGTATCTTTCATATTTAATTTACCACGAGGATAGTATGAATCAAAAATCCTAGATTTCAAAATGTGGAGGTGCTTAAATATAAAAGTGATTTTATGCTACCTATTTGATGTTTTCTGTAATAAGTATTCCTTTCAAGATTTAATATTACAGAAATTGCCAGTATCAGAATATGAAAAGAAAAGAAAAGAAGCCTTAAATGAAACTAATCTGGAATCAAAATGGCGCGGAATTTAAACTGAGACAATTTTCACATGAAAGTTTCTTTTTATACGCTTGCTAAAATGATAATGAAGGTCTTAATTTTAACAATTAGAAATGAATTACACTTATTTACTACTATCATTTAAGAAAGAAATAATTATATTTAATGCAGATATAAGAAGTTGGCTTGGTGGTGTTAAATTCAAGGGAGAGATAGGGAGGAGTTGAGGAGAAAGGTAATGGGCTGTGGAGGAGACAGTAAAACCTGGGAGGGACAAGAAGGAAGCTACAGCTGTTTCCTCCTGAGAATAAAATGAAAATTCATTGCGGCTTAAAGGACAGAGGAGGGTTCACTCACTCTCTAAGATTCCAAGGGGTTAAAATTACTACAAGATTTCCAGGCTACAGTCTTTCCTGCAATATCCTAACACTGGAATCTATAAATAAATAAATATTTACCTGCACTGCCCATTATTATTCAACCAATGATTCCATACAGTTGTTTGTTTGATTCTATTATTTGCTGTTCCTACAAACTACATTGTTCTCTTGAACAAGAAGTATATTTCTACGGAAGCGAAGAAGTACTAAGGACATGTAGTGGTTTCCTCTTATCTTCGGCACGAGACCCTTCAACAAAAAGCAGTAGAAGGAGTTCCGTTCAAGTCCATATTTGTTGCTAGAGCCCGTTGTTAACTGAGTAATGATAGGCATTCGTAAGTGTAAGGTGGACAAACAATCTATAACTTTAATATATCTCCAGCCTATCATGGAGGGGGAGTATGTGGCCCTAAAGCTTGCACAATTTAGTTTACAGTCAAACACGAGACAAAACACCCTCCAGTTTTTTATGAAGCAGATTTGTAAATTGTTGGACAGACAATAGATCTGACTGTCCATATTTGAAAATTTTCAGGTGATGAATTAATAGGATTGACTGTGTAGGCATAGTGATGTGCCTACTCATGTGAATTTTGACATTTTGGCAATCCTTTCCACAAGTCCCACATTTTGGAAATTTTTGTCTTCATTTATTTTATGACTTCTCGACAAGTGGCGGTTAATTCCCCATTTTTTAAAAAATGTTTCGGCATAGGCTAACATTTCACAAGATCGCTAGCCGTATTATTTGAAATGCTCAGATGCTTTATTGTTGTTATTTATTAACGTCCACTTTTTGCTACTAAGGCTAATTGGGTCGGGTTACCTACAGGTTACCACCCTTTTCTAGCCAAGTTGGGGCTAAGAATTTTATTTAATGAGTTCATCACTAAATAAATTCCTATTGCCCAGGCGGGAATCGAACTCGCCACTCTAGGTTTACCTTGTGAGATTAAAGGCAACGTTTTAACTCACGTGACCAACCCCCCTGTGTTAAACCTGAGATGTTGTATGTCTAGCGAATTATTCTTTCAAAATTTAGCTACTTTATGACATCATTAGATAGTCGAATTAAATTAAAAAAATTAACATTAGTTGAAGGGACGTCACTTCTCTTGAAGTTGATATGAAATATTTACTTTTTCTTCCCATGTAATAAGCGGTTTCCTTAAGAAATTACACGAACAAAATTTCTGAGTTTACAATGCTTTTCGTGCCAGCTGGGACTTTATTATTTTTTTTATTTGGTTTATGCCCCACATGGAAGGTGATTGGTAAATTACTGAATTATTAAATGTGTTATTTGAATATATTTTATTTTCAGCCTCCAGTCGTTTTAATTTTTTGATTTCTGACATACACAGGGAATTTGTCTAGCTAGAAAGTCATTTTACCTCCGTATTTTTCAGTCTTGGAGCTCTTACTAAAGGACAAATAGAGGATGAAATGTGAGTTGTCGTTAACTGCCAGGCATGCTTAAGAGTTCTGCTAAGAGCACGCAGACCTTCGTGGGAGACATTAATTCTGTAAACCACTAAATCTTGCGAATAAGAATGAAAGCTTAATTAAATCTTCGTAAATTAGATAGATTGTCTTATTGTTGATAGGTTTCGACATAAGCCAAATTAAAAGAATCATTATTCCACTAGTTCGTTGGGCCATTAATAACCCAAGCAATACTTGCAATATCACTCTGAAAACTGTCAAACTCAATTAATAAAATCACTGGGGTCTACAATGTAATTTTTTAGTTCTTCTATTAAAGTATTATTATTCATATAAATAAGGCGTAACGCTATTAAGGCTCCATAAAAAAGAATTCAGTTTATCCACCTAAGACGGTTACGTTTCTTTGGTAATTAAGCAAACAACTTCAAGGAATTGAAAGAGCAAATTAACGTGTATTTTGATTAGATTAAGAGTTAGATAAAGACAACGTGAGTACTTTGGTTACCTAAAATACATAAAAAGACAAAGAGGAGTTCAATGAAATTATCCAAAACATGAAATGCTTTGGGAATTAGGGGAAACATTCTCTATGTTAATTTTGGCAATTGTTGCTGAACAAGCTATTAAGCTTAATTTTTCATCGGTAAGATTGAAACAAGATCATTTTAACGTTAGGCCATTACCCATGAATATTTTATCTCGGGCCGAAGGTCTACAAGGAATTCAACACACAAACCCAGTAATCAGAAACCTGTATATTAACAGGGAATTATAATAATCTTTAGCCTACAATTTGGATAAGCTGAAACGGAACACCTTAGAACATCAATTTATGTGCTCAAACACACACACAGACACACACACACACAAAGATACTCACGCAATCATTCACGCGTAGAAAAGTTACTATGAGATGCTTGTAACCATCATGATGAATAGAATGCTAAGTGATATATCGCAAAACATATTTTTCTTTTTCAGACATTTCTTAAATTCTGGCGAAAAACATGAACCCCTTATACTTTTAGTATTATGAAATATATATTTTTCAAAAGTTGAAAGGTGTAAGTAATTATACACTTTTAGGAAGAAATGAATTCTACCACCACAGCGCCAATGGAAATGAAATTGCTAGATAAAAAGGTTTTCAACACTGTAGTGGTTGTATCCCGAGGATTCACGCAAGCGGGTGCGAGGCGGTATTCAGACCAACTTTTATTTGCAAGGGGAGGGCACGGCCTCCCCCCCCCACCGATTTGAACGAAACTTTTTTAGTGTTTAGTACCTAATGAAAAACCAATTGTGTTAAAGCGAGATAACGCACTTCTCAAGCGTTTGTCCAAAAAAAAAAAAAAAAAATCTTAAAGTTTCCCTGAACGTTGAGTTGTTCTCAAGACATCTGTATTAAGGAGTCCCTCGTGGCTCAGGTGATAGAGCTTTCTTTTTGTAATTGGAAATCTCGAGATCGAAACTCGCCGGGAGCTACACTTTTTTTTCTGGATTTTTTTTTGTCTTCACTTTTTGCTTCTAGGGCGTTTATTTAATATTAGTAAATAAATAAAAAGTTTTTTTTTTAATTTGTAGCGTGTTCCATATATTTAAAGTCCAATGGTAGTTGTGAAAAAATGTAATTGAATCAAGGAAAGGGGGGGGGAGGAGTTGGGTTGCAGGGGATTTAAATAAAAAGAAATCAAAAATATCTACATGAATTTGAGTCTTGAAAAATGTTATATAATTAATCTTGTTAATCATTGAATGCTCTAGAATTTTTGTTCTCTATTCTAATATTCTAATTTGAATATTAAAAGAGTTATTTGTATTTTTTGTTTTCTGGTAACCCTCGCTCCTACTAATGGTATTTTCACTTTTAACAAATTGTATCACTAATCATGTCCAACTTAAATTTGATGTCACGGCATCATAAGCTAATTACTAGTGAAGAAATAGAAAATCTAATTTGAGATGGCATCATCGGCGTACCATTCTGGTACGTGAGAAATGTGTCCTATATACTGCATCGCTAGTATGCCAGCTGTCTTAGTGATATTGCAAAAATTCGTAACACAGAGGATACGCTAACTAATCAGATGTTTCTAAAGCTATTAAGCGATAAGGGCAGAGATAACCAGATGTGTTTTATCCGGAAATCAACTTGTGCCCTATAATCCGCAGATCGCCTGGGGATCAAACTATCATTCGATTAAATGAGTCAAAAGGTGACTATTTTGGTGGTTTTATTTTACGATGGCAGCAAAGATTAATGTTTGTGAAGGGAGAAGCGATGATGCGCGAGAGAGGAAATGAGTGGCTGGAGGTGATACAAACAGATGGGGCTAGTAGCAGGAAGAGAGCATTACCCGCTCGAGTGCTCTGGCTAAGTGGGAGCAGTGCCGGTGTTTGTCAGCACAGGTACCCGCTCTGTCTCATCCACTTTGGCTTTTTTAGGCCTCCCCTATCAAGGCCTAACGCCCTTATGTCCAATTTGTGTGCGGCTTTGTCGGAGCCAGATGGCGAGCTTGTGTATGAGTTAAGTATGTCGCTCTCCATGCTTGTTGTTCCGCTGAATTTTCATCACCAAATCCCTCTCTGATTCGTTTGTTCTTCAAATGGTGACAACCTTTGTGATTTTTTTAAAGGATTATTGAGGATTTCCGAGGCCACCGAATCATTTATATTTAGAATAAAGAATTCCATTAGGTTATTTATTTAGAGCATTACTCAAATAACGGAAACAAAAAAGAACAACATCAATAACAAAAAACATTAATAACTATAGCAAAAAAAAACAAATCTCCAAGAATAACAAAAACACAGTAACTATAACGAAAACCAAAAGTAGACAGCAAAAAAAAACATTAACAACAATAAGAAATACAAAAATGTCTACAACTATAAAAAAATCTCGACAGAAAGAAGAATAACAGAAAATATACCCGAATACAAATTAAACAATAACTTTATGGGGAAAAGTTGAACAAAGAACAAAAAAGTGCTAAAGTATAATTGACTACGGAATAAAAAAGGAAGGCTAAAAAAAGTAGGAATGCTCAAAAAATAGAAAATATAAGCTTAATAAATAAGATGTGAAATTTAAAAATAGTAAATTTAATAAAATGCAAATTTTTAAAAAAAGTAAGCAAAAAATTGGATTAAAAAGGGAAAATCAATGATCTATAATACTTTGTGCTGCAAAATGATTAAAGTAATGACTTGTTCAACGATTCCATCTAAAAGAGTTCGAACGTATATTTAAAAAAAAGAGAGTATTTAAGTAAAAACAAATAAAATGTAGTGGGGATAAAACAAATAAAATAGCATGCCTTTGAGCAAAAGTGTATATTCTTGAGATGTTGAGAGTATTGCGTGAATGTATCGACTACCCTTATTATTAGTTTAGAATAATAATAATGTTAACAATTGTAAAAAAAAAAAAAAAAAAAAAACCCATCAAGCAAATATTTGAGTTTGTTCTGTTAATCACTATTGTTTATTGCATTGTTAGAACCATCTGTTGACTTAAACCTTATTTCACGACCATATAATGCTACTTCAACTAATCAAGACACGCTAACTGATCGTTGCCGTCGTCATTACATTAACAGTTCTTGTTAAAAATAAATGATTAAAACCACATTTTTCTAATTAAACTATCTTCAGTGAAGGGTGAAAATAAGAAATTGAACATTTCTTCTTTCATATATACAAAAGAATTGTATCAACTTTTGCTTATTACTATAAAAAGGTCTATAGACAATGTTCATATCGTTTTTTGATCTTATACTTAGAACGGAGATGTCCTAAATCATTTTAAAATTAAATAATTTTAAAAGAGGCTAGTAAAACATTTTGTTTATTTCATTTAATAGGAGAACATATAGTTTCTACCAAAAACAGATGTTTTACGTCCTTGGTTTTTTTTTTTGTTTTTTCTTATATTAAGGGATTGTTTAAGTAATTCGAATTTTAACAGATGATAGGGTGAGTTGATAAAATACAGATCAAACGTAAATTACGACTCTGAAGAAGACTGTTCTGTATTGAAGATCTAGAAAACGAATAACCCTAAAATGAACAAAGCTTGGTCACCAAGAGGAAGATTTGTGACAGTCATAACTCAGTTTCCCGTGCTAAATTACTTATTTTTTGTCAAGATTTTGACTTCATAAATACAACATGAATTAAAGTAAGCAGACTGAATAAATACTAAAAAGAAAAATAGAAAATAAAATATATACGCCATATCGCTATAGTAAGGGTCGCCTATATGCACTAAGTTTGCATGAAAAAGGAGTTTACAAAGAAAGAAATGTGGGGATTTCCTCTTCTAATTGGACGTATCTACAAGCTGAAGCCAGCCGACTTGACACCTAGCCAACTATAAATGGATGGTCGAACATTTATCATCATGAATTTGTCTTGCATTCTGACCTCTTGCATTCATGGCTCACATTGGGGCAAGTCCAACAACCTTTTTCTACTGCTACACCAACTGTGGGGTGTCCGCCGAGAAAAACCCAACAAAATAAAATACATCTTCATTGCAGTGTATCACTATCTAGAAAATGAAAAAGAAAAATTGAGGCTTATGTTAAATTTATATATTTGTTGGATTATTTAGCTATTTATAATGAAATTATGTTTTAATTCAATTTCTCTGTAAATTTAAAATATGTAATTTATCCGAATACATATTTATTAAAAATAAAGGTCATAAGTAAACAGATTGAGCTTTTGCCAAAAAAACATTACTTGCTTTACTTTTATATAAGCCTCTTCAGGAGTATACAATGGGAGGACATGAGTACTAAAAAGTAAACCATAAAGTAAATATACCTCTTTCCATATTGGCCTAAATATGCCCAGAATATTATGATTTGGGAGTACAATATGTTCGTATATACATTGAGAACTTCCAAATTTTTGGTATTCGTTCAACAGTTTTGGTTTCATATACTTAGAATTATTGCTATATACTGTACTGGGGCTGATGTTAACCATGCTCATGTAAAAAGGGCAATGGCCGGATGGAAACATGTCCCGTTTAGCCGTAGTAGCATAAAGAGGACGCCAATAAAAACATTTATTTATTATACGTTTTAAGTGATAAGGTGAAGTCAGGCTTCACATTTCTTTATATTAAATATTGTAATACGTTGTGAGTTGCGGTTTTCGTTGTAGGCTTAAAGCGTAAGGTACTTTCAAATTTGGTTTCCTCACGAGACTGTTAAAAAAATAAAAATTCTGTGAAATACTGTCCTGAAAGTAAAATGAATCGATGTTATGGAGGAATCGCCCTTTTATTTAAATCCTGATAAATATAAAGTGATTAAAAAAACAGCTGAGGCACAACAGCATCAAGAATAAATAAGAATAATAAGAATCACAAGTATTAAGCTTCCTATAAATGAAGAGTTACACCTTGCTTTCAAAGAATACAGAAATATTGTTTTCAAAGTAAAAATTTAATTTGCATTACTTTGAAAGCATTTCTATTGTATGCACCAAATGACTTCCTTGTGCTCACTTTTAACTAAATAAACAAAATTGTTCCACTTCATTTAAAGTAATTTCATATATCTATATGATTTATCTCGTTCCAGCGCTTCGGGTTGAAAAATGTTGTAGAACATAATTTTTAGATGTTTTAATTACAGACAAAAATGGAGAACTGAAACATGTTGTATCTCTAATACGTACGGAGTAATTTGAATTTTTTTATTTTCCCCCTCCTATAAACCGTTCCTCTCTTTAGTCGATTCCGATCAAAAAGTCTTGTGCATAACTGAAAGTTATTTTAATTCCAAATATGAAATTTCAAATGATACCTTACCAGTTTTGGGACATTTACCTTATGGGGAATCAGCTATTCAGATTGTGCTCATAACGCGATCTTCGAAAAATGTCCATACATCCAACATAGGAGATGACAAAGATGAGTTTCGTTGAAAATTATATATATATATATATATATATATATATATAATATTTATTTATATTATTTACATATACTTGCCTGCTAGCGATATAGTGGTCGTTATTTTTGTTTGATCATTACCAAACTCACTATTCTGACGCTCACTAAATGCTGAAATGCTATTTTTATTTAATTATTCTACAGTTATTCATGGTATACCATTGGTTCTACCAGTTTTTCTGGTATACGCTTTAAAGAAATAACTGGTGTTCTATATTTATTTTTTTAGCAATAGTTAAAATTTAATTTTTTTCAGCCCTATTCGGGCTTACTTTTAGAAACTTACATTAATTCCCTATTATATCATGTTTTACATTGAGATAGACAGATAATAATATTTAAAAAAACAGCAAAGTATATACTCGCATAAATCTTTGAAATTAAGTTCTCACACTGCTCAAAGTGTGTTTCGAGACTAAATAAATAAGCTTATTACTAGTTCTAGGCCCTTGGATATCTTGGTGGGGACAGGCTGGGTGAATATATACTGTGTTTAGAATATTTCAATCAGAAAAATAAGGTCAGAGTCTGAAAATCATTAATATCAACAAAGAAATAGAGCCAATTGGTACCAATTTACTCACAAGGAATATCTAAGCTATTATTTTCTGGTTTCCATTTCTTATAATTTAATTCGAATGACTTATCTGAGATCATTATCAATTATCGTTACTACACGCATTAATTACATCATTTTTAATTTAGTTAGAAAGTACATGTAAAACATAAGAAAATGATAGCAATATAACAATTTATGTTTAAGCTAGCCGAATGTTACAAGTGTTAAACAATGCCATGGTAAATGTAGAATAGGTGGTTTTAAAGCGAGGTGGCTCCAATTTCAGGGTCTCTCCCTTCTATCAGAGCTATTGAATTTAATCTCCATCCCTGGGGGGGGGGGGCTAGTCCACTGGAAAAGCTATGTGATTCAATCTGAATAGAGAATGGGCTTTGGTTTTCAGTCCTATATTAGAGAGACAATGCTTCTAAATTCCTAATTTTCTGTTGAGTACATTTGTAACAGAAATTAACAACTGGAAAATGGAACTCTCATTACATCCTCGTCATTTAGTTACTCCTTAGGGCTGAGGATGTCATGTGCTCATTTGAATTTTGTTCATTTTAAAACTGATACAGACAGCCACACAACATATGAATTAAATCAAATCTTCAATATTACACTTTCTATAATAAACTGAATTTTTGAATATTCTTAGTGATGACCGCTGTTGGAGCTATCCTTATGTGATGTTGTTATCAGTCACTTAGGTTGATAAAATACTACTTCAGCTTGCTGCCGACGCACACTGGAGCGATCCTTCATTAATGTTGGACATTGGGGGAAAAAATAAAAGTTTTAATTTGGGATTTTGATTGTATTGTTAGTACCACATAAACCCTTTTCAATTGAGCAGATTGATTTTTAGCCATATTATTGCAATGGTTTTTACATAATGCCTGGTTATAATAGCTATGTTAAAAAAAGCCTTGGCTTATTAAATTCGTCGTGAACTCTTATTTCATTTTATAAATTATTGTTGCTTCCAGTACACTTTAAGGGTGTTATAACAAATCAAAAACTGGCACAAAAGGTTTTTAAAATTCCTCTAATTTTTTTTTTTTTACATCGAGCTGAAAATAATTTTATTTAATTGAATTCGCAAATCGCTTGTATTTGCTTGAAAAAATACCACTTGGCATGCTTTTAGGAGTATATTGTCTTATTTACAACGTCGTCAGATCTTGCCTAAACTTGCCTATTCGTTAAATATTTTACTTTTAGTGTTAACACCCCCCGCACTTTTAGGTGCGGAAGACCTCCCGCGGACCTTTCCTAACTACGTACGGTGTAAAACGCCTCCTCCTCTACGCAATTGACGCGTTTTTCTTGTCTAAATATTTTAACGGTCCTTTTTCGTTTTGGACTATCTACTCTTCATTGCTGGATAAGGAGCTTTGAATGTCTTCTCCACATTGCATATCGATTAGATTTCAAATCGTGGAGTGTTCGGTCCCAAGTTCATAAAGAACTTCTCCAACAAAGAAAAAAGAAAATCATTAGTGATTTTAGGGAAAAAATGGGATTAATCGTTGACCAAGTGAACCAAGGATTGGGTACATCTAATGACGGAAACACGGCGCGTAAGTTTTTTGCGTTTCCTCACATTTCGGGGTCAATCACAGGGATAGATGTAAATTTAATTAAACGGTTTTCTATTATTTTTCAAGCAATATCGTCCAACGCTTTGATCAATACTGAAAAGTTTGAAAAGTTTACAAGAGAAACAGCTGAGATATTTGTGGATTTGTATGGATGGTATTACATGCCAGTAACAGTTCACAAACTGTTAATACATGGCCCGGAAATCGTAAAACACGCTATTGTACCATTGGTATACTGTCAGATGCTCAGGAGGCTTACCATAAATACTTCCGCGCATACAGAGACTCTTTTTCAAGGACGGCTACCAACAGAGATATCCTGAATAATCTGTTAATTAATTAAGACCCTTTAATATCACATTTAAGGCCAACACTTAACAACGATAGCGATCGCTTAGAAACAATATCATCGGAAGTAAAAGATCTTCTAATTGAAAAATAAAAAACATTTGAAATTTTAGAAATGTTAGATATTCTTCCAGCTTACAAATTCTCATTATTAAATTAAATACATAGATTTTTTTTTTTTAATTTTTATTCTAGATATATTTTTGTTTACAATTTTAGTATTGCTTTTGTGAACTTCAATTTATTAAAAAATAAAAATTTATAACACATATGTTGATATTATGTGTCTACAAATCACAATTCTCTACTTAATAAGCGATACATAATCTGTATGTACACATTTAAAATTCATCCTACCGTTATATCGCATCTGGCAAAATTGCTGATCAGGTAGTTCAATAGAGTATTCCATGTGCTTTAAAATGACACCAGAATCAATATTCTAGGACCAGTAGAAACGGAGATATTAGTGAATGTCCGGCTTACCCTATCACTCGCTCCAGTGTGCGACGTTTCGTTGCAATTTATTGCCTTTGTCAAAGCGATCTGAATAAACTACAAGTTCTGTATACTACAATTGAGCCAACTGCTAAGAGAAATGCCCATAATATAAAATATAAAACGCTCTATCGGGAAGGAGAGTCGGAGATAGTACATGAAGGAAATCAAACTGTAGAATTATTATTTTTTTTGACGATTCTGTGCAATTCAGTTGGCCTTGACAAAGGTAATAAATTGCACCAAAACGTCGGCAATCGATAATTTGTGTGTCCAAATATTTGAGAGATTCCTTTGAGAATACTAACTTCGAGTATCTTAAAGAGTGGTAGCTTAACGACCACCTATCACCTCTAATGATGTCTCAAACAGCGTTTGCCGACATAATGAGCGCCATACCTAAACGGTTTTGAAGAGAAATCGTAAATCTAAAGTATAGGAAACCTATCATGAAGGCGAGGAATGGCATGGCATTCATTATCTAAATTATACAGAATTTAAAATGAGGAATGAATTATTGATGCAAAGGATACTGGCTGGCAAAAGGCCATTCCAGTGACACATTCGGCTTATTTGAAGGTTCATAGGCTTATTAATACCAAAGTACAATAAGTATTGCAATAAATCTTAGCTGTAACTAGTAAATGTGCACACTTTAAGCAAGGTTAAATAAAATAGCTTTACATTTTTTTAGCAGATTTTGAAACAAAAAAAAAACAGAAAATGTTGTACGTTCAAAATTATATAAATTATATATATAGTATATATATATAGTATATATATATATATATATATATATATATATATATATATAAGCGATTTTTTTATTTTTTGTTATAAAAATAAAGATAATATTCGTTAACGACTGAATTTAGTATCGGACCGAGGAGAGGGGAATTTCGAAACTTAGAAATATCTTCGTTATTTTACGTCGGGTCGAAAAATTGTGTAGAATCAATTTTATTGAAAAGACCTATAAATGTTGTATATATATACACACACACACACACACACACACACACACACACACACACATACACACACACACACACACACACACACACACACACACACACACACACACACACACACACACACATATATATATATATATATATATATATATATATATATATATATTCTCTATCATGAATATTAACCCTGATATTAGCAGTTTTTGTTTTTCCGCCTTTATTAAACCCCCAATTCTACTCACGTTATATTAATAATAAGCTGTTACATCATAGACCACTTTATTGGAAGATTATATACCAAATATTTTTTTCTTTAAACTTTTACTGTATAAGCTAAATACGTATAAGTTTTATGTGCTGAAGTCGAAAATGTTTATTTGATCCATATTCAATATTTAACTGTTTTATTCAACACTAATGGTCATATTAGTTAGTGGCTGATACCGGACGAGGAATGAAGGGGAGTTTAAAAATTAATATTTCCATTATTATTAGTCTTATCGAAAAACATTATAGAACCAACCTTGTTAAACTATATTTATGCTCTACAATATTTTTTATATACCTTTTTCCGTAGCTCAAATATTAAGGAAGTTATTCATACCTCTTTTTTCAGCTTTTTAGGGTTTTATAGTTAATACTTGGTGAGATGAGTTCACTACTCATTCATTCCAGAACGTGGAAAATCTGCATAGTTTATGCAATTCCTGCAAGACGAACCTTTTTTAACATCTATAAAGAATAAACAACTTAACATATTTAAACAAGTATAGTCCGTCACGCAGGAACTTCATTACGTGCAAGGTCATGTCGAAATGTAGTTCTATCAATGAAATGGCATAAAGAAAGCCTAATTTGGCGATCTCATCTTTAATTTCATGTCTGTCTCAAGTAAAAATTATTTCTGGGTTTGTAACATTTAATTAGTGCTTAACCCATTTCAATGTGAGCACTTGGTATACAAAAATTGAAATTTCAGCTGAACCAGAAATGTTTACTGACATAAATACTATAAAGTGAAAATCATCTCGAATGAGCAATTCGAAATTATTTTGAATTGAATACATTTTCAAAAAGTTTTAATGTAGGACAATACTGAAAATATTTGCAGAAATGAGCATACTTAGGTGAATATAATAATGTGATTATAGAAGTTTAACTGATACGTCGCTAAATCGCCCCAGTCGCGAATTGCGATTATTTTAAGAATAAATAAATACAGTCCACTATTACCCCCTTTTGTTAGCCTATACATTTTTACCAACCAAAAAACTAAGAAGCAAATGGTTATACTCCGTTGGATCTTTAGCCACTCCGACTGGAGATCATTGTTTAAGCAGACAGTGATTAACTAGGTGTACAACACCCAAATATATGTAGTGTCATTTACAATTTTCAACAGCGAATAGCAAAATTTTTTAATTGTTTGCCATTCAAAGTTAATTTTTACTTGAAGGTTCAACGTCAAAGAAGTTAAATAATGAAACCTTGCCAAATTAGTGTTCAAATAATACTTAAATTGGTTTGGGAGAAAACCTATTTTGGAATCAAAAATTCTAAATTACACTGGGAAATGTGTATATTATCAAACAATAAGTAGAAAAATAACAATATAATAGATTATATTTATGAGTAATGTATATTTCACTAATGTTGGAAAATTATGGTGCACTTTACGCAACTAAGGCTAATCCGAATGGGCTTTTAACAGGGTAACAACTCGTTCTTGCCAGTTGGGTATATAATCACTAATTAACTCCCTTTTCCTCTCGAAAATCGATACCACAGCTCAAATTTATTGATGTTTATGTAGACCATGCCTTAACTTTAACAGTTCCTTGGGTATTTAAATATATTTAAAAGATTCAGTAAAATACGTAAAAACAGATGATTATATTTATTTATTACATAGAGATGCACAACGATGATACATCTTAAACATGGCAAAAAACAGTTAACAGAATAGCAAAAAATGAAACACACAAAATAATATAAAGGAAAAACTAAGGAAACGGAACACAAAACACTAAAAGAAACAAGAATAAAACTTAAAACAAATAAGGTTGGTCAATAAAAAGTTAAAAGAAGATTTAGTAACTTAGATACAATAACTGTTCATAAAAACAGACATATATCATACACATCTAAACACGTCACATTGACAAACATATACCCACACAGGCACACACAAACACACACACACACACACATACACACACGCGCGCATCCGTACACATAAGCTAAAAATTTTAAAATATGTAATTAAATATTGTCAAACTGCCCAATGTGTCAGAATAGCGGCAATATGTGGGCTACCCTCAGTCTGTAGTTCATTCAAAAATGTTTAAGTATGTTCGTAATCTGCATTCTGTTAGTAGGTGTTTTGTAGTTAGTTTTGTGTTGCAATGAGTTCAGATAGGTTTAGCTTTTTTGTTCATCATGTAAGAATATGTCAGGTATTTATGTCCAATACGTATTATTGTGTGCACAACTTGGCCAGTTCTTAATCTACGTACTGTCTCTTAGACGATCTTGTAACATTGCGTTTTATTTTTTATAGTATCTTGTCAGTTAGTATCCAGTGTTATTGTCAGTCTTCGGGTATTATTGATTGTACTATCTTGTTGAGGTCTGCTGGAGTTAGAAGAGTTATGTCAGTAGCAGTCATTTTAGTATCTAATTTTGCATGTTTTTCAATATCAGTCATTTGTGTAATGTCCTTGTGTACGGGTAACCACAAGATTTTAAAATTGCAAGTGTTTAGTATGTGTATTAGTTCGAGTATTTTTATAATTAATGGGTGATTGGAGTAGATGTTTTCTAAGGAAGACCTTATAGAAAGTAAAGAACTTATAGAAATAAATGTAAATTATTTTACATGATTTAAATATTAAAGAGAATTTCCTTGTAAAGTTAAAGGAAATGTGGAATTTGAAGACTAGTAAAAATAATGGTCCTTGGTTTTTTTTTGTTTTTTTTTAAAACTTTTTAGGATGAATGGTGGAATGTCCATAAAGATAGCACCTCTTAAATCTAGAGAATGTATATGGCCATCGCTGATGCCCAGCACCCTTATCGTATAGATCAGATTACAAATCACTAATTTCCATTGTGGAATGCAAATCTATCGACCAATTAATCTGATAAGAGTCTCTTTCGGATTCAACGGACATCCTTTCGCTATAAATTACCCTATATACTATTTTTTACTATGTTTTAATCAGTTATAAATTTAATAAAACGTTTCAATTTAATTTATATTAATACTTTAAAATATTTTTTTTTAATATTCTGGACGCAGGATGTCAAAACATTTTGCAGAGGATGAAATCGCCTTTCCTACGTAAATGTTTTATTTCGCATTAGGACTTCCGCCAAAAAAAAAGTGGTCCCTTGACGTCTTAAACAACAACATAGAATAAACAAATAAATATTTAAATCCCAAAGGCATTAAGGGAATATATTTGAGCTTTTAAATATGTAAGAACCTCTACAAAGCTGAATTAAAATGTCATTTTCTCATGGCAGTCAAACATGTAAAGTTATACCATATGAGTTGAGCCGTATTATTTAAAAACCTCCCTTATCTACTAACACTGTTAGTAAAGTTTTTGACGTTATATTGTTGGACATTCCGAAGTGTGCCATTTAAAGCCATGAGTTGGTTCCAAAAAGGCCCGTAATGCAGTGGCTGTGTAAACTAAGCAGATTTCCCACATGATGGTATGACACATAGTAATCATATCTCGTATATTATAATATAATAGAGAGTATACTCTCTATTTCTAAGAACAATTCCGATGTGTAGAAATAAGAGTTTACTAGTTTGAATGAAATGGTTTAATTTTTGATTAAGGTTTAATATCGAGTAAGGTATAGATCAATAAACCATTTTCGAGTTTAGAACGCATCGTCTAAAATAATGGTGTCATCGCGCAATGTATTTGCAAGTATCTCTCATAATACAGGCCCATTGAAAAAAATATTTGGTATTTAAGCTTGGAATAAGACGTTTTAGCAGATTTCCCTTGGGGGAAATCAGCTATTGAGGTTGTACTCATGACGGAATTTTCGAAATTTTTCTTCAAATGTCCATCGATCCTACCTAGTAGATGACGAAAATGAAGTCCGTTCAAAACTGTATATATATATCTATATATCTATCTATCTATCTATCTATATATATATTTGTCTGTTACCGCTCTAGCGGTCACAATTTTTGTTTAATCGTTACGAAACTCGATATTTAACCGTTTTATGTAAAAAGACAGATCAAGTTCGTTAATGGCTGAAATCGGACCAGAGGGAGGGGGGTTTAGAGGGGGGGATTTTCGAAAATTCCAAATATCTCCGTTATTATGCATCGGATCGAAAAATTGTATATAACAAATCTTATTGCAAATTAAATTTACTATAAATATTGTCATATACGTTTATTCTCTATCTTGAATATTAACCGAGATATTTGCATTTTTCAGTTTTTAGCAAACCTCCACTTCTACTCATGTAACGTAAACAATACTCTGCTACATAATAAATCACATTATTGGAAGTTTAAATACCAAAAATTGTATTCAAGAGACCTTTATTATACGAGATACATGCAAATATGCCCTGGTGACCCCCCCCCCAATCTTAAAATTTTGGACTACTAAAATTTTATTGATTGAGATAACAATTATTCTGACTCATTATTAATTACAGTACTAGATATAGTAAATAGTTCTCAATAAAATAATGTGTTATATTCTGATATATTTCAGTAATGGTTTTTCTTTCCGTTGTGAGGCGGCCCGGCCCGTTAGTTTACATTTCTAACCTAACGCTTCCTGTCGGCAGGTTATTGAAATTGGATGAAACATTTATTTCCGTTTGTATTTATTCACGGTGTCATTGTGTTAGCAGTATGTATGTATATTTATCTATTACTAAACTTCCCGAGGGAAATCTGCTTGGTTTACGCAGCCCCTGCGTGACGGACTTTTATGATATAAGTGTTTTCTGAAGGCTGAATACTATAATGTGCAAATATCACGGTTAATATTCAATATAGAGAAATGTGTATAAAACAGCATTTATAGAAAATTAGATTTTGCAAAATATTAATTATATAAAATTCTCCAATCGAGCCTATTTCAATGGATATATTTTGAATTTTCTCAAATATCATGTTCCTTAAAAGATTTAACTACATATGAAATAATGTTTTTTTCGTACATACCAGATTGAAAAATAATTATGAAGTAATAAGATATGTCTGTTTATTTAAAATATTTTACTGTCAAATAAAAGCCTACCGAATTCCTAAATTGGTTAATACCTACTGTGCTTACTTGAATCAACATGTCAATGATAAACAAGATATACCCCTTAACATAAAGTACACACACTAGATTAAACATTACGGAAGTAACTATTATACAAAAGGGCAGTACAGTCCATTTTTGAATAACATCAAAATAAGCTAAAGCCTCAAGAGTCTTTAGAACTCACTGATTGATAATGTAAACTGGGTCTTCATTTAAGCCTGTTTGTGTGCTTGTTGGTCTTTGTTGGTGGTTCAAAATGAAATTGCATTCTGACGCAAATGATGATGGGCTTGCAAGAAATGGTGTTATTGTGGGATGTCTTTATATAGTTATTCCTATGATATTATTTTGACGGGCAGAACAGCTGTTGAAATAAACAGAATCTCAAAAGATCTATATAAATAGAACACTATTAGAGTGCGAGGTAAAGGTTTGTTAGGCTCCCTTTGTCATCACACATTCTTTGCTTCCCGGCGTTTCCATTCTAGCCACAAATAGACACTTCATCCGAGAAATGTTCATAAATAAAACTGTACTATTGAACCAAATAAATGAGTAAAATGAAATTAATGTTTAGGTAACTCCACTGATATTCAACGAAAAGGCACATAATATTTTATTTATTATTTATTGCCAAATTAATAAAACTTGCGTAGTATAGAATTTTAATTTGTGAAACCACATTTATCATTGATTGATCAATTTTTGAATTTTATTTCATCTTAAAAATATCAAAAAATCATGAGATCTAAGCACTCGTCCTAAGCTATATGATTTTCAACTCGTACTGATGAAATAATAAGGATTATGTAGAAATATATGCTATTTCTCTTTGCAAAATGTGCCTCGAAATCTCAAGGAAGGATGTTGTTTTTGATAAACAATCAGATTTTTTTTTTATTTAGAGGTATCCATTACCCGAGGAAATTTTTTATTCAGCAATTACAAAAAGAAGGCTGGTTTAGAAAAAGATTAATGAAAAAGGAAGTAAAGCCTCTAATAATTCCAAAATAATATAATACACTGTAGGCAACCTCTTCAAATAAATATGTTATTTTTTTTCAAATTAAATAATACTATTTTATTTTCAACAATAATTGTTTAATCAAAATTATAATACTAAAATTTAACTAAAGTAACACCATCACATAGACTTTATATTTTGCAGTTTATCATTCATACTTTTTGAATTGATATGTCCACAACTGATACTGACGGACGTTTCGATGGCATTAACTAATTAAATAACATAATATTCAAGTACAGCTTGTCTCCTCACAATCACGTGTATTTAAAAAGAAGCATCAGGGATTCCCACCAATGTTTACACATACATACATTCTGTGTTTTTTAGGGTAAACATTAATGGGGATCTCTGTAGCTTATTTTCAAATAAAAGTGGTTGCGAGTAAATTAGTCTTATAAATTATGTTATTTAATTAGTTAATGCCGTCGAAACATACAAGGTAGAAACACTCATTGAAAACGTCATTCTAAAAAATGAGGGAACAGTTAATATTTTGAAACAGAGATAATAGTACAGAACTTAAATGAATTATATATCACTATAAAAAGTGGAAGAAGTGGAAATACTATCTAAGTCACTTATCGAAACAGATAAAAATCGTTGGCCCAAAAGCTCAACATTTTGTCTGCCCTACCAATGATGAGTATTCTTGCTTGAGCAATAAATATATTTAGTGCCAAGCGAGAAAGCTGATATTCTGTTATTTACAATAACAGTTCAAGTTTCACAGATTATGTAGGAGGTATTTTGAAATGACAGAAAAAGCTGTTAAGTATATTATAACAGGTCCACACATGAAAATTGTAAAAAATAAGATTAATACTGAGCCTTCAGATTACTCCAGCCAGCTTTAAAAAACATTGACGCCGGCATAGTGTCAAAGAATAAATAAATTGTGTTAATAAACATGAGAAGAATACAGAACAAGATATGTATGTGATGACAGCAGTTACGGTATTTGAGTCATATTTATGCTGGAATAAAGATTTTAAATACGCCCCTATGAAGTTGACAATATTGCCGGCGTTCAAAATTAACATAAGGCCATGTTTATCATTAGGAATCTGAATATTGTTATCATTTGTGCACGTTTGAGGTTTAATATGAAGACTATTAGGGAAAACATCAATGGGAAGATAAACATCTCCCATGAAATAAAGAAGCACGACAGTATCTCGCCACACCACGATTATTTTAATGAAATTGAAATAAATGGTCATGAGAAATTCAGAGAGGTTATAAAATATATAAACAAAACTTTGGATGAGATCTGACAAGCGAAAGGAACGCTCAGATGAGAGCCCTCATCTCGTTTGTATATTGGTGAGGGACAAATGCTCACAGGTAAATTTCCATTAACACCGCTCTGACAGCGCCAAATGAAAGAAGGCACCAACTGGAATGTTGAACCGTTTACTTCTCAATTTCGTCCTATCGATTTCATCTCAGCAGACAAGAATAAAAATAACCTTCCACCCTGCATTTATTTTAATTTGCTTCTTTAACTAGTGATGTACATTTTATAAAAGAGTTTTCATGAGATACTTTTATTTCTTTAGTTCCCACTGCTACTAATGCGATTTATGCGTTCTTGTAAGAATCTCATATTCAGCGTGAGTCAACCCCAAAGTGTTTGACAGGACTTGGGATATATGATTATTATAAGCAGCCCCAGTTTGACGGATTTTTTTTCTATTGTGAATAAATCGGCGGAAGGTTAATGCCAAAAAAAACACAATTGAATGATTGATATCTTCAGCAACACTAATTTTTCATTTTGCGATAATGTTCATCATGTTTTGAAAAATGCATAATTTTAGGGAGTGAGTATATTCTTCAGAAGAAACTACCATTAAAGTTCTCAGAACCCTCTAAGAGACTCGAAAACTACCAGTGGAAAACAATAGATGAGTATTTTTTTTAAATTTAAATTCAAACGATGTTTAATATTCGCAATGTCATTCACACAGACAATGCTGTGAGACCAACCTCCTTTGAGACCTCACTTGGATGCTATTCCGTGATAGGAATATCCTGGAAAGAGTATGTGTCAGTAGCGAGGATCCAAACCTTACCCACCACTCATGTCTCTTTACCTAGCACCTGTTCCCATTTTTCAACCATTTACGCTTGTTCAATTGCTCAATCAGTTGCTTTTCCACTGCGCTTTAAAACCTATTCCATACCCGATTTTTGTTTCAGTTCTCTCTAGGGGTAATTTTTGAAAATAATTTGACTCAGTGATCTCAGTTCTGCCAATGTCCCTAAACTGTGGAGGCAGTGTGTGTGTATGTTTAAAATATATACACAGTTTAATAAAATTACCAATATCAATTGATTTTATGAATAAGGACGTACTGAGTTATTTGCAGAATTTTTATAAATGTGGAATGCTCTATTATGTAATGCATTAGGTTACGCAGTTAAATAAAATATTTTATAAAAGCCGTTATAATCAAATAACTTGTTCAAAAGGAGTATAAGCACATGAACGCACCGCGGATTAACTAAATGTTATAGTTGACTACATAGGAGAAATTATTTTTCCTTGCCTGTAATGGCTATAAATACAAAGAAAGAATAATATAAAGATTGTTAGTTAACAAATCTACTGTGTGTATATATACATGGATGTTTTCCATAAAATTCTATTCAAATACGATTCGTAAAATGTGTTTAGGTGTTTTGGTGTCAAATTGGCTGAAGGTTAAAATACGACGCCTGGAAATAACTACGTTAATCGATTTTATTTCTGCTGATGGTGGGAGTGACAAATGAGATTTGTCAAGTATACAATTTCGTAGCAAGGTCACAATATATTGGGACCTACCTTTTCGTTGTCTAAGATGCTGCGAGGCCAAACTCAACTGATACACTCTGCCGATGAACAGTCTTACACAGTAGCATCTCTATAGGTACGCCCTACAGTTTGACGCTCTGAAGATGAGAAGGCACATTTTTGAAAGCGCCACGTGCTGATTGATATATTATGAAGGCCACACAATTCTGTACTTGACAAATCTAATTTATATTATTATTATTTATTAACGCCCACTTTTTGCAACTAAGGCTAATTGGGACGGGCTATCTTCAGGTTACCACCCTTTTCTAGCAAGGGTGGGACTTAGGACGTTATTTAATAAATTCCGTGACTAAATAATTTCCTTTGCCCAGACGAGAATCGAACTCGTTAATCTAGGTTTACCATGCGAGATTAAGGCCAATGCTTTAATTCACATGGCTAACCTGAGTCCTAAAATCTAACTTATAGAAGTACATACTTTATACAATATTTTTTTAAAAAAAAGAAAGGAACACATAGTGCTTAGGTTATAATTTTTTAGTACAAGATTAAAAATTTCAGGTTTGGCTTCCGACTTGCTAGCAGTGTCTCATACTTCACTGGCATTGTATATATGGGTTATATTACAAACTACTAATTCTTAAATAATGCACCTCTATATTTCGACGTTATTGGAGATATTTATTTCAACTTGCCTACGACGGAAAACTAAGGTACTATTTGAATAAATCTTAACATATGTTGCTAACTGACATTTCAACGGTTTAAAAGCTTTATGATACCCAAATCATTATTGCACAACTTATATAAATGCATAATTAATTGCATTTCTTATACGAAAGGCGACTATAAATAGGCGGTACAAATGATGACAGATGTCATTAAGGTACAAAAAAAAAAGTCTGAAAAATATTCATTAGGGAAGCATGGTAGCTTTATTAGGAGGTAAAGAAACGTGAAGCCTCAATCAATACAAAGGCAGTGGTAGATGAAGAGAGAGCCAATCAGAGTGTAAGGGTGTAATCAAGACCTGATAGCTGCAGTCCATCACTATCTGTCATCAGCCTTACAATCCTCATCTACTAAATGAACCGCCTAAAGTTTTTATCCCTCCTACCTCCACATACACCATTTATAATTCTTTTAGACGTGGAAAAAAAAAATTCCTTCCTTGTTAATTATTCTTAGTCAGACCATCAGAGTTGTTTTAGTTGATCTGTCATTAAATTGATTTCCTTTATTGCTTCTTTTTTAAAATGTCCATTTGTATGGTATTAAAGAGAACTTGAAGAGGCTGAAAGGGCGAATTACAGTGAATATATATACATATTTTAATAAATACCTTTTAGCAGATTTCCCTTAAGGGATATCAGCTATTGAGGTCGTACTCATGACGCGATTTTCGAAATGTCCATCGATCCTAGCTAGGAGATGACACAAATGAGGTCCGTTCAAAACTCTGTGTGTGTGTGTGTGTATATATATATATGTCTGTTACCGCTCTAGCGGTCGTAATTCTTGTTTAATCATTTCCAAACTCAATATTTAGTAGTTTCGAAAAATTTCTTCAAATGTCCATCGATCCTACCCAGGAGATGACTAAAATGAGGTCCGTTCAAAATTATATATATATATATATATATATATATATATATATATATATATATATATAAATGTCTGTTCACGCTCTAGCGGTCGCAATTTTTGTTTGATCTTTACCAAACTCGGAATTTAATCGTTTTATGTAAAAAGAAAGATCAAGTTCGTTACGGCTGAAATCGGACCAGGGGGAGGGGGTTTTAAGGGGGAGGATTTTCGAAAATCCAAAATATCTCTGTTACTATACGTCGGATCGCAAAGCTGTATAGAACCACTTTTATTGCAAATTAAATGATCTATAAATGTTGTCATGTACATGTTTTCATTATCTTTAACATTAATCGAGATATTTGAGTTTTTTAGTTTTTGGTCTTCTGTAAACCACCACTCCTGCTTATGTCATATCAACAATAACCTGTTATATTATGTAGCACTTTATTTGAAGCCTAAATAACAAATATTGTTCTCATTGAACTTTTACGTCAAGAGATAAATGCAAATACGGGAAGCAAATGGGAAATCTGCTTAGTTTACGCAGCCACTGCGGGACGGACTTTTTAGCATTTATTAACTTTATTAATAGATATTCATAAGATAAAAAATATTTAAAACGGCAGGACTTAACCAAAGTACAGAATCCCTAAGTAATACCAGGACAAATGTTTAAAATCACAGTGAACTATGAAGCGTTGGTGAGCTGCTTTAAAAACCCCCCTCCTTAGTGATACCCTGACTAGAAAAGGATGCTAACCTATACATAACCTGTCCGTAGTGGCATGAAGTAGAAGTTAATAAATAAGATTTCTTTAAGCTTTGATGCAAGGCTGCAGACTTCATGATTATCATGCTGCAAAACAATTAGAAACTTCCGTTCCACATATCAAAGTCTTAGAGTTTCATTAGGCGTCTTGTCTGTTTTTTGAATTGCGCCGCTCAAAGGATTGGCATTTACACGATAAATCATCTTTGACAATTCAGCCTGTCAATGTCTTTCAATCAGAATTTTGGATGTGTAAGCCAGTACATCGATTGACAATTGTAAATATCGACACCTACACTTTCGCAATGAGCGACTTGAAAGTGACCGATATGTTACACCTCAAGTATAAATGGGTGTATGTACTAGAATTCCACTTATCATTTTATTTTATGTATTTTTATCTAACTTATTCCAATAATAAATTGAAAAAGTTCTATAACAGTAAACATGGGTAAAAATTATTTCCGTTAAGCGTGACCATGGCGTTTTAAGCAAATCTTTTTATGCTGTGGAATGTACATATAAAGGTTATTCCTTCAAAATTGAGTGCATAATAGCAAAGCTTCAAAGGAGAATGCACGTAAGAAATAGCTTAAGTGTGGAGTTAAGCTGAACCAGTACGCTGGCACAAACATAAAACAGATCATCGTGTAATGAACTGGATTTTATACCAAAATATTTACTCATGGTTACAATTAAAATTAAAAATGATGTAATGGTTAATATTTTTAAATCTCCCTCCCTCTCTCTCTCTCTCAGTGTATATATATATATATATATATATATATATATATATATATATATATATATCAGAATTAGGAGGGGACGTAGGTGGCCGTGCGAGTTAAAGAATGGGTTTATCTACCACTAACGTCAGCAAGCTGAAGGTGCAGGTTCGATCCCCAGGAAGGGAGAATATTAGCTCACGAGGCTGCTAACAGAGCACGCTAGTGTTGCAGTGCTTATGGATCAGCGGGAGTCTAAAGAGTATATACGTCTGACAGTCCCTCGGGATAATTATCGATTATGACTTTCTTCCCATTGGCAGGCTGACAGCATGAACTGGCCACAGACCCTCCGGATACGATTGGGCCCGTCAGTCTATTGGAGACAAGTCAATCCAGGTCCTCCTTTGATAACGTAGCTTGTACGTCGAGATGATCACAAACTGCCTAAAACCTTTGATCACGAATCCCTTTTTTTATTTTTATTTTATCTGAGACCCAGCTTCAGTATTCAGATGGTAGTAAGGTAGTGTGTGACCTACCGGGGTGAGAAGTGATAGTTCTCCTTCAGCTCAACTATAGTTCCATTATAAGGGTGGTGGTAATTGTGATTGGGTGTAATGGAACACTAGGGGTGGGTTACCCGGTAGCTGGTAATACCGGGTGGGTTGTGAGGGATAGGAAGAAAACGAAAGAAGACAGGGAGGGCCGAAGTCTCCAACAGTCCTTTTACCTGCCACGAATAAGCCTGTACTAATAGATTTAAGATCACGAATCCCTCAAGTCTCACTAAGATTATAAAGGTCTATAATGCCAACCGAAAAAAAGTATATCAGAATTAGAAGGCGAGTATTACTCTTAGAGTTTAGAGTCTAGAACCCACAAAAAAATGATAGTATGTTTCCTTTGGGTTAATGGAGGTAATTTCCTAATCCTGTAAAATGCTCGGTATTCATATCTGAGTAATTAATTCAAAGCCATAACTATTTAAACATGTTTAACGTAAAGAAATGCTAGCACTCCTTATCCTTTTTAGTAACCCACGATTTTAAATATTCTTTCATCTCGCGTGTCTGATACATTATATCACACAATAAATAAGTCACATTTGAATACTAGTTGCAGCATGCAACTTGATAACACAATACATGCGTTTTTCACATTACACTTAATAAATTTAACCTTAACTTTACATGTTATATTCTGATAAAATCAAATTGAAATAACTACTATCTTAAAGGTGGGATCTGTCAAAGTACATAAAACCTAAGTTCGTTTAATGTACGCTATACATAGGTGACCATAAATACTGAAATAGAATTCAATAATGCGAATTAACTTACAGGCATGTTTTTAGCACTACATTGTAAGATGATCGTTGGGTATTCGGTAATAGGCAATACTTGAGGAGTAAGGTTCGACTTCTACTATTAGACTTCACCAGTTCAAGTACAAACGCCAACAAAGTAAAGCAATGCTCTTCCAAAGAGGTGTAAGGCAGCAAAAAGGTCGAATCATATGGTGTTCATAAATTTCTCAATGGTCTCTTTTCAAGGAAATTCTTCTTCTTTTTTATTGCATTTCTTGGGTTTATAAACACTTGTCTCACTGGCACTGGTTTAGAGACCATCTCTGTAACGCAGCTTGTCAGTTTCATTACAAGCATCTTCTTTCCAAAGAGATTCGATTTGTCACCAATGTTTTTTTGCGCAGTTACTTTCGACCAGAAAATGGTTCGCACGACAACCTGCATCAAAATGACGGCCGAGTGCCCGGCAATGATTTAAAAATAAAATTAGATTTTATTTGGTTCCTTGTTCAGTCACCCAAATTTAAGCAAGTTTTATTCTGAATTTCTTTGTAAGGAAACATAGATTCGTTTGTTGTAATTTGACGAATGTTTACTAGACAGTCTGATGGCTGGCCTGTTTGTCATTTCTCAGTACTCAAATAAATTACACACCAAAGGTTATTTAAAAAAGTATATTCATACATACATGGCTTGAAATATTATTTTACTAAAGTATGACTGGATTAATAAAAGAAGAGATATATTTGGAGGAGTCGAGCCTCTTCAACGATGGAGGATATATCCTTTTGGAAGCCCAGGAAGTTGAGAAAATGTTGGATAGCAGGAAGTAGGAGTTCGAAGTGTAAGCCTGATAGATAATATCTGTAGATTAGATAAGACTTCAGGTTCAGAAGTAGGTAGATACTTGCTAAAGCTTCAAGAGAAAGACCTTTTGCCTGGTCAGAGGTTTCGCCATGCTTAGGAAAGTGTAAATTCTTTTCTGGCTTAAGGATAGCGGTAACGGTGGTTTCAGTTGTTTACACGAAATGAAGGGATTTAAAAATGTGTTTAACAAAAGACATTTACTAAAACAAACTATCAAGTAAATGCGAGTAAAGTTTATTGTTTTGCTCGTTTTCATTGCTAGAAAATAATTAATTTTGTTAAAAGGCCAAATCATGATTTTTAAATGAAAAGCATATAAATAAAGACATAAATAATAATATAAAGTCACAACAATTATTTTGAAAATATAAAACTCCTTATCTATCAGAATCCTCGTTTATTTTTAAATTCTAGTGATTTCTCTTCAGTCGTAAATTAGTTTAAGCATTGCCATTCTACTATAACCTTGAAATATACAAATTTGAAGCTTTGGAATACATTAAGATAGTTTTTATTCTGAATCTACTTGATCCTTATGTATGGCTGAGTAGCCCGTTTTGTATATTTATTCATATATAAGGAAAATGTAGAAACGAGAGTAATGCTATAGGCTATAAGGTTCGTTGGAATTAATAAAACAGATACATCACTTTAATGAAGAATGATCAAAATAATAAGGGAAAATAAAACTGAATTTACGATTTAGGATTAAAAAGCAAAACACTAAAGCAGTAAAATGAATTACAATTGAGGATCGTGCGTGTCTTTGTGAGTGTGCGCAATCGTTTATATGCTAGTCAGGTATTCTATGACCATATCCAGATACCTGGACTACTTTAGATTTTTAGGGATTTATTAGAGTCCCTCTAATATTAAGGTGGTATTTTAAGATAGTCTTGAAACATGCAGTGTTAAAAGTAGGCGGATTGATTTTATCATCATTCTTTTATCTTATCTGAGCATCTAATCTAATGTAAACTGTAATTTAAATTTTTAAAGATACTCCTCTAGGACTATAACTTTATATTTGTTATGAAAAATTCATGAGGAAAAATAACTCTATCTTGAATTCTACACTTAACAAGTCATCTCTTTGAAGCGACTTCTACTAAATTTATTTTCTGGGGATTATGCATTTTAAGTAGCCTATGAATAATATATAAATCATACGAACGTAGAAGTGATGAGGGCGGAGGTTTAAAATATATGTGTTATAGTTTAGTTTTAACGAGTAGATTTTATGTTTTCGACATTGTTTTAAATAAAACTTGATTCATTTTTTCCTCTCGGATCATTAGGCAAGCAAGAAAATCATATTCCTTTTGCCAATCTTTTATTCATAGTTCAGGGGCGGTAGTGGTCCAGTGTTTGAGTACTATGCAAGAGAGGCGTCCGGGTGAAACGGAGGTACCGAAATTGAGGTTGGAATTGTTGAGGTTCCCTCGGTGCGTAGGAGGACCCAGCGTAGGAATAGAATTGAGTACCGAAATTGCGTAAGGGCTTGGCTCGTACTATAGAGCTCATATGAATTCATAGCCCTAAATTCATCTTTAGAATTTATCTCACAGCGTACACATGCGCAATTTTATTGAGTTCATATAAAACGTATATTGTAATCGAATTATTGTAAAGAAGTCTGATCTATGTACCCAGGCGCCACTTAGAAAAATATTAACTCGCACTAAACACATTTGTGGAGCTATTTGATTGAGCAATTATTGATAAGGAGTCTACTTAAATATAAAATATTGTTGAGATCAAAAGAGGAATTACTTTATTAGGGAAATATCTAAGATTTGGAACAAGTCCAACTTCCAATTCTTGTATTAGAAGTTTTTCATTATTTTGTTTTGATTTTTAATGGTTTTAAGCAATGCTTGGCATATGATTCGTCCATATTGTGTTTACGTTCTACTCAATTACAGCTTTTGACTAGAAGAATGGATGAGATAAATTTATTTTTCAGGTTCGCCTTTGAGAGTCCATATTAAATTTCAACTCATGTGTGACAGGGGCTTCTTATACTAGGGGCTCAGGTTGGCCATGCGAGTTAAAGTGTTGACCTTTATCTCACATGGTAAACCTAGAATGGCGAGTTCGATTCTCGCCTGGGCAAAGGAGATTATTTAGTAACGAAATTCATTAAATAACATCCTAAAATCCCACCCTGGCTAGAGAAGGGTGGTAACCTGTAGATAACCCGTCCCGATTAGCCTAAGTTGCAAAAAGTGGACGTTAATAAATAATAATAATATACTAGGAAGAATAAAGAATATATTCAGGCCATTCTGCAGCCATTTTTTACGCAGTCCCTGCATGTTGAGCTTTTGATTAAATATGCCACGGTTTCGTCGGTAGCGGAGATTAAGAGAACTAGTTCAGTGTTTTGACAAGCCTTCTTGCAAAACGCTATTATAGTCCTATCAAAACGTATAAAGTAAGGACTCCGGGTAGAAAATGTAAATTGCCTAAGGGGTGAGATTAGAAAGAGGTTAATATCATGGAGGGTGACTAAGACCATATTTATGGATCAAGAACGGTAATTATAAGCTTTAAGTGGTCCGAGCCCCTAGGGACGATCTTATCGCTAGTCTGCTAGCGTGTTCCTTTCTCGTCAAAGTTCAGCCGGCCGGAGGCCAGTTCAGCAATGCCTATAGAATCTAGATTGGCAACATCATGCTTAGCATCCTATCTCAAGGGTGTTCACTGTCTTCTCGCCACATGGAAGGAACCCACTTAACACCAACCTCTTATGCAAATAGATGAAATCTCTCACTCATTGATGTAGGCGTCACCCCCAGTGTTTCTGATGCATGGATAAACAGTATGAAACCTATGACGGCGCAGGTGTGTACGAAATTTCAAGTTGGTCCGATCCTTTTATGCCGTAGGCCAACGGCCAGCAGAAAGTACCTCCGACATCTTGGCTATGTCTCAATGATATTCCAAAATATACGAAACTATAGTTGAAACCACTAAAATCTTGCCTATCTCATTAAATATCAGTCGCATGGAAAAAACAAGATTGAATATGTAGCATATTATGATCGTACTCATAATATCAGAGTCATTTTGAATTTTCTATTTTACCTCCCTATAAACCCCTTCCTTCCCACTTCCCGCGAAACTGGTCGTTAACGAACACGTCCTTTATTTTCCAGTGAAAAGCCAAAATATGAAGTTTGGCTTTAGTATTTAAAAATACGTGATCGCTGGTGAGCCGAAAAAATAGTTTATAGATGCACGTTCGAAATGTTTAGAGTCAAAAAGATATTTTTTTGGAATTCATTTATTAAGTTTCACCAAAATACGAATAGATGTCTATGTAATCGTGTAATGTGTCAGTAGCTACTCTTTCTAATGAAAACCCGCTAAAAAAATTGTATAATGTCATACGCATTTCCTTATAATACTGTTAAATAATATTTGTTCATAGTTTAACCAGTGGATACCGTGAATAAAGGTTCATGCCAGGACATTGTCATTCGTGAACTAGTGCATTACGACTAAACTACTGAAATATGCATATCCAACTAGCTTTGTGTTTTCAAAGAAAGAACTATAGACGATACGAAGGCAGGGTCTTGGCAAAGGGAATGCACGATTGCTCTCTTCACAGAAATCATTGCCTAGCCAGAATAAAGAAACACTATCTATGTATTCAAATAGAGTTCAAATGGCACTACAGTACGCTCCGTTGGGAAAATATTGGAAGAATAATATACAATTAATATAATCTAGTATTTTTTTAGGTTTTACTGACCTATACCAGTCTCATGATTAGTTACGAAAAACATAATTCACTTACTTGTTGAACTATTTTACAGAAAAATCTGTTTAATTAGCTTTACCAGTTGCTTCTTTTGGAGTAAGCGTTAACGGTAGGATACAATACTTACTTATAAATGTGCCAAACCCTAGAACTGCAACAATCCCAAATTTTAAAATTCCAAAGAGCATTTAATAACTGGATTATATTGTTGTCAAAACTTACAGGTACAGGTGTGAATGTTGTAAACTATCAGGGATTTAACAAATTTCGTAAATATATAATGAAAAATATTTTCGGAAAATAATATTCCAAAAATATAATTTCACAAATGAGGTATAGTAACTGAAATTAATCAAAATCAACTTATTCTAACAAACTCAACACCAGACTTCAATAAAGCTGAAAACCCAAGAGTTATTCATATGTTTTATATGATGTATTTACTAATTAAATAGATTAAGTATTTAGTGTGTGCGCGCCATTGTGTGCCACTTGCTGCCACATATTGTATGTTGTCAATATTAATATTAGGGAAACTACGAGAGCAGGCAGCTTTACAATTGGTGGGTCTATATTCAGATTGCAAATAAGCTAGTGGAATCTTTAGAGTCTTTATTGCATATTTTATATTATTTCCAAAGATAAAAGGAGTAAAGAAAAAACTGATTTAATAAATGTCTTAGATATTCTCATTGTCATACTTTACTTATCTAATTGCTAAAATTGCTATATTTATTCACTGTTCTAGTCGAGAGACTCTTAATATCGCCATATCCAAATTATGGGAGAGCGATATATAAGATCATGATTACTTTTATAAACTCACGTATCTTATCAAGTTATGAGCGTGACGTATCTTATAGTCTTGGCTAGTCGGTACAGTCAAAATTACTCTCTCTGGGTTAGAATAAATCACATATTGCAAATTTTGTAACTTATTGTTACAACAGCAGCTAATGTGAATTTAGTTGTAAATTGATGATTACTAAATTGACTTTTGGACGGGATATAAGAAAATATTATTGGAAGCCTAAGGGATTTATAAATAAAGTAGTTTGTATGAAAGGGAGGGGGCTGGAGTCCGGTCACGTACGGCCACACGCAGCAAGGCTGCCCGCTCTACAACTAATTAACCGGCCAGTCTTATGGGCATTTCACTTATTTAGAACGCTTCTTTGTCGGCACTTTTTATTAATCATATATCCTTATGTATGATTTTTAAGTGATTAGTTATATTTTATGTGACATGCTTTCAGTGTAACTAACGTGTAAAACTATTCCTAGGTGGCCTCTTCTCTGAGTTGTCCGCACTATTACAAAAGTGGATGATAGGAAATACATCCCCCTTCCTATGTCCAATTATTTAAAAATACTAATAACATTTTTTGAGAGTTTTATACCTTCAGAGTAAATGATGGTAAACATGCAACATTCTTGAGAAATTATTATTAAAGTAGGTCAACATATTAACTGACTATACAGCAGAAGGTGAAGATAAATAAATTAAAGTGATTCATTCAATAATTTTTCTGCCCAACAAGTTTTGATTTCAGTTGACGTCACATCACGTTTTTGAGGTGATGTCATACCACAAAATGTATTGTGATTTTACCAGCTATAGGCAAGCGCTCCCAATGAGGTGTCAACTGGCAGCGCAAATAGTTCGGCAAAAAATGATTAAATGAATATTTTGAATTTTTATTTATTTTAACCTTTCACCATACAATAATTGAATTTAATAATGTCATTCATTACTGCAACATTATCAGGTAAAATGATAATTACAAAGACGGTTTTCCTAACCTTCGAAAATATATTTCTTATCTAAAACCATATAGACTAAAACAAACAATATGTTAAACAAAATAACATGATTAATATACAAACAAAATGTTAAATTTAACAATATTGCCCAAATTTAAAAAATAAAAATTGTAATTCGCAAACCGTTTGCTTTGTATTTTCCATTTTATAAATTTATAGCAGTGAGAACAACTTTTAATCGTTTATTTTTGGTTGTTTTGTTGACAATCGTAAGTAAATATTCTGAGATATTCGTTTGAACAGAATCGATGCCAAATAAATTTTATTTAATTCACTGCCTTACCTTATTAGTGTATATTACATTGTCTAGAGCCAAAACTAAAGATCATGTCTTTTAATAGCAAACAAAGCCGCGACAAAATGTGATGTAGTTTCAAATTCAATAATATTCAATGAAGTCAAGCTTAACATTTTTTGAAAATTAATTTTATAGGAGTACAAGAAAGTTAACTAAAAAGATTTTTTATATTCTATAAGCACTGTTTATCATTTTTGTATTATTGTGGGTCCATGTGGAGATGAGGTAGGCTTTTTTTTATTTTTTTATGGAAAATGTGAATGGTTATAAACGACATTTTTAAGGTAACTAAGCAATACGCCATGAAATATTTCCATTGTTATCTAGTTTGGTCTAGGATTGGTAAACAATTCACTCCCTGGTGAATAGTCACAAATGTGTCCAATCTTTGCCAAAGCATCTGTGGATACACCAGATAATTCTTCATTCATACTTACTCCAGTTTTTAGCAGGTTTCCCTTTAGATAAAAAAAAACGTCAAACCATTTTAGTTCATATATGAAAAAAACATGCTTATATGTTCCATAATTTAAGATCGATACTTTTTGAAACTTTTCAAAGTGTTTCAAGTAACTTTAAATGGTCGCAAAACAATAAACTCATTTCTTTCTCATAGTTTTCCAATGTGCATAAAAACTATAAGAATCTTTTGAAACAATAAAGATAAATTATTATTAAAAAAAAACTGTACACGAGTTAGAAAAATAGAGTAAATTTATAATAGGGAAAAACACTGACCTAGTTGAGAAATGGAAATAGTCGCAGAGAATAGTGTAATCATTCCGGAAGAGATTGTGGAAACAGGATGACACTAATATAGCATAAATCACATTCTCTATTTGTGAGTTTTGAAAGTTCTTCCTCTTTGGGTCCTAGCTATCTCTTCCAATTTTCCTGGTCGGATTTAGTTTAGCGTGTCGTTTCCTTGACGTAGTCTTTGGAGCGGAACGTCTTTAAGATAGTGCTAAAGCTAAATGAGTTCCATGACATCGGCCACCTTGGCTATCTCCTTAACTCCAAGTAACGACCTATTTTCTTTAAATTTTATAAAGAAAAAAAAACTATTTTTAAAAATCCTAATTTTACTGGTCCTTTTAAATTAAGCTTCATAGAGGACAAAAGAAGAGTCCATTAGACAGAGAAGTTGCTTGAGCTAAGTAGCTTAACTAGGTGTAATTATAAGCCTTTTCTATTAACATTACCTTCTTTATAATGAAAGAAACACTAAAGATCTCAAATAACAGAACTTATTTGAATAAATATAAATGCTCTGTTTAGAATGTGTATTATATGTAATAATTACACGAAAGAGGTTATTTATTTAACATTTTTTGGTTCGTCGCAGAATTATAGATGTATTACTACTTTACCCGTACATTTCCCTTTTCTCCAAATATGTTCTCTCTTTACGGCAGAATGTGTCCTTGAACAAATCAACCCTTCAATTTTAGCTGCTAAAGCGTTAACGGAAACACACACACACAGTCATACACAAATCTCATATGATTTTCTAGATGATTTTGTACTGATTTCATTTACCTTATCCATTAAATCTACTCTACTTCGATAGGTGCTATATTAAAAGGTATTTATCTTTTATAAGTTTCTCAATGTTTACAAATTAACACGAGGCTCAATGGACGATAATTTTTTTTTATAAGTCTTGCCATGAGAGCAATCTCCTCAAAAATTTATTATTTTTGAATAATACCAAAAATGAGTTCCATATTGTAGTGTTTGAAATTACACTAATGTAAAGTCTATGGACTGCCCCGTCCCCTCAAAGGACAATTTTGAATCAAATTTGAGTGTAAGGAAATAGGGCCTAATCGTTAAAGGGGGGGGGGTCATCAAGAATTGTATCTGCACAAATGGCCTATCAACAGGCGATAAGTCTTGCATATTCGTCAAATTTCAGTAACGCATAAAGACCGACATCTAAAATAAATGTATGGTTGATTTTATAGAATTCACTTGTATTGGAGGATGTCTTTATTCCAACAATACAGCCACGCTATATGATTGCACATAAAACTGAATCACAATGAATACTACTGATGAGAAGTATCCTATTCAAGAGGATAGAGCAACCATAGTTGGACGTATTCAAATAATTTATTATCTGACTAAGGAATAAAATATAATTATTTGTCTGTTATCCATTATTAAAAAAAAAAAAAAAACTACTTATGAATTATCCATTATACTAAATTTGAAGAAATTGCCAACTATTCATTATTCGATAATTCGTCATCTTTTAATCATTATCAACAAATAGCGAACATAAATAAAACATATGGCATATATATATATATATATATATAACGACTGGTATAAATTTATTACAATTTAATGAAATCATACTTTCTGTTTTATTTTGTTTCCTGCTCAGGGTTTTTATACACTTTGTTCCGCTCATGGCTATTTTTTAAGAAACAAAAATTAAAAGCCAAATACAATTTTTATTAGGCGGATGATAATTTTATCAGGCAGATGAAAAATTATCCACGAATAAAAAATTAGCTGGACGAGATATTTATTCATTCGATACAATTATTATATGTAGAGCAAAAAACTATTAAGCATTTTTTTAAAGTTAACGTAATATGCACAACTTTATTTGTTATGTGAAATTATTTGTTAATATTTTTGAATAACGAATATTCAAAATTCGTAGACAAAAATTAAAGGAAAGACCTCGTTTTCCCGTCATGTATAGTTATCAAAAATAAATTTTTCACTGCACTGGCTACAACATATGTAGAATGGTTTGACTCTTTTATTCTCCCTAATTCTTGGTAAAACATATACTATATATTAACACAGTGAAAATATAGGCTTTTAGCCCAATGAATCAATCAGGAAGTACAGTAAGCTTAATCTGAGGTTTGGATAGAGTTAGTGAAGATACCATGAGTAGTAAATATAATAAATAAATAAAAAATTAACAAGTTGTTGAAGATTTGCCAGTGCAAAGCTCAATGACACGTATTATATTTAATTATACATTAATTTTTAAAGGAATTGATTTTTGTATTAGGTAATACAATAAGTATTTTTCACTGCATAACATACTTATTTTACTTCGATAATTTTAGGCCTAGGTTCAACTTCTGTGTGACGATGAAAATTGATTTGATGCCGAACTCATTGTTTAGAGTAGAATTAAAGAATGGAACAAATAGAAATAGAAATTCAATTGTTGTCAAGTTCAATGGCGACGGAGCTCAAGAATGAAGGAGAAACATAAAATCTAACGTAATTCCATTACAAAATATTGATTTAGAGAAGATATTTTTGTCTCCTAATGTGATATCATCAGTCCAGGAGAGAGGCTATACATTGGCAACTAAAAACCCTTCTGGGTTCGTGTCCTGGAGGATTTGAACAATTTTTCTCTAATCTATAAACTATTAATTGAAGTGGGAGTAATTAATAATTTTTTTCTCCTGATAAATGATAATATAGAGAAGTGTAGCTGGGAGATAATATAGGTGTGATATATTGCTAACAGGTTAGGGGATCATGCTATCTCCGTCAGACAGCCCCCTCTTCTTCTATTGTATACAGCCATCGGCATCGTACCATATCTCTACCAGTTTTACAGACGCATATATCCATTTATCTGTACTCTATAAAGTATTTTACTACGCCACCTCATACCAATCAGATAAAATTATTTATGACAAATCTCTAACAAGGCCAATTCCTATGAACTGTATATGGGCCTCTCTCTTACTGCGTCATATTTTATGCAGAGAGTAAAACCTTCCATCGTATTCAACGAAAGAAAATGGTTAAGCAAGAATATAAAATGAATTTATTTGAAGCAAATGTTTTGGTTTGCAAAATGAAGCAAAGGAATTTGCAAAATGAACGTACACTTTGTCGCACATATGCCTTGGTCCACATTTACAAGGAAAGTGGAACGTAAATTAAATTATTTAAAAATGTTATAATCCACTTATACTAACATGCTTATCAGTTATAAAGATCTTAGGTAGATAAACAATAAATAAAATGAGTTAAAGTAAATAAAACTAATAAGTTTAAACGCATTAAATAATAGTTAATACTTTTAGGTGTTATTAAATCCAATATTTGAGTTTCCAAGCCTATCACTGTAGTTATCACTGAACGCGAAGACAGTAAAGGAAAGTTGTAATGGACTCCTTCTCCTTTGAATAAGACTATGTATTAGGGTTAGTGCTTTCGGCATCTCATTCTGCCATCTTCAGGCCCAAAAAAACCTTAAAGCACGATATAATAAAATCTCGAAATGCCCATAAAGAACAAAGAAGCTTGTTTTCAGTTCTTAAATATAAGAATATGGAGAATTCGTTTTGAGTGTATCATGTGAAAGCAAATCATATGCATTTTACGTTATTATTATTCTTTTTAGGCCAGCCTTATCGTTGGAAAAAATGGTTTCGGCTCCGAATTGTAATGTAGTTATATTGTTGTATAATATTTTTCAGATAATTATTCCATTTGACCTGAAGACTGTGCGCTATACACTTTGAACCATTATTGGGGAAGGGCAACCTCTAAGATAAGACCTCCCTTTTTGGTTTATATATTAAATATAAACTTTCAAACACCTCAGAGTAAGTTCTGGGATATCAGGAAGTCTTAGGATTCAAATTATCCAATGTTACGTGCACGCAGACTCAGTCTAAGTAAAATATTTGCACTTCATGAGTTGCTACGAAGGCTGAGTTTTCTTTCGACGTAGCATCTGAGAAATTATAGTTAATCTGCTATTCGATATTAAATATACGGCGGAGATACGTATATTGTAGATTACGTGTACATACTTGATTTATTTGTTTTATAACCTTTCGACCCCCCCCCCCAAAAAAAAGTCGGTTGAGTAATATTAAAAAATCAAAAACAATACATTATTCGAATGGAAGTAAGCCATTAAAAGCCTTTTTGAGGAATCTCAGTAGTACGCATGAATCCACTATCTTATTAGATGAAAGTTTTAGAAAACATTCTTGGTTACTTAAATATAGCAGATAAATAACGTGATAATCAAGAGATAAATCATGTTATTTAATATGATGGACCCATCTATGAACAAAGTAAAAATTGGGTATGTAGCAAGATTTCTCTTGAGCGTGATTGTCTATAGCACATGAACATATTTGCACAATCATAAAGAAAATATTAATCACATATATACATTAATAATGCAATTTCTGAATTTTACAGGGAACTGTGTTTATCATGTAACTTTTTGATCATAACTATCATAATATATCCCGAATACACAGGAAATTACTATATATATTGATTAAAAAATGCATTTATGACTACTTAAATAATTTTTTGATAGGAGGAATCTAGCTGAAACACTAGTAGTTAATAATTTTGATATTTATAAAACATTTTACTATGCTTTCAGACACAATTGATTCCAGGAACCTGGTTACTAAATTAAAGAGTTAAAAGAACTAAACAACACAAGCCAAGACATTTTCTCAAACGATAATTATATATTTTATAAATATTGATGTCGGTGATAGATGAAATGAAGAGTAAAGAAAACAAAATTATTATAACTGAAATAACGCCAAATTATCCCAAATGTACTAAATAAAATAATGAAACCAAAAGACAGTACAAGGTGCGTAAGTACACATTTCCAATTACCAAAATTCTAGGTCGATTCAAATATATAAAGAAATCGTTTCAATCCTTATTTACTTCTGAAACATAAGTATGCTTTCGGGAAAAAAAATTATGAAATAATTTATTGAATGTTTTTTTCTGGTATTAAGAATGTGAGATATGCAAATACAAATATGCTGGAAGAATATACAACTTAATAAATAAACATATTTTATGCCCTTCTGAATTTCTCTGAATACCGGAATTTCTGGTTTTTCAAGCGAGAAGTGTGCTGAGAGCAACATTAACTATTGGAGACAGAAATGCTATATTTCCACGAACATTTTTTCCTAGTCTGTTTCAAAACGGAACCTTTCCCTCGTCACTCTTTCTATATCTGATACTCTTCAAGAACATATGCGGAAAGAGTTCGAAAAGTATCAGAATTTATATAAAGGGAAACTCAAAAAAAGAACGAAAAAAATATTGCAGTCAACTTAACGCGTAGTATTAAATTTATACAGAATAAGATAGAATGGGTTTATTGTCATGATAAAGTTAATTCGCTATTGCACCTACAATTTTGGACTATGGCGGAAAAATTAAATAAGAATAATGTTTCAATTTTTAAATTACAGTTGTATTTGATACTGAAACTTAGTTTTAGGAACTTTTATATCTTGGGAAAAGCAACTCACAAATATTATCTGCAACCCTCGACGTGAAATTTTATCATTGTGGCAAATTCCTAAATTAGGAATACTATAAGTAAGAGTAAATGCCTCGTGAATCATTAACTGAACTGTTTGTTAAGCATTTTAACAACAACAAAAAAATCGTACACTAGGAAGCTGCTGGAATGGCACATCTCATCTGACTATCACAATGTCATTTATATAAATACTATTTAAAATTTTAAATTTCTTACTTAATTATAACCCTAAGTAAACAAACCTGTAACTTAAAACTGCATATGAGGTTAAATTTGTAAGAACTAGGCGTAACCAAAATGGTTTGGATGTTCTGTTGTAAGACATAATCATGAAAAGGGCACGAGGATGGAAATACGTTATAGAAGCCTAACAAAAATAAAAATAATAAAAACCAAAATACGCTGGAATAGGCCTGTGCTACCAACGCAGAAACGTTTAACTACCATGTACAAAGTACCTAAAGGGAGAATTGCAATCTACAAAAATTTTGATTTCGGATTTCATTGGAACTATAATTATTACCTTCCTTGAACCCATTATGACTAGTTTCGGCGAGACGGCTGTAAGTTTGCGACTCTAGTCACGCACCTCCCCTTTTGATGAATCACCTAAGGGGGTATTCCAACAAAAGGGGGGTTGGATTATGCAAAAGATTTTTGTTAAAAGATCTGTCAATTATTTTCTATAACACTTTTTGATCTGATGCACTGGAACAGAGATATCCGACTTTGACTTTCAAATGAAATGTAGAAAAAGGTTTTGTTCACTTAACAAAATGGCGTACAGGGAAGCCATGTGGTGTCAACATCAGATTTTGTATGAGTACCTAGACTCACATTCCAATGGCATACAATGAAGATGCTTCTTGGTGCAACAAAGCGTAATGGTTGGCCAAAAACATTCCACTCACACTCGGACTCAACATCAGCGAAGAAAAGAGTTGACAGGAATGGTTTTTCTGCTTGTATTTGTTTGTAACATGCCACGAGTGAGATGAGTTTAAAGTTGCCAACGAACCTTATCCTCATTGCTCTCAATCAGTGTCGGTGTTGCAAAGAGAGACATTATTTCTGAACAATGAAATCACACTTCAAGGCTAACGCCCTACGTGTGATTTTCACTTCATTGTCATGCCTATTTTTATAGCAATCAAAGTTCCATCTGCTATCCGCTTATAGCGCCTACATGATAGCTTGAACTACATATGTCCGTCAGAAACTGCAAATATTGCACACACACTCAACATTTCTCACACATTAATCACGGCCAACGAGCAAACTTAAATACCAAATTCTGTTAGTGATTGAAAAGTATTTCGAAAATGACCATAAAATAAATATGTCTTTATAATTTACTAGTAAAAGATCAAACAAAACAACAAGTAACTAGAATTGCATTGATGGAACGCATGCATGTTTTGGATACAGTTTAATTAGAATATTTAGGCATGAGATAGCAAGGTCCGGTTTTGCTTAGACCTTGTAGATGAGTATAATAGCCCCGAGAGAGGATTGCGGTTCCTAGCATATCCCTTTCAAAACCGGATTGCGCCAGGTCACATGTTGTTGTTTACTTCATTTATAGCATCCAAGCATATAATTACAATGCGCCTTATTAAGTATAAAAGGATCTGTTCTCAGGAGTGGTCGGTCTTTAACACATTCTGGCCAAACATTCCTTTTTATGTAAGAACTAGAGTTGTAATTTTGGGATGAATCCTATCTCCTGTAGTTCGAAACCCTTGGAAGGTTTTGCTTAAAATCTGCTTAAGGATATGCAGGTCCTCAGAAATTGATACAATAATCTTTTACCACAGAAGTATTCTTAATTCGTAAAAAAATGAAAAAAAAAATGATTTAGGATGAATAAAGTAGATTTTTAATGCTAGTTGTCCGAAACCATGTGTCCAGGGAACCACCACCTGCCACGAGGCCAAGTTTAGACTCTTTGGCAAACCTGAGATATACGATGGCAATCAAGGAGACCCTCTATGAAACGGGTTCTAATAATCCTTTCTTCCTCTTAAGTGCATTTTAAAATGACTGGCCATTCCATAATTATATGGAATTTCGTTATGTGGTAGAAATACCTCTGTTTGTCGCCGATATAGATGGATAAAGTATGCAACGTTGTTGGCAAATGGTTGCCATATTATTTACTGTAGATTACAATGTTTTGCCGAAATATCAAACCGAGGAAAAATGTGAGGCTCTTCCTTATTTGGGAGAGTCAAATGATCATCTTTAAAATTTACTAATTACTCCATGTCAAAATTGAAGAAAGTTGTTTCAATAGATGGAATTGAAAGTATTGACAACCTACTTCAAGTAGAGTTCAGACCTATGAGAAGATATCAATGCAATTTTGAAAAGTTTAGTATGTTTAACAAGAATAAGAACATCGTGAACATGCACTATATTATGGTTTTCTACTCTGTCAGGTGTAGGGGTCTACTTGGAATTCGACATGCATTAGTCAATAGTTTAAAAATATTTATTTCAAGATCGTTGTCCTTAAAAGGCCTTAACCATTCACAATGACAATCCAATCTGTACAACTCCATTTCAATACATCGGATCAAAAAATGCTTTAGATCATAATAATAAAAAAGAATGGCAATATCATATTTTTTTTTGTATTTCTAATAGGTAAGAAAGAATTTGAAGTTTTGTATTTCCTGTTGCTACATCTAATTCACGTAAAGGTTTTTAAGACCATTCGTGCCCTGATGTGTACGCAGCTTTGAATGTAAAACCCAAAAACTATTTCAATAATTACTGACGCCGATTATTATCATTTACGGGGGACGGGTTATCTACAGGATGCCATCCTTTTCTAGCCAGACTTGGACTAAGGATTTTAATTAATTAATTATAGGATTTTATTTTATTTAATTAACTCCATCACTAAATAAATTCCTATTGGCCCGGTGGAAATGGAACTCGTCACTGCAGTATGCCGATTAATCCCGAATTTAATTAATTTCGGTAAAGTACATTGGAAATGAACATGACATTTGACTGCCAAGACACATACTGTTATCGTACTACACGGAAAGCCAATGAATCATGGTCAACAGAGCTAAAATGTTATATCCTTTCAGTGAAATGTCAAACTATGAATAATTAAATATATGAATAAAACTGTTAATTATAATTTCGGAGGAGTTTATACGCTTCAGGGTCATTTAGTTGTGTTTAATATTCTCTTTTTCAATCCAGTAATGACAAATTGTGCTTCTTTACTAATTCCTTAATATTTTAAAAATCTAAATCTGTTGCAATTTGCTAATAGCAGAAGAACATCAAGAACAAGTTCTTCCGAGCAGAGATTAATGACCAAAACCTGTCTGATGAATTCAATCATAGAAAGATTAAGTACTTCATTTAATTGCTATACAAATCCTCAACATATCTGAGAATTTGAGAGCATTCTTCAGATGTTTTTTCTTTAATGTGATAACATAATCGTATACTTATTGAATTACTAACATTTTCAAAGGGTCCTATTATTAGAGTTATTAAGGCTTGCCCTTCTTAGGATAAGTCTAAGCAATTCTTCCCACTACCTATTCAATTCTGTTGGTTGGCAAATGTTGAAGGATGGAAAAGAAATTATTGTGAGGGTGTCAGAGTGGTTTCGCTAAGGAAGATTAACCACAGATTACATCTATTCTATTAAATAAATGCTGTAGACATTAAATTGATGCCTTTGTTTAAGACTTTCCATTGTCGTGTTTTCCGTTAGCCTCACCGTGGAAGGCGCAATCCAAAGAATAGGAATACATCGTAGTGATGGATACTACAATTGGATTAAACAGTACACGAAGAATGTTGATAAACTGTTGAGTAGTACTAGGATGTTGTATGTAATTATGACTGGTGAAAAGTTTCAAAACAATTTTGGGTTTCCAAGGAATATGAGGACCGCAAAACGGACAGGGATATCTGATCCTATCGAATCGGAAGATTTCAGGTTTCCTCCTAGTTAAGACGTAGGGAACTATTATAAAACAGATATTATTAGCAATTGAGGAACATTAAATGCGTAACAAGATTTTGTTAAGTGATATAAAATACCGGTCATTATAACGGAGATATATGGAATTTTCGATTTCTCTCCTCGAAACCCTCCCCCACCTCCTCCTGTTCCAAATTCAGCTACTCATGTACTTGAACCTAAATATTTATAATACGGAATGCTTATATGAATAAATATAACCTATTTCTCTGTTGCCGCAATATATATATATATATATATATATATATATATATATATATATATATATATATATATATAAATTTTAAGGGACCTGATTTCCGATCATTTCCTAGTTAGGATTGATAGGCATTTAAAGAAACTCGCATCATAAGTTCCTCAACAGCTGATTTCGCTTACGGGATATAATAGCAATTCTACATGTGAACCACTCCCAAATACCTATCAGGTGATCAACACGTCATACCGTTGGTGAGGTGGAAGCCTGAGGCTGTGGAAATATCCCACTCCTCTGATGAGGATTTTCTACATCATTGGACATGATACCTGGAATGAGAGCAAATTACTCAGAAGAGAAAATATGTATAGTTAGCGCCGAGATTTCTCTTAAAGAAAATTAAAGAAACTATTATCTTTCAAGGCCGTTTAAATGCTAATTTTTTAGATTGCTAAAACTGACCTAGAAGTAGAGGGGTTTGCGAAATGGATCTTTCTCTTTCAGTCTAGTCATAATATAGGTGTTGTATTTGCTCTTGAAATTTTATATATATATATATATATATATATATATATATATATATATATATATATAGATAGATCCTGTCGTAATTATTCGTTATTATCTCCAAAGTGCAAATTATTTTTTAGTAGTTACCTTAAGTGCAAATCGAAACGTTAGATCTTAGAGCAACACGTCGAGTGATAAGAGTTTGCGAATTGAAATACTGTATTTATGGCGCCGGTTTCTATAGTTGGGATTGAGTCAATTTTATTTATTAGGACCTTGCCGGGGAGGCTAATCAGTTTCCTGGTGGTAGGTCTGCATCGTGTGGCAATTGGGTAGTTGCTTTAATCAAGAAGTAACTACTATCTTCGATTTGAATCCAGGGAAGGCATCCAACCTTCAAATTCAGGACAATACACATCATGGGGGTTTTAGGGAAATATTTAGAAAATAAAATCCATGAATCCTCTTCTCATATATCAATATTTTTTATATCTGTTCCTGGCGCGTTAATGCTAGTACACTGTGTTTAGCTTATCAGAGAATATTCTAGTTTGTATTGTGGAAAAATAGTTTCCTTAGTATAGCAAATTCATCGTGCGCCAAATCTGAATACAATTGATTACGACTGTACGAATATTTATTTTCTTTGCCTGGCATACAAGACAGCTACTTCGCAGCTAGGCACTGAAAAAAATATAAACTTCCAGTACATTTTGAAAGGGATTCTTTATTTGCAAATTGAACATTCTATAAACAACCAAACTTTTAGAAGTGAAAGTAGGCTTGAGTGTTAGAGGAATGAGGTTTGTCTGATGAAATTCAAGAGTACCTTTAGGCATTGTTCGGTCGACAGTATTCGGTATAAATAGGCTGGATGCCTAGGGACAGGTAAGGCACGCAGGTGAGAAGGAGGCCTGGCTTTAAATGCTGATCAGCCTTGCCGATAAGGACTCATTTAAACTTGGGGTGTTGAGGCATTCCATTAGAGACTCAGGCCTCCCTCACTACACAACCTCCCCTACACAAGCCTTGCATATTAACCCTACCACTTTCTCTCGTCTCGGAATGATATCGACAGAAGCAGATCCTGGGGAGTTATGTGAACAGCGTCAGCAGAGCCATTCTACCATTCTAATGAAGTTCTCTGATAAAATTATGTTTTGCGAAAGTGCTGCTATGCTTAAAGTTGTGGCAAATCTATTTAACTGACCACCTGGAATTGTGGAGCCTCTGTTTGGTCAGAGCTTCAGAAACCGTTTTTGGGCATTCAGTCACCTGTAGGTATCAAATGTAAACCGTAAGACTCTCCTAGTACTTCTTACACCTTCAGACGTCCTCTACCAGGGCTTTTCTCTCCTGATCCTATCCGGTATAGCGTACAAGGTCAGAAAGAAGTTTTATTTTAACTGAATGTTAAGGATTAACTCTTGTTACGGGCCATTTTTATAGTCGCCGAAGACGGGTGAGATTGAGATAGAAGACAGACTGGAGATTCCTGTGCGGGGCTGACCGAGCGAGTGACGGAGACAAGAGGCGATAGCCGGGGATAAGCGAGCAGCAGACAGAAGCGTCTACCTCGAGCTCTAATGAGGATTTCGCTTCCGACAAACGCTTTGGCGGATCAGAGTGTAATACAGACGGAAGGCTAGCAGATAATCTCATCGTACGAGAGGTATAAAAGTTATGCTTATTGTGTATACACAATTCAAAAGAAAAGGCCAATTAATTTGTATTTAAAATTCCCCAAGGGAAGTATAGTTTAATCCCTTTTTTAATTTTTTTTATATTGTTCAAGTGATAAGTATAGGTGATTCATTATTGCAAATAAACTGATTTGATTGGAGAATACCGGGTTTCGTTGTTACCTGAGGAAACAAACAACGTGGCGCCCTTAATATATTTATTTCGGCCAATTGATATAAATGCTTGTTAAATTTAACTAATAAACCCACACCCTTCTCCACTGAGCGGGTCAGTATTGTTACCCAGTCTGTGGGGTAACACTCTACTTAACAAATTCCACCAGCCACCTAGAACAAGAGACTCGTCAAATAAAAATGTTTTCTTAGCCCTACTGAATCCATTACGTTCTAAAGTGAATCATACTACTTATTCTGGGCCCAATACTCTCAGAAATTCTTCATAGCTTAGTGCCAAGGTCTAATCATAATAGATTTAATAATATAAGAAATGGCTACCCTGCAATTAAAAAAAAAACATTTTGAAAACCGATTATTACGTTAGAATCTGCTATCTATTAATAGAACTTAATAGTGACCTAAGTTCTGACAGGAAGGAAATTATCCCAGGAAAAATATAGATAAGTACTCTTGAAAATCGCCTATAACTAGCAAGAGTGCAACTTGGTATATTTTAAAAAAAGTAAATAATTTACTTAGTTAATTCGTACAAATGTGAAATTTAAATAATATTCATTTACTTTTATGGAAAAATGGGTCATGCAACTTACAATTTCCTTGAATTATTTATGGAACCTTAATTGTGTAAATCTATAAAATATAAAAATATGCGATGCTTGTGTTGAAAAAGGTACTCGTATGTCTATTTTCGTTTGCAAAAAGAAAGACGTGCAAACTATAATTTTACGACGAACGGCAGCTTTTTTTTTTGGAATCTTAAGAACATTAACACAGTGTGTAGTTTCAAATGCACATATTACTAAGTGAAATGTTAGATATTCATGGGGGAAAATAAACAAAACTGAGTTTAGTACATGGCTAATACTAGAATTTGTCTAGCTATAAACCTACCTGTACTTATTTATAATATGCTTTAATGATTTTTCCCCAAAACACCCTTAACGTTTTTATGAATGTGCTATTGTAGTTTCGATTAGTAAACTCAACATACTCCAAGTCCTATACAATGCATTTCATGTTTTGAACTAAATTAACTTTAATATATTCTGATAGATAATGACGGAATCAAACCAATGTACGGTTGGTGCCAGTGCTTGCAGAACAAACATGTATCTATTTTGAGTAAATATTGATATTTGAATGCCATGTTCAAGGAACTATAACATTCAATCTATTATATACTAAATCTCATTTGATACTACAAAACCCAAAGATTGTGAATGTGCAGTGTGAACTACTGGATGAGGAAGGAACGATATCACGACTTAAATAAAGTAGGCCTTTCCTTCAAACTTTAACGAAACTAAAACCTGTATAAATAACACTCAATTAATGAATAACAAGGAATACCTAGCAGAAAAGGAATAATTTGCCATTTTTATTATTTCTCGTGCAATACTTTAATACTCAAAGTATCACTGAGGAAACCTAAACCACATATATTTATTAGTTATTATCTAAGTTTTTAGCTGTGTCCTGTTCTTTCCCAGCAATGTCTCCTAAGCCAGACTGCTAACTTCCTCAGGTCATGAGAATGAGAGACACTGTTCCAGACATTTACACAAGTATCAGCTTCAGATTGAAGGGACCGTTTTCTAGAATTAGAAAGGTTTCTGTCATCAGTCTTTTTGGTTCATTGTGCATTTATTTTGGCATTCTTGAGGTTCTTATTCTATTAACTGGCTGGGTTCATAATTTTCTTTTGAAATTCATGTAATTTCTCACCTGATAATTTGCAGTTCTCAATAGTTATTTCCAGTAGTATAATCATTTCAATGTTTATTCGAGCTCCAGACGTGTTCGGCAACAGCTGATTTAAACTATTTCGTTTTCTTAACAGATTTCAGATTTCTTCTGAATATTAGTGTGCCTGGTTGTCCGATATCTCTGTTGCTAAATGCTGCATAACTCTGAGTCCTTAATAGTAGGTTATATTTTGTCAAAGGCAACATCCGACTTGCATTCCTGATGGGTGAAAATGTGGCCTTGATTTTAGTTTTATGAACACCTTTTTTGTAGTGCTTTTTCCCTAATATAAATGTCGGTGAACTTATGTTATTTACTTCAATACATAAGTTTTTGGGCAAAAGTACAGTTTAGTCCCCCCCCCCTACGCCGCCATTCTGTTTCGCTGTAATCCCCGCCCAAGCTTAAAACCACCGATGGCGTATTTTGGAAATTTTAAAGTGTTAAAAAATATAAAGTTAGAACAACAAAACCCCCACCCTCGGTTTTAACCACCGATGGCGTATTTTGGAAATTTTAAAGTGTTAAAAAAGATAGTTAGAAAAACAAAATGTCATCGTGCGCCACCAAGGGGGGGGGGACTAAAATACACTTTCACCATTTTTTGTTCTCATCCTTCTTAAACTTATAGTAGGTGTCGTTTCTTTTCCATCCAACTTTTAGAGCTCCGAAATTCTTATTGTTATAAAGGGTTATAACCGCCAGTATAAATGATACTGTTGTCATACCTCTCGGTGACCGGCTCCGGCTGATGATCGAGTCCAGCTTTCGAAGCGATGCCACCATCTACAAACCCGCCAAAAGTTGTACTACGTTTGCCAGCTGTACTCGATCATCAGCCAGTGACGACGGCCTTTACCAACAGGTATGACAACAGTCTAATTATTTATTATACTTTTGAGCTAAGAGAATTCGCTTGCATGTTACAATCTGTTTCTGCAGTTTTTGTAAATTGAATGCCTTGAATTTTTTTTCTCAAAGTGCAGGTTCCAAACTAGTAGTTTTCTTCCATTTTAAAGGGTGTGTGATAGATTTTACAAAGGTCGAACAACATTTTACTACAACTTGCTCAGGAAAGCAATTTGCTTGCCTGAGTCCATCTCGAAGGCCCTTTCTTCAAAATGTTCAGTTATGCCACCTTTGGGCTTAATATTTACCACATGCTTAGTTCAGCATTCAGTTTTAAATACATTACACTAAATTATAAATACATGGAATCGAAACGAGCTCCTCTAATTGATTAATAAATTAAATACTGCAGTCAGAATGACATATAAATTACTCATAAAATATCTACTTGATATAGCCAATCGTGTAGATTGAGAAGGGTGTTTGTGAAGAAGTATCGGAGAGTGGTACAGTTAGTCCTATTGTAGCTATAAACTGTGAAGTGTCAGTCTTGAACTGCGTTTATTCTTGTCCCATTTCATTGGTTTTTACACTCCATCCTCTTTTCTTATTGGCTTCCCCAAAATTCCTTCTGTACTCATTCCATCTTCTTACGGTCTTTATCTTTACGGGCTGCAGAAATAATAAATAAAACTCAATTTATGGCTTTAGGGAATAACACTCTCATTATTTCGGAATATACTGACTGGTCCTTGAGATGGCTCTTGACCAGTTACATCCGAACCCCTACTGTAGAGGATGAGTTTTTTAAAAGCCTACTTTCAGTAACGGTGCACATTTTACGGGTTCAGAAGTATTTTTTTGAGTATGCTGGTGTTATGTTTTAGGCACAAAGGCTGCAGAATATGTTTACTTTATAATTACTCAACAACGGGATTCTACTGAAAATTATACCAAGCGTATTTGATATTCTTCCTGTTACCTGATGTACTTGGATGTGGCAATGAACTTAAGTCAACTCTTGCTCAAATGATTTTATAAAAAGTGAGTTAAAAGTTAAATATTGAATGTGATGATCTGGTTGGTATTAAAGATGTCCAAGTTAGGTCCTTTAGAACTTCACGAACTTAAGTTTCTTATACATCCACACGGATGGTGGTCGTGAACAAAAATCTTACCATATCTCAAGAGTATAAATATTTTGAATTCAACTTGACGAAAAGAATAATTCTAGATGCATTTTAAAACTTTAAGAGCACTTCACTGAGATTGTTACTTTAGCTTGTGACATTTGTAATCGATTGCGAAGGAGGGGAGATTTAGAAGAAGGCGAAAATAAGATATAAAAAAAAATGTTCTGTACCTAGTACAGTAGAGTACTTTTATAATCATACAAAAATCTGTGATTTACACACACACACACACACACACACACACACACACACACACATGTATATACGCATAAGTTATTTTTAATATTTCTCCAATTTGACACTATGCATTAAAAATACTTGGGGTCATTAACTTAAAAAAAAAATCGAAATTTCAGTCCTTATGGATTGGATCCATAATAAATACCCAACTTGGCCGTGGTATTGAAGCCGAACCCTTGATTATTAACACCAAACACTTCCATCTCCCATTGATTGAATGTTGGGCGAAGGTTTTTTTTTGTAGGATAAACTTTCCGGCGTTTCCCTCAGCGAGACAATGAATATTAACTTTGATTCATCAGAGAAAATTGGTTGTTTCTAAAACTTCCGGCCTATTTACATACTCTTTAGTGAACTCCTGCTGTTCCTTCATATTTCTTATGCTAATATAAGGCTCTTTTCGAACAATACAACCTTGGATCAGTTTCTTACTTCTAAGAATGTTTCTTAGATTTTGTGATTCTGCTTTCATCCATTGTCAATGACTTAGCAAACTTTCTCTGTGTGCATTGTTCAGTTTCTTAGCCCTTATAGCTGAGGTGTTTCATTGAACTTATTTCTTGGTGCCTCATGATGTCGAATTTTTGAAGCATTCCTTATTACTTTATTGTATTAAGTCAATAGTTTCTGTAAGTCATTAGGAATGAAGGGATTGTTGTGCTTCATTTGTAATTTGTAAATTCCCTTCTCTGGTTGACTCCCAGCTTTTGTGGACTATCTATTTTCTTGTTAGCATTTCTTTCTAATGCTTGAATGCAAAAGTTGAATTGTTATTTTTATTTATATAAAAATTAATCAACACTCTCGGTTCAAGTAATTCACTGAATAAAGTAAAAGTCCGTCACGCAGGGGCTGCGTAAACTAAGCAGATTTCCCACGTGAAGTTTTACAATAGAGAAATCTGCCTAATATCAGCTGTAGTAGTAAGTAACCTCTAAACCTATTCAGGAGAGGGACGAATAATTACAAAAACGGCCGCCAGAGCTCACGGCGGAAAGTCCGAACATAGCCACTGCTGCCGAGCACATGCAGAATACAAATGCAAATATCTCAGTTAATATTCAAGATAGAGAATAAATGCATATAACAATATTTATAGTAAATTTAATTTGCAATAAGATTGATTTTATAATATTTTTGGATCCGACGTACAGTAACGGAGATATTTTGAATTTTCAAAAATCCCCCCCTCTAAACCCCCCCTCCCCCTGTTCCTATTTCAGCCATTAACGAACTTGATCTCTCATTTTACGTAAAACGCTTAAATATGAAGTTTGGTAACGATTAAACAAAAATTGCGACCACTAGAGCGTTAACAGACAAATATATATATATATATATATATATATATATATATATATATATATATATATAGATATATATATATATAATTTTGAACGGACCTCATTTTCGTCATCTCCTGGGTAGGATCGATGGACATTTGAGGAAATTTTTCAAAACTCGCGTCATGAGTACGACCTCAATAGCTGATTTCCCTTAAGGGAAATATGCTAAAATGTAAGACGTAGCATTAGAATACTTTTGATGTAATATTATTTCTAATGATCAATTCTATGACAAATTATTATCATGGAATACTGAAAAAATAGAATTTTCGATTATGAGACTCAAAGAAATTAAACAAATGCTATAAAACAAAGATCACAGGCTTTCGGGGTGTGAACCCGAAAATATTAACTGCCGGTTAAGTTTTATTTAAGGAACTAGGGTGCTGGAACTACTATCTATTGGGGGGGGGGGGGGGCGGAGTGGGCTTGAAAATTATTTTTCAAGGAGAATTAATTAGAAACCCAAAAGCCCAGTTTACAGATAACCAGTTATTTTTATTAATAGGAGATTACTTTTATACGGATAATCAGATTATGGAAAGGTTCCACAAAAAATTATACGTAATCGCAAATGGAGCGTGGATAAACGCTAATGAAATGCAATGCAGTAGTTACACCCACTCCAAGGTAGAAGTCTAATACATTTAGGAATAAAAAGAATTTATACCCTACCAAAGACGTTTATAGGCTGGCCAATAAATTCAATGGTGGAATAGGAGTCAAATATGAGTAATGTGTAAATTCCATATTGAATTGCGTGGAGATGAGATTAGACATTTAGCTATCTTAAAAAAATTACTCTCAATCTCTTTCAACATTTGTTAGTGCATAAAGCTTTCAAGGTAAATACCTCATGTTCAGTGCAGTCAGAGGGCTGTTAACTGGACTCTGGTTAGCTGGAGTCATGCTTTGTCTGAACTTATAGATAATTGTAGATAAAGATAAAGAAAAAAATGATCTAACATTTTTTTTTAATGTCTGTTTTTGCTGGTTAATGAACGTATATGAAATTTATATTTTATTTAGTTTTATGGATTTTCTGTTTAAATTGTGAAGCAATTCAAAGATCCAATAGCATGGTAAGGATTTTCTTAGATGAAATAATTTTCATACTTGAACTTGTAAAACCCTGATGGCGCGTACATTGCAAGTGCAAAATTGCTTCTCAATGAACCTTCCATGGAGAATCGGGAGTTATGGAAATTACTGAATTTGAATTACAAGTGAATTGAGTTAGAGATGAGCGGCTTTATAAATGAATAATGATAGATTCGTTCCTAAAATACATTGTATTCTATAGGTAGGAAAGGCTGCGTAGCTGAAGGCTGGGGTAGTACAAGGTGAGAGGATGCCGCTAGTCAGCGCGATATATTACAGCCGATGGACAGCAGCACGTAATACCTTTATTACAAGCCCTTCACGTCAATCTGGCTCTATAATATATGTTCGCGGTTTACACGTTTAGCTTACTGAGCACGTTCGATTTTTCGCTCGGCTCTGACAGGGTGTGCCATGATCCTTATTAACGAGAATATAACGGCAGATGCTCAAGATTTGCATGCTGCGTGATGGATGCCTTAAAACTATAATCGCAGAGCCAAAGAAGAAAGCCATTTCAAGTTAGAAAGTTCCAAGGATTTTCAGAATCATTTTAAAAGGATTTTTCATGTGTCAGTAAATTAGTATGCTGGTCGCTTCACTTTGTGATGGGCGATATAACCCACATATTGGTGCGTTCGTCGTCTTGCACGTTCATCAGATTTGAGTCATCAAAATCTACAAGTTTTTGATAAGGGTACTCTATAGTAGTGGGTAAGAAAAAATAACAACTAAACAATGAATATGATGAAAAGCTTGTTATTTTTTTTTTCACCAGCGTTAATATTTTTTATTATACTAGAAGAAATAATGATCACAACACGAAACTCGTTGAGCCGTTACTACGATTATACAATAAACATAGCGGATTAATAAAGTAAACATAGCTGATAATCAGATTTAATTTTCATCTGTATTCAAGCAGATGTTAATTAATATTTCAGCGAAAGGAGCGACCTTTTAAGTAAAATATTGTACAAGTCAGGATTAATTTACACATCTTATACTCAATTTCACTACAAAATATAAAACAAAAACTAAACTCCATTAATCTTAATGCTTTGAGAAACATTTACAGGGCATAATTATATTAACAAGTGTTATTATTATTTCTGATATATCTTATAATAACAGAGAGACCTAGAGATTGAAAATTCTCTAAACCATTTGGTGCTTTATCAGGCATTATCAAACATTTATAAGTGCTGGTCCTGGAATTTCTGCCTCCAATAATCTGTTTCAGATGTTTTGAATTTTGAATTAAACATGATATTAACAATGTAACACCCATAATATTGAGATTAAAACACGATATTCTAATTTGTTTAGAGGGGCAGACTCTGTGCATTTTATTGCTCTCATTATTAATGGGGGTTGTACGAAAGCTTAAAAAACTAATTTGGACATATTACCGTCCTATAATATGTAGGTTTTATGTTATTAAGAATTTAACTTAATTTAAGATAATGTTTGCGTTCGGATTTACCCCTTTCGTGAAAACGGTAAAGCTAGTCTTAAAATCTATGTTTTTTTAAAAGGAAAAGGCAGCAGGTAAATATTTAATATGGATCATCTGTGAATATTTATCATTAATATAACTTTTCTTATCATTAATATAAACTTTAACAGAAATAAGTCGTCATTGATTATATAATTTCATAATTCTCCTTTCATATGGAATTATATGTAGGGTATTTAAATTATTCAGAAATAAAGATTTCACCAAAAAGTATTTACCAATGAAAAATGCTTAAACGGTTAATTGTGTTGATGAAACCACATTAGTCTGCTAATAGTAGATGACCGATCAGTAATAAGTTATCGCTAATAACTTCAACTAGTATCCGTTATCTTTTGTACGTGAGTCATAAATATTCTACATATTCAAATGGGATCATTTATGTCCACTGTCTAGTGTCTAATTTGTCCCGAGCTAAAAATATTTAGTCATAAAAATACAAATAACCGTTTTGATACATTGAACATGATTTTCATGACGTAGTTATATTGTTCAAACAATCTAGCAAGCAGACATCTCTTGGAAAACCAGTAACGTCTTCGGCGAATTCCTTCATTCTAAGCATTATTTCGGATGCCGCTGTTCCTCCTAACATATCAGGAAAAAGTTTCAGAGAAGCATTTCAGAGAAGACTTTGACAAAAACACTCTAATTGGGCTTTATACCGAAGGAAGAATGCCAAACTCCGCTCCAAGCGAATGAAATATGCAACAAACAATGCGTTGAAAAAAATTGGGAACTCATTTAATCTAGACTTATAAGGCTAATAGCAAATGACGGGTTTGGAAGGGTGTAATATACTTTTTTATTAGGACTGGCTTGTTAACAGGAAGTAATTGAATATTTTAATGATAATTTTAAGTTTGTTTTCTTGGTGACTCTGCTACTGCTCCTGTTTTCTTCCTTTACGTCATTTAATGTATTCCAACATTCTTCATTATCTTTTTAGTTAAGCTTTATTAACCAAATAATTTAGTATTGTTTATTTGATTCATTTTTCTTCCTCCCCAACTGACTCTATACGAAAATATAAATTACTCTAATATAAGATATTTAAGTGCTCTAACAACCCCAAAACTCAAAACCTTGGTGGAATAATGAATGTGAGATGGTGCTTAAGGAAGCAGTTAAAAATACTCCAAAGAAAAAATCGTGTAAATAAAATGCATATTCCGAAAAGAGGAAAAAAACAAAAATTTTGATGCATAAAATTAATAGAACTTTTTAATCTATAAAAAAATTATACACATATTTTTTCTCTTTATGTATATATATATATATATATATATATATATATATATATATATATATATATATATATGCCAAATCTGTTTAATTGAAATATAAATTAACTGAATCTGCTGGGAAGGTCTAAATAGGTTAAAAGAAAGTCCTGTTATATTTAGATATAATATTTACTGGATCAATATGAACAAATAAGAAAACTATTTGTAGAAGGGAGGTCTGTCTTCGTCTTCTTATCTGATTTCTAACTTTTACCTTACTGCCTTGAACAACTGGGCTATAGTATATTTATCTAGCTCATGTAACGAAACTCCTGTTTATGAATCACCCAAGTATATTTAATGTGTATAGACAATCATTGTTGTCATTACTGTCGATGGGTATGGAGGACTTATACTCGCATTTAATTCTTTTAAGTCTATTTTGCACTAAGTGCTTTCAGCTACAAAAATCTTTAGAATACAAAGAAATTCAGCGTCAGTGAGATTTAATCATTTGACCAGCATTCTACAATTTTATACATCAATATCAAAGATGATGACGGTTTAAAAAATATTCTCGGTTCTTAATTACTATAATTAGCATTGCATTAATCATTAGGTGAAACGCAAATAGGCAATAATAGACGAAAAAATACGACATTCCTTCACAAATATTTATTCAAAGCGGAAAAGCGCTTTCAGAGCACTCGTTCCACCATCAGACCTCAGCTCGCAGAAATAAACCATTAAAAAGCCATAAGACCTTTGTTATTATTCACAAATATGTATATACATAAATAAAAATATGATTCAAAACATATAACAATAGCATTCCCGTGTGACTCCCTAATACACGTTATACGTATATATATACTATTTTCCCTATAGTTGATCAACTGAATTTTTGACTTGGCTTGTGGTTTTTAAATTTGTTGTGGCTATTTATTGGACTTTTTTTCACAATTTATTTAATTCAAATATAAGTTTTGTAGTTATCGAAAACGGGCTAATGATTGTTATAAAGATTTGGAATGCATACATTTATTAATTTGAATGCAAAAACAACTTTATTCTTTTTAGATGTTGAAAATATTTTCGAGTTACAAAATATTTAATATTTAATCTGCTTTTTAATATGTTTTTATATAATATTTTTATATTGTTCTCAGGTTATTGTATTTGTATTTTCCAGCAGAGTGCTGAAATGGAGCGTTTACTCTGAAAGTACTCATTATAAAAGGAACCACTACAAGGTGATTAGTTTGCACATGCGAAACTGTTAATCGTCGTAATATAACATCTGTAAATAATTTAGTTAATAGTATTTTTCTACATTATATATATTGAAGAACGATATGATATAAATTAAGTCAATTAAAACATAGTAAAAGGTGCACCAAGGGAGGGGGACTAGTAAATTTCTTTATATATATTGAATTATCAATAGAGCTAAATACATTATGACATTTGCTTTGTAGACAAGTGATGTGTGTGACTAAGGCGGATTATCAATCTATTTTAATTATCGCAAAATAGTTTTCAATTATAAAAAAAACTATAATAAACAATAATGAAATTCTTTCCACCTAGAAGTCTATATTTCATAGTCGACACTCATCTTCAAGATAACATAAAGTCTTCCGATGTTCATTGGACTCCTGAAGTTGTTTCTTCAGATTTTAGCCTCTCAAGAATTTTCAGAAATGTCTATCGAAATGGAAGAAATTATTTATTTCCTTTATAATCTTGAATAAATAGATTCTTTTCGATAAACCGAATCAAGGTTGATAATCTAAAAACTAGAGAGCAGAAATTTTCATTTACATTTAGTACAAAGAAATTTGAAAAGACAATTAATTAATGAATAACTTAATGAATCTCTAGCGCGGTGTAGAGTCCGTTTTTTTTGCGGGAAAAAAGCAAATGTTAGTATAGGACTAATGAGTAGGGAGGGAGGAGTCTAACCACCCTAAAGAAAGTAATGAAGATGCTAAAAAGTCATTGTTTTCCAAACATTATATTAAATTGTTTATACATAAATTGCAAAGTTACCCCTTTCATATTGTGTTTCATGAATAAACATCATGAAGAAAAATAAATTATTTGAGGATTGAGATTACATGCTTTTGAACACTGACATTCGTTGATAAGTTATGAGATAAATAAGAAACCAAATTCACTGAAGACATTATCCATAATATCAATGCTAAATCAATGATTCATATATGAGAATAAAGAAATTCAAGTTTTTCAATGTTTTCATTGATTAGCATATAAATAAATGTAACAACAAATATTGTCATTATGTTAAGATGTAGGGATCGATGTTCCGCCTGAATTTAGGACTTCTTGACATTAATTATTTACGGTGAAACAGAAGGAGCAAGAAAATGAGGCAGGCCTAAGCAACGTTGGTATCTCGACCTGAAAGGCATTCCATAATGCAGGAGACTAATTTATGATCTCTAATGAAAATACCGAAATGGTGGTAGTGGCAGTAGTAACGGAGAGTAATAATTTAGTAAACAAATGTTCTTGCGTTAATCCAAAAAGTGCATTCGTCTAATGCACCTTTCCAAAATCAACTATAATTTAATTATCTTAATAGTACCTCGCCTTTCGGGATGTTTGTAGTCTTGAAGTAGTTTAATGTTGCCTACTTTTAATTACTTCCTTAATTGGCTTTTTAGTCACAGTAGTAGTATTTTTTCGACAAACTTCCTCAAATGTCTAACGACCCTACCAAAGAGATGACGAAAACGAGGTTCGTTGAAAATTATATATATATATATATATATATATATATATATATATATAATGTTTGCCTATTAACACTCTCGGGGGGGGGGAGCGATTAGGAGGAAGGCATATCGAAAATATGAAATAACTCCGTTACTTTAAGTCCGATCGAAAAATTGTGCATAACCAATCTTATTGCAAATTGAATGTTCTACAAATTTTATATAATTTTTTTGCACTATATTGATTATTAATAGAGAAATCTGAATTTTTTAGTTTTTAACTTTCCCCCCTCCATCCAATGCCATATTAACAAAACATTTAATACCAAGAACCACATTATTCAAAGCTACATACTGAAGTGGAGATGACGTGATCACATGAGACCAATTAAGATTTTAAAATTATTATTTGACCTATACCAACTCAATATTTAACCGTTTAATTCAACTATTCGTTACTGACTGAAATAGGACAAGGAGGGTGAAGGTTCAAAACTCAAAGATATCTACTTTTTTATGAGAGAGAGGAAACAATTTAATAGAACCTACTTTGATAAAATACTGATGCTTAAAATACTTAAAATTGTTTCTCTATACATTTATTCACAACTCATATATTAAGAGACTGATTCGTATTACAGTAATCTGCTAATTCTACTCATCGGGTTTGCACTTAGAAATAGAGGATGTTTGGTGAGAAGAGAATAGTAGTATGTCAAACCAGTAAGTGGAAAATCTGTTCAGTATACTCAGTCTTGGGTGACAGCATTTTTTAGTTAAGCATTGATGATAAATATAAAACGTTTGTTGATTTATGAATTTTCAATATTTTCCCAGGAAAATATTCCTAATATTCAGATATTGGCAATAATTCTTAACTAATTGAAGGAACGTTACAGCAGTCGTCCTTTTCTTATGTGTGTGTGTTTCATTGACATTCACTCTGACCTTTGGAATAGTCCTAGCAGACTGCCGACGAAAACATTTAACAAACAGTGTCTTCTTTGTTGGCAAGTGAGATAAGAGAAGGTGTATTTGAAGTGCTGCTTATATGGGAGATGGAGAGGAGTGCTGATCCAGCCCCGTTGGCTGACAGTGAGGTAAGCTAGAGGAGAGCCCCAACCTATACTTCTCCTGGCAGGCTGCCAGTCTATCTACTTCTTCTTCAATCTCTAATTTTTGCTTTATTTTTCCATTCGCCCATCACGCGACTCCATCTGAAGATCAAATTCAACATCGATCTCTACGCCTAACAACATTACAAAACCCATAAATATTTACTTATGTAGAGTTTAATAATTTATTATAGTCTATCAGGTCGTTGTAATAAACTATTCATTGCACTGATGTCAGTGCCCTTTTTTACTCTTATTGATATTTCGACCACTATGAAACTTATTTATATTAACGTTTTCGAAAATACATACAAATTAAAAAAAAATAAGTAAACTATTCGGGTAAGATGAGAGAAGAAAAAATTGAAAAAGGAAATAAAAAAACCGTGGGAAGTGAACTGTTAAGGCCCACAGTGAAAAATAATTAATAAAATTGTTAACCTGAGATCTTGCAACTATTCTGTTGGTAAGGAACTGGTAAGTAGAAAAGTCGATTCTTTTGGCAGATACTCGATCACGATGACAGATCAGCTATTGAGGTCGTATTCATGACGCGATTTTCAAAAATTTTCTTCAAATGTCCATCGATCCTTCCCAGGAGATGATGAAAAGAAGGCCCGTTCATAATTATATATATATATATATATATATATATATATATATATATATATATATATATATATATATATATATATATATTTATGTGTGTGTGTGTGTGTGTGTGTGGGTGTGTGTGTGAGTTTGTCTGTTAACGCTCTAGCGGTCGCAATTTTTGTTTGATCATTATGAAAATCGATATTTAGACGTTTTATGTAAAACATAAAGATCAAGTTCGTTAATGGCTGAAATCGGACCAGGGGGAGGAGAGTTTAGAGGGGGATTTTCGAAAATTCGTTATATCTTCGTTACTATATGTTGGATAAAAAAATTGTGTAGAATCAATCTTATTGAAAATTAAATTTACTATTAAAATTGTTGTATACATTTATTCTCTATCTTGAATATTAACCGAGATATTTGCATTTATATTATGTGTGTGCACGTAACGGACGAAGTGAGCTCGGCTTACTTCGGTTATAGTCATGGGTTTCCAGCCAAAACTAGTTTGGCAGTTTCCGTAACTGTTTGGTTCTTGTGCAATTTCTATATTGTAAAACTTCACGTGGGAAATTTGCAGCCCCTGCGTGACGGACTTTTTAAGTTTCATTAAGTGGGAGATGTAAATAAAATACATAAGTCAGAAGTGGAAGTATATTGAAATAGAGACAGACATGAAAGATACGATTGATCTAGTCAGAACTGGAAGGCGGGATGCACGAACTGATATATCTACATCGGGAGAATGATCGAAAGTAAAACTAGACGGAATAAGAGAGAATTTAAGACTTGGTCACCAAGGGAAAGAAAATTATAGGCTGGAGTGGGTCTACTTTCGTCATGGGAAACTGACAGAGAATGATGCAAGGACCAGCTGATGGGAGAGGGGGAGTGGATCTCATCACTAAAATAGCTTAACTTATGGCCTACATATTTCAACCATGTTTAATTTATCTAACCAATTTGTCAATCTTCTTATATATAGTGTTGTGTATTTCATGTGCTATATGACATTTTACTGAACACAATTGCCCAATTACAGAGGAGGTGTTTGTAACAAATTCGTTTCCGGACGTCCACTGTAACATTCGACAATGTATATGCTACATTTACTACTTCGGAGTACTTAAATACAAATTACTAAAACTTCTGCTAACATTAATAAAAAATTCCGTCACGCAGGGCCTGCGTAAACTAAGCAGATTTCCCACGTGAAGTTATACAATAGAGAAATCTCCATACGAGAGCCAAACAGTTACGGAAACGGCCGAACTAGCTTTTGGCGGGAAACACCCATCCGTTATTGGTCCACATTTAATAAAAATTCAAATATCTCGGTTAATATTCAAGGTAGAGAATAAATGTATAGAACAATATTTATAGTAAATTTATTTTACAATAAGATATGGTTCAGTACAATTTTTTGATCTGACGTATGGTATCGGAGATATTTCGAATTTTTGAAAATCCCCCCTCCCACTTGTCCGATTTCAGCCATTAACGAACTTGATCTGTCTTTTTGCATGAAACGTTTAAATATCGAGTTTGGAAACGATCAAACAAAAATTGCGACCGCTAGAGCGTTAACAGACAAATATATATATATATATATATATATATATATATATATATATATATATATATGATTTTGAACGGACCTCATTTTCGTCATCTCCTGGGTAGGATCGATGGACATTTGAAGAAATTTTTCGAAAATCGCGTCATGAGTACGACCTCAATAGCTGATTTCCTTTAAGGGAAATTTGCTAAAAATGAAAAAAAAAACTTTAAATGAATTTTAGGGAAATATAAGTATGCTCAGACCTCTATTTCCTCACCAATAATTTAAATTAATTATATTGTTTTACATTATAATTTCCTGGAAAAATTAATATATTTCGTAACTTTAAATAGTATTATATAAATCTCATTTACTTCAAGTTCCATTAAGTATCGTTGACTTTAACATTTGGTATGCTAATAAAAATAAATAGATTAAAAATTGCAGCAATACCTCATATCTATCCACTTTTTTCCATGTAGAGTATACGCCATGATATTTAATAATCATATTAGAAAGTGTGTTTAATTGTTATAAATTGTTTAAAACGTTACCAAAATTGATTATTTATCCATATAAATCCCGGATTTCCGAATTTATTATCTAAGAAACATTAATGTGTGTGTGTGTGTGTGTGTGTGTGTGTGTGTCTATATATATATATATATATATATATATATATATATATATATATATATATATATATATAATTTTTATAATTATATAAAATTGAAATAATTATAAGTTTTCCGGTTCATGTGTTGTATAACTGTAGTAGAGGGGAAGAACCATAGGCAAACAATAGGAGCCAGGAACCCCTATTCTGTAGGCTGTAATTTAGTGGGTCCCAGGAGGAACGCTCAACTTAACCCGGGCTTTTTCGACAAGAACGGCTGTGGTAATTTCTTAACTCTTCCGAGTGCTCTCTGAACTTCTTGTCGTCTAATAAAACTTCTAGCAACATTCAATTAGTTAAATCGACCAAGCGCCTTCTCAGATTCACCCTAACCTTTCATCACGAATAAGTATAGAACTGGTTGAGTTTGTAAAAATTACTTTGTTAGCTAAATTGTAGTTTTATGAGACATTACTCTAGTGTTGGATATGTATAGTATTTTTTGTGATTTCTAACCTTTGTCTTAAAACAGAAAGTTCTGATCTCGCTATGGTCTTGATCTCGCGTGGTAAACCTAGAGTGGCGGGTTCGATTCTGGGCCTGAGCAATAGAAATTTCTTTAGCGACGGACTCATTAAATAAATTCCTTAGTTCCACCTTGGCTAGAAAAGGGTCGACAATTAGCCATAGTACCATAAAGTGGACCTAAGAAATAAACAAATAGAAAGTTCTGATATCCAAAGCAAATATGTCAAGAGTATCACGGGCACTGCGGTAGTTTAACTAACAATATCAAAAAGACATTTACGTCTCGAAGAAAGGATTTCATCAGTGATTGAAACCATTATGATCACTCTTGTTTACTTATCCTCTTGTCTAATTTACCTTACTGCCTTTTGGACACTTGAAAACTTAAAATATTTCATATGCATTTTTATAAAATTAAGTTATTTTCCTCTTGTGGGAGTGCAAGCAAGAATCTCATAATGTAATTAATTCCTTTCTGTATGCCTTTTTTTTCTTATTTTTTTCGAAAAATCTAGTAACCACATGTTTGATACATACAAAAATGTATGTATAGTAAACCAAAACGTTCCTGAAAGATAACATTCGTAGTAAATACTTGAATTGAACCTTACATATTCAATATTAGCGCATTGAAATCTGAGACTTAAGGCAAATGAAAACTAATATCATCAGGACAATTTGCAAACCTAATTCCGGAGGGTATACTCGTAAAAAAATAAAGACAAACCATAATGCACGAGTTTCAGTGAGATCAGACAGAACTTAAAGACGTTCTGATTAATGGCTAATCCCTCCTGGAATAGTGGTTAATTCTTCTGATTGTGATGTTAATGCTGTTGGGAGTGCTGTCCTCAACCATCTCCATTGTGCATATTACGTTTCGGTGGATTCTGTTCTGGGGTTTTTATATATTTTTCAACACTGCTAAGTTATCCAGAAGGTTGTTATCTAGGCACAGTTTAATTGAAAGAAAATATTTATTATACGGCTTTTTTTTGTGAGTCCAAGATGCATTGGGCGTTAAATGAATATCATGACTATTAGAATAAACGATTTTGGATAAATTTTACAATTCTGAAAGGTCTTCATTGCACTCCTTGTAATTTCACTGGTAGATTTTTTTTTTTTTTTGTGTGTGTGTATTTCCTCTACATAGTAACCCTATGTGGAGGGATTTTTTTTTCTGCACATCCCATGCATACGTATTTGCATTATATGGGTATTTTGTCAAAATATTTAATAATTTTATATAATAATATATATACATATTAACATTTAAATAAGAACATGAAAATTAAACTTTAAAAAAAAACATTAAATAAGAACAATTAGGATTACAATTAAATAACCAATAAAAAATTACATAATATTGATATTATATTATATTTTACTCTCTCAGCTTAAGAATATCAGGCAGAAGGCTATTGCTTTTAACAAATTTAGATGTTTTGAAAATAAAATATCAGGACTGATAGGCCATGCGGGAATATGAGTCTTCAACTGTCTTTGTATGTCTTGAGTCAATCTACATTCATAAATCAGGTGAGTGAATGTCTGCTCAGTGTAACTGTCGCTTTTACAAGTATTTGAGTCAGTAAGTTTGAATCTGTATAAGTAAGAGTTTGTATTTCCGTGTCCAGTTGGCAGATTTCTTATGTACATGATTTTTTGAAATGGGAAGAAGCTATAAAGGCTCCTGATGCCCAATGAGACAAAACGCAATTACAGTAGAACTATGTACTTCAGTATCTGGCAGTAATGCTTTTTTTTATGGTCGTGAAAGTCTGTAATTGATTATTCGGCACATGGCAACGCCGGGGTTAGACAGTTTTCGGGTGTTCTTATTATTGCCTGTAATAGATTGTATCAAATTGATGTAATATTGGTCATCTATTATGAACATGGCCAATTTCAGTAGGTCGGGAAATTTATTTTACGTTGGATCTGAATTGACTAGTGTTTCGTTATGAAGTGCATCGTTTCCTTTGCTTTTGTTAATGTAAGGTAGTTTCGTTTTCTTGCATTCGTAAGTGGAATCGTTTATTTTTATTTCGATTTTATTGTACAATATGGATTGTATTTTATATTTACCTGTTGTTACATGTTTTCTTCTGCGTCCGAATATGGTTTTAAGATACTATTTTGTAGATTGTGATTTTTAAATAGTATTAGAAGTACACATCTCAGGTTGTTTCACACATACAATCCCCATCCATATCCACCGACTTTGTCCACTGTTTTTAGCAGATTTCCCTTAAGGGAAATCAGCTATTGAGGTCGTACTCATGACGCGAGTTTTGAAAAATTTCCTCAAATGTCCATCGATCCTACCCAGGAGATGACGAAAATGAGGTCCGTTCAAAATTATATATATCTATATCTATATATATATATATATATATATATATATATATATATATATATATATATATATTTGTCTGTTAACGCTCTAGCGGTCGCAATTTTTGTTTAATCGTTACCAAACTTCATATTTAAGCGTTTTACGTAAAAAGAGAGATCAAGTTCGTTAATGGCTGAAATCGGACTAGTGGGAGGGGGGGGTTTAGAGGGGGGGGATTTTTTAAAATTCAAAATATCTCCGTTACTATACGTCGGATCGAAAAATATTATAGAATCAATCTTATTGCAAATTATGTTTACTATAAATATAGTTATATACATTTATTCTCTATCTTGAATATTAACTGAAATATTTGCATTTGTATTCTGCATGTGCTCGGCAGCAGTGGCTATGTTCGGACTTTCCGCCAGCTGAGCTCTGGCGGCCGTTTTTGTAATTATTCGTCCCTCTCGTGAATAGGTTTAGAGGTTACTTACTACTACAGCTGTTATTAGGCAGATTTCTCTATTGTAAAACTTCACGTGGGAAATCTGCTTAGTTTACGCAGCCCCTGCGTGACGGACTTTTTAGTATCGTATTCAGTCTTCCTTGTGGTGTAAACGTTTTTTGCACATCTCGCCGTAAGTTATACTCAAGTTCGTAAATACTTGGCAACCACAAACAGCCAAGTTTAGTATACGTATAGTAGTTGAGATTTAGTCAAATTATGGCTTGAAGATATTTATCGAATAGCCCATCATCAAAACAATCACAATAGCTCATTTACCTAATATCAAAGAAATATCAATTCATTAAAGAAAATGAACACGTTCTTTCATTGAAGCACAAATTCATTATTTGTATATCATCCGTTGTTGATGAAGAGTTGTACTACTGTAATTATATATTATAACTAAGCACAATTAATGGAATTTCCTTAAGCTATATTAGATAAACGTAGACTTCTGAAAATAGAGGAGCCCTATACAACGAAGTTAAAAAATAAATCTCTACCAATACAAACATTATTTATCTACTGGTGTATGAATTAATTAAAGCTGAAATAGGTAGTGAAGCTGGGGAGAAGGACCTAAATAGTTGCGGACATGGGTGGTGAGCATTTAGAAGGAATTAATCTGTATGCAAATGGAGGCGACCAGACCAGATCGTGGGCGGGTGGCTCAGAAAAAACTAACGCCACCCAGTTCATCGAATATGGCTAAAGCTACGCCAGAAATACCCCTTTCAAAGGACAGTCATAATCAACGCAACAAAATTAGCTTTTGACATGCAAAACACCTCTAAGGACGATATCGTCAAACAAGTGTATACAACAATATGAATATGGTTATTTATTAGCCTCCAGTATTCGTCAAACATGAAAATATTTCTTGCAGGGAACTCTAAGGAGAAGATTTATATATAATAAACCAGTCAGTATAACGGTGACATTGTCCAGTTCTTAATTCTCCTCGTTTATATAAAATATCCATACATTTATGTAAAAATGCAAATTTCTTTCGTTACATTTTACATTACAAATGTTTATCCTTTAAAAATGTAATTACGATGCATGTGTAGTGGTTACGGTCATGTAGTAATTCCGTCATTGTGTATCAAATATATGTGAGTCCTTAGGTCTCATTTGTTTGTATTTGTATAAACGAAACCTAAGGTTATATTGAATTCATGTTTGATTAAACCTCTACTCGTGAATAAAACAAAAACACACCGTGTGTTATCCTAGTGCATACACTTTTCGATGTAAAAATAAATACGTTTACTTAAAGATTTTGGTACAATGTTCTGTGAATCAATTTATAATTATCAAATATTGTATTAAGTGAGTCCAATAATTTAGGACGTTTTATTCTAAAATATTTCCCAAATGCTGATAAATATGTTCTGAAGACATTTTATGATTTAAAATTGTTGTGTGAACCAAGCCCTAATCTATTTAGTATTTGCCAACAAGTAAACCCTCACACATGGTCTGATTTTGAACCATTAATGTACTTAGCATCGTTTCTCCAAAAAGTTGATACAAATATGTAAATTTACATAAAAACATCCATGTGTTTCTTTGTGCGACTGAGATGGAGAAAAGTAGGCCGGAAGATTACAATTTTGGTCTGATTATGAAACCGGTAATTTAAATTTTAAATGAAAGTACCCTGACAGATAAAAACTTGAATAATTTACTTTAGTTCAGATGATAATTTAAAAAATATGCCATAAAAGATACATACAGTTCAAGATTTTTGAAAATGATTATTTTTGGTTGACCTGTTTTAAGAAGAAGATTCAGCAAATCGGAAAGATGATCTGAACCTGAAGACATAATAAAATTTAAGAGGGGTTATTTACCCTGAATAAATTCCTGCATTTCCTCTACTAAGTGAATTTGACGTATTTTTTTATTTTATTTGAGCTTCACTGATCGCTTCAATAGAGATAACTCTAAATACCAGGACATCAAGTTGCCTGAGGTCAGGAATACTTTGCTCTTCCTCGTAAAGGCTTTACTACCCAGGAAATCCAGAATGGGTATGGCTCTAGAATTAGGACGTGATCCAATGGGAATTTCAAAGGGGATTTGTATTCAACATGCTCAACTGTAACGGTTCCTCTAGAATTTGCCTCAAGGAACTCTGTGTTTCTTCTTCTGTTAGCTTTAAGAAACTTAAAAGTATAAATAAATTAGCTTTTATGATTGATTCTTAGTATATTAATCATTACATTCTATTTGACAAGCCATTCATACATTCATTATGAGCGCTTACGAACTCACATCACGGAATCAGTAAATTGTATGAAAACTCCCAGAAACTGGAATTCGAAACCGATTTATCAAAGCAATTTTTGTTTTTATAACTTGGTCTATTTTTCCCTGTGACTGAATATGGGGTTTTAAGTAGAAGCATTCTCATTCAAATCGTTTATTTTCCATAATATTACATTGCGCATATACATCACTAGCATATGCTGTACACGTTATCAATTTATTATTTACTATTATACTGTTATACCTCCTAAATTAAAGTTTCTAAGGAGTACTTGACAATAATAAATAAAGCAAATAATGTGAAGGCATATAAAAGAAAAAATAAATAGATATTTTGTTAAAATAATGGAATTTATTCTGGAATTTTTAGAGCTGACGTCCTGGGCTAGTTAATATACATAATTTACGTACGCTTCCACTCGCACATAAATACAACACACTCTAGAAAATATATTTAATCAGCATAGTTCAAATGAGCTTAAAACCTGACATAAATGACTATAGGGATATTGGTCAAGAAAATACAAGAATGGGCCTGGGCGTGTGCTTTTGTTATTATGTAAATACGTTTTCTTAATATCTTAGTCTACTGTTCTTAAGGAAAATAGGTTCTTGAGGTCGTACTCATAATGCTAATTTGATTGTTAGTTGATTAATTTTAGTAAAATGGCAAAAAAAATAAGGCAATTAAATTAAATGACCTCATCATCATATGAGAAAAAAGATGATTTAAGTCTTGTTTATATGTAGAACCAGAGAATTTGAATGAAGTTGCTTTAAAAGTCCTATATATTCAGTATAAGTTGGTAAAGAATTCGGATTTATTCAGCTCTTTATTATTCATTGAATTTTTTTGCTGACAGAGACTCTCTTGCATTTATTTTTCTTAAATGTCTCCCAAATTTAAGAAATCCAAAATGTCAAGTACAACATAAATCACTATAACGGAAAGGCTTAAATACTTACAAAGAAAACTTTAAATGTGCTCATTTGCACATTTATGTCGATTTTTGACAAGGTAATGTCTGTTCAAAATGTATGCGGGACAGAATTTCATTTCATTCACCGTTAAATGATGCAGACGGGGGGAGACAGTTCCTAAAATCGTTGCCACTTTCGCCAGATTATTATTTACATAAATCAAACTACCGTTGAGGTGTTGAACACATTTAATAATAATATAATTTTTACTCTTAGTATCACCACTTTAAGAAATGAATGAATACATAAATATTCAAGATAAAATACTACTCTAACAACTACATTGATTCGAAAAATATCTCCAACAGACATTTTAAGCAACAACGCTTAAAGGGTGCCATTTAAAAAGGTTCACATGGATACAGTCAAGTCATATTTATACAGACTCGCACTAACACAAAGACTATTGTGCCCATGTAATTTCATTTCAGAACAAAGATACCAACACTTCATTTATGACTGTAGGCAAACGATGTGCACTTAAGTGAACTTTGTTGAGCATGATCAATCAGTACTGGCCTGTTGAGGAAAGTTAAATCCTATTTTACATAACTAGGTATTCTCAATTTTCGAGAAAATCTATTTATTATTGTGAGAAAATAAAATTATTATTTTGGATAAATTTTATTAAATGAAATTCTACAATTTTGTCTTGACTTTGCAACAAATCATTTGAAGAGATATTAAATTAATTATTTCATACATTATTTAACTACCTCCATTGTATAAATTTAAAAATGTATTGCAAATTGCATAAATACATGTGGTGTACTATGTTGTTCACGGGGCACGTTGCAATTGAACTTCCTCTTTGAAGGGCGAACTTTGTGCTATCACTCCGAATTGGGACGGGTTATCTGCAGGTTACCACCCTCTTCTAGCCAGTATTTTATTCTTAAAGACTTAATGAGTTCGTTACTAAATAAATTCCTACTTGATGGAATCACAATTGAAATTCGTTTCGGATCACCTATCCACCCACTCTTTTGATACTAAATTATTTAAAAACAGATCAAAGGACTTCGATAAACATTAATATATGGAATCATGAGCCAAAAGTTACAAAAAGTACATATGAGAATTATATTTTCAAACAAGGAGTTAGGGTTTACATTGAAATAAAAACAGAAAGTTTTCATTGACATTTTGTTATTGGAACAATGATAAATTGTGATAGGAATATATTTTTCAGTGATAATATTGAAATTGATTTATGAATTTCAAAATTTATTCTCCGAACCTTTGCTTACCAAATATATCAATCACTAAGTGTAATGAATATTTGTTAATATGACCAAAACATAGATAACTATTCAGTTCACCTCACTTCTTTAATTATTAATTCATCCCTTCTAGACTAATGACTGGGCCTGAGCTCACATGCGGGTGTCTTAATTGCGTATGCAAGTAGCTAAATGTAAGATTGGTAGGTTTGACTATTTTATTATCTTCGTATGGTGTATTGCTCGTTGTGAGAGAATTGGGTACCAATTTACTTGGCCAAACTAAAAAAAAGGAAGTTACCCAGCCTCATTAGAGGATGTGAGTGTGATAGAGAGAGAGAGGGGAACTGAAACAAACGAGGTATCACTATAGGTTGATTGGTATGGGATTATATTGGTAGATAACTGAGTATATCTCCCAATATGCACCTGGTCATCTCATACATATTTATCTCATACATTCCCTTTCCCGGACACTCCATATCATCCTCCTAAATTTCTGCCATATTTACATATACATTATCATTTGTAATATCGTTCTAATATAGTTTTATGTTTCTCTTTTTGTGTGTGTGTTGAGATTTGAACCTTAAATTTTAATTTTTTTTAAAAATTTTATTTAGGTAAGCGATTACTGAACTCCCCAATGCTAACTCAGATTTATGAGTCAATTTTTAAACTACCTGAATATTAATTTTATTTATAAACGTCCACTTTATACTACTGAGGATAATCGGGCGGGTTATCTGGTAAAATTACTTCCCTCCATCCAGGGTAAGACTAAGGATTTTATTTATTGAGTTTATTACACCTTCGTCATGAACGAACCCATGACTCTACGTATGCCCAAGTTTTTCGAGTCCAGTGCTTCAAGACACACACGGTTACCATGCCCACTGCATTGTATCATAGTTAAGAATTGGTCAACTTGGAACTCTAATTATTAAGGTGTATTCTGTGCGTCCAGATTGTAATAGTGTACAGCGGGTCACCCATTCATTCATGACGCCACCTAAGGCCTAAGGTTGCCATCTTTCTCAATCTCTTTTAGCGAATTTCTCAAAACACACACACATAAAACAAAAAATGGGGTTATATCTGTAAGCAGTCTTAATACAGATAAAAGTCAATGGGTTAGTCCGGTAAGCTGTCTGATTACAGACAAAAGTTGGGTTATTTCGATAAGCTGTCTGAATACAACTAGATAAATATCAATGAGATATTTCTTCTTCGGAAAATCTCCTGAATTTTAATCTTATTGGATGTAGAAAACATTATTACTTAATTCAATACTTCTTTTTTATAAATAAATAATTTATTTTTACGTTTTATCATCCCAAAGTAGACTCCATTTTATATCGTAAATTGTATTATTCCATATTTTTATCAACTTTATTATGAGTTATTGTGTTCCTGTTATAGCCGGAAACTGCAAAGGGAAATGACATTTCCAAGTAATATAATATTCTATACATATATTTACTTCAGATTTTATCTGCACAACCTAAATTGAAATTCATATCTTTATGCTAGAGTCGATCAGATAATTTAAAATACAGAATGAAGATAATGTAGTTTTTCATTTTCTATGACCTAAGTAAAGCCACTCATTCAAATGTCTAGACCCGAGCTTTCTATCTAATATGTGGAATATATTCATATGTATAATGGGCATTGCATGCAATCGTCCATGCATTCATGGTTTCAGCCAGGTCATATTGGTAAGTATTTTCTAAAGGTATCAAACTTTTCAAATTACAACATACTTGAGAATCCACCTTAACAAGAGTTCAGGTGTTCCCGCTTCTTAGCATACTAGTCAATAGTTTATGAATTAAAATCAAAGTAATTATGTATTTTGCTACGTTTCTCTATTTCTTGTTGTGAAGTACAAAAACAAACGTACAGCATTTTCTGTACTTAGTTGAACGATGGTGTGATTATTAGGAGTATCATAAATATTATTTACAGCTTTATAACGCAACATTATGCAGTAGCTATTGTTCAAATCACTGAAATAATTGAGTTTTCACCGACTATTTCAACGTTTAAACAGGATTTTGAATTCAAAACATACCAAGAAAAATATATAGTTCCTATACATTAGAATTGTTAACAATTACTGGTTAATCTTATATATTGATAAACAGGTGAACTAAAAAAAATAACAATAACGGTATTAATAATTATACATTAAGCAATTAAACAATTTCAAATTGTGTAACAAGTAGAGTGAATATTAAATGAATAGCATTTACTTATTTTTCTTAGGAAGCTCCGAATAAAATAAAATATTCATGGGATGGTGTTGGAATACAGTTGTCGCTATAAAATGATGGAAAACATTTGAAGAAGATAATATATCAGGAGGTCAAGAGTTACAGACGAAAGATGTCTCTGAAATATGTATTTTATGAAAAATAGCATGTTTACTACAGAAAATGTATAATAATAAAATATTAAAATTCCTGATAAATATATGTAACATAAATGCGTTTCTAATATCTTCTATTCTATCTCCTTAATATCTCCTCGTAATTTGTAACCAAGAATTGTTTATGATTTCGTGTGTTAAAAAGATCAAGCAGTCATAGAATAGAAATGCATTAAGAATATCGTAGAGCGATAAATGCACATATAAATTGACTGACTTATCTATAATCTCTATTTAAACTCGATGATCATTTTGCAGGCAGATAACACACTTCTGCAACTCATTACGTACTAGTTAGAACTCTAAGTGTTTCTCACCGCCTTGCACGCCTCGTCTTCAGTTGCAACTATTAGTCAGCAATTATAAAATTCACCTTGTGGTTGACAGGACACTTTTCACTAACTCGAATCATCATTGTTGTGGATTCAAAGTAACAATCTATCAATATTAACATTAAATTATTAATGTAAAGTTCAGCTTAAGAAATAAAAATATTTGATCTAACCTCTGTTGATATGTCACGTGTGCTAAGGGGGGGGCAGTTTTAATTAAATTATTGGTGGTGATATAGAAAGTCACTTAATTGAGGATTCTTGATTTAAGGTAATACATAACTACTAGAGGATGTATAAGTCTAGTAAAGTTAACTTGTTCATTGTTGGATAAAGGTTAAATTAAACTTTTTCCGCTGTACTTTGAGAGCTGGACCAATGAAATTCATTCATTAGCGGTTCAATTCTGAAAGTAATTAACTGATATTTGCCTCTAAAAATGAATTAGAGCGTGGACTCAAAGCAATTAAAATTATACGATGTTATATCTTACTGTTCGAGACAGAATTAGAATACACGGGTTCAAAGGGAACTGCCCACTTTTTGCAAATAACTTTTACTTAATTATTGCTGCAAAAATCTGCTGTAAAGAGAAAGATCGACTTTGACCTGTAAAAGGCGGGCTTCTCTCGATAGCCCAGCCAGGAGCGGAGTTGAGAAACAAGGTCCAGTTAAAACCTATAATTTGCAGGGAGAGAGGGGAAGGTGGCCCGCGGGGGCCCACCAATCTGGGTCGTCGCCATTAAAAACTAATTTATGACATAAATATGTATGACGTAGGTACAATGGGAGGCGAGCCCTCTAGCCATATAGGTCCTCTCATATAGTCAGTCGATTCTCTGATCCGGCTTCCGTTGGTCAGCTCCTGTCCAGTCATAATGTAGATCATGGTCTAGAGGAGCTCTCAATACCTCAGCGATGGCTGAATTGCTCTCCTAAACGTTATACGTTACTCCTGCATGATAGAACGTCATGGTTACTATTACTAGGACAAGGTTTCTGAAATAAAACATATTTATGGCAAAAGTTTCATTAGTTAGGGGTTAAATGGACATCATTAAACTGGGGTTAGGAATAAAATTATATAAATGAATTGGATGGAAAGCTAAATCATAAAATTTAGCTATTTTTTAACTTAAAAAAACAACCGTAGGGAAACGTTCAAGAACCACAAGAAGAAAATGATAAACTTCAATTAAATTAACGGATTAACATTCAGTAATTAACGCATGAGGTCTACCTACACATAAGGTTAAAACATTTTGTTAATCCTTAAGTACTACTGTTATTATTTTGACCTGACAGAGAACATTACTCTGGCGAAAACGTTGAAAAATAAACATTTTAACAAAAACGCGTTCTTTGATGACTAAACTACTTTCAGCAGATCAGCTATTGAGGTCGTACTCGACGCGATTTTCGAAATATTTCTTCAAATGTCCATCGATCCTATCCAGGAGATGACGAAAATGAAGTCCGTAGAAAACTGTATATATATATATATATATATATATATATATATATATATATATATATATATATTTGTCTGTTACCACTCTAGTGGTCGCAATTTTCGTCTTATCGTTACCACACTTGATATATAATCGATTTATACAAAAAGACAGATCAAGTTCGTTAACGGCTGAAATCGGACGATGGGGAGAATTTCAAAAATTCTTAATATCTCCGTTATTATGCGTCGAGTTGAAAAATTTTATAGAACAAATCTTATTGGAAATGTAGTGTTCTATAAATGTTGTTATGCACATTTTTTCACTATCTTGATTATTAACTGAGATATTTGCATTGTTTAGTTTTCGGTGTTCAGTAAAGTCTCCTACTCATCTCATATTTCAATATGCTAATATGTTATGAAGCATTTTATTTGAAGCTTAAATACTAAATATTGTTTTCATTTAATTTTTAAGTTTTGAGATAAATGCAAATACGTGGTGCACGTAGGAAATCTGCTTAGTTAACGCAGCCCCTACGTGACGGACTTTTTTAATTCCGACCTGTTCGAATTTTACAATTCATACTAATAGACATCAACTCATAACTATTATATTTTTAAATTACCAAAATAAGACTATAATATATAATTTTTTATAATAGGAAAAAATAAATTTGTATACATTTTGAAAATGAAAAACATAATGTTTATTTCAATATGTACGCAGACCACTAAAAAAAATTAATGGAAATTATAAAATGATTTTATGCTTTATATAACAGGTAATATTTGTTGAGCCCTTGATTATTTATTGTCAGTGCTGTTTTCTTTTTTTATCTGATTTCCCTAGAGAGAAATCAGCTTTTGAGGTTGTACTCATAACGCGATTTTCGAAAAAATGTCGTCAAATGACCATCGATCCTACCTAGGAGATCACGAAAATGAGGTAAATTCAACAAAGAGGGGTGATACCAACTACAAGTAAAACATTCAGTCACTTTCGTCTGCTCAATTTGGGGATTTCTAGAAACCCTGCCAGTTTAGGGTGATCGTAAACTCGATGAAAATAGTATGGTTAAGTTAATACCTTTTAGGAAGAGAAATTAAGAAATACGTATAGTGGTTGTACTCATGAAGTCCTCCAAGACACCTTTACAGTATTTCAGGATTGAAGAAGCGTCGTCAAAGTAACAAAACGTAGAATTTCATAAACAATAATAATAAATAAATTATTTGAATATAAGTGAAAAATAATATTCATTAATATTGGAACTAATTTACATTACTGACTAAAGTTAAAATTTAGTTTATGAGAACAAAGAATAAGTCAATACGGGCATATCAATGAATTATATTTAGAAATAGAGAAACGCCAAAATATACTCAATTTATGTCACCTGGTTGCAAAAAGCTCCAATGCCTACGAAAAATAAACGAGTATACAACAGTTTGAAAAAATTAACATAAAATAAAGAAAGCCCTGCTAAAGTGACAAGACTGTTGAAAAGCAAATTAATTGCAATATATAAATATAAAATACAAAAATAAAATAACTAAACATTTAATTATAAGAGTATTATTAGTATCGATTGATGGCACGAAATCTATTAATTTATTGCACATAAATCGAAATTTGAATACTGCCCCAACCATTTTTCTCTATATATCTTGGAGTGTATCATTGGGTGTCCATTATACAAATAATCCGTAATATATATCAGTGATAATGGTATTATTGCCTTGACAGGGAGAAAGTATATCAAGCGTAAGGCCATGTCTGAACCATAACAAGAATTGTGTTGGGAAGCGTGTTTAGTGTACTGAATTATTACTTGCAGCAGTGGCCAGCTACCGGCACCCACCTTCCCTGTCACAACCTAAAAACCAATTCTAATTCCAGGATATATCAACCTCCTCTTCCCTAAACAATTTTCTGCAATTTATTTTCGAGGAATTCGTTTTCTGCGTGTCCTGCGTGTTATTTATTAGTTTTCAAGGTAAGGAAGTCCTTCAAAACTAATAAATAATAAAATGCAGGCGAAAATTCTAGTTAAAAATCCTTCAAAGTTCCTTGGCTTCATTATTTTTCCTTACGTAAATAAGCTACAACTATTCGTCTCACATGACAACTAAAAATAGTTTCTCGCCTGGGCAAAGGAAATTATTTAGTGACGGAATTCATTAAATAACATCCTAAATCCCACCCTGGCTAGAAAATGCTGGTAACCTGTAGATAACCAGTCCCAATCAGCCTCAGTTGCAAAAAGTGGACGTTAATAAATAATATTAATAATTAATTAACCAGCCTTTACCAAACAGTATCAGACTAGCAATTACATTTAGTGAAGCCGTCACAAAAAAAATTCCATGATTTAACACTTAGAACGGAACATCCGTCTGACAGACGGGTATAGTTATTCTTTAGTCCGGTCGTGGCGCTCTAATCGGTCGAAAAAGGCTGTGGTCCTAAGGGAGTCTTCAGTTGTCATCCTGTAGTGAAGCCTAGTGGTTGAAGTGCTGATACGACCTGAGTGACTTTGACAGGAAACGTTTTGCTGTGAACCACCCCGTCCTACAGACGGATGCTCCTCTAAGAGGTAAGTTTCTCCTCCGTCCCACAGACGGATGTTCCTCTATGTGCATATTTTATTCATTGCCGTCTATAGGGTGGATGTTCCATAGACTATTATTTATTACTTATAATGATTGTTTTATGATTATATCATAAATGAATAGTTTTCTTCTAAATTAAATGCCCCCCTACATTATTTGATTGCCAATTTATTTCTCTCCTTGCCTTGAATAATTTATTTATTTATTTTACTTATTTATTATTTTTTTATTTATTTATTTGTGCGGGGTGGGGTTTGTGTTTTCATTTTATTATTTTTTTCTAGTCCAATATTGTTTTTTTTACAATTATTGTGCCAACCGAAGAACACGACGATGGCCATTGTCAATTTTTTACCATCTTATAGCTGTGGCCTGTTCAAATGCCTACGTTTTAGACGGACACTATAAAAATAAAAAAATTTCTCGATTCGACTTCATGATAAAGCTTGGAATGCAACTTATTCAGGAGTCATTAAAAGCTCGCCTTACTATTCCAAATCTGCCGTCGGACTTGAAGGCCTTGATACTGAAGTCTCTTGGGGACGAACCTGCAACTCAGTCTTCAAGGTTACGGGGACCATCAACATCGAGAACAGAAGAACCTTCCGCGACAACGGAAACTGACAAATTGGACAAAAAGAAGAACTGCAGATACTGTCCTTATCAGAAGAACAGAATGACAGCATATAAATGTGTCAATTGTGGGACCCCTAATTACCTTGAATGTTCAAAAAAACTGTGCAATACTTGTGTAAACTCTTTGTTGGAGTGATGTAGCTATATACAATTTTTTTCTCTATTTACTAATGTGGAAGAAAACATTTCTATACTTGGCTATATGCTGATTTGACATGGGGTTTTCGTACAATGTATAGTTTTTCTTAACATTTGGAATTTGGTGGGTTCCTATTGATAAATATATTATTTTTGAAACATATTTTCCTCTTTGTATATATATATATATATATATATATATATATACTATTTCGTATTTTATTATGTAATAAACTGTTTTTTTGTTTGATTTTTAATACTTGGCACTTTTCCTGAAATGAAGTAAAAAAACATGCTCTTTTCCAATAAAAAATGAAAGAAATAATCAAATTATATGTATATACGTGTCTGAGTGAGTGTGTATGTATGTGATTTGTATTATTACACACTTACAAGTAGTGTTTAACGATAATTTATATTATTCTAAAAGGTGAACATATAAAAACCTGTAAAATTAACAATAATTTCCGAGATCAGTGCACACCGTCTGTCAGACGGATGTTCTCCTTAACGTGGTAAAAATGGATGTTCTGTTCTAAGTGTTAAACTAGGCATTTCGAATGAGGATTCATTCGATTTAATAACTATTTAGAGTAAGTTTATTATATGACTCTGAGTTTCAAAAACTGACATGAGATTTTTTATCGAAGAGGATTATTTAGAAGGTCTCTCATAGAACAAATTCTCTCATTTGTATTAGAACGTCATAATGAGTTTTTAATCGGTTTAATTACAACCGAATTTCTGTTATGGCCGTCAGGCGATTTGTGTTTGCACAATCACATGGCATTATTTCGTGAAAATCGTCACCTTAACTGTTTCTGAAAAATGGTGATTGCCCCTTTCTAGGCAACACTCTCAATACATTTCTCCTCATTATGTATTTCCTTGAAATAGTTACCCAAGTAGCCATTGAGCTGCTTCTCAAAGGCAGATTGGACTCGGGACAGTGTTGACAAATTGTGGGTCAGGTAGCCCCTTGATATCGTAACCACGCTAGCCTGTGATTAGCTTACATTATAATCCTGGTAGAGGCTAACCTTCTACACTATAAGTCTTCTTCCGTACTTTTCAAGTAATGACATAAATGCTATCACTCCTGCAGACATTATTGTAACTGAAAGGTTGAGCCACATACAACGGTAGTAAATATTAATATATTTTAATTGTGAGTAGTAAAAGAATTACAATGTGCCTGGGCTATAGTCTATCTATGCAAAAACTCTACTATAATACTACAAATTATTGATTTCAGAAATGTTTTTCCCAGTACTAACAGCAGCGTCACCTGCGATTTTTACATCACGACAGCGGTTTGAAGTCGAGAAAATTGTTTAATAATTATTACTATTTACTAAGTTGAAATTCTCTTATGAATGAAATTGATAGCATAGTCGAGTAGCAAATATTAAAAGATTTAATATAAAGGAATAATATTTAATTCAAGTTTAGGAAAGGTTTTAGTAATATAAAAATATTGGATTTATTGAGAAATATTTGAATCAATGTGTTGCTTAATTGGAGAAGTACTAGGTTCAAGCCTGGAATCCCGATTTTTAGTTCTGTCTTTATTTTAGCTCATTCATAAGAGAAATAGATTACTACTAAAATGAGTCCATGAAAATAAATAAATGTGTTTTATTTTCATCAGTTCTGACCCGATAGTTTGTATCGAAAAATGAAAATAAGAAATCGTGTTTTTAATATTGTTGCGAAAATTAAATAGATGAATAATCCTTCAGAGAGAGAGAGAGAGAGAGAGAGAGAGAGAGAGAGTCGCGTATTTGGAAAGTGTGACGTAGATCAAAGCAGGCCGACAGGAAAGTTCTAGCCTCTATAGAATCTTCTAGCCCACCCTCGAATTAACGAGACAATTCCCCTTTGATGTATGCCGCCTCCCTATAAAAAGGAGCTCGGGCCAGCCGTGAGCAGTCAGTTTTATTCTCTCCTGTCTTGATGTTCACATCAGTGCTACAGTGCGACTTGGTACAGCGCGGTAAAGTGTTTTTATAAGAAGAACAGTGTTGTGCCGTGACTGTAAGTAACAGTTTAGTGCCGTGTTTAAGACAGTGCAGTACCGCGAATTAAAGGACAGTGCAGTGCCGCGAAGTAGAAGACAGTGCAGTGCCGCGAAGCAAAGGACAGTGCAGTGCCGTCTTTCTGTGAATTTCAGTGAATTTTTGTACTGTGTAATCTGAAGAACAGTAACGCTATCATCTATACTGTGAGTAGTAATTAAGAAATAATTACCAAGTTTATTGTGCATTATCCAAATAAATTGTGCAGTGGTAAAAACTGTGAAACTTGCGAGTATTTAATTTTGCAATCCAAAAGAACTCTTATTAAAAACGTTTATTACTGGTTTTTGGTAATAAAAACGTAACAACTGGTGTCAGAAGTGGGATTGCAAAATTAAAATCATCAAAACAATGAAGGAAGGAGCTGGCTAAACTGGATCTGCCAACAACAGGAAATAAGGCTGAATTACAAAATCGATTGACAGATGAATTCCAAAGACGAGGAATCGATATAAGTACACACAAGTTTGCCGATAAAGAAGACATTGCAGTAAGTACTCCTATGTCATGCAGCAATTTAGATTTAAATTCAATTTTGGCCGCCATGATGGAAAAAATCACAGATAACAACCAGAAACTCTTAGCGGAAGTTAGACAAGAATTTCAGGAATCTTCTAGAGCTAATTACGAAAGATTAGAAGAAGCTTCTAGAGCTAATTACGAGAGATTAGAAGAAGCTTCTAGAAGCAACAGTGAGAAAATCTTAGCGGAAGTCAGACAAGAGTTTCAGGAAGCTTCTAGAGCTAATTACGAAAAACTAGAAGAAGTTTCTAGAGCTAATTGCGAGAGGCTAGAAGAGAAATTTCAGGAAGCTTCTAGATCAACTAACCAAAAACTCCATGAAATGTCAGAGGTATTGGCAAACGAGTGGAAACCATAGAGCAAAGAGTCAGCGAGTTTGATGAAAAACTCTGCGGCCTTTCTGCGGCACAGAAGAAGGTTTGAAGAGGACGTGTCCAACCTAGGACAAAAGATAGATGATGAAATACGTGAGCTAAAATTCCAAATGGATAATCTACATGTTCGAGAGGGTCCGGTGAGGCTCATTTCAGAACAATCCAGCAGGATAAAGACCCCAACTTTTGACGGTAATGTACCATTTAATGTTTTTAAATTCCAATTTGAGACGGTGGCCAGTAGAAACGGATGGAATATTGAAGAGAAAGCGGTAGAATTGATTTTGGCACTGAAGGGAACCGCTGCAGAAATCCTGGAGAGTTTACCATCAGCTTGTAGGAATAATTATGAGGACATTATGTTGGCATTACAGCGCAAGTTTGGCGGTGAGCATAAGCGAGAACTTTACAGGATGGAACTAAGGGGCAGAGTGCAGAACCCGAACGAGACGCTACTAGATTTTGCCTTGGAAATCGAACGTCTAGTGCAGCTGACTTACCCAGGTGAAAATCATCCATTCTTGGATCAGTTCAAGATTGAAGCATTTGTGAATGGTATACGAGATCCAGACGTTAAATTCGCGGTGTGTGCTATGCAAAAATCATCCTTTGCTGAAACCATCTCTTATGCGCTAGCCCAGGAGACCGCTAAAGTAATTTCGAAACCACAAGTCTACAAGGTGTAACGTCTTGAGTCCGATATTCAAAATGACGCCCAAATGTCAAGGAGTGACACAGAAGAATTAGTCAAGCGAATAATGGAGAAGCAACGGAACAGATCACGCTCAAAGTGCTTCAACTGTGGCAAGGCCGGCCATTTTTAACGTAACTGTAAAGCTTCCAAAGAAAAGGTCAAGATCTGTTTCGCCACCAAGGGAGAACAAACGGACGAATAACCCCAAATCTCAAGAGACACCGTTAAACTAAAACGAGCTAGCACTGAGGGGCAAGAGCTAGCTCCTACAACCGCTGGCCCCACAATCTCCCATTTCCATAATACAACAGCAGAATAGCAACCTTACAGCTCGTGGACTCATTAACGGAAGGAAACAGGTCCTCACCATAGACACAGGGGCGCCGCAGTCCATAATTAGGCCCGATTTGGTAAAAAGGATCAGTGGAACCATTAAGCGACGTTCGACTGCGCACTGCTACTGGGGAATCAGCCACCGTCTATGGAAGAGCCAAGGTTCGACTGACTATTGCCAACACTAGCGCCGATCATGTATTTGTTGTCGCCGACATAGTGGACGAAGTGATCATCGGTGCAGACTTCATGATAGCCCACGGTATCAATCTGCACATGGGTCAACAAGTTATGGTCTGGCGCAACGTCGAGATACCTTTGGATGTTGGATATGAGAGCAAGACCACAGTAAGGAGGCTATTTACCGTCGGACGCCAGAAATTACCACCCCAGTCGGAAACCTTAGTATGGGCGCGTGTGGAAGAAGATTGTGAGGATAACCGGTTGTGGGTAGTAGAACCTAAAGAACTTAAAGATGACATTATAACAGCTAAAGCCCTCGTGAAAACCTGCGACGATGGACGAGTTCCGGTGAGAGTACTTAACCTATCCAACAATGAGAAGATCATTAACAAAAAATTTGAAATAGGTCAATGTGAGCCAGAAGAAGCAATAATTAACTGTGCCAAAAATTCAGGATGCCCAAAAATGACAGCCAAGGAGCGCGAACTACTTGCAGAAGAACAGGAAAAGTGGATGAAAGGACTGACATCGCCTGAAAGAAAACAAAGCAAAGGAGTTGCTAAGAACACATGACTCCGTCTTCGCCCTAAACAATAAAAGCCCAGGTAGAACAGCTGTAGTTAAACATGAAATAAATACCGGTGAAGCGAGACCTATAAAACAAGCATCCAGGAGTGTTCCCCTAGCGAAGCGGAACGAAATTAAGGAACTGGTCAACGAAATGGAGCGGAATGGAGTCATTGAACCATCTTCGAGTCCGTGGAGTTCGCATATATTTATAGTAAAGTATATAGTAGGCATCACCAGATTCTTCGTAGACTACTGAAAACTCATCTACGTCACAAAGAAAGTCAGCTATCCGCTGGCAATAATTGACGACACCTTAGACACATTGGCTGGAACGAGATGGTTTTCTACCTTGGACTTGCAAAGCGGCTACTGGCAAGTAGAGATAGCCGATAAGGACAAAGAGAAAACTGCCTTTAGCGCAAGCAATGGTTTATGGCAGTTCAAGGTGATGCCATTTGGACTTTGCAACGCCCCAGCTACTTTTGAGCGTTTAATGGAACGTGTGCTAAAGGGTCTCAATTGGAAGACATGCTTGGTGTATCTAGACGACATAATTGTTATGGGGAAGACTTTTGAGGAACATCTTAAAAATCTGGATGAAGTATTTACACGCATAACAGCAGCTGGGCTGAAGTTAAGCATAAAGAAATGTGCTCTGTTACAGAAGGAGGTCAAATACTTGGGGCATCAGGTAACAGCAGAGGGCATCTCCACTGACGAGGACAAAATACGGGCAGTAAAGGACTGGCCTCGACCACGAAATCTTCACGAGCTGCGTAGCTTCCTTGGCTTTGCACATACTACAGGAGATTCGTGCCAAACTTTGCTCAGGTAAGCTGCCAGCTTGCACGAGCTAACCAAAAAGTCGCGACCATACCACTGGAGTGAGGCAGCGGAAGATGCGTTCCAGAAGCTCAAGGAACTCTTGTGCACAGCACCAGTCCTTGCCTACCCAATCGCTGGACAGAAGTTCATAATTGAAACGGACGCCAGTGGCTATGGAATAGGAGGAGTACTTTCTCAAGTAGTTGATGGGGCAGAAAGAGTCATTGGCTACTACAGCAGGGTACTCTCCAAGCCCGAAAGAAATTATTGTGTTACCCGACGGGAGCTTCTGGCAGAGTTGGAGTGCGTCAAACATTACCACAAATACTTGTATGGTCAACACTTCACCTTAAGAACAGACCACTCCGCACTACGTTGGCTGCTGCAGTTCAAGAACCCAGAAGGTCAGCTGGCACTATGGATTGAACGTCTGCAGAGCTATGACTTCAGCATCGAGCATCGAAAAGGTGGGAAACACAATAACGCTGATGCCCTTTCAAGGCGGCCTTGTAACATAGAATGCAAACATTGTACTAAAGCCGAGAAAGGGGAAAGCGTGATTGATGTGCGACTTACCCGTATTGGCTCAGACAGGACTGGTCGAAGGCTCAGAAAGATGACCCGATTCTGGCGAAGATTATATCGGCTAAGGAATGCAACAGAAAACCAACCCGAAATGAGACATCAGCTGAAAGCCCACTTGCGAAATCATACTGGGTACAGTGGAATAGCCTAAAACTGGTAGAGGGCTGCTTATATCGATCTTGGGGGAGTGCAGATGGCAAAACCTCAACCGACCTAATTGTCGTGCCCACTTCCAAGATAAATGAGGTATTGAAGCAGTTCCATAATGGTCCCAGCGGCGGCCATCTGGGCATTACAAAAACCCTGGAAAAGATAAAACAACGATTTTGCTGGGTGGGATGTCAGCAATCTGTAACCGATTGGATAGCCAATTGCGAGCAGTGCATTGCAGCCAAGGGTCCAACGAGAAGAAGTCGTGGCAAACTTCAGCTGTACAACGCAGGCGCCCCTTTCGAGCGGATAGCCATGGATGTTGCTGGTCCATTCCCTGTCAGTGAGGCTGGAAACCGGTATGTCCTAGTTGTAATGGACTACTTCAGTAAATGGCCCGAAGTATATGCCATCCCAAACCAGGAGTCGAAAACGGTTGTAGATGCCTTTGTAAATAATTGGGTGTGCCGATACGGGGTTCCAATAGAACTTCATTCTGACCAGGGCCGAAATTTCGAATCGGCCATATTCAAGGAAATGTGTGAATTGTATGGCATCAAAAAGACAAGGACGACACCGCTTCATCCACAATCTGATGGCATGATTGAAAGTTTTAATCGGACACTGGAGGAATACCTCAGAAAAGTGGTTAGCACACAACAAAGGGATTGGGATGTGCAACATAACCCAAATTACTAATGGCTTACCGTCGGCCGTCCATGATTCCACCTCACGTACTCCGGCAAAAATCTTATTTGGAACAGAATTAAGACTGCCAGCGGATTTGGAATTTGGGGCCAAACCCGGACCGTCCTGCGAAGACAATGGAAATACTCCCCAGGCACAGGAAGACCTGCATGAGCTCCATGAGTTTGTACGCAACCGTATTAAAATGACAGGCGATAAGATGAAAGCCAGGTATGATCGTGCAGCAAATACGGAAGGATTCACTGAAGGACAAATGGTTCTACTATTCAACCCACAACGCAAGAAAGGACTATCCCCTAAATTGCAAACGCACTGGGAGGGACCTTACAAGGTAATCAAGCGATTGAACGACGTTGTCTACAGGATACAGAGATACCACAACCCGAGGTCCAAAATGAAAGTGGTACACGTAGAGCGACTAGCCAAGTATGGCAACGGCGATATTGAGCCTATTCGGGACGAAAAGGCTTAAGTGGGCGGCAGTGTTGCGAAAATTAAATAGATGAATAATCCTTCAGAGAGAGAGAGAGAGAGAGAGAGAGAGAGAGAGAGAATCGAGTATTTGGAAAGTGTGACGTAGATCAAAGCAGCCGACAGAAAGTTCTAGCCTCTATAGAAATCTTCTAGCCCACCCTCGAATTAACGAGACAATTCCCCTTTGATGTATGCCGCCTCCCTATAAATAAGGAGCTCGGGCCAGCCGTGAGCAGTCAGTTTTTATTCTCTCCTGTCTTGATGTTCACATCAGTGCTACAGTGCGACTTGGTACAGTGCGGTAAAGTGTTTTTATAAGAAGAAACAGTGTTGTACCGTGACTGTAAGTAACAGTTTAGTGCCGTATTTAAGACAGTGCAGTGCCGCAAAGTAAAGGACAGTGCAGTGCCGCGAAGTAGAAGACAGTGCAGTGCCGCGAAGCAAGGACAGTGCAGTGCCGTCTTTCTGTGAATTTCAGTGTATTATTGGACTGTGTAATCTGAAGAACAGTGACGCTAATCAGTCTATACTGTGAGTAGTAATTAAGAATAATTACCAAGTTTATTGTGCATTATCCAAATAAATTGTGCAGTGATAAAAACTGTGAAACTTTGCGAGTATTTAATTTTGCAATCCAAAAGAACTCTTATTAAAAAACGTTTATTACTGGTTTTGGTAATAAAAACGTAACAATATTAAAAATTTATCTTGTACAATTTATGTCTAAATTTTTAATTCCGCCTTCTCATAACTTTACTGTGATTAAAAGGAAATGCCAAAACAGAATCATTTAGTTGAAAGTTGAGGAGTGATATAATTATAGTAACAGTCGGAACAAAAACTTTATTTTCAACACATCAAGGACGGGTAACTAACATCTAATTGTACTCGTCGCAAAATTTACTTGTCTGAATTTACTTCTGCATATACCACTTAAAATATTTCAAATTTTCATTGAGGTAACAATTTAACACCTTCAATTCTACATGAATTTATAATAAATTAAACTACTTAGGGCGGTTGATCCCTACGAGGAGAATATCATTTTATTTGATGACCACTAAATAAAATGTTTAGTCCTACCTTGGTGTCAAGCTGTAGATAAACTGCCCCGATACTGTAACCTGTAGTAACCTGCCCTTAGCCTCAGTAGCAAAGTGGATCTTAATAAATAACATTCAACATTATGGCCAATGGCACTGGACAATTTTATCAATGGAATTTTATCAAAAAATGTTAAAGAGGATCATTTTTAAGGATGCACAGGAAAGGTCGTATTTTAATATTTTTGTACAATTATTAAGTTCGTAGAATGTTACTATTTTGAATTTTCAGAATTTTCGTCTCCACTCTAATTCCCTCCCTCCAAGCTATTAAGCTAGTAACTGAGATATACATGAAAAGTTTATATTTTGAGATTCAATGATAATTGACATTCCTTTCGAAAATAATCGCTTTAACGGATGCACACGCGCAAATATATATATATATATATATATATATATATATATATATATATATATATATATGGACTCGGCAGAAAAAAAAAACTGACACTGATTTCTCCTTATAATTTTATTAATTTTTTTTTTACATTTATGGTATGAATTAGTTTTTTTTATAGGTTATCTAAACAAAATTAACTTCAAACGAATCCTTTCTCTTAATTATATACAATTATAAAGTAAAAAAAAAACAAGAAATTAATACTTTTTAAAAACAAATAATTCATACTTTATACATTTTTTTTAATATCGGATCGCCATCTAATATTGGGTATTACCTAAGTAATAATCATAAATAATTGAGTATTACCAAGATAATATGTCAGGCATCGAATATTCCGTTCGAAATATATATATATATATATATATATATATATATATATATATATATATATATATGCTATTATTTTTGATTTTGAAAAGTGGAGTATTTAGAGAGTTTAAAATAAAATTGTCTTAGTCCAAATTGCCATTATTTCTTATTCCATGAAATGAATTTCGGTTATAGGACCGATAATTATTGTTCAACTGTGAATCCAACATTGTGAACAATGAACTTTTACCCTTTGGTTTGGAAAAGGGATTTTTTAAAGGTAAGAAGGTGTCATAAATAATGGTAACTCCTTCCCTTGACACCGTCTTAATGGCAATACTGATTCCGAAATTCAGAGCGCTCTTTTATAGAGAGATTTATACTCTAGAAGGGATTCCTAAGCCCGATTCAACTAGCTCGTTATTTATAAGTCTTATTAAAGCTACTCCAGTTGTCGTCTCTTTCATAGCCCACATTCCCTTTCTCAGAAGAGTGTGAGGCAACCATTATACACACCAATGGCTCAACCACAATTATAATTCCAAAATTATAGAATATTTAATTTAATTTACATAGTGCACGATTTATATGACTCCTTGACAAAAGGGAGCTATTTTATCCTGTTATTATTGAATTTTCAGTTAGAAATACACCGTCAGTAAATAATTAATAATTTATTATTTTTAATTTAAGAGAATTTTATAAATGTTATATGATAGAACCTTTGACCTGCATAACCGACTAACACGAAGGACCTGACGCAGGTCCACCAGTGTTTGACATTGCCACTTCCTGCTACTTTACTTAATATTTGAAAAAGCCTTCTGACGGGAGGGAGCACTCTAAATTTTTAAGTAAATGATTTATAGTTTTTTTTTTTAGATTATGACGAGACATTAAATCAATAGAATATTTTAAAACATTTTTGCCAAATGTGAAGAGATTTTAAAAGGAAGCGAAACATGTAAGAAATAATAAACCAGTTTAAAAAAAAAAACCCATAATTTTTATCTCCCGAAAATGCTGGATGGTTTCAATTGATCAGGATCAATAAAAAGGCCTCACATTCTATTAGTATTTTTATTTTAAGCAAAGTTCACTTTCAGAGGAGCGCTCCATCGTCAGTACCTGCTGACAAACAAAAATCTGAAGACTAAATAACAAAAATAGTAAAAACAGTCACATAAAAATAAAAAACAAAACATATACGGGATAAAAACCAATAGAGACTTTAAAGAAAGTCTACCAATAAAATTAAAAATGATAAGCGTGCGTCATAAAGATAAAAAGTTAAAATCTATAAACTATCTAAATTTGTCTGTTTTTAATTTAGATAGTTTATAGGTTTTAACTTTTTATCTTTATGACGCACACTTATAGTTATTAATTTTATATTATGTTTTATGATATGCTTGTTATTTAGTTATATTGTTATTTAGTTTTTGTTTGTCAGCAAGCACTGACGATGGAGCGCTGACTCTGAAAGTGCACTTTGCATAAAATAAAAACACTAGTAGAGGACAAGGCCTTTATATTGATCCTGATTATAATTTTTACCCTTATAGACCCTTTGTATTGATAAAATTAAATCACACTAAGTAAAAACAATTGTAGAATATTAGCCATATTGCTAGTGCAATACAATATGTGCATGAAATGTAATATAAATTTACATGTTGGTTTATATGTTGTGTTAATACGTGGGATAGTCATCAACTAGTAGTTTTTAGAATTTATATTGCAACGTTTAAAAAAATAATAATATACGAGTTCTTTTGGATTGCAAAATTAAACATACAAGCTCTAGAGTTTTTATCACTGCATACAACTCACACTATGCACTGATAACTTCACTTCTTGTTGCACAGTACGATAACTCACGATCAATAAAGTTCACAAGAACGTCGTACTGCACTGATCTTTAAAAATAACAGAGCACTACACTGTTCTTTACATAAACACGGGAATACACTCTTCAGATAAAACACTTTTCTTCAAATCACCGCACTGCAACTAAAATGCACTGTTCACTAAAGCTACACTGAACGCACTGAAGAGAGCTGAGAAAAGCTGACTGATGGCCGAGCTAGACATCTTTTATTGACGGGTGGCGTGATAAAAAGAGTACTGCCCAGGCAAGCCTAGGTCTCAGACGGGTAACGCCGAGAACATTCTTTGGCGCCAAAGGTACTATCATCGGGTGGTTCCTTTAATCTAATTCGTTCTTCTTAACTACGTGATTAACTCTGTCCTTTTTTTATGGACGTAGTTTTCGCAACAATATTATATTGTAGGGCATTATATGAAGATTTCAGGAAAATAGATATGTGTCGTTTTCGTGAAACCTTTTTTCTTTCCAGAATTCCAAGTTTATAGAAATGATTATAATGATTATAGAAATTAAAAAAAAATTGAATAAAAAAAAGAAAAAAACATACCGAAACCTTGTTGAGATGGTTATTACTTCCTGACAAAATTAAATAATTTAAGCGAATCTGTAGTATCAGACAAAACCAGATGAAGTTAATAAAATAATTTAACAATCTAAAATATTTACAACACTTTGCAATAGAATACAAAAATAATTGTTACAACATAACTTTCGTGCACCAACAGTCAAATTAAACTAGATCGCCTATAAGTAACCTCACCCCCCTTCTAAAAATCCCTTGTTCAAAAATGCTATATATTATTTAGTTTGCACGAATTGCCTGACTACACTTTTCTTGATACGAACACTTTAAAATGAAAGACCTACGTAAAAAATCCACAGAATGTCAACCTACTAAAATATAACATGAAACAATATATTGTAGTTTTCCTTAATAGCAGGGAAGGATGAAAGCGAAAATGAGGAGTTGAAATAAGTGAATCACGCTCGTCAGCCGATGAAACTATTAGAAAGGAGCAATTCATCAGGCGAGACATAATTCAGGGTGTTATAGCTTGGGGAAATCAAACGAATGATTTACTCCTGATTGATTCATAGCTTCTCGACAATTTATCACATCATTATTTTTTATTTACTATATTTAAGGGAGCTTATGACCAATTATAAGTCTTTCGGCCATATTTAATGTCTTTAGCCTCTATTAGCTAATAGAATTACACGTTACAAAGAATATAACGAGCCTTTAGCAGCTACCGGATGCCATTAAATTAAGGAGAACTGTCTAGCCTCAAAGCAATTCCGAAATTTCACGTTTATCAAATGCTAATTTTATTATGATTAACCAGGAAATTTCCGAACGGAAATTACCAATGAGTCCTTAAAACCTCATTAACACTCATAATTAAACTTAATACTTTATGACGTCAGTTGATATCAACTATTGTCAATATATAATCCTAAACTCAGTAACGTGCCCTAATTTAATGCCTAAAAATCGATTTTTCACGGTGAGTTTTTTGAAAAATTATTATTTAACGATTTTATTTAATTGCACAACAAAAACCTCATAGGTTAAAACATACGGCCTCCTTCACGTCACAGCCCGTGACATGTAAGGCAGTGGCTACTTGAAGCAATTGAGTAGTTACTTGAATAATGAATAGTGAATATAGGACGGCAGGTAATGCATCAAGTTGGTCCTTCCAACATTTGAGTGATAAAAAAGAAAACGCCTTGAAAAATATTATCAATTATTTATTTCAGCTCCTCTCTAAGCTCCCCCCTTAGCCAATTTCGATCAAAAGAGGAGGATCAAGTATAGATGATATGACAGTCGTAATACGAAAGTTTTTGAGGTATGCAAAACATACAGACGTCACGACAGAAACTAGTCAAAACTGTGATCAGTAGGGCTAGGATTTTCATGTAATTAAAAATGCCAAATATCTATATATATATAAAATTGTAACCTCTGTCTGTACATTGATTTTTTTCGCGAAATTTCACGATAACTTTTCGTTTCACATGTCATAGACACCATAACTGCATTTTGTTTCTTTGGTGTCTGTTTGTTTGTTTGTTTGTTTGTTTATTTGTTTGTTTGTTTGTTTGTTACCTTTTCACGCATAAACGGCTGAACCGAATTTTATAAAACTTGGTATGTATATTACTACTATTCCAACTTAGACTTTAGGCTATATTAAAATTATCTAAGACATACAGGAGTGGGGTTTATAAGGGAGGCCTGAAATTAAAAATAGCGATATTTCGTTTCCTATTGCTTTTTCAGCAAACATGCACATAACAAAAGTTGTTTATTTTGTTATTTAGAGTAACTTTTGTCATATGCACTTTTGCTGTAACGGAAGTATAAATGAGTTATACACTAAAAACTATAGCGGAAGTGAACAATTTTTATTTGGCATAAAAGACTCAACCGAACTAAACCAAACTCGGTATGTGAATTAGTACTAACGATTTCCTTATAATAAGCCATACTAACATTTCTAGGGACGGGCAGGAGTGGGGGTTATAAGGGAGGCCTGAAATTAATAATAATGATTTCCTATTGGGGTTTCGGTAAATATGCACATAACAAAAGTTGTTTATTTTGTTATTTAGAGAAATTTGCTCAACACTTCTTTTCAATATGAACTACCAGGTACCTCACCTGAAAAAATTAATTCAAATGTATGTCAATATTTTCTTCTTAATAATTCAAATCTATGCATAATGCACAGGAGACAGGAAATATGACAATCTGCAGGACAGTGAAGTCTTACATAAAAAAATTATTTTTTTATTAACAAATGTTAACAACGGGTATTAACCTCAGACACTGGAACGGGTAAATGTCAAAATATTGTGCAAAGTAAAGCCTTGCCAAAAATATACCATCACCATTCAGCCTCAAATGAATTCCCGAGCGAAGCCGGGTATCTGAGCTAGTGTAAATATATATGTATTGATTTTGATACAAATATGTAAATAATTATGTAAAATTAGTGAAATATGTAAACAGTGAATAATCTTCTGAAACAGTTTGTACTCTCATTTTTTTATTACAATACAAAAACGGTTTTATTTTAAACATAAAAATACAAAAACAAAAACTTTTTAATCACTGTAAGGAAAACAGTTTGAGACTAAATGCATTTTCAAATTTTCAAAGTAAAACTACGTCGATTGGGCCTTAGTATCGACTTGAATCTGCTGAATGAGCGTTCGACATCAACTGATGTAACTGGAACGTTTCGGAAATCGGCTATTTCAGAAGGGTTCCATTCAACTGAAAGCTTTGCTGTCACCTCCTTTCCACTTATGATGTCTGCAATCAGCAGCATATCTTTCCAGCCAGGATTTTTTTTTAAGACATCTTGTAGTTTCGCATGGATCCTATTTCTCCTGAGACGTCTTCCATTTTGCAAATCGCTTCATTGACAATTTATATATTTTTCTATAGAGGCACATTCTAGGATTCAAGCTGCGTTATAGTGGAAGGGATGTGAGCACAATTGCAGGAAATAAATGCCAAATTATTTTTTAAATTCGGGTTTTCCAACAAGTTCTGAGCTTGCGAAATGGTTGAGGCTGATTTGCCATCCAATTTTGATACGACGTCCTTTATTTTGTTGAAATTGGTGCAGTAGCACAGAGCAGCCTCTAGCCAAGTTCCCCATCTGGTAACTACAGGTCGCGGAGGTGAAGACAGCTCAGGATAACTTTCTTAGAAAATTTCAACTCGGCTTGGAGCTTTTAAAAAAATCTTTTTTATTGATGAGATCAATGAGTCTACCTCAGGAAAAGCAGACCGAACTGATTCAGCTACACGATGAAATGCGTGAGCGAGGCATGTGACATGAAGCATTTTCGGGAAAAATACTTTAAGATGCTTTCCTGCTTTGACCATGTACGGAGCTCCATCTGATAAAAACAAGAAGACTTTTTCGTGTAGTACACCGTTTGGCCAAAGAAGACTCATAGAGTCGTTGAAAAACCGTGCGATTGTTGCATGATTGCATTTTTCTAACTCCTGGCAATTTAAAAGAAATGGTTTTGAAAAAGAATCTGGGCAGAGACTTCCAACAATAATATTCGCAATGTACCGGCCTTCAACATCGGTTGTCTCGTCGACTGAGACCTAAATTGGTCCCTCCTTGATATTTTCTCGTATTTTGGCAAGAGTTTCTTGATATATATCTTGTAGATAGTTTTTTTCTCAAGGTGGATTCAGGCATTTTTTTTTCAATGTACTTTTCCAAAAAAAATTTAAGAGACGGATTATTAATTTTGCTTAACGGAATGTCAGCCTGCACAAACGCTCGACATAAATCTGTATAAAAGGTGGACTTACTGTCTCCGCATGAGGTAGATGGTGTGATGAAACTTTGCTTCAGGTTTGACTTTTTCTCTTTGTTCGATTTGTGAGATCCTGTGCCAATGTGTTGGGTTACTTAGAATCATTGCGTAGTGGATACAGCCTTCTCACAGCAAGAACAATATAACATTTGTCCATCACCCCTGAATATTTCGTTTGGTAACTCACGAAGATATTTTAAAACTCGTTCTTTGTTTTTCCTTGCGACTTTCCCCATTTCGACAAAAATGAAAATTAAATTAATCACAAAATATAATATTCAAATCGTGTTTGACAAGAGTGGCACGCACTTTACCACTCACAAATAAACACTAATTATGAAATAGGTTTGGTTATGTTTATTCAGAGCCAAAACCAAGGGAGATGGAATCTCAGAATTTTTTTGTAGGGTTTGGTTCTAAGAAGCAATCAACAGTGGCAATAGAAGGGCCAATTCTTGTGAAAAACTTTTCTTCATGCACTCGTTATTCAGTTTTGTTGTAAAGAAAAAGAAAAATTTTAAAATTAACAAATATGGAGTAAAATATGTAAAAATTCTCAAAGTATGTAAGAAATATGTAAATTTAGTCAAATATGTAATAATATGTAAAATTAAATTGGCTTAATTTGATCCCAATTGCGTTAAAACATATACTATGAGTTGATATAAGGTGATATCGAAGTCAGTAGCAAATATGTATTTACATAGGAATCCTAGCCCTAGTGATCAGGCATTATCAAAACAGATAAAGTTGAAATCTAAATTTTAGAGATTACAATGCCTCCTATACTTTGTTCAAGGAAGTAAAAAATGTGAAACAATTATAATTATAACGTGCATATGAATCAATACTATTGGTGCCCGTAATGGTATACTAATAAGTAAATTTTCTAATTCTTGAAGACGACAAATCGTTTATTGTTTTGTGTCCCTCCAAATATATACTTACTGGTTGCAAACTTGATAAAGACATATATATATATATATATATATATATATATATATATATATATATATATATATATATATATGTATATATGTATATTCACGTAATAAACTTTCTCCTTTACGCTTTGCATAAAAGAGTCCTAGACGTTAAGTTTGTTAAAATAAAATTAAGTTGTAATCATCAAAAAAATCTACAAAAAGAAAATTTTATTAATAATTTGGGATAAACCTACTGATCGATATTGAATGTGTGTATGCACCAACTAGAACAATATTTCATCATGTGGAATGTTGAATTGATATATCTATTAGATGAAATTTGAATATAAATGTGATAATTATTATAACATGATAAAAATACCGGAGGAAGGGCGTGTGTGGTTGATCGATCATGTAATTATCGGGGTTGTAATTAACGTTTTTCGGCTGATGAAGAATCACCTAATAATACCCAAGTATTATTAAGTATCAATAGATGGAACTTTCAGCGTAAATTATTTTAGATACTATAACATAAATTAAAACCAATTTGATTTAAAGAATTATATAATCAAAAAAAATGATTGTTCAAGGAAATGACTATAATATATATATATATATATATATATATATATATATATATATATATATATATATATATATATATATATTAAAAAATAATTGAGGGCCCCTTTCTTGATAATGTATAAGGCATTTATTTATCCTATGATTATTTGCAGAATTTATTTATTGGAAAAATCAAAGTATTTTTTTGAAAAGTGGTGTAGGCTTTAATTCCTTTTCTTTTCATTTTTTATTCTTAACTATTTATTAATCAAAGTGCAGTCTTAGATCTCATGTAAGTAACAATTTTCCGTACTAGAGCTTTATATTCTGGTTCTTATTTCAAGTTGTCTTCAAACACGTCTTAAAATAAAACTGACTATAAAACGTTTCGTTCTATTTAGTTGAGCAGAATAAGACAAAATCCATCCAAGTTTAATGGAGCATATTACTTTATTTTGAGGGCCGGAATTCATTGAACGTTTTAGAACAGCCAACTAAACTTAAGCTGTTGCAATGAATATATAAACTAAATAATAACAGTTTTGTGAAGCCACGGTAAGTCCTGGTCAAAGCAGGAAGAAATTTACAACTATTTTCACAACAGGTTATAAAGGCAATGCATAATTGAAATCTATAAACATTAATATTGGAAAAAATCCCAACTGACAGACCTCTAGCTTACTGAAAGGCAGAAAAATATATATAAAAATATTTTGTCAATGACGTAAAAATGAGATCCACGATTTCTAAATATGAAGATATTATAGGTTATTAGGAACATGGTGACTCTAATGTTAATTATTTATACTCGTCAAACCCCACACAATGTGCATTTAAGACCTACGCGGTTCCAAACACAACTGCTACCGGTTACACAGATACTATTGCCTGCACTGAGCGAGAGCGATGACAATTAATTAATTATGTATATGTATGCACCCAACTAATTTGTCTTTTACGATTTCATACATCAATTACTAGACGAATCCTGTTTTTACCATGTAAGTACTTAAAGAGTTCTGAAAAAGGAAGGAATAAATACGAATTTAATTAAGAAGAAATATGAAAACCCAGGAAACTTTTTCAAATAGCATTGCCACAGAAAATTGGTTTTAGATCAGCAATACAAAGTCTGGACAACCTACAACATAATCATTAAAAACAGAGAAGAATCTTTCTTAGCACGTTTATAAAGCCATGAAGATGAAATGTAAATTGGAAAAGTTGCTTGCCTTATAATACTGTTGTGAAAAAGTACACAAAACCTTATAATACGTGCCAGAAAAAGTGCACAGAGTAAATCACGTATTTAAGAAGTAGGAAGTAGATGAAAGGAACCGCCCTAAGAATGTTTTTGGCGATACCCTTGGCTTGTGTGGGCAGGTCACTTTTTATCACGCCGCCGTCTATAAAAGCTGTCCAGCTCGGCCATCAGTCAGTTTGTTCTCAGTTATCTTCAAGTGAATAACAGTAGTGCCGTGTTTATGTAAAGAACAGTGTAGTGCCGTGTTTGTGTAAAGAGCAGTGCAATGCTGTATTCTTTGTGAAGATCAGTGCAGTGCCGTGCTTTTGTGAACTTCAGTGATCGTGAGTTATTGTACTGTGCAATAAGAAGTGAAGATATCAGTGCATACTGTGAGTAATAGTTAAGAATAATTTACCGAGTTTGTAGTTCATTGTTAAATAAATTGAGCAGTGATAAAAACTCTAAAGCTTATGTATTTAATTTTGCAATCCAAAATAACTCTAATAAACAAATGTTTATTATTTTTGTAATAAAAGTAACAATACGTAAACTTTGAGGAATGCAGTGTTTTATTGAAATCAGTGTTTTATTGGGAGCATTGCCGATGCCAGAGGTGTCATAACGTGTCACAAAATAAAGTATAGTGAAATTATTTTAAATTAGCTGAAATGTTGGTTGATCTTATGCATGAAAGATGCACAAAAAGAGATTCTTAATGAAACAGTATTATCAAAAGTCTTAGGTATTTCGTGTTGAAACTATGATTTTCCTATTATTTTAATTTATAAAAGTCTTTTGCTGGATAGTATTATACATAGTTTTATAGAGTATTAAAGTAATGGGCTGATATTTGGTTACCGTTCTAATTACTGTAATCTCTAGAGAGTCTTCAGCATGAAACTGTTTAATTTATGGACATCATCTATATTACTTTTACTTGGGACTATTGACTATTTGGTTTTCATCTCTAGTATTTTAATCACTGTGAGACTTTTGCATGGTTAGAAATTTGGTCATAATATTATCACATTAATCAATAAAAGTATTTTGCATGGTAATATTAGAGATTTGGCTATCATTCTAATACATAATTCAATAAAAGTTTTTTGCATGGTACTATTAGAAGTTTGGTATTCGCCCCTTTTTCTTTAATCTCTGAAAGTCATTTGTTGAACACTATTAGATATCTGGTCAAGGTCTCTATTACAATAAATTAATATGTGAAAGTCTTTTGCTGGGCCAGTTTCAGTTTTGGTTTTCCCATCATGTTATACATCAGACTGGAGATTCCTATTCTTTTACACTCACGAGTTTTATTTGGTGCTTTGGATGGAACCTACTCTTACTCTTATCTCCTTTACTCTTTGTCCATTTACCAATGTTTCTTTCCATCTGTTATCAAAGGCCGTTTTTTTTCCTTTCCAAGTCCTTTTAGTAAAAGTGACACAAATGAAATGGGATAGTTGGTACTTCAACCACATAACTGAAAGTATAATTCAGCTACAAACAGGTAGGAATCAACATCTGATAACTGCTCTAGTGAATAATAATAACAATGGGCATAATATAGAAGAAAATAAATGAGGGCAGTAAAAAGAAACAAGGGATTTTTTTTCTCCAAAATTTATTAGTGAAGGATTCAATTTTTATTTTTAGCCTTCTCTAAACTTCCTTCCCCACCCCTTAGTCCATTTTGTTCAAATGAGGAGGTACCACAACTGGACATTACAGAAGCCATAAATATGAAATTTCCTCATCCTAAGGTCAGTCATTTTTGAGTAATTCGAGACATGTCAGACGTCACAAGTCAAAATGTGCTCATGGTGAGTCAACCCGGATAATTTCGTTGAAAGGTAGCTATCCCTTCATGGAACAATCATCTTGCTTCAAAGCTCTTTCAACAGATAGTATTTTTAATTGCTGGTGTTAAATTAAATTGTTTATTTACGTCCACTTTTTGCAACTAAGGCTAATTGGGACGGGCTATCTACAGGTTACCACCCTTTTCTAGTCAGGGTGGGACTCAGGATTTTATTTAGTGATTTCCGTCACTAAATAAATTCTTATTGCCCAGGGCGGGAATCGAACTCGCCACTCTAGGTTTACCATGTGAGATTAAAGTCAACGGTTTAACTCACATGTCTAACCTGAGCCCCGTAGATATCAGATAAGCAAAATATGTCCCCATTTCAATACTGCCTTCACTTTGAATAGGGACGTAAAAAAGAGAAAATGTTTACATATTTAATAAGCTGTGATAACCAGTTAAGTAACTATGTGATCCCTGAGGATGCTAGATGATTATTCATTAAAGCGTTCAAAGTGGTGTGCATTGTATGGCGAAATACTAATAAAAAATATATTAACAAAAAAAAAAATCAATGACTCCTTCCAAATAAAAAGTTACAAGTGAATTCACATAGACTATTCATACAAACCACCAAAAAATGGTCTATGATACAAAAGAGATCGTCAAAAACACTTAATGTTATGCTAGAGATGTAAAACCACACAATTAAAATATAAATGAATAAACATACTTTAAATAAAGATAAGATCACTTTATAACGCGCACTTATGCATATTGTATAATAATTAAACATAAAAAACTTCTGATGAAATATCATCAATCAATTAGTGATAGACATAAAAGTGCAGCCTGTAGATGAAGTAGTTACTCTGCAGTGTGGATTAAGTTTAAGAGTGAAGAAGGCTTTAGCGAGGGAGCTAAGAGATTGGATTGAAAGTAAACAGTGTTTGCTGTATCAGTGGTTAGCCTCAGTGTTATCGGATGGCTTAGGAGATTTAGCACCAACCAAAACTAATGTACTGACGATAGATAGCCAGGTCTGATCTAACCCTGTTTACTTCTATTGGAAAACCATCCAGGGTATTTTTTTCCCTTCAATCTCTTACTTCTTATCGGCGATCTCCTCACTTCTTTATCTCGTCCCTTTACTAAATCAGTTTATTTATTTTTCTCTTTGGAAATGCGATTTAATGTTTCTGTCAAAATATTTCACCATTTATTCTATTACTTTACTGGATTTCCAGTTTACATAATTTATACCGATACCTTACAAAGCGGGAGTGGTAAAAGATACCATTTACCAAAGAAAAGGCCAGCTTGAAAAATTAGACTTCTCCAATTATCTATTTCAAGCAGGAACTCCTGGCTAGTCGGGGTCGATGAATGTAACGGTCGTTGAATAAAGGTTGAAATCCCCACTTGTTTTAATTCTTTATTTCAGAACTTAATTAATAATTATTACTTCAACAGTGCTCTGAAGATGACCCATTGAAAGTCAACTCTTTAATAAAGAGTTAAAACCAATGAAGATATGGATTTATATTTTTCAATGGTAGATATTACTTTTCTGTTCACATGTATGATTTTAGTAGAGTTCTCTTAAGGAAAACTCAGCTTCTTGAAGCAAGTTACATTCGTGCCGCAATTTTCGAAAACATTATTAGTACAAGTAGATCACAAAACTGAGATTTTTTTCAAATAGATATATTGTATAAAAATGAATAATAATATTGATTATTTTTTCTTATACTATTAATTTTAATTAAATCGACCTTAAGTAAATTACTTTTTTATGGGGAAAAAAGACAATAATTTCTAATAAATATTAGTGATATTTATAATTAAAAAAAAATGCTAGGCTCCATAAATACCACAAAACAGTCTATATCCCTACTCATTTTTTAGCAGTATATATGTAGATTTCTTTATTCTTGAGCATTCTAGGTTAAGAACCTTATTAAATAATTCTGCTATTTAAAGTACTTTTATTTTTCACATTTCGCTGACGTATTTCAAGGGTGTACTCCTTTTCATTTGGTAAAATCTGAACACTTAGATTATTTAAAATCTAGACATATAATTTTATTTCATTAAAATTAATAAATGTGTACATACAGAAGCTTTTTTTTTGTGTTAAGAAGTCAATTTTGATATATTCGGGCTGATACAATCAAGTAGGTTATATGTACAGACTTGTTAAAACACAACCGAAACTTCTGTTTGTACAAATATATTTACTTTAAAGGAATATAATTATAAATAGATTTAAAGGAAAATAGGGCTTTACTTTTTACCTCTTGAAAAGCTCTGGCACAAAACGATTGGGAGGAAATTTGGAAAAATGTTTGTTAAAACTCTAGTGGTATTTATGCTTCGTGCAAATAAAACAAGGCTGTTAATTGCTGAAATCGAGTACGGAATTAAAAGAGAGGCAAAATTAAAAATCATAAATATCTCCTCTTTTTATGCAGCATCGAAAAAAAGTAATGTAATAAATATGGCTCATAAAGAAATGAACTGCAATTGAAATACATTTTCTCTAATACAAAGTTTACTTTTATTTCAATATTCAATCGATTGCATGCAATATTTATACTTTCTTATTCTCATATTAAATGCTAGTAATTATTTTTGGACTATTTTAGAAAAATGGATGCTCTGCGAGAGGCGTTGTAATGCTACATTGCATTTATTTGATCACTGCCATAAAAATGTATACTCCGTTTCATCTAAAACTAGAGAAGAAGGATGAGTACGACAAGGAGGAACTTGGGCTATTGAGAAGGGGTGAAATTTATAGCCGTAAATATTTGCGATACTTTGTGTCGTTCGTTATTTTTTGGCAATTATATTTTATTATCATCACTATGCAGGGTATTATTTCTGAAAACAATCAAATAGGTTCCTTGTAACGTTTTTATAATTGAAATTTGGAGCCGGTTTTGCGATTTAGGAACCCGTGGACTTTCTGATCTAATGGTGTCCTAGCTAAACCGATCATTCCAGGATGAGCTGTTGCTAGGGAAGCGTGATCCGGCTTATCACTGATGTTTCAGTGTCAATGAGTCTCGATTCTGTTTTCGGTTGCATCGCTGGGTACCTTCTCTATGGGAATCCGCGTCCCTTGAAGATATGAAGCTGTATCTTTTTCTAAGGTGGCTATTAAAGGTCCGGATCGGATTTGCTTACTTCTGCAGTTTATACAGACCGGCGAATTGGCTAGCACTCTCCTCATTCTCCTTGCAATCATTTCCTTTACCCTCTTTCCTTTCTCTCACTCTTCGGTGCTGTTTCTCTCAGGGGTAAATGCTTCAGAGGAAAGATGGATTTATTTTAATATTTTATATACGACTCACTATAAAAGAAATATTTCGAGTTCTATTTTACCCCTCTACTCCTTGTCCGTTTACAACAATATGCAGTATGTAAGGTTAAAATAAGGTGCTTCATGATATAGTGTGCCTAGTTGTGAGTTGAGTGGGACTGTAGACTAAAAACTAATTAGTGCAAATATCTCGATTAGTACTAGAGTTAGATACGAAATACTTAGGCAAGTATATAATTAAAACTATATAGGTTATATGACTTTTATCGATAAGACTTATAATAAGGGAGATATTTTGAAACCTCTAAAACGATAAGTAACAAACAAAAATTAGACCACTAGAAGTAAGAAAAAACATCTAAAATTTTGAACGGACCTCCTTTTCGTAATGTTCTAGTTAGGGTCGAAAGAAATTTTCGAGAATCAAGCACTGAGTACAAAGTTAATTGCTGATTTTCTTTACGAGAAATCAGCTAATGACGGGGCTTTCTTGACACATGAGCCTTAAGTCCATCAGGCTGTGTTTCATCCCAACAAAGTCGGTGGACAAAACTATTTTCATTGTAGAGAAGTGTAATTATTAACGAGTCAAGTAAATGAAACTGGGTATGTTAATAGCTTGATGAGCCTTAGTTGTTGATATAAAGGCATAAGTAATTAAGTCAACAAAAGAGACTATGAAGAAGAAAATGGACATGAATAAAATGTACTAGTTTGTAAGAAGCAAGATGTGTGTGCACAAAAGGTATTAGAGAGAGGGAAGGAGAACTCTGGTAGATTCTTTACAGCACTGACTATATATATGTAAATTATCTTGAAGCTTTAATTTAGGACTGTGTAGGCACAACAACCTGCAGGAGGATTAAATTGAAAATAGAAGCCTGTCAGTTCTGGGAGTGAACTCGCTTCTTCAATTATGGACTCGGTGGTAATAAATATTTTTAGAGATAAGCATCCACCTTATATTTATAACTATTAAAAGTATTTACCAAGCATTAATAACGGAATTAAAAAAAAATACACATCAAGAAACGCATAGCGCGTAAATAAGAAATCACGATCCAGTATCTCGCTTGACGAAAGGTCCGTCAAGCAGGGGATGCGTTAACTAAGCAGATTTCCAACGTTCTGGGACACTAATGATCTCTTCCCCCATATACTTTCTATATCAAATTAAAAATTCGATGAGTAGAAGTGAGGTTTATTATCAACTGAAAACAATAAAATGCCAAAAACTCACTTAATATTTAAGCAACAAAATAGTTTTACAAGATTGATTCTGATTAGTTTCGAACAAGTTTTGATCCTCGTTATAATAACGGAGATGTTTGAAGTTTTCAAAATCCTCCTCCCCACTTTTAACCACTTTGTTCCTAAACTATGAACTTTAGTGTCCAATTAAACGGTTAAATATCGATTATGGTATAGATCAAATAAACTTTATCGAGTCAAGATGGGAAAATCATAAATTGATGACGTTTTTACACTACAAATACGCATGTATCTCATACAGTAAACGTTCAACGAAGACAATATTCGGTTTTCCTAATTCGGTTTTTAAATTTCGTTCATGATATAACAGTAGAAGTGAGGGTTTCTGATGGGTGAAAACTAAAAAAAATACAAATATCTCGGTTGATCACCAACATAGTGAAAAAAAATATATAACAACATGTACAGAAAACGTATAAATATCGAGTTTGGTAACAAACTAAAATTGCGGTTACTAGAGTGTTAAAAGACAAATATATTTCAGTTATCAAATAAATACTTCGAAAAATATTTAAAAACTATGCTCTTTCAAAGGAAAATGATCTGCATAATTGGATCAACACTTTCCTTTAAGGGAAAGATATGTCTAACGTATGATTATCGAGATATTTCTTCTAACGTCCATCAATCCTACCTAGCAGTTAGGAGGACTCCATATAAGCGATTCATGTAAATATTAAGATGCAGACCGTTAATAGCTGAAAGCAGAAAGGTTTATAGTGGGGTGGTGGCAGAGGAGAAAAATAGAAAATTCAAAATATCTCAGTTATTATGAGTCGGACACAAACGTTTACATAGCCAATCTAATTACGAAAATAATTTTCTAAAGTTATTGTTCTGATCATTTTACTTTAACTCTAATATTAACCGAGTCATTTGCATATGTTTAGTTCTGAACCTTCAGTAAAGCCCTCATTTCACATTAGTAACAAGCAAATACATCTCGAACCATCTTATCTGAAGCCTAAATATTACGTTTTTTGTATCAGACAAAGAGGTTTGTAGATTTAGAAAGGAGGAAAAATAAAAAATAAATATCTTCTTTATTATGGCGCGCAAAAAGTTGTATAATTAATCTTGTTGGAAGTGTATTATGATACAGTTCTTTACAAACAAGATATTTTTACTATAAAGATTTCAGCCCCTCATCTTCTTATGTGAGATTCAGTAAAAACAACTGTATGAATGAATATCTCATTTACATCAAGTCTTGTTTACATATGCATCTTCTTCTAAGAGAAACAGATAGGACATCGAATAATTTCATCGGTGTAGTATTACTGAAGATGGGAAATTTGCTAAGACAGACTTTTTAATTTACTAAAAGGTAGCTATCCGTTCATGGAACAATCATCTTGCTTCAAAGCTCTTTCAACAGATATTTTTAATTGGTGGTGTTAAATTAAATTATTTATTAGCGTCTACTTTTTGCAACCTAGGCTAATTGAGACGGGCTATCTACAGGTTACCACTCTTTTCTAGCCAGGTTAGGGCTAATGATTTTATTTAATGAATTGCGTCACTAAATAAATTCTTTGTCCAGGGCGGAATCCAACTCGCGACTCTATGTTTACCTTGTCAAATTAAGTTCAAGGCTGTAACTCACAAGGCTAACCTGAGCCCCTTACAAAGTTATATGAATACAGATTTAACAAGGAAGAAAGATCACATTACAAATGTGGTGGTAACAAATATCTGCCAACCAACTGACCTCTCAGGAAAAATAAATTTAATAAACATTTCATCATAGTTAATCTTTATCAAAAATAATAACAATTTAAAAATCAGTAACCTGACTAGTCCCTTTAAAATATAATTTTATGGAAGTATAACTATATAATTTTTTTAAACGATAAACAGAATTTAATTTATAAAAAAAATAAAATTATTACTGCCGATGTCTGCCAGACGGACAAAATTTATTGTAGTCATTAAATTGTCGGTAGTTCCATTATAATGTTTAGGAGGTTTGGAAGTTATCTTATTTACCTTGGCTCTTGGAATGCAAAATCCCAGCTAAACAGGTTTCAGCTTACAAGTTCAGCAGAAGTAATTTATAACAGCTATTTGTTTTTGTCATTTTTATTACCGATCTTCAAAATCTAATCTAGTCACATTTAGCAACTCATATAATACGTTTCGGGGCCCTCATGAATCACTGCAAAATAAAATCTAAACAGATTATAGCTAAACAGTTCTAAATCACTGGAAACCATTTCTCTGGGTTTAAAACTTGTTTTAAAGTAATACAATACTTATACTTGAAAAAGGACTATTTTTGTGTGATAACATTAACATTATTATTTAAAAGTGAAAATAGTAATTTTTCGTAAAAAAAATAAATAATATTTCATATTATACTAAAAATGCTAATGATCTCAACCAAACTTCTCATTTTTAAACGGTTCAATATGTTTGTTCTGTCTCTTTTGTTTCTTGTCCATTTTGTTAGAGATAAGAATGTTGATTTTTTTAAGTTACAAATGTATCATTATAAAATGATGTGTCTTCTACATATCAGGTCAATTAAAAAAAAGTGTGACGTTTTAACACTTTATATTGTTTTAATCATATTTTTTATGAACAAACATACATCCCTATATATATTATAAAATATCGTTCATTATCTGTTACTCGAAGCTACATTTTTACAAAATGTTAGATGCCATTCTGGTTCCATGATGAATATTTTGATGAAAAAAACTGTTTATCCACTCTCAATTTTGTGACAAACATCTATTATGGCGGAAGTGTGCTATAAACTGTATATGTTATAATCCGAAGGAGGAAAATCCAACCTATATACTGGCCGAAGAATTTCTGTTATTGAATTTCGGTGTGTTGAATGTGAGTGGTCTCGCGTATCCTTCTTGCAAAAGAGCTCCCTACCTACGAGTGCTGGGCTAAAGCTGCGTGTACTCTCTTAATTTGTGTGTACTGCGTGTACTCTAAATAAAAAATGACTAAACCTCAAAATTCCCCCATTTGCTACTTTAATAGACCTGTTTCAAATAGGTTTATGCATGGGAAATTATTGTTCTAGTATAACTCAACGTTTTTGGATATAAGGCATTTTTAAAAATGCCAATTTTTCGCCTCAATTCGTTTGGCAAAACATATTTGATTTGGGGTTTTCAGAATGGTCTTATATTTTCACCTTTTGTTCTCCCTGCTGAGGCGTCAAATGGTGTGGAACACTTACAACTTCAGGAACTGAAACAATGTCGTGTGTGGTACGAAAAACTGTACTTTGGGATAGTCCTAGTTCTGAAGAAAGTTTCCGAGTGTTTGTGCGTGGATCTTTTTCAGTACATTCTCTCAGGTTCGAGGTATCTAGGGCATCCATTGCGACTTTTGCTTTCAAGACCAAAACCTTCTTCCTTGAATTTTTTAGACCAAGTCTTTGCAGCAAAGATAGACAAAGGATATCTCCTATCTATCCCTAAAATTTTAGTATTAGCCGAATTGTATTCTTTATGTAAAAAAAAAAAAAAACGACTCAGAATAGCGCGCCTTTCTAGAGTTGACTCACTCATGTAACAAAAATGAAGAAAAATAAACAAAGGCTGTTTCTATTTCAAAGTTTAACGTAAGACTACAACACAATATTTTTAATCTTCTTGGGGAAAGACGACAAAGGTGAATATTGTAGGTTTTGTTTATCTATAAGCAGAGAAGCGCGCGCCGTGACTATAGGATAGCCTGATATTACACAAAAAAGTGTAAATAAGTAAATTCCTTTTGTAGGAATTTATCATGTATATTGACACACCAGAAAGTACAGTTGAGTATAATGTATTTCTTGAAACGTTGGTGAAACTAATGTTTTAACTTACTTCGTGTGGGAGCCGGTGGTGTTGTAGATAAAAGTGCGATAACCTCATACTAGAGGTACCAGTTTCGCCCACAGAATTATATTTAGTTGTGCGGTTACTGTGCTTTGAGAACTTCAGTCTGTTCTTCAGTATTCTTTCACCTTCATAATGCTAACATGATTAAAGCAGTAGGGATTGTTTGCCTGACTCACCACGGTAGGGAATGCGTCATCTGACTCTTTGATCTTTCACCAAGGTTTGCCGATGCTGGGGGGGCCCAGACATTCAGTGCCTTCTAAAGCCCATATTGGTTTTTTTTTCTCCACCTCACAAAAATACAGAATAGGTAAAAACTGATTTTTAGGTAGTTTATTTATATTTTGTTTTATTTTTTGGTATTATATGTTATATACCAAAAAATACATAACATTTGTTATGAATTTTTAGGGTGTAAGCCCTGGACAGGGATAATTACGATACATGACGGATGCAGATGGAAGCTATTCTAATTAAGACATAGGTAACCGTAAGCCAATTGCGGTTTTCAAAAGCCAATCCTATCTTTTCATGCTAGGAAAGTCATGGCTTGAAAAAGCAACAGTCAGTGACACCTTCATCAACAGAAGCTGAGTTTATAACACCATCAAGAGCTGCTCAGGAAGCCTTATGGATAGACTATCTCAAGGATTTGGGATACTGACAGGAAAATCTTAATGGCTGCTCTAGAAGCCTATGGATTCAACTACTTCTCAAGCATTTGACACAGTCAGGAAACTCCAAATGGCTGCTCAGGAAGCCTATGGATTCAACTACTTCTCGAGCATTTGGGACACTGTCAGGAAAATCCAAATGGATGTTCAGGAAGCCTATGGATACTACTACTTCATACGAGTTGTATGAAATTTATAGAAAATGAGAAAGGTAGTAATAACATCAACCACTTTCATGTCCTAAGGTAAGTCATTCGGGAATTTATTAAAAGAAAAGAAGTTAATCTCGACTATTGCCCTTTGGAAGAAAACGAAGCAGATTTATTGACGAAGCCACTGTTCCGTCGGAAATTTCATGTTCTATCAATAAAAAGTCCGTCACGCAGGGGCTACGTAAACTAAGCAGATTTCCCACGTGAAGTTATACAATAGAGAAATCTCCATAGGAGAGCCGAACGGTTACGGCAAAGGGCCGAACTAGCTTTTCGAGGGAAATTCAAAAATCCGGTATCGGCTCAAATTTCATAAAAATGCAAATATCTCGGTTAAAATTCAAGATAGGGAATAAATGTATATAACAATATTTATAGTAAATGTAATTTGCAATAAGATTGATTCTGTACAATTTTTTGATCAGACGTATAGTAACGGAGATAATACGAAAATCCTTCCCACTAACCCCCCCCCCCACTGGTCCGATTTCAGCCGTTAACGAACTTGATCTTTCTTTTTACATAAAACGACTAAATATCGAGTTTGGTAACGATTAAACAATAATTGCGACCGCTAGAGCGGTAACAGACAAATATATATATATATATATATATATATATATACAGTTTTGAACGGAACTCATTTTCGTCATCTCCTGGGTAGGATCGATGGATATTTGAAGAAAAATTTCGAAAATCGCATCATGAGTACAACCTCAGTAGCTGATTTCCCTAAAGGGAAATCTGCTAATAGTAATATTGATTTCTCACGTTGTTGAGGTTATAGTTGCCATGGCAACATCATCCTGAAATATGAACATATGTTATGTATTTTTAGGTTACAATAAAATATAAACACTCACGTGTTGTCTACATATTTTCACAAAACCTCTCTATGAAAAAAATAATTTATTTTCTCGATGAATCTAGGAGCCAATTAAGAAAAATAGGCATATATTTCTAACTAATGCCACCTCTTGGTTAGCAAGTTCCAGGGATGAATGATAAAGGGGTTGCTTTGGATATCTCCTTTGAAAATACTCCTTTCATCGTGAGAATGAAAAATAGGAGAAGCCCATTCCTTTTGTTTTTCTCACAACTTTTCTTCACAATGGTATAAACTCCTTCTCTTTCCACGTCTACAACTTTTCACCAGTATGCGAATATTTCATTACGGAAAGTCAACACATTTGGAATAAGGGGAGAGGGGGTAAAATAACAAAACACAGGAATACAATATATTGATTTTGGACGTATAAAAGCGAAAAATAGAGCTTAATTTTCAGCAAAATCGAACAAAATACTTTATAAATTCTGCATTTGCTCCCGACTTACAATAGCGGTAGAATAAAAAGGTAGATGTTTATATTGTTTCTTCTAAATGGATTCAAATGTGAAAATGAGTATCAGTTAAACAAAGTGGCATAATCAATTTTAAATGCTTAAGAAAAGAAAAAAGTTAATTTCAACCATTAATTTTAAGAACATGATTAATAATAATAAAGCATTATGTTTTACTGGTTAAGCAATTATTATTGACATTACAGTAAACATAAAAATTTTCCAATTATCAATAACAACTACCATGCGTGACCGATAACCAAGCCAAAATAGCAGCATTCGTTGAAGCCAATTAATAATTCTTTAAAGACATTTTTTACGTATCTTAGTAATTTGAAGATAAATCGTCTAGTATCGAATTTAGATTCAGCTGAAACTTAGACATTGATATTAACCGTCATAATCTAAGCAAATTTATAAATGTATTTGTGAGTAATTTAACTCTGTAAAATAAACTAATTAACTGAGCTCAGCAATTAAACCAAACGAAAAATGTTGTATCATTATCAAGCATTGACCGTTGGTGTAAGTTTAATATGGCGAATAGAAATGAAAGTATTTTGCATCTTAGAGGTAAGTGCACGAACTTGAATAGAGTATAATGCACAGCTCTACATAACTTGAGTAATGTTGAAAACTATGATAAATACTCATGCCATCTCCATATCCAATTCGACTCCCCTAATATTTCTTCCAACGACAGGTTCTTAAAATCGATTTAGATGTAAATTGGTAAAACTCAACTGAACTAAAAGGTCAGCTTTCAAAGAGCGGCCTCGTGCATTCATCTCTGCCATGCGTGGCACATTTACGAAAATTGGCCAGAGGACTGCAATTGCTATGCAGGGGATTGCTGAGCTCCATCAATAAACCCATACACTGTAAATACTCAAATATAAAGTTAGTATTATTTAGGTAAAAATGAGGCATATATTTAGCCACACTGTTATTTTGTATTAAAACCAAGGGGGCTGAGAAGGTATATTCATAAAATCTGAAGGGGTCATCACATAACCATCTGGTACTCTTTTTGAATTAAATAAAAATGTTTGGTTGCATTTCGATAAAAATATTTTGCATATTGCGTAAAAAGGTCACACTTCCACAACAAATATTAGTTTTAGCCCCAGAGCACTTATATCGAAATCATGATAATTGAAACAGTCATTCTTTTCTACATTGAACTTTACTTATCTATGACAGCTATTTATATTTGTTAAAAGACTATTGACACCATCTCTCCTTCCTCAAAACTTAGGAGTATGTCATCTACATACCGAAAGTACAAGTTAATCACGTAGAAAACTTTTACGTTAGAAATTAAATTGGACTTCTTAGCATGAATGAGAAAAATATATAACAAAGGCGATGGATGCCCGTTCCAGTTCGTGCCAACTGCAGGTGTGAAGAGCCCGCCTGGTCCTAGGCACTATAAGTCAACATTTAGGATGTTAGATATCCTTCCTCTCTTCTTTACTCTGAGATATTTTAATAAATTTCAGAGAATGCATTCTTATTATAATTCTATTCAATATAATGTTTAGATTAAGAACTCGTGATATTTTATATTGCACAGGACTGTTATATAATGCTATAGGTTTTTAATCTATTGTTATTAGTTTTTAGGAAGAATATTTGATTGTTGTTACAATAGTTTTAACTTTTTGACAATTTAATAGTTTCATCAGTGCAATAGACGTCGTAAAGACTTTGACGCTTTAATAAATCCTTTTTAATCAACCTGCAAGATAATTCACTCCCACCTGACAGAAAACCAACTTAGAGTAATATTATTTCATTTGAAAGTGACTTAACATCATCAACGCAGTCCCCTCCCCTCCAGTTAGTTTCGATCCAAAGGGAGGGGCACCCACCCATGAACTTTGAACATTCGATGACTAACTGTTAATGAGTTATGCGAGATAGGTAGGCAATAACGAGTCAAAACGGGTACATTCGCCATTACAAATCTTTCAGTGGCTCAGGTTGGCTGAGGGAGTTAAGGCGTTGGTAGACCTAGAGTGGCGGGTTCGATTCCTGCCCTGAGCAGTAGAAATTTATTTAGTGACGAACTAATTAAATAAAATCATTGGGCCCACCGTGGCTAGAAAAGGGTGGCAACCTGTAGACAACCCGTCCAGATTAGCCATAGTAGCATAAAGCGGACGTAAATAATAATAAACAAACAATTCTTTCATTGTTTGGTACAAGGAAATAATAATTATAATTAACCAGCCATTATTGTAATAGGCCTATATAATCTCTTATATATATTATATAACATTTATTATGTAACATTTATCTGGTAACTTGGCAACTGCTCTACTTGTTTCACGCTTCTTAAGAGGTTTCTCAGGAGCTATCCACTTATTTTTTTATCACATGTTGTCGCTACCTAATAGAACGTATACAATAAATCTCTGTCTGTCTACTATCACAATAATCTATTGCCTAATTTAACACAAAAACTGGAGTTTAAATCGTAATACTTGTATTATTCTAAACCCTTATTTTCATAACACATGGCATAGACATGAATGGTATTGACTTCCCAGCTTATAACCTTCCAATCTTACAGCCTTCGGAATTGTCATATTAATATATATATATATATATATATATATATATATATATATATATATATATATATAAGTACATGTGTTACAATATGATATAGGTTCCAAATGAATAAATTAAATATTTAACAATTATTTATAAATAAATTGATCATCAGTTAATGTTTTAAAACGATTTAATGTTGAGGTGTGTTGATAATTTCAGTCAAAAAGTGATTCATTCTGAGAACAAAGCACTGAACTTATATTTCCTCTTTGTTTAGGATACCCGCTAAGCTTATTCTTGCTGAATCTATGAAGGTAGAAGAGTGAGATGATAGCTGCAGAAGGGGCGTATGAATTCAGAACACGTAGGCTTAAGGCATTAAAAACGAATCGAGTAAAAAAACTCAACACTTTTTTTTTGCTGGCCCCTTTTGTCTTCTCTCGAGATTTTTGCATTTAGGAGTCTGTATGAATGAGTAAATATTTGTCGAGAGAATCCATTGGCAGGATATATAGGCCGTCAGAGAGTTCCTTTGTACCGGAACCAGTGAAAGGTTCTTTTTTTTTATTTATTTTGGTTTTTATTAAGCTGGAAAGAAAGAAAAAAAATATTATATTGCGGATACTTCCCCCTTCTTCGCTTCAACTTTGGAAATTCCAAAACCGTTTTATATATCAGGGATTGAATTTATAACCCATTTGCTTTTATACACAATTTTATTTATTCTGATATTCTATCAGAGAATTATGAAGCCTGTATTTGAAGTTGTGAAGTAGGGAAACACCATCTTTATTCGCTAAAAGAACCTGTACAATACTTGAGGGTACGAAACAATTTTTATCGTTTCAAACGCAGTGTTTTTTTTCGATAAAATTCCAGTATACTGATTTACACAAAATTTTCTTAACATCTCTTCTATCTATAATTAAAATTTGTTTAATGTTGTCTACCAATATTTTATTATTTATCAATGACAGTAGAATCGGCTATTATAAAAGTAAAAATAAATTTTAGGGATAATATTACAGAGATATTTTTTTATATATGCTTTAGTCATTCTAATAAAAATTCATTCGCTGTTACGCCCGAACAAATTATATGAATGTATTTGATTTACATATTGTTGTGAGTGATGATGTATTGTAAGCTCCAGCGACTTATGCATCGATAAAAAAGTTATGTATAAACTTAGCTTTTTCTTTGTGTATTTTAAAAAGTCATTTTAGAATAAAGTGTTTTACGTAGGAAGGAAATGTGGCACCTGAGTTAAGAAGTTTATACTCAGGCTAAGATGATAACGGTTATATTCCAGAAAAGTATTTCCACTCTCGTCTTGCGACTGATACGCATCATGCTTTTTTTTTTCTTAAAAAAAAAAAAAAAAAAAAGTAAGAAACTTAATAGGACAAGAATCATCCCTTTAAGCCCAAAGGAGAGGAAATACGAGGCAGTTTAGGAAATGTAAACTCATTAGGGAACATAGTTAAAGAGAATGAGTTTGAGAGGAGATAATGATGCAGACACCGGTTGCTGTGGAAGCAAGAGTGGGAGCTATCATGCCAAGATCAAACATCCCAATGGCAAAACCACTGCAGTTACCAGCTCCATTCCTGAGCTTTCCTATGCTTACCGCAGACAAGGTGCAGCTCTAATTAGTAATCACCAGGCATTGTGCAATTTTAATGAATGGAAGAAAATACTGTATCCAAGTCAGCTATAAACCCCCATTTATCTCTGAGCAAATAGCATTTTCTCGACAGAAATATTTATGAAAGGATAATTTCAAAATAGGAAGGAAATATAAGGGAGAGTTCGTCTGGCCTGATCAGACATACAGATAGTTCTTTCGATTTGAGAAGTACACGTTCCCTTCTTGTCATACCCGGGAGGTATGGTTACAGGCAGAGAGTTAAAACATTGATGTTGAAATGATTTATTTATTTATGTGTGTCGCAATTTTAGCGATTCACACTTCTCATATTATAATACTTGGTATTTTTCTCATATTATAAGAGTTGGTATAGCCACCTTAAAATAAAAGAAAAATATGTTAAAATATCTACAGTCGTAGGTCGGCACGGTTACATTTGCATATTACATTTGCCAGTGTATATTAATGGTAGCAGATTCGAATTCTTTAAGTTAAGGTTTGGTAAAAGTTTTAAATGTAGTTGAAAAGATGTGTCTGTTGGAGGTGTTTCATGATTGTCGCGATGTATGGGCTGTTGTCGTGTAGTAGTTCTGATAGGTTGGTGGGTAAGTTCTTGTCGGTTATTTGTCTGCAGTCTGTAAGTAGGTGTTTGATAGTTAGTTGTGTATTGCACAGTGTACATAAAGGTGGATCAGTCTTAGTCATGAGGTGTCCGTGTGTTATCCGTGAATGGCCGTGTCTCAATCGAGCAAGGACTACATCTTCTCATCTAGTGTCCCGATTACTTGACTGCCAATAGTGTCTTATTTCTCGTAGTTTTGTGTCTGTCTGATGCCATTCCACTTCCCATTTTAAGCTGACTTCTCTTTTAATAAGTTTAATGGCATCGTGTCCTGTAATGTGATCAGTGTGTAATGTGTCAAGTTCAGTCGCTAATTTTGCATGTCTGTCAGCCAAGATATTTTACGTGATGTCTGCGTGTCCTGGTATCAAATGAATAGTTATTATTTTATTCATTTGTATTTGTAAGTTCGTTAGTAGTTCCTGAAGCCGTCTTGTGAGTGGGCGAGTTGTATAAAGATCAAGTATTGACTGCATATAACTGTAGGAGTCGGTAAAAACATGACTGTTGTCTTGTTGTACGTTAGTAAGATGTTGTAGTCCAAGAATTAAGCCCTGTAGTTCCGCAGTGAAGTTGCTTGATACCTCCGGTAGTCTACATGTTAGTACTTCCCCACTATGGTGGCTGATCCACATTTTCCTGCATATTTCGAGCCATCTGTATATATGAAAAGTCCTGTCCTGTTTTCTGTAATTATGTTCCGGTACTCGTGTTTTTAGTGTAAGGAAGAAAGTGTGTTTGATTTCTTGAATTTTGTGAGGGCGAAGTTAGTTTTTGGTATATGTATTTGCCAAGGTACTGTTTTGTGTTGTATGGGATAAATGTTCGGTAACGTAATGTTGTAAGTAGCGTTTGAAACAATCTGAAGTGATAGTGTTTATGCGAATTGGGATTATCAATATAATCGGCCATGTTTGGGTTTTGTGTGATATATATGTTGAAATGAGCTATACTGGTTGCCAGGAGCAGATGCTTCCACGACTTGCAGAAGGACCTCCGATTCAAAAACCCTTCTAGGAAATTTCATACAAGCATCTCCTAGGAAAATAGAAGATGCAAGCAAATAATTTATGTGATGATGCCGTCCATTAAGATTTTACGTTCTTTACTAAAAAATGTTTATTTGATCTATTGTATACTCGATATTTGACCGTTTCAGTCAACACTCTAAACCATAATTGTTATTGGCTGAATTCGGACCTGGAATATTGGGGTTTAAAGGGCAGGATTCAGAAGTTCTAAGTATCTCCGTTATTATGAGTCTGATCGTAAAATGTGCTAGAACCAATCTTGTTAACGCTCCACAATTGCTGTTCTACAGATTATTTCGTAAGTCAAGTATTGAGCGAGTTATTCTTACTTACTTATAATCTGCCTTCTGCAACCCCCCAACCTTCTACTCATCGGTTATTTAAATATAAATAGAGACTATTTGCTCTGATAAGACCTAAAGCGTGTTATACCAGCACGTGGGAAATCTGCTTAGCTTACGTAGCCCCAGCGTGGCGGACCTTTTGTAGTATGATGCAGAACATTTGTCAGGTGCATTGCGGTTTGTAAACTGTGCATTCCGTATTAAGCCCCATATACTGCAGTACTTATGTAGCTGCTGTATATGGAAGTGACATACATTACACTCGGGTGCTCGTATCCCAGATAATGGGAATAGCCGAGTGCGTGCAGCTGACCGTTAAACAGATAGCATACATTTAGAGTTTACCTCCAAACATAGTTATATTTACAAATGAAAATCCTAGGAAACATATCCTAAAATGTCTTTGTGCTTCAACAATTATGGACCAAGTTCACAACTGGATTATCAGAGAAACCTTAATTGTTTACGGTTCTTCCGTAAAGAGGACTCAGTGCTTTATCGTTAATATTCTGAAATGCAGATAAAATCTGGAGAGAAATATGAATAAATTATTTTTTTTTGCAATTAAATACAGTGAATTCAATGAAAAATATAAGGTGTCACAATGTTCAGTATCAGGCGAAAAGTTAGAAAAATGTATAAATACTTTAACTACATTCTTTTCAAGTTATAAAATAATTAATATTCACTATGCATTGCTTTAACGAAAGCTTAAAAAAAATAGGTGCATCTCATTCTTTTTTAACGAATAATAATCAATGGTTTTATTTTATACGTTTTTACTTAACACATGAAGTAAATTTTGATTTGAGTAAATTTTGATGAAGCATGAGTAAAAAATATTTAAAAAAAAAATACATTTTATTACCAATTAAAGATCATACAAAATTAATGCAGAATTACTTGCTACAACTTAATTTTAGGATATTGATATTTTCATTCAAGACCTCCTCGCAACCATGTGAATAAAGAACTATTCTGTACAAAAGAAGAAACAAAAGAAACATTATCTAAATTAACGAAATTCTGTAATAATAAGTAATCCTAATAAAGAAAAAAAAAATATAATATTTAAGAGAAATTTCTATGTGTGTTAGTGTTTGTTTGTTTGTGTGTGTGTGTGTGTGTGTGTGTGTGTGTGTGCGCGCGCGCGTGTGGGCACGCAACTCGAACAATTCGGGACTAATTATTTGTGAATGTAGCAGTAGTACTTTCCTCAAATATATTAAATTATTTTATAATCTAATAAAAGTTTTAAATGGACTCATAACCGAATGGAAGTTGAGAAAACGTCTATTTGTCAAGTATAGATATTACATGAAGACTGGATTGAAAGGACAATGGGAAACTTAAGAAACATATTTATCATTGAGCTGAAGTAGAAGAAAAGCACAGATGAACTGATATACACATAAAGTCAAGAATACTACTTTACAATTCTCATATAAACTCATAAATATATATGAAAGGAAAGATAATACTTCAGAACACAATTTACATCGTATGTGATGTGGAAATTGCCTCATCACTAACTAAAAAGATCTTCAACTTGAATAGGCATCGCTGTCCACTCAACTGTCACGAACTTCCTTAACACGGGTTCCTTGATCGCCATGAATTTTTCATAGACCACTCAAGTACACAATGGCCGCATGAACTCCTATTGTGAGCCTTTGTCTTGGCCAATTGTAAATTGAATAATTAAAAGAGAATGGGAAGAACGATTCATCTTGAGACGAGCTAGTTCTTTTAAGATTGATGAGACAGACCGTCGGCTCGGCTTTTGAATAGCTTTATTAAAGTGTGTTTGGACAAGGCTGACTCTCCTCCAGAGCATCACCCTTGTATATATTACAAACCTAAGTGATTTATTTAACTTTAACTGCTCAACGGATTAGTCACAGGAAGACATTAATATCCTGTTTTTTTGTATAGCCTTTTTGACAAGGATGGCAAAACTTGGTAAATACCACCGCTCGCCCATAGCGACAAAATGGCAAGATATTTTATCTGTCAGAGAAAGAAATTTGTTTCTTTCTCTCTTAGGATATACTAGCTTGTTTGACCCAGGTCGGTTTGCTATTAATTTCTACTGACATAAAACAAGATGAAGATTAAGTCTTGGACCAAGATGGTCGACTAAGGAGTGAATAGCTCAATATGAAGAAATCTAATATCATTGACAAGTTTTATAATATAAAAACAGCTTTCAAAGAAGAGGGACATCCGTGTTCTTCAATAGTAGGAAGGAGATATTTAGTGATCGGCTTGTAGTAAAAGGCCCTCCTTCGACCTATAATCTCCTAAACTGATGCCTCGTCATCCAACCTCAGTAAGTTCCTTCTGTCACCTACATAAGCCCTCAGCTACAACAATTTCTAAGGTATTAAGTATCCCTTTGATTTTATCTCAGGACCCCCTAACTTCAAAGTTGCTCGTCTTTCATCTTAGTTTTCTTTGATGCCACATTCTTGTTTAATAATATTCAATCTACCTGGGCCCTCGACATGTTAAAGCGAACTTACCCTCGACATTATACTTTCCTTCAATTTCTTTATTTATAGTTTATCCCTTACAACCATTTTGCTAATCTAATTTGAAGGATTAGCTATAGAAATGGCCTAGCACCTAACCTTGCTACATCCTGCTTCACTACATACCCAACACAGTACTTATCACTTTTACAGAAGACACTTTCTTCATCACAAAATGTGTAGACGATTTGTAACTTATTGTTAAACCACCACATTCATTTTGGTCATACTACAAGTCCACAATACATGCCACTATTTCCTTCAGTTTCAAACCATCAACAACTTTAAAACAAATATCCCACCACTCTAACATGACATACAACTGGCATGCAAATTTGAAAATAAATTACAAGACTTAAAATTTCCTATTCCATTCGCGCAGTTTACCCACGAGTTTTGAAATTCCTATCCTCGTCACCTAGAGATTGGGCCTAAGCTTTTTGCAACCATTAATCCCACATAACATGTTTACAATAATTTAAAAAATTGACAAACTCTGTCATTTCAATACTTTATTGCTTTACCGGTTTCATTTAATTTATACATTCTTTTTGTCATTACTCCTTAATTATTCTACTGTCTTCAGCAGCTGATGCCAGATCAAAATTCTTAAAAGGAATAATAGTAGGGCCTAGTCAGATTTTAAACTATATACTCTTAGCAATATCGCTTAATAGAAAAGGTAAATATCGATGTAAACCGTGGAAAATGATTTTTTTTAAATAGTTTAAATAAAAATACATTCATAAAAACATGTAACTGACTTCTGTTTTTCAGTTAAAACCCTATTTTTATTTTTAATTATATACCTATAGTTTTCTTAATACTACGCATGGCACAAACTCATTATCGATTAAGAAAAAGTTGGTCACGCATCCCCTGCGTATACTAAACTGATTTCCCACGTGCTGGTATGAAACACTACTCACCTCATCTCACAATACATTTTTTATTTCTAAAATCAGATTAGTAGAAGTGGGGGATTACTGAAGTACAAACATAATCAAGGAAGTATGAATACGTCGCTTAATAATTGAGTTACGAAAACATGTATAGAAGTGTAGCTTTTCATTTTTTGTAATGCTGGTCGACGTCCAACGATATTTATAAAAATAAAAGTTCATAAATAAATATCAAATGACAATTAAGTTCTGTCGTTCAAAGATGAACTGTATGAATGGGAAAAGGAAACAACTGAAAAATCACTAATAACACAACTGAAGAGAAACAACATGCTGCTCTATAAATAATTGAGTTACGACGTTTATATTATTATTAATTTCACAAACTTAAGGTTTTCCTAAGTCTATCAAAAACCCCCCGTGGACCACTGACAATCTTTACACCACATACATACGTACATTACAATCGACTTATTACGTTTTCGGTAAGAATCTAGCTCACATAAGCTCCTAAAAATCATTATTTTGAGCTGCCATGAGCAATATTCTAACCAGCATCTGAGAAGACGATTGGTATTGCAATCTCGGGAAGCTAGAGCGGTAACAAACGTTTATATTTATAACATTTTGACCTCAATTTCGTCATTTAATCGGTAAGATCAATGGACATTCGGGGAAACTTTTCGAATATTGTGTCATGAGATTAACCTCAAATAACTGATTTCTCTTAAGAGCGAAATATTAAGTAAAATAAGAAAAAGATTAAGTGAAATATTAATTTAATTAAAAATAGGATAAGGTATTCATAAAACAAAAAAAAATCAAATATGTAAATGCAATCAGACCTAAACTACTTTCCATAACTTTAATTCTATTAAGTACCTAGCCATATGATGTACGTTTGTCATTGTATTTATTGAAAGTGATAACGGTAAAAAAAATATAATAATTATAAACTTCTGTTTACATAGCAGTTTTCTCAAAAGTGAAATTCTAAAACTTCTATTTCTAAATTGAAGACCTCTTCGAAGGCACGTTTAATTCGTAAAGTGAATGCAACCTCCTATTAAGATACAAGTAAAGAAGAAACAGTAAGGAACAAGTACGTCAAATGTTCTTTCTTGGAAGTTGATAACATCTGATATCGTAGTGGGTTTTGGCGAAAAAGCGAAATACGAAGGTTATATTGTTGATTGGCCTGGTATATAGTAAAGCAGCAATGCTATCCAATTCCATTCGATAGAAAGGTTCTCGTTCTATACAAACACGACAGCAAGTGCTCCATCAACAAAATTACAGTTTTCGATTGCTATTATTAGAAGAACTTTAGACAATTTCATATTCTTCTCAAAGTTTCAGGATCCATAAGCCAAGTTCATTTCTTTGAAGACCTCGAAGACATAATTTTTAACAGTGTTAGTTCTAAAAATTCTCTCGCATTCCAGAATAACACACAAATGAAAACAAAGATTTGAAATTTAAACTAGGCATTATATATGTCTTAGTATAATAGCTTGAAGTGATAATCGCTTGATTAGTAATAGGGGTTTAATGGACTCAAAAAATACAAAAACACAAATAAATTCGTTAATTAAAGTAATTTTGACAAAATAAATAAAATGTAAAAAAGAACAATATTAGATCATATTATAAACAAGATTGTGTCTGCATCTTTTTTCGTTCAAACTCATTAGGATAAATAAAATTCTAATTGTAATAAATGATCTAGAGTTATGTTATGTTTAAATACTGAGTTTCGGAACGATCGAACAAACTAGAGCGCCTACAGTATATATATGTATACTCCAAAACTAAAATTTCTATTCTGTTAATCCCCAAAAGTTACCCTTCAGGGTTGGCTATTTCGGATTATCATTCCGTCGTGGAGGGAAGTGTAATTGTACACATTGAAGTCTTACTATCAAAATACCATCATTATTCAGTCAAGAATGATTTCCCGGGCATCGCCGGGTACCTTAGCTAGTATATTTATATATATATATATAGAGAGAGAGAGAGTTTATAAAAGTTTCATGACATCTAAGAATTAAGTTATTTTGATTCCAATGACATCTGTTGTCTATTGCAGCAATAGTTTGAACAAAAACATGTAACTGACTTCTATTTTTCAGTTAAAACCCTATTGTTATTTTTAATTATTTACATATTTTCCTTAATACTACGTATGGTACAACCTCGTTATTGATAAAGAATTGGTCACGCAGCCTCTGCGTATACTAAACTGATGCTGGTATGAAACACTACTCACCTCATCTCACAATACATTTTTTATTTCTAAAATCATATTAGTAGAAGTGGGGGATTACTGAAGTACAAACATAATCAAGGAAGTATGAATACGTCGCTTAATAATTGAGTTTATACGAAAACATGTATAGAAGTGTAGCTTTTTATTTTTTATAATGCTGGTCGACGTCCAACGTTATTTATTGAAATAAAAGTTCATAAATATATATTAAATGACAATTATGTTCTGTCGTTCAAAGATGAACTGTATGAATGGGAGAAGGAAACAAGTGAAAAATCACTAATAACACAACTGAAGAGAAACAACATGCTGCTCTATAAATATACACGACAGAAATAAAAATGAAGATTGATATCTGTGACTCTTCTAGCATCTACAAAAGCCTTAAAAGAGCATTTGAATATTGCTAAACTACTAACACACGACTGAATAAAATTCCTGTTAATGTATTTACGAAAATCTTCGATATTAATAGTTTGATTTGTTTTATATTATCGTATTTTAATTGATAAGATCAATTTGCATAAATAGAATCCTGAAAACCATTAATGTAAAAATTACTGAGAAGAACTCAAATCTTTATTACTTAGAGTAATGATATTTGAATTTATTATAGTTTTACCTATTTTTAACTTTTACCTGTTTATTAAGATATTAATCTCTCGCTTGTAGATACTCTGTTATTATTATTATTATTATTTATTAACGTCCACTTTTTGCAACTTAGGCTAATCGGGACGGGTTATCTACAGGTTACCACCATTTTCTAGCCAGGGTGGGATTTTAGGACGTTATTTAATGACTTTCGTCGCTAAATAATTCCCTTTGCCCAGGCGGGAATCGAACTCGCCACTCTAGGTTTACCATAAAGAGATAAAGGTCAACGCTTTAACTCGCATGGCTAACCTGAGCCCCGTAGATACTCTGTAAGCTTAATCGTTTAAGGCTCAACTATAATTACCGTTTTATAATAGGTGAAGTATTTAAGTTTCAGCTTATGACTTGCGATAAAAACAACTATGAGTACAAATATTCGTATGTTTCATCTCAGAAAGCTGAGAATGTGATAATAATATATCAAGAGTTGCAATTCATTTGTTTAATTTACAATCAAATGTTTAGAAAAAGTGCTTCCTGAGTGAGAATCTTTTCTTACTAAACGTTTGGCTATTGGACATAATTTTGGTTATATCGTTAAAATAATTGTTGAATAGATTATTATACAGTAAATATTCAATATTTATATTGTGAAGACATGAAAAAATATGTTTAACTCCCACATCCACTTTTATGATACTTTTTTAAATCTAATTGTTTTAAGCATCAAGGCTTATTTCGGAAAAGACAATAATTGTCCTATTCAATCTTTTATATTATATGTGGATAATTTTTGAATTTGTTGCTACAATTGAGTTGTAGCCATTGGGCTTCGAATTCAGTGGTTCCCTTCAAAAAGTTTTGAAACACAGTATTCACAATGAGCTTTGCAATAGGTGTGTTCTTTCTGAAATAATGCGGTATTAAACAACATGTTTTAGTGTATCATTCAACTAAAAATAGAATTTTATACAATGATTTAATGAATATATGAATTAGAAAACCACAAGAGAAGAATGCGGAATTTAATTTTAGTACAGAAAGTAAACAATAACAATATCTTTTGCTCAACAAATCCAGAAGGGCAAAAGCTATAGTGGTGGACTAGAAGGTGGCTATAGAGACCGAAAATCACAACTTTCTTCTTGAGGTACTCAAACTGCTCATGATGCTCCAGTAGCCACCGAGAAGAAACGGATGAAAGTCCCTCGAAGCCCGAAGAGTAAACAACTAAATAAAATGTAGAGTGTAATCACGGGGTTTGAACTTTGAACATCTTGCGTTATAGTCCAGTGCTTTTCCACTGGGCCACTCAAAAGTAAACAAGTGGGAAGAAAGAAGAGAGTAAGTTATAATTGCTTTTCACACAAATGTAAATTTATAAAGCGAATGAACTGTAAATATCACTTTCTAATAACTTAAGACAGAATTTTATGACTACTGGCTGGTATCTTGACGAAAGGGCCAAGAATCGGAATTGGGAAAAGTAGTAAAGTGAAGTTGTGAAAGTGAAAAAGTTAAATGCTGCGTTGTCGGTGTGGGTTTGTGTAGATTGGGGTTGAGTAGTTAAGAAGTTGTCTAGTTAATAGAGTGGAGGGAGGGACCGCCCCAGGAAGTTTGTATCGCCCGCCTCCTCATCCCATGTTATCCAACCATCTGCGATCAAAACACTGGGAGGAGGCTACAGTTAGCACCGACTCGTTCATCATTAGGCATCGATGTTTGGATGCAATACTGGCATGATTAACATAATCATTTATGACCTACAGATCTACCGGAAGCTGGAAAATCGTCGAATAAAACCCTAGATTACTGAGTAATCATAGAATTAAATTATTACATCAACGTACCGAAGCACATACAAAATTTTATGTTTGGACCTATCTTGGAATCATTTTGACTAGTTTCGGTCTGAAGTCTGAACGTATGTATCTCACATAATCAAAAACCACTAATCTTAGTATGTTGAACTTTCATATTTAGAATTTATCTATCTTCCAGTAAAGTTCCTCTTTTGATCCAAATTGAACTATAGAGGAGGGGGATTTAGAGGAGAACGAGTACAAAAAAAGTAAATTTCTCCGTATTTATTAGAGATACGAAATCATTGACAATTTTTGTTAATCATAAAAAAGGTCTATAAGTTATGTTCTAATACATTTTTGTCTGATACATTGGAAAGTTCCTATCGTACATCACTTAAAGTGCTACTAAACATTGTGTTCATTTATTAATTTAGTATGTGTGCTCCATACCAGATTTTTATTATGTATGTCTTTACTTCAATTACTTATTGGGCTAGATAATAGAAAATAATTAAATTGTTAAAAAAAATCGTTTTAGTATTTCAATCAGGTCAGGAGCTTCTTCGGAGCACCACTTCAGTACATTGCTTGTTCGGTGTTGTAAAAAAAGAAGAGAACCAGTAGAGTGCTGTATATTCAACTCCAGTTCATATAGCCTAGAGTACAATGCCAGACCATTATATTTACCTTGAGGACGGGGCACTTGAGCCGACGAAACCTGTACCAGAATAAACATTATTATAAGGCGTCAACATCATGATATTTCTCTTTGATTGGACGGGAACATATACGTCAATGCAACTAAACATATACACGGGACGGCAAACCGGAAGAACTACATAAATTATATCTAATCATGCCAGACCAAATAAAAGAAAGTTGGAATAATATTTTCAGAGCGGAGAGTAAAGCCCGTCCACCAAGAAACCATAAGAAAACAAGTTTTTATATTACAGCATTTGAAATTTAGTCTTTGTGGTTCGTCTGGGTAGATCGGAATTTATTACAGTTAAGACACTAATTTACTACGAAAGATTTGAAATTTATAAACAATTCTAGATTAGATGCTGGATGTCAGCAATCATTCTAAGGTTATAATCTCTTTATCAGGACTGTGAACGGTGTTGAGAATTTGTTGGCAAGCTGAGAAGGTACTAACTACTGCGTTCTTGGAGAGCCTGAGATACTAACAGGACCAATGTGCCAATTGGTCAACTTCTCACATTACGTAGTCAACGGGGGTCGTTTAATACAGTAGGGCGCACGTGAAAGTTAGTAGATACACCTTACATGCATAGATAACATTCATCCCTCTAGCAATGGCCACTAAACCTTTGCAACCAACAAGTCTACAATGCTTTTGTCCAATTTCTACTTTCCCACTCGATCTCTCTTTCTATTCTGTGAAATATAAAATTTCGCAATATATACCACATTTGCAGTTACAGGAAAGTGAAACTACTTAAAATGTGAAACACATTTTTGAGAAACGTTTTTCCACGTTCCTGTTTTTGAAAAATAAAAATAAATCGATTAAGTTCCATGTAAAACTAAAAGGAACTTGAAGGAGGGGCGGTTTACGAAAATTTGAAATGCTTCTGTTATAAAGATTCGGATGAAAAAATAACCAATATTAACTGAGATATTAGAATGTTTTACTTGGAAGTCAAACACAATTTAGTTCTAATAGGATCACGTCCGGCGCCAGAGCTTCTGAACATATGATGCCCACCATAAATTTTAAGTCCCATTTGCAAAGGCTTCTTATTACAGGAAAAATAGAAAATTGATAGTGCTAGTTACCCGGCATGTGGGAAAACTTCTCAACCCCTTGGGTTGACTTTTTTTTTTTTTTTTTTTTACAAAATTCGAAAAAAAATGTGATGAAGGCTAACTCGAATTTGTAATGAGTCGCAATAAAGTGCATTTTCTCTTTGGTTCCCGTACCCTAAAGTTCTATGACCCAGTTCAGAGAAAGGATTTCCATAATAGTTATTCGATCGCAGTAACTCAATGACTACATGTAAAACTGTAAATGTTTTTTTCTTAAGTGAATTTGCGAATGCATAAAGTTTAACTACATGTATGAATCACACATTCTTTAAAAACAAGATTTATATTTATCAACATTATACAACTAAAAAAATGCAGTTCTATCATCAAATAATAAAATTCTTATATGAATCATTAAATAATCCGTGGAAGTAAGGAATAAAGTATGCAAAAAGTGTTTTAACTTTTATTTCCTTGGTATGAATATGTCTTGAAGGTAAATATGGTAGCGCAAATAGTGAATTTAAAGATTCGTGTAAGGTAGTGAAAGACAGGTTTTTCAGGCGAAGAGCTTAGGAGATAGTTTAGGATAGGAGTTTGGGAAAGAGCGAGAAAGAAGAAAACAAATTGCTCCAGACATCATGGGGACCATGCAGGATAGTTTGTTTCCATTAGGGGATAACATTTGTACCTCTGTCAGGAGAAGACATTTCATTTCTCATTATATTAGAGTGAGTAGGTTTAGTCATCTAAAAGTGAATTTCGTACATTTTAGTATTAATCTCTTTGAGAGAAAGGTCAGCTGATGGATATCATTGGCAAAGAGTAAAAGTAACAGTAAATTATTTATATTATTATTATTTAATAACGTCCACTTTTTGCTGCTATGGATAATTGGTAAGTGTTATCTACTGGTTACTACCCTTTTCTAGCCAGGGTGGGACTAAAGATTTTATTTAATGAGTTCGAAACGAAATAAATTTCTATTGGCCAGGCGGCAATTGCGCTCACTACTCTAAGTTTACCATGTGAGATTATACGCAGACTAAATAATTCCCATTTTTTGGCACTTAAAAATTAAACATCTCAACACTGACGAATATCAATGTACTATTTTTATATTCTCTCTGAACACGTTTAATGGTGTAATGACTGATTCAAAGCTAAGAAGTGTCTCCTCATTTATTTAGAAAAATAAACAGTAATTAGATGTTTTGCCTAGAAGTGGAAAGCGGCCATTTAATTTATCCTGGTTGATAATGACTAAGTTAAAATATATCACCTGACAAACGTCGTTCCTAGCATCAGTGTTTGGTTATTTTAGCATATCCTACTTAATTGTGTCAAGTTTCAAATACATACTGCTTTTAAAAACATTATTTTGAGCAGTTCCTAATAATCCTATTAATCCCAGTTGTTAGCGACACAAGTGGCACTCCCTATCGGCGGAACGATAAACTAAAGTACTTGTAGAGAATTAACTAATTTGAGCGAGATAGTAGAGAGACCATTGGTTGGGGAGTAATAGGTCGCAGGATGAAGGGCTATATAAATCAGCCCGCCAATTAATTCCTGTGAGAAATCATCCACCGCCTCTGGATTCTATTCAAATCTGGCCACAGGCTTTATTAAACAGTTGGAACAATACTAACATTGTCATACTACCTTCAAATTAACAGGAATATGTTCTGATATTTTTTTTTAAAAACTAAAATTTCCTGAGGAAATCATATGCACAAGTGTAGAGTATTGAGAACCGGGTTTGCCCAAAATAACTTGTGAAAAATTAAAGACTATTTGATAAGGAAAGATCCTCTTTTACTTTGGGACTCAGCTTTTCATAATTAACTAGATAATAAAAACTGAGGGTGAAAGTCTGTCTCTTGCTCTTCTCTTGTGAGAAGATGAATACAAATATTTGACAGTCATGCAATCAAAGTGAGAACCATTTGGATACTGAAAATCATGGTCCTTCAAAGATTATAATCTTGAAATAATAGTGTATCCACGCTTTCTTATTTATTTATTACTCCTACACCTAAAAAATAAATTTAATGTGCTATACGATATATCTTTTATTAATCCTTATCAAACTGGATATTTAAACTTTTGATTCTAACGTTAGCCAAATTTCCTTAATGGTCGAAATCTTACTTGGAGGAGTTGGGTTTAGAGAAGCGTTAAATGAAACATGTCGATAATTATGCAATTATTTATTTAATTTTAATTTTTTTTTTCTGATTAACGCGAATATTCTCTACGGGTGTCTTCTGTTTAGGACAAGTATTTTTCTTCATTGTACTTACATTATATATCATTCTTCTCACAACATATATGAAAATATAATTTTAGCCAATTGATTGAGTGCTAATTGATGATTCCTACATTTAGTGTGTGTGTGTGTGTGTGTGTGTGTGTGTGTGTTTATATATATATATATATATATATATATATATATATATATATATATAAGAATGCTGTATTATATATAATTTCTTTGTATATAACGAATTCACAAATGTGTTTGATTAAAATAGTTTTGACTAAATAATGCTAATTAATTTCCGACATCAGATTTTAATGTAGTACTATAGATTATTGACTAGATTTGGATCAACTGGTGAAATTTGTTTTACTTATTCCAATGTTTTTGAATTAATTTATAAATGTCTTAAGCTACGAAATATTTTCTATAACATACTAAACGATAATAGAACAATAATTACATATTGCTTCTAAACACGCTTCATCACTTGGTCTAATTAAATGTTTTACTGCACATTGTCACGAGCCGGGTATTTATGGATAGTTGTTAATCCTGGAGGTTGTGGGTAATCATGTTGACTAATTCTCCAAATATAATCATTAGTCACCCCCCATGAAGAGGGTGGATTCGTACATAACTCGTCCCGATTAATCGTATTAAAATAAGACAATCGTTAATAAATAACGTTTTATCTTGAATGACTTATTTTATAGTACCACAAAGAAGACAAAATTACCAATAACGAATGCCATAAGTTTGTCTGTTCAGAAATTTGAAACTCATTCTCTTAAGTAAGTACGTTAAGAATCAGAGTTGGGCAGAGTTTAGTTACATGAGTAATTCATTGCACTTTCAATTACATATGCATAATTGAAGCAAAAGAAAAACATTTATAGGGTCTACAATATAAATGGATTCAAAGAACAATTACAGTAGTTGTAATAGTAACATCCAGTAGTAAGTATTTTGACAGATATAACGTACCTGGATTTAACTGATTATTTTTTAAGCGTTTAAAAATGGTCTGGTATCAAGTATTACCTGAAACAAAAAGAAAAGTGCGTTTTATTTAATATAGTGCAAATATCAAAAACTTTATCAGCATAATGAAATATTTTTCATTTATTCAAATTTTAATTCTGCTGACAACTATAAAACAAATAATACTTCTTATATGAAAATCTATAAATGTATAAATAATTTACATCATATCATCTATATGAATATATTTTTATAGATAATTCATTTTCCACTTAATACTACAAATACTAATAAAGCTGATTAGAAGGAACCAATATAAATCTATCTCTTAGTTACATTGATGATCAAGTATTAATTAACTTGGCCTAAAAATGTAGTTTGATCTTATTATTCGGTAATGTTTTTATGTAGATCCTACTTAAAAATTATTATTTCTGGAATGTATTTTGTTGTTTGGTACTGTTCCTAATGCTTCTTGTTTTACAAGTGTTATTTGCTTTAGCCTGCCTATATAATTGTTTCGTTAAACACATTCTCCAAGGGGTTTCACGTCAGAAGCACTGAGAGTTTTATTCGATATTTCAAGGTACTTATTTGAGATTTTGAACTCAAAAAGGAAGATCGTTGGTTCAAGTACGAGTATCATTCGCTGAGCGAGTTCCAAAGAGAAAATATTTATCGAGAAGGGCAATTCATATTTGATTATTCACTTAAGCAATTCTTTTTTGAGTAGCGAACATTGAAATAGTAAAATAAAGTTGGTCTAGAAAAACAAAGCGTCTTTCTAGTATTAATAATATTGCAATAAAATTTAGGGCATATAATTCACTTTCATGAAAAATTAAAAAATAATGCTATGACTCATTATTAATCCTCGCCCCACTTAAAAAAAAAGAAAGATGAATACCAAAAATCTCTAACTTTAGTACAGTTTGAAAGTGGATTTAATTAATATTATTTAATGCATCTTTCTAGTAAGATTCTGATTATTTCCCAAGAGTTGCTTCAAGGAAATCAAATCAAACTAATTTGCAGTTAAAGAGTGGACTCCAACCGAAGATGGTTACAGCTTTCTAAATGTCAATTATTGAGTCACGAAATTATGTGAGAAGACCACCTGTTAGTCTCAGACCAGGGCAACTGTGGACAAAGATTTAAGATGCACATGTTTTGATTGTAAGTAGTTCCAAGATTTGCCCCCCCCCCTAACTCTTTGTAATACGTAATGATGTCTTTTCAATTAAAAAAAATGTCGACTTCGAAAGTTAATAATTTTGGAATAAATAACTATTTATTAGTAAATTCGATAGATATTTCACAGTTGGGGGGGGGAAGGCTTTGAACTAAGGAATTAAAGTCAAATAGTGTTATAACATTTTTAAGTATTTACATCAAGTATTATTAAAAAATCATTCTTGAATATTAGAGGGCTTATACTGGTAACGGAAAAAAATCGAATTTACTTCGTACAAGGAATTTACAAAGTATAAGGAAACTCAATAACAGCCATTGTAGTACGTCGTTGGGAGAACGTATTCGCTAGGTTTTTTAAAGCCAATCTCAAAGCTGCAAAATGACCAGCCAATAATAAAGGAATTCACAAAGCTAAAAATATTTATCTATTAATAGAGTTTCAAGAAACGTCTCATCAAAGAGCCTAGCCAAGACAAATAAGTAATCAATTTCCTATGATTTTTACTTCCTTGTTCTGATTCAGAAGAAGCATTTCAGTCGAGAAAGTCTCCAGTTTTCAGATTTTAATGGCATTGTCCGTTTTGACCCACCCTGAACCCATTCTGACAAATTTCAGCGTACGCATCTCGCATTAAATGTAGATATTCAACCTTTGAGATTTATTTTTTTAACGTGTTGTTGTGCTCCTGCTCTTTTGATCGAAATATTGATAGGCGTAGGGAACATTCTGGGACATGGCAGTTAGTATGCGGGAAAACATGAATAGCCTCATAACGAATATAGAAATTAGTATTATATTCTTATTCCTCAACATATAATTTAATAGTGAATTTGGATGTTGATATCATTATCAAGCAATATGAATTTTTTTGGTATCCCAACTCTCCGTTTTAATATCCTTCTACCAAAGAGGTAGTGGAAGTTGAAGGACGGCTTGCTAAGTTATTGGGATAGTTTCCTCAATAATGCCCAACCTTCCCGTCTAGCGGTCTTTGTCAGCTGGTTACATGAAATTTATTAATTTACACAGTTTCAAGACTGAACACTTGTGGAAAATACTATAGTCGTATAATGTATAGTTCTTGAACTGATTTTTAGTACAACTTAGTGCTAAATAACTTTTCAAGTTAGGAAATATTTATAAAACTCCATTTCCCAGGAATACTATCGTAGAACTTGTTAAAACTAACAGTTCTACGATAGGAAAGTCCTTAGATCATCAATAATCCATATTTCAAGAAACTAAATTTTATGTATATATTTCAAAATTTATTTTAACAGAACAAGATTTAGCTGAGCAAAATTAGTTCTATTTTAGATAAAACACCGTCAAATAAAATAAAGCAAGAAAAAAAATTATTATAATGGCCATTAAAGAAAATAAGTTTATCTAAAACGAAATTATCTCAGATAATGCTAATAAATTGAACTGATGGTAATGCTTATAAAGCTTATTTTAAATTCAGGTTTTGCACGGAAAATGTTCATTCTGCTAGGGAAATCTGGGTCGTTGCAAGAAAATTGACAGTCAAAGAATGTATATACTTCTGAATAAAATCTGAATAATGTCCTTATGTATAGTATAAATATTAGCACAATTTATACACTATGGTTTAAAAAGCCCTCATAATCTTAGATATCTACGAATTTAAATTTAATTTCAGACTAAAATTAATATATTTTATTCATAGATTTTTAGCAAGAAATACTTGCTAATGAAATAGCGAATCTATTTGTTTACATAATGAGGAATCCTATTAATTCCGTTCAATAGTCAAAATGTAAAGGATGATAGGATATGGAGCTCAAAATTAAATACTTTAAACGCAATATATCTTCATAAAACCGATAAAAACGGAAATAATATCATTGAACGAAAACATTATTTCAGTTTTTAACCTGGATTCTAAATTGAACTTATGCAATTCACGTTGAAAGCTTTATTCATTGGTCACATGAAGGTATTTTATATATTTTTCCCAGAATATTTCTAAATACGTTATTTATTTGTTGAGTTCCGTCAAAGATTATTTAAAGAATTATTTGATACATTGAAGCATAAAAAAACAAGTAAATTAAAAGGAATTAAGACTGAAAAAAATAGAAATAGAAAAAAAACAGGGAAAAAGGAAAACAAATAGAAGAAAATGAGCTACAACAAAAATAAATTTTAAAAAATCAACCTAAAAATAAATAAATGAAATTCTGAAGTTAAATGAAATCAGAAAATTAACATCAAACTCTGTGCTATAGTTTTACATATAAATCAATATGTTTTAAGTATTTAATAAAGTCGTATATGCTAGGCTATCCTGATCAAATAGTGTTTGCATGTCGTGAGGTATGTTCTGTCTGTCTCTTTGCATCTTGTACACGTGTGGAACAGTGAGTGGAGTGTTGGAGTAACTACACAAAGATCTGTCCTGTGAAGTCATTAAGAAAGTGTGAATTAATACTGTATGACCAATCCTCAGACTTGACTGTACTATCTTCATTGTCAGTCGTATATTCACATCATGAGAAGGCCATGCTTCGACAAACTCCTTGATTAAGCATAAATGATTTGAAGAATCCGTACAAAGAGTCTGCCAATTACGAATAACGTTGAGATGTTTATTTATTTCTAAATGTATATGATAGCTGTTGTGAAGAAATAGTCCTTTTACTTCATAATTCATTTAAATTTCTAACTTGTATTTTAAGGACTCGGAGTCGCTACTAAATGCGTAAGATGTATTACTATGGAGCTTGGGTTGTACTACTATTCATAAAGAAGATAAATTATTTTTAAAGAAGAATTACTTTCCACTCTGGAAAACTCTGGTGGTATATGATATAGAAGAAGCAGTCTATGCAAGTGCAGACAGTTTATCACTTCTGAAGCTTTCAGTTTGTGAAGAAAACATGTAAAAGAAGAAATGATGACAGGCTCGTGCAGATGTACTTTTATATTCTTAAAAATAGACAGGCCAATAAATATTTCTTCTTGCTAATATATTCGGTAGGGCTATTGAAAACCTACTAGATATTTATGACGAGCCATAACGACCTCGAATGTCGGTAGTCGGAAGGCATTATCGTTTCCTGTAGGGGCCAGGGATGTATCATTTACGGACTATAATTCAGTATGTTGGCTGGGCATGGCTCTCAGTGGTCACATGGTTTCGTGAAAAGTTGAAAAGTCCAGGGGGACGTGTTTACAAGAACGACGGGATGCGGTTCGTGGATTTATTGGCACAAGCTTCCTCTATTACAGTCTCCCATCGATGTCCTTCAATTTCAGCTACACCATCAATTCAAATGTCATTGTAGCTTTTATAAATACTGATAAACTCATAACTAAATAAGACATGTTAATGTCAAGTCATAAGATAAATATGACAACAAATACTACAATGGTGATACGACTTCAGGGTCAAAATTCGATATTTTTTTTATTCTTATAAATACGGGTGGTTGCAAAAATATTTTTTTTAAATTTAACATCGTATGATCTCCAAATTAACGGCGCTGTAAAAAAAAATTAGCAGAGTTCCCCCGAGAGAAACATTGGATTATCGAATAGTTTTTGAAATTTCTATCGTTCCTAAGAAAGATTGGTTAAAAATAAGCTCCGCTCAAAAAAGTACAGACACACGCACTCTCTCTCTCTCTCTCTCTCTCTCTCTCTCACACACACACACACACACACACACACACACACACACACACACAGATAGATAGATATGGGATCTTAGAGCTCCAGCGCTCGCAATTTTTGTTTGAACATTAAAAAACTCGATATTTAAAAGGTTTACGTAAACCTATTGATCTAATTCGTTATCTGCTGAAATCGGAACAGGTAGAGGAAAAGAGGGAATATAGAATTCAAATTAACTCCTTTGTGGGGCCTATCAAACAATATTATATAAACAATCTTGATTTACTTTTAATTCTGTATTATTGTTCTTCTACATTTTGTTTGTAACCTAAAAGTTAAGCAAATTTTTTTTTGTCTTGAATAAACCCCACTTCTACTCATCTCATGTAAATAATAAACCAGTATATCATGAATTTCTTCTGCTAAGCTTGAATACCAAGTATTTTATTCAACCGACCCTAACTGCATATGAGAGATTCAAGGAAAAAATGTTAAGTGTGACATCATCAAATAAAAAAAAACCCTTTTTAGACTCAAAAATATTTATTTGTGGACTACTATGCTCGATATTTTACGCGCTATATCTCCGTTATGTGTTAGAAAGAAACTGTTATATAACCTTATGAAAATCTTTTATATAACATAACTTTATACTGCAGGGGGACTTTATCCTTGAAATTTACAAACTGCTCGAATGTATAATATATCCTTAGATAATATTCCAAGTTTAGAAATTAACTTGAAATGTTTATATCTGAAAGATTGTTTTGTACGCAAGAAAAGTACTATCAAAAATGTTTAGTAACAGGGCGACAAGTGCACTCAACTTGATTCATGGCGCTCACGTTCATCCCACTTTTGCTGAGTACAAGCTTGTTCAGACTTAGTCAGTCACACCAAATAGCTTACCGAATTTTATAATAAATGTTTTCTGAATCTCTCACATTCCGTAGGTGACTGTACTGCTTGTAACATTAGACCAACCACTAGTTCGAAGTCCTACACCACCGTATTAAGGCCAACTCACAGTTTTAATTTAAATCATTGGAATTAATATAATACATTAATAAAGCACAGTGTCAAGATGTACCTTCTAAAGTCTGAGTCTTTACCAAAGTATAGCAAGCGGGCAAGTAAATAAATACTAAAATTCGTACATCGATTTTGTGTCAGGCATAAGCTAAATAAATATGTGATATAGTCACGATTTGGGATTTATATGAAGGGTTGAATAAAATGACAGTTAATTTCAACTTTCTCCATCAAAATCTGATTTACAGAGACCATACTTCAAGTATACTCTCATTCCGCAGGATGAGCCGTTAGTGCCCTAACTTTTCTTTTGGATAAAATTATCTACCAAATTTCTCACCTTAATTTGATCTCAAAGATCAATCCCTTAGCTACTCATGACCGTAAACAGCAATTCTGACAGAAAAGTGTGTGTAATTGATACCACAGCCATTTTATTGTTCCCTGATAATTCTTTACCTCAAGTATTTTTTAAATAAAGACTTACAGTTCAAAAGCTTATTTGGAGACTTATACTTGCGATTATGAGGGGAAAACAATGACACTTCCTCCAATAATGAATTTTTATTTTTACCTGACCGACAGAATTTTTATCTGATCAGCAGAAAAAACACTCCTTTAGTTAACTCCTGTGCTTAACGATTTTTCTACTATTAATAAATTATCAGCTATATTGACATTGCCAGCTTAGCAAACAACATGTTTTTGAGTCAGAGTCTGGGACTGGAATAAAGCCAAGGTGGGAGTATGCTTGATTTAAGTCCTTAACAGATAAATAACGGAGGAAGAGCATATTTTTGTACCTTAGCTCTAGAATATGGTGAAGTACTTTATACTGGCCGATAGTATTTAGTGGGTAGTAGTTAATACACCAATAACGTAGGATACTGCTCCAGCTGCTGTAGTATTACTGTTATTCATGGATGCTCAATGTCTCCTTTTTACTTCCTGACACTAAGTAAAGGAATTAATGCAATCACGAAAATTTTGGGTTCTCAGATCTTAACGGAATTATTCGTTTTGATCTCCCCTAAAGCCATTTACACTAGTTTTGACGTGACGTCTGTGCGCTTTTCCCATATCTCAAAATCAGCTATCCTTAGAATGCCGAAATCATGTTTAGGATTGTTTAAAAGGTTAATTGTGTCAATCCACTTTTGACCGAAATTTACTAAGTGAGAGGATGAGGGCGGGGTTAAAGAATGGGGGATATATACACTTTGTAAATATCCATTTTTGTTTATCATAGAAATATCTTTGAATCTTGTTCTATAACATTTTTCAGTCCTGAAGCAATGTAACGAAGATATCTTATATTAATTATAAGTAAACATTATTAAATGAAATGCAAAGAGAAGCATTTCTGAGGGGACGGAACTTCAGTTCTGGCCCAGTCTACGCTCCTCTAATCAGGCTTTAACGATGGAGCGCTGACTCTGAAAATGCGCTTTGCATAAATTAAACCAATAGCATAGGACAAGGCCTTTTTATTAATGCTGATTTATTTAATGTAATAGGTGTAGAAGGAAGTCATACGGTTCTCAAATCAGATTTTTATTTACACTTCAACGTCTGATGTTTTACTTATTTCATAGAAAGCTGTGATAAAGGAATTATTATTTCCAAAATCGTCGACTAACCTGCTGATAAGCCTCTCTCCCCTCTGAACACTCAATTTTCTCAAAATTTGTAGTCTTAGAGAGTAATGTTAATCATATACGATCATGAGCATGTCATTCACCAGAACGTGGGAAATCTGCTTAGAACAATACCTGCATGACGGATTGTCTTATATACCTTTACTCAGTCTCTTTTTCTAGCCAATCTGTAGATCTATCTATCTAACGAAACTCTTTAACTATATTGTCTATGTAAATATAGTGATATGACCGAAATCAGTCAGAAGGAGTGGGGTTTATAGTGGGTAAATAAAAATTCTTCGTTAATATGAGTCGGAATGAAAAATCGCATATACTTAATCAACTTTGTATATTTTTCAGCTTTCAGTAAACTCCTACTCATCTCATATTACCAATAAGGGAATATCATAAAACATTTTATTCCAAGCTTAAATGGTACTTATTTTATTCTTCGGTCCTTTTTTACGTCTGATACACGGATACATTTTTCCATGAGTCGTAAAATAATGGATTATTCCAATTCAAAATTTGGCACAACGTATTGTATTAGAAGTTTGTAAAACCAGCTAAAGATCGATACAGCAATAAAGGAATGTCCTAAAAACTAAACATTAAAGAGTTTCACATTCGTTGAGAATGGGTATGACTGAGGAAGACACAAGGTGCAAGTATCACCCTTACACGTGTGGTCTAGTATTGTGACTTACGTAAGGAAGCTTGATTTTGAGTACCCCCGGCGAGTGCAAAAATGTTTTCTCTCATATAAAATAAAATTATTATTCATAAATAAATAAGAGAAAAGTTAATAATATAGGCAACTATTGAACTATGTTAAACATGGTATTGTGGAAGCAATGTCAGCGTTGCCTGAAAACGACTGAGGACCATAATAAGAGGATATGTTACGTGTATGCCTAATTTGGGACATGGTGGATTGGCCGAAAAATAATATAACATTTATACTTATAACCATACACATTATATATATAAACTTAACTCCATGCTGGCTACTTTGAAAGGTCTTTCAGAAGAAATATCCTGGAGACTGGGCAGTTTAATTTAAATTATTTAAATATTTTATGCAAAATTTGGGAACTTAAGGAGAAAGGTTTATTGGTATGAACAATAGTTTGCAATTTTTTTGAGGAATTTGATAATTCTTAGAACATGTTGGCTGTAAGCTAAAGGATGAGACCTTTCGTAGGAAGTATGCCGATCAGAGACAAGTTGTTAATAAGATTCCGTCCATGCATCGCCTGTCCCCATTGGCATGGACCTATGGTGACAGTAGCACACAGGAGTGAGGCTCGCATTCTTATTAACAGCCGAGAGTATACTCTGAAAATGAAAGCCCCTTCTGTGAGAATTCACAGGTAACTTATCACAGATTCTGAAAATGCCGTAACATCTATGTTGCCCCATGGAAGGTAGTACTGATATCGAATTTTCAAGTTTAGTAATTGCAATTATTTTTTCAGTTACTGTAGTTGCAATTGAGGCTCTCAATTAAATAAATTTAAGTTGCAGGTATAAATAAATTTTACTTGCAGTGGTAGAATGGCAAATACAAATAGGGTAATAAAAAAATGATCATTATTATTATGTATTAACGCCTACTGAGTGGGACTATGGCTAATTAGGACGATATATCTGCAAGTCATCACTCTTTTCTAGCCAGGGTGGGACTAGGGATTTTATTTAATGGGTTCATCACAAAATAAATTTATTTAGTTGGCTAGAAAAGAGTAGTATCCTGTAGATAACCCGTCCCAAATACCAATAGTAGCGAAAAGTGGACGTTAAGAAATAATAAAAGTAAAAATATAGCAATGTATGGAAATTAATTGTTTATAATAAAATGTTTCTTATTTTTTTTATTTTTATTTTTTATTGACGTCCACTTTTTGCTACTACGGCTAATTGGTACGGGTTATCTACAGGTTACCTCCCTTTTCTAGCCAGGGTGGGGTGATTATATATTTTATTTAACGAATTCCGTCACTAAATAAATTCCTTTGCCCAGGCGGGAATCGAACTCGCTACTCTAGGTTTACCATAATTAAGGTCAACGCTTTAACTCACATTACTAACCCGAGCCCCAAAATGTTTCTTATAAGTTTTATAATAAATAAAAACTGTTTTATAACATATAAAACTAACTTCAACCTTTTTAGTAGCGTGACGCCATCATGTTTTTGGTCTGATTTTATTACCCGACTTATCTTCTGAATGACGAACTGTTGAATGAAACGTTATTTATTTATTATTTATTAAGGTCCGCTTTGCGCCAATAAGGCTAATTGGGACAGCTTATTGGTTTCTTATGCAGGGTTTAGTGAATTCGTCACTATATAAATTGCTATTGCTCAGGTGAGAATCGAACTCAAGACTCTAGGTTGACCAACTGAGATAAAGACCCAGCTCCATATTCACTTTGCCAGCCTGAGCCCCAGCAATACATGATATAATGTTATTGTTAACTGATTTTTGTTCTGTACTTGTGGCACTACTGGCGTGCGAAGAAGACAAATATCAAATATAAAGGAAGATGATAAGGCAACTCGTTTTCCTAATGAGAAATTTTCGTTTTATAATTTAAATTCAGTGGAGGCAGAAGGGGAATATTATTTCCAACGTATTAAAATTGAACTTTATTATCAATATTAGCTCTGATGAAGTTTAGAAGCACCTTTTTACATTCTAGAATGAGGCCCAGACCATTCACGCTCCTTGCCGATCTTCGGTAGTATAACAAACAAATACTGACATAACAGGGATTTTTGGTTTTTCTGTCAAACCCAGGGTAGTTAACACGAGAGCAATTACCAATTACAATACACGAAATTGTAATTTTGCAAATTCAAGTTAGGTAAGTAATGGTAATTTCTTTGCCTAACTCTGAGAGGCTGACTTTGGGTTATACTGGAGCAGGCCGGATTATTTTGGTTTGCATTGTTGAGCTTCTGATCTGCTTTGAGAAAAAGAACATAAACAATTCCGTTTGACTCTTCAACCAATAGTACATGAACCCAACTACCGGGGAACTATTTTAGTCTACCCAGTCTGATTTACTGACTCCAATGTATTTTATTACATTTTTTTTAATCGATGCTCTCTTAGAGTTTTATAAATGATAAAAGTAATGACTTCCTTTTTTTGTATATAACAGATTAATATGTACAAGGAACAAACATTATTAGTATGAACCAGAGATAGGCAATATTTATTCACCGAATACGCATACAAATATATTCGAAATCAATCTTATTGATTTTTCTTAGATGTAGTCCTTCGTAATTACATAGGCGATTATGAGAATTTGTATCCTCGTAATCAGGTTTTCTGTATCAAATTTGTGTAAGGCAATCAAAATTCTTCATATATGAGAATTTTACAATGATGATGATTGAAATAAACTAAAAATGAGCACGCCAAATATTTACTATTGAAGGGACGAACTATTGGAAAATGTAATTAATGCATTAAGTAACTATGTACTAATCCTAGACTATTAAATGATAGTAAAACCAACTTGTCAATAATAAATTATAATGAAGGATATACAAAATTGTTCACTATCTATTTTGTAAGCGTGACATTATCCGGATCTCTATATACACTAACAAACAAAAATAAAGTATAAAAATGACACAATTTTGTAAATGTTCAGAAATGTCAGTCTATCAGTTAAATGTACACATCAATAATCGTGTCATGTCAGAAATCATCGTTTTTTGAGTTATGGCGATGCTAGAGTAAATGGGCGACATGATGTATGACCTAACATACACTAAGCAGAGAGCTTGTCCTTGGCAATAATAGCCAGATGGTCCACAAATACGCAAAATAAGCAGGTGCATAGATGGAGGATAAACGAATGTTGCAGAGATTTCATTTTCTGACAGCTCTGGTAAAATAAAATCGATGGCTGTATTAAAAATATGTCGGCATACTTCAAACAAAACAGAAATATTTTCTTATAATGTGCTGTTAGTAGAGGTGAAGCGAAAAAGAACTTTAGATTTATCAGCAATATAGTAGGAAGTAATTTCCTGTGGCGAGCCCATTTACAACAAAATTTGTTTAATGGAAAGTAAACTGTAATTTAAACTAGGCCCCTAATTAAATGCTATAAATCAAGATTAAATTTACGTAAATTATTCCAGAATGAAATTATATTAAGCAATTCCCTTATTCAAATTTAATGTGTTAAAGTCTTATTTGTGTTCTAAAACATCTTGAATATAACGTTTTAAAAGGAAAATATCAACTTCCCTTCTTTTTGGATATAACTTGAAAAGTATCATCATTTCCAACTAGCGCAAAATACTATACTCCTAGCTTTGGGGCACAGAAGCCCATAAAAGACCAAAGATCTACCACAAATTGCTTTTGAAGGGAGGAAATACGCTCATTATGTTGTTCTTCTTTATCGGCAATAGTGAGTTCTTAATCAGTCTTTGCTACTTTTGAACTCAAACAGTTACACTACCTATCCGAAATAAAAAAAAAATGTCCCTCTGGTATGTCAAGTAACATTCCTAGCCAAAAAAAAAATGGTAAAAGAACAATTATTAAAAATATTGTGGTTCATATTGTACACCCGGAATATTCACAACGTGTACTCTTTTAATGACCAAATTATTTACTATATAAATAGTATTTTAGCAGATTTCCCCTAAGGGAAATCAGCTATTGAGGTCGCACTCATGACGCGATTTTCGAAAAATTTCTTCAAATGTCCATCGATCCTACCCAGGAGATGACGAAAATGAGGTCCGTTCAAAATTATATATATATATTTGTCTGTTAACGCTCTAGCGGTCGCAATTTTTGTTTGATCGTAACGAAACTCGATATTTAACCGTTTTATGTAAAAAGACAGATCAAGTTCGTTAATGGCTGAAATCGGACCAGAGGGAGGGGGGGGGTTTAGAGGGGGATTTTCGAAAATTTGAAATATCTCTATTATGCATCGGATCGAACAATTGTATAAAACCAATCTTATTGCAAATTAAATTTACTATAAATATTGTTATATAAATTTATTCTCTATATTGAATATTAACCGAGATATTTGCATTTTTTTGAAGTATATAGTTCGGTATAGTTCGGATTAGGTCTGCCATTTCCGTCATTTCTCGGCTCAGGTGGAAGCTTCTTCTAACCTTACCTGTCGTTTCTAACCTTACCTTACCTTCCTTACTTTGTGAGATTTATGCAAATACGTTCTGTTCATCTGCCCCCCCCCCTTCTTTAGTTCTTGGACTACTAAAATTTGAGTTATTAAAATATAAATTATTCTTACAATTCAAAAGCCGTTTCAGTTGGGAATTTATTTTAATTAACTGAAAGACTTCTCATTACCGTTTGTATTTAATCACGGTGGTATTGTGTTACCAGTATGCAGATTTCTCTATTGTAAAACTTCACATGGGAAATCTGCTTAGTTTACGCAGCCCCTGCGTGACGGACTTTTTGATATTTTCATGAGATAAGTGTATTTAATTTTTATTAGCAAATAAATCATTATCCATTACAAACTTAAAATATGATATGCATGTGCCATACGTTTTTTCACCATATTACATAGATTAAGTTTCTATTGAGTACTGTTGTTTAAAGAACAGAGATGTATTTCGGTACTTAGGTCAGACACTAATAATACAGGTTCGAACATTACACATAACTAATAATCATAGTCAATATAAATAAAAATATTTTGCGCTTAGCATTTTCAATGACGTGGACGTTATCTTAAGAGAAACATAGACGAGCATCTTTTACTATCATATACAAAGTACGTCGATTGACGGACGCGATGACTACGAAATTTAATTGTAAACATGCAAGCAATTTTTGTTTGTGGTATAATAAAGCAACTAATTTAAGTAAAACTGCAACTTACTGGAAACAATCACAACACGAGTTTAAATACAATTCCAATAAAATAACTATGATTATTTAGAACTGTTATTCTTAAACTTACATGAAAAATGTAAAAACTACATATGTAATATGATATTTTATAGTATAAGTTATTCATTTTTATTATAATATTTATAAAAAAATTATATCAACTTGAAGTAGATAAGAAGAAAATCAATTCCACACCAGCTCGCAACATTGACTAATTATTGAACTCTACCCTTGGTACTTTTCCTTTCACAGGGTAAATAAGTGTTATGATTATCCCATAATATCTGACTAGTTTATAAGTCCGTTATATTTTTCTAAGATGTGTTGAATTTTGAATGGCTTGTTCCTTTCATAAGGTAATAAATAATGCTTGTGTCACAATATTTAGCTTGTGGTATATATGAAAATTGATTATAAAAAAATGTATTTAAATATAATTTCCAGTAACGATGAAACTATGCAAAAGAGCATATAATGATGCAAGTCGATAAAATACAGTGATATTTTATGAGCAGCTTATCAGCTTTATAATGAAATAGCTGTTGACCTAAGCCTGTAAGACGTATCACCAAGTGAAATCATTTCACAGGGGCTGGAAGTGAAAAACAATTTTGATTCAGGATTGAAAAATGCGAATTCCAATAAGTTTTAGTAGAAACGGAAATCGTACCAATTCAAGTGACTCCGCTGTAAAACCGCTAGTTATCAGGCTTAGCTCATTATGAACACCACACATTAATATGAATGGAAATATATTCTTTTAAATGTGCCTCGAGGCTTTCGAGTATCCAGAGAGAGATATAAAATATTCAAATAAGTAATTGTTTTAATATTTCGACTTACTTTCACAAATTTATTACCTCCTGTCACCAATTAATACCCTATTTCTCCTACTGAAATAGTAGTAAATTAAAACTTCAATACGATTGGTTGTATAATGTATCTCTATCTGATGTATAAAAGTCCGTCACGCAGGGGCTGCGTAAACTAAGCAGATTTCCCACGTGAAGTTTTACAATAGAGAAATCTGCCTAATAATAACTGCTGCAAGAAACCTCTAAACCTATTCACGAGGGACGAATAGTAACGAAAAGGGCCGCCAGAGCTCACGGCGGAAAGTCCGAACATAGACTACTGCCGAGCACACGCAGAATACAAATGCAAATATCTCAGTTAATATTCAAGATAGAGAATAAATGTATAGAACAATATTTATAGTAAATGTAATTTGCAATAAGATTGATTCTGTAATACTTTTCGATCCGACGTATAGTAACGGAGATATTTCGAATTTTCGAAAATCCTTCCCTCTAAACCCCCCCCTTCCACTGGTCCGATTTCAGCCGTTAACGAACTTGATCTTTCTTTTTACATAAAACAACTAAATATCGAATTTGGTAACGATCAAACAAAAATTGCGACCGCTAGAGCGGTAACAGACAAATATATATATATATATATATATATATATATATATATATATATATATATATATATATATACAGTTTTGAACGGACCTCATTTTCGTCATCTACTAGGTAGGATCGATGGACATTTGAAGAAAAATCTCGAAAATTCCGTCATGAGTACAACCTCAATAGCTGATTTCCCTTGGGGGAAATCTGCTAATAATGGAGATATTTTTATTTTCCACGCTGTAAGACTCTACACCTCCTCAACCCACTTCAGCCATTACCATTCGTTTTGGATAAACACTTAAATATGGAGTTTGGGTTAGGATCAAATGTCAACTGCTAGAACGTTAACAGCCATTTGAAGAAATTGTTTTAGTGTCGTGCCATGAACACCCTCAAAATCTGATTTCCCTTAAGCAATATGTATTAAAACTGCTTTACGACATACGAGATTCTATAAAGTTTACGGAGGTTACCTTAATTAGAAGAGAACTGAAAAATGAAAACTTATTAGTAGTGTAAAGTCATTAATGATTTTCATACTTATTTATTGTCCACTAATTAATTGCAAATGCCGGGTACATCAGACAGTATGTGTGTATTGTTTGTTCTACTAAGGGAAAAACAAAAGTTCGAGAATCGTTCCATAAATAAATATGAAAGAGTAAAAAAATGTCCAAAGTGTACTAATGTTCAAAATAATATACAACGATTTATTCTGAATTTTAAATATAAAAACTATTCAAAGGGTTTTTGCATTAAGCCCAATTTTAATAAAAACAAAAACCAACTTCTTTCTAAATTTTTTATTATGCCCTATATATTTCAACTCTCTAGCTTGTTTCTTAAATACCGATCTATAAATTTACATTGTTTGTAAATAATATGTTTCTAAGAATAATAAAATAATACTAGAGTATATAATAAGGCAAATGTAACGCATTTTTTTTTTCTAATTTTGTAAAGAAATAACTTTTTGATAGGTATGGATATGGGAAAATGAGCAACTTTTATTGTTTACAAAGTAGTAAACATTTTTTTCTGACGTATATAGGATCACAAAACTATGATAGTATAGTAAGAGCAGTCTAAAAATATGAATTTGCCTGTTTACACGCTCACACACTAGCGCGCGCACACACAAACACACACACACATACACACGTAGATAGATATGGGATCTTGACGCTCCAGCGCTCAAAATGTTTGTTTGATCATTAAAAAACTCGATATTTAAAAGGTTTATGTATACCTATTGATCGTTAACCGCTGAAATCGGAACAGTTCTTCTACCTGGAGGGAATATGCATTCAAAATAACTTCATTATGGGGCCTATCAAACAATATCATATAAACAATCTTGACTTACTTTTAATTCTGGGTCATTGTTCTTCTATACAATTTGTTTGTAACCTAAAATTTAAGTCAATTATCTATTTTTTCTGCCTTGAATAAACCCCACTTCTACTCATCTCATATAAATAATAAACCAATGTATAATTAATATCTTCTGCTAAGCTTAAATATCAAGTATTTTATTCAACTGGCCCTAACTATGAGGCACATACAAACTCACACAGAAAAGTTTAGTAGATTCATGTACTGGCCGTCTATTATTTATCATAGTTTTTTTGAACCATTATGGTAGGTTAGCTATATAATTACCTAGTTCAAATGATTTTAATAATAAAGACGAGCTAATATGTTTTTATATAAATTAGGACGACCCTATTATATAATATATTATCATATATATAAGGTCATATTAAAAAACGATGATGGTTGGAAGTAAAAACACAAATTTCAATTAGTTGTATATATGTATACTTTATATTTAGATTATTTTAATTAACACAATTTTTTCAAAATTTGTATAGAAATAGCCTCTTGAAAAATATGTGGATACGGTAATTAAATAAAGAATTGTGACTGAATTGAAGAACTATTTTCCTGGCCTATGATGGCTTATAAACATTTATTTATGTATATTACAGTTGATTTGTACTTAATAATACGTAGTGATGAATAATTTCAATACTATATAGTAATAAGAGAAAGACGGTAGTGTATAATTTAAAAGAGAGGAAGTGTGTAGTGAAATCGCAGTAGCTATGGCGAAGCTAAGGGCCTATTAGAAGTGAAATAGTAGTAGCAAAGGTTCATATGTAAAGCCAGTAGTAGCCACAGGAGGACAGTCACCGTCTAATAGAGATTTAGCACCCTTATCCCAGTCTATCTCGAACAGGTCTCTAGCTATTGGCGCACCTCTAAGATGTCTCCAGGCAACCCGATAAAAATATACGACGTGATACGCATCCTATCAAGGGCCACGCCTCTAAATGGTTTGGGCTAGCAAACCTGATAGATATCAAACAAAGGAAGCTGGATAAAGCTACTAAATAATAAAGTTAGGTTAATGGTGGGATAACAGAGATAAGTTAATGTTTATCTACCGGCGGTTTGCATATAGACTGCCTTAAATAAGACGGCCTTTACTATAAAGCGCTCATGTTCTCATCCTAAAATGAAGTCTTATAACTCTTGATTAGCCTAATTTTAGTTAATTTAAGAGTATAGATTAAATAGCACAGACGGTACAAAATTAAATAACAAAAATACTAGTGAATAAAAAAATTACTCCAACTGTGTTAACTTTACTAAGAGAAAAAAGTATTAATTTGTGGCAACAGAGATGGTATCAAAAAAATAAAGGATTACATCTAAAATTATATATCTCTGTCTTAAGAACCTCTATATCTCACCATCCCAACCTACATTTTATCTAACACAAATACTAATTGGGCACGGAAATAGAAACTCTTAATTATACAGATTCAAACTTACTGACTCAAATACTTGTAAATGCGACAGTTACGCTGAACAGACATTCATCCACCTGATTTATGAATGTAGACTGGCTCAAGACATACAAAGACAGTTGAAGACTCATATTCCAGCATGGCCTATCAGTCCCGATATTTTATTTTCAAAACACCTAAGTTTATTAAAAGCAATAGCCTATGATATTCTTAAAATGAGAGAGGAAAAGATAATATAATATTATGTCATTTTTTTTTATTGGTTATTTAATTGTATTCCCAAATTGTTCTATTTAATGTTTTTTTGTTTCATAAAGTCAAGTTTAATTTTCATAATCTTATTTCCATTTTTAATATGTATATATATATATATATATATATATATATATATATATATTATTATAAAAATAATTGTTAAAAATGTTGCAAAAATACACATATAATGCAAATATGCATGGGATGTTCAGAAAAATAAAATCCCTCCACATAGGGTTACTATGTAGAGGAAACACATAAAAAAAAAATAAAAATACTAGTAAATAAATTGTATAATATTAGATAAATAATAAAAAAGTAAGAAAGCATCCTAACACATAAAACTTAAATAAATAAGCCAAATGGAAAAACGAGCACGACGTTCAAAGGAGATCATATTTCCTGGCCCTGAGCCCTGGCCTACAACGGTAAAGGTTTGATAATCTGCAATAAGGTGTTATCACCATGGGATAACAAATTCCCTAGTATAACCAAGAAAGAACACTGGACTACATAAATATACAACTTTTCCAATCCAGATTTTCGATATCGCTCCTCTAAACAACTCCTCCGATTTCAGCTATATTTAATTTTACATGAAACGTTTCAATATCAAGTTAATGGTCAAATTAAACTTTCGCCGGCCAGAGCGTTAACAATTAGTCGTGACTGATTGATATAGAGCAAGTAAGGAATTTATTTAGGCTAATACAATTTAATAAGGAGTATGGACGATATCCAGATCGAGAAATTTATCCGTATTTGAAATTTTAGATGTACCTAGGCCACTATTGTCATTCCATAACAGTTACCAGTTTATCAAAATGTCCTAAGAAGAGAAGGAATGTGAATTTTATTTTATGTCACTAAATGAAATTCTATTATCTACACGAGAATCGATTCTAAGTTCACCGAGCACAGAACTAGTAGCCACTGTTTTTATGACAATAAATTAATTTCTTTGTGATATATATATATATATATATATATATATATATATATATATATGTGTGTGTGTGAATTTATTTTCGGTAGTATCGTATCACATAATAAGAACTTTTTTAAATATTTTTGAAATTATTATTCCGTACATTAAAATAATTTGAAAAGATATGAATTTTATAGAAATCAAATCGAATTTTGGAAGGACACTGATTTAGTCTTTTTAGTTTTATTGTTTATGTTCTCTCTCTCTCTCTCTCTCTCTATATATATATATATATATATATATATATATATATATACATATGTGGAGCAGATTGTATTTAACATTTCATCCATTTTTCATATTTAACTACGCAGGCAAAGGGTGATCTTCCTGTTCCAAGCATATTTATTATTCCTCGTTAGCTCCTATTCAGGAAACGTCTTAATTTTATTTTTAGCCTTTGACGTTTATATTTTAAAATATCGTTAATAATGATAGGTTAGATAAAAGGATAGAAGGGTGATAAAAAGTGACTATAAAGTTTATGGCTGGCTTCTTTGAACTAAAAATAGATAGTAACCGGAATTTTATACCGGGCTAATAACCCGATTTTTTCAAGTCACACTTTCGTACTAAGACGTATACACACAACCACATAAAAAAGATAATTTCGTGTATTTAGGGACAGTTTAAACGTTCCATATTTATAATGATTCTACATAATCGTCTACAATAATTACACTTAATAGGTTGTACGTATCCTTTTTTTTTTTATCATATGGAATAACTATAATGAAACGATTTTTGAATTATAGAAACTCATGAAATACGTCAATCTCCTTCACATTCCGCTGTACAACATGTCCACTCAAAAATTTGCAGGACATAAGCATATACTTACTATAAGAAATTTATACTTTATAAAAAAATATTAATCAACGTCCACTTTTTGCAACTAAGGCTAATTGGGACGGGTTATCTACAGATTACCACTCTTTTCTAACCGGGGTGGGACTAAGGATTTTATTTAATGAATTCTATCACTAAATAAATTCCTATTGCCTTGGAGGGAATTAAACTCGCCATTCTAGGTTTGCAGTTTGAGATTAAAGTCAACGCATTAACTCACATGGCTAACCTGAGCCTCTAATACTTTATATGTATGTTTTAAAATATTTATGTATTTTGAAACACATATATAGCCAATGAATTTTATTTTGACGAATAAAACATTGAGGGAGATGGGAACTTCTGAAACTCTTCATGTAGAGACTAATGAAAGGCCACTTAAACGCCCGTACGGGGAACGAAACTTTATACGTTGCTAATTGTTTCCTACAAGAATATATATAAAAGAAAATTTCATTGGCCTAAATTATTTTTTTCCTTTTTTATGTTGTAAATAAATTTATCTGAACAATTTTATACTCCTGTTTGGGAAATCAAATACAAACTCATGAATCATCTCAGTCAAAGAGAAAAAGTGCAAGGAACTAAGATGTTTTGTATATAAAATATAGCTGTTGGTAGGGAGTTTTGTATTTTTGAGGCAAGTTTCAAATATATTGTCCTAATGTTATATATTATACAAATAAGAAGAAAAGTAGTAAAGTCATTCCAAGAGTTCAGGAAATCCTCCGAAACAACAATAAATTCCAAATTATGAAGTATTATTAAAATTCAACAGAATACTCCATGAAGATAAAAGTAACTAGAATTTTCACAGCGGAGAGTAATTGTTTGAACTAATCTTAAAATACAATTTACTATAGGTATAAATAAAATGGAAATGAAATCATATATAGAACTTGTATAATAATATAATTTACAACTAATACATTTTGAAACCTAATCGATTTCAAATGTGGTCAAGGAAATTTTTCGTATTTTTATTAAATTAAATTTTATTGATTTAACCAAAAATCCTTCTTCACCATGATTATTTATTTGTTGGTCAGATGAACGTCATGAGAAATTGTAATGTACTAAATGCAATAATAATTTATAGTTGACTTTAATTAATAAAACAAATCAAAATAAAGCACCATTCTGTATATATTAAAAGAAAGAAAAAAAAGAGGAACAAGGAGGGTTGTCGGTTCTTGACATCAAGTACCTCCGAGTTAATTTGGTTTCACCAAGTCTTCATACTACTACTACTTATATAGGTCATTTAACGCACCCCTACCTCATGAAGAAAACAGAAAGAGCTCTCTGCAGAACAGGCCATGAATCATAAACCATTAAACACAAACTGACTAACTGCAGGAACATTGAATACTTAGAGACCCCGCATAACATGTACGAACGTCTTACGGACAGAAGCCCACATATCGACAAAACACTAAACCACTTTAAAAAATTGAATTTGTTTTATAAAATGTAACTTTTTTTCTGTTTGATTTTGCCATCTCTTTTTGTTTAAGTTTAATATAATTTTAGATAAAATAAATGTGCTAGTATATATATATATATATATATATATATATATATATATACATACATATATTTACTTATAAAACCATTTTAAATTGTTATCTTTCATACTAGTTTAATGTAATATTTATAGTATAGTATAATATTTGTTGTTTTTATTACTTGTATCAAATGTTTATTTATCGTGTTTAATTTTTTTTATTGTTGATACAGTTTTTGTTTTTTTTCTTTTATATTGATTTTATTACATTGTTAAATTTTGAGCCAGATGGCCTAGTTGCGGTTACTCCTGTATAAATAAAGAAATAATATAAGTCTCGAATCTATGAAAGTTGAATTGAGTTTAATACAATGGAATTAATTAATTGTCAGTCCTTGAGTTAGTCAAGATAGTATACTAAAATAGTGTTTTTTGCAAGCCTATGGATATGCTAGTGTAGAGCATCTACTACTCGTAGATATCCTCGTTCTTCGGGCACTCACTTAGCTTTCATGGCAGCTGTCTTGCCATTTGTCAAAACACTGACAGTCAATAAAGCATTGTGTTCGTTATATTTAATGTCCTATCTGGTTTTTCACTTAAATCTTTTTCTGAACACAAAAAAACAAGTAACGCGAATCAGGCTCAAGATGACGCTCTCTTCATTCCAAGTGTTCTGCCCGGCCAATAGACTTCCTAGGGGCTTATATTTTAAGAATGCTTTCATTAGTTGATAGCTTCTGCCAGGAAATTCTTCCATCATTAAGAGCTAGCTCCACCATTATAATAAGCAAATATAAGATTATTATTTGTATTACGCGAATTTATTAAAATAAGCTTTGTACTGATGGGTTTGAGAGCATGTTTAGTTTTCTTGATTTCAGTGAGTAACAGATTTATAGTGTATATTATTTAAAACATTTGAGGATAGGTTTAAGAATTGCATTGAAAGAATTTTAGTTTTTTTTTTGCTTCATAACAAAAGTGTTTGTGCAAGCAAATATCATCAAGGACGGTGAAGTAGGTTAAGTTGTTATGGTAAACATTTCACTACATATTTTAGCAGATTTCCCTTAAGGGAAATCAGCTATTGAGGTTGTACTCATGATGTGATTTTCGAAATTTTTCTTCAAATGTCCATCGATCCTACCCAGGAGATGACGAAAATGAGGTCCGTTCAAAACTGTATATATATATATCTATATATATATATATATATATATATATATATAGATCTATCTATCTATCTATATATTTGTCTGTTACCGCTCTAGCGGTCGCAATTTTTGTTTGATCGTTATCAAACTCGACATTTAGTCGTTTTATGTAAAAAAAAAGATCAAGTTCGTTAACGGCTGAAATCGGACTAGTGGGAGGGGGGGGGGTTTAGAGGGGAGGATTTTCGAAAATTCGAAATATCTCCGTTACTATAAGCCAGATCGAAAACGTGTACAGAATTAATCTTATTGCAAATTAAATTTACTATAAATATTGTTATATACATTTATTCCCTATCTTGATTATTAACCGAGATATTTACATTTTTATGAAATTTGGGCCGATAACGGATTTTTGAATTTCCCGCGAAAAGCTAGTTCGGCCCTTTGCCGTCATCGTTTGGCTCTCCTATGGAGATTTCTCTACTGTATAATTTCACGTGGGAAATCTGCTTAGTTTATGCAGCCCCTGCGTAACGGACTTTTTATTAATGTAATGAAGGCCCTGAAGTATGAACCTGAATACACTCACTGAATGTATTGAAATTGATTTGTAGGGCGAATGGTATTTGGTGTAATTTATGGTAAGTTCAGAAAATGTGGCTATAACGAGCGTGCAATACAAGCGTAATACTGCACTTACGTGAAATCACTCCGGTACAAGTCTTGTGTTACCTTTCTAACACCACAGCAATTTGTATTGTAAGCCTTATTACTTTTCGTAAGGAGATAGTTTAACACACTTAAGGACATTTAAAAAATAATTAAATGTAAGAACATATGTAACATAGTAATTACATGTATGCATCTGGAGTAGTAACACTGTATATCGTATGATATGGAAATAACATGGAAATACATGGTAACATTTATGTTTCAGAAGTGACATATTAACCATATTCGTGGTTTACACTGAAAGTATGTTAGCTACTCTTTTATGACATGTATAGACAGCATTTTACTAATTGCTTCAGTGAATACTATAATACTATTACTAGGAATTATATCCTCAGTTTAATATTCTTGTAATTTGTAAAGAGGGGCCCAGGTTAGCCATGCGAGTTAAAGCGTTGACCTTTATCTCACATGGTAAACCTAGGGTGGCGAGTTCGATTCTTGCCTGGGCAAAGGAAATTATTTAGTGACGAAATTCATTAAATAACGTCCTAAAATCCCACCCTGGCTAGAAAAGGGTGGTAACCTGTAGATAACCCGTCCCAATTAGCCTAAGTTGCAAAAAGTGGACGTTAATAAATAATAATAATTTGTAAAGAGTCACATGAAGCTCATGGGCTCCGGGTAGCGAGGAAGATAACTCCCATTCAGGCAATAAACTCTAGTGACCTTTCTAGACAATGGACGGGCTTCCTCTTCAATTGTTCAAAGGTTCTAAATGGGCTTTTTTACACCCTTTTTTAAAAAAAAACCCGTCAATTTAGCGTTACTACCATTACTAAATCTAACTTTTTATAACGTTTGACTATAGGCTGTTGAATTTCATCATATGATTAAGGCATATCACTTGAAAATATTCCAGCAGATAATGGCAAATGCTAGAAGCTGTCTCAGCAGGTTTATGACCTTCAGTTTTCAAAATCTGCTTAACTTTAGAATGACAAAACTGAAAAAAAATGCACTTTACAGAGGTTAATTTTGACTTTGTAGAAGATCCAGTTCATTTGATAAAAGACTCCTTCCCACCTTATTATTTAAGGTAAGTGTTTAATGGATGAGTGTGTAATATGGATGAATTTGTCTAGTTTTAACTTATACATTTTCACTTTAATGATTGCATGTCAATATTTTGAGGTATTAATTGATACCGGAGTAGACTTTAGAGCAACTTTTGAGAATCTTAAACCATAATACATTATCTACTTTGAAGTATATATTATTGGATTATACATTAGAATATTTTTATGTTTGATGCAATACAATTGAAATTTGTATACCACATTTAATTTTCTATTATTTTTACACTAGAATAACTGATATAGCGAGTAGAAATCGACAGCACGTTAAAACGAAAATAAATATTAGAACACATATGCAACATTAAATATGCTTGTTAATAAAAAAGTGGTTAAGGTTGGCAATGTGAGTTAAAGAGTTGCCTTTAATCTCACATGGCAATCCTAGAGTGGCGAGTTCGATTCCCGCCTGGGCAATGGAATTTATTTAGTGACGGAATTCGTTAAATAAAATCTTTAGTCACACCCTGGCTAGAAAAGGGCGGTAACCTGTACATAACCCGTCCCAATTAGCCTTAGTTACAAAAAGTGGACGTTAATAAATAATAATAATAAATGAAATAATTAAAAAAATGAAAACAAGACAATAAACTGTTCTTTAAAACCATTCAGTACTACTCTTTATAAAAGCGATAGGTTGAAGAGCCGTTTTCTCGTCCATTTGCACAGAACACATTTACATTATCTTTGCAGGCAGATTTTATTGAATTTCAACATTCAGGATATAAAAACCAAAGATTTTCGGTTTGATTCTACAATTTTCTTGTGTGCATGGGCCTACTAGCAATAATAATTTCTGAGCATCGTATGAGCGTAATAAACAGTTATAAATTCGAATCGAATAAGTGACATTGCTTTCCTTGTAATTACATGAATAGTCGAATTAAAACATTTCATTTTGTATTTAAAATAGGTTTTAAAATGCTTATTCAGTTATAGAAACTTTTTAACTTCATAATTCCCTACTAGCAGTTATAATTAAGTTATGTAATTAAATTAAAACTAATAGGGGCAGGCATGATTTTAAAATAAGATTAAACTACTGATACGCGAATTTCTTATACCCGAAATTTTCTAAATTAATAAAACAATGATAAGAGTTTTGTATTTCATTACATTGAGCATCAAACATTCTTAAATCTAATAATAATATGCAATTTATTAATATTCGACGAACTACGGGTATTATTGTTAAAAGAATAGTTAAGTGCATAATATCTTATATATATATATATATATATATATATATATATATATATATATATATATATATATAGACACACATATAATTGTGTTGATGTTTTCGAATAGGTTATATTTATATATGCTGTTGTTATTGTTTTTTGAGTTTTGGTTGTTGGTAAAAAAACCTTAGTTTATCCCAATATTTCGAGAATATTTATTTTCTCTTTTTAGGGCAATACTAAAGATACTTAAAAACTACTGCACATAATCTATTGGACTTAGGACAACTGGTTACAATGGTTACGATATATATATATATATATATATATATATATATATAATATCATATATATATATATATGATATTATTTATTTTCCATAAGAATATTCACAATCGAAATCGCTCCACTCTAAAATTAACGTCCACTCTAAGCAACTAAGGTTGATTGAAAATGTTGGTCTAAAGGTTTTTAAAAAAAAGGTATTAATAAACAAATAGGTATCTATTTATACTAACGTTTCCTCAGTTTGCCAGTCATTGTACTAACTCGCTCCTTCTGTAAATTTTTCAGTCTTTACTTAATACTTCAACGTTAGAAAATTACCTATATCCCTGAGTGTAATTTAACAAAATTGTTTTATTTTCTTTAAAATATATTAAATGAGTATATTTTTTCAGAACCTACGAAGCAAATTACATTGCGAGACTATTTGAAATTAGGCATAGCTATGTTACTTATGTTACTTTATGTCGAGGAACTGTAGATTAATTCAAAATATGAGCATCCAAGAAGTATAGACAAACATACATATAAGTTTTCTCTCCTCATTTTCGATTTTTAATAAATATTAAATACATAAAATGTTAGGTTGATGATGATAAATGTAATTTTATAGTTATACATTGCGACTCCTTAGTACTATGACCCACAGAATTTCGACCATATGGAAAAATTTAAAATAAATTATAAAACGATGTTTCAAAAATTTATTAAGCACTTTAATAACATTAGGCAATTTATTATTATTATTTATTAACGTCTACTTTTTGCAACTCAGGCAATTTTTTAAACTAACACTTTTAGTTATATTATGTCCATTATTTTGTTTTCAAATTCGTCCATTAAATCTCAGAGTTACAGAAAAATAATTATGGAGCAATGTTAAAAAGGTTTGGTATAGAGTTAGGTGTCAGGACTTTGGATATTCAAAAAATGATTAGTAAACGAAAGTGAAGGATGTATTATTTACGCCATAGGGCTGTCTTAAAACACATTTATGGTATAATGTGAAAAAGAAATTCATAAATTATAAATAATTGTTATAATCTACTTAACGGGTTAACAGAAAATTTATAATTTAATTTATTTCTTACTTTTGTATTATTAGTAACCACTGACGAATCCAATACATTAGTCCTAATAGAAATTAATACATCAGTATTTAATAATTTAATTGTTTTATGAGGGCTTGATATTTTCTATTTCAATACAGCGGAATGGTACTTAATGCTGCAGGTAATGGTACAGGATAGTTAATGCCCTGTCTCTTAGTGTATTTGTCATTATCATATGGCATAAACTGAACACTACATTCAGGATAATTTACTATTTTAAAATGTCGTTGATGTATTATTATTTATTTTTGCTGGGAATGCTTCAGGGAATCGATCTAAATGAAAAGAAAACCAAATCCAACAATCGTCTTCAAAATTTGTATTTTTTATTTTTACTGACGACTGTTATGCCCCCTCTTTGGTTAGCTCTCACATTCCTATATATCGGCTGTAAAATACGTTCCTAGCGCTTTTCAAGAAATAAGTTAATTTCTCTTGGCTTTCTAATGCAGAATTCATCTTGTCAGTTATTTTTTCATTTTTCTAAAAGGGGTTATTCGAGATTACTGTAAGTATTATATTCTATATTTAAGAAGCATTTTGATAAATAAAAATTGGAGGAAAAATGAGTTGTTCATTAATGATTTCCATTATCCCATTCTGTGTGTGCGGATATGAAACCTTCAAGAGAAAGCTCCCTACCTGACTGTAATTTTGTGAGGTTTAATTTTTGAGTGCACTTAAAATAATGTTTTGTGTTTCTCCTGAGCGATAAACGGGTTCTTTACAATTTAAGATACAAAATTATAGGAATGCATTTTCACGAGTTATTTTAAAAAGAGGTATATTTACACGTATCTGTAGTCCATATCAAATTTATCCTGAAAAATATTACGAACTATTTGACAATCCGATATTTGTTTTTAGTTTATTTTCCTTAAGGGAAATCTTTCAGCTATAGAGGTTCTTTCTCCTCAAATAGTGCCATGTGGAGTATTAAAAGTATTTGTATATATCACTTAACGCTCTTGCGGACGAATTTTTTGTTTGATCGTTAAGAAACTCGATATTTCGACGTTTTGTGTAAAACTAAGATCAAGTCGTTAATGGCTGAGATCGGACCAATGGAAGGGGGAATTTTAAAATATCTCTGTCGTTATACGACGGATCGAAGGATTATATAAGACCAATTTTATTGCAAATTAAAATTTTTTTAAATGTTGTCATTTATATTTTAATCTATCTTTAATATTGACCAATATTTTTGCATTTTTTACATTTCAGCATCCAGTAAACCCCCTCATTTATTTATTGTATTTTAACAATAAGCCATATATTTGTATGAAGAGCTATAGTGTTGAGAGGGAGGGGTACCTGCAGGTAGGTAGGGGGCCCCCTTGAAGTGCTTCCTCATGTGGGGTACAATGACAGCAACAGCTGGCTGGAGGCCGACGGCTAGTAGCCTGGCTAGGACGGAGGCGGCAAGTACGACCCATCCCCAGCCGCCCTCGGGGTAGTAGTGCTGGCGTAGGGTGCGGGGGTGGCGCGGGTTCAGCTCGACATCGTTCCGTTCTAGGGTCGGCTCCTCGGAGCAGGTGGCCAGCCCCGAGTCGCACTCCATACACACTGCCGCCGCTCGGGGTCCCCTTCTCCCGCCCCTCCCCACCCCACCCTCTCCCCACCCCCTACCCTCAACCCCTCCTGTCCAAGGCACTCCCATTCATTAACACCTGATTAGCTCCTTCGGCCCCGCTCTTCCTTCCATTCATCCAGCTCTAGTGATCAGCCGTCTCAAGGTGCAACATCCATATACTCCATAAAAACTCTATCATGAATTCGATGACACCCTCCAACAAGTTATCTTAGAAGTCATACTCAAACAGGGCATTCTGTTGCTATTAAAACGTTATTTGGTCGGTTAATGCCTAATAAGCTAGCAATTAACGTGTCGTAAACAAATAATCTATATTTCAGTAAACAGTCCCCATGATAAAGTTTTTTGGATTGACTGGACAAAAGCCAGACTGGTTTGGTTATATTAAGAATTAAGTGAAAAATCAAAATCGCATTGTTGCTTATTAAAATGAAGGACTAATGATTTAAGAATTATTTTCCAATGGGAACCCTATTACTAATATACTATCTTTATTTCCATAGTCTGTTAACATAAGGCATTATGTATTGGGTTATATTGCAAAAGAGCGCAATAAGGTTTATAGCAACAGAAGATCGAGAGACTCTCAGCCACTTTTTAAGGAGTCCAAAATAATGACTTTTCTTTCAATATATATGTTTCATCATATGGATCATATTTTTTGATCCATCTCATAATCATTGAGATATTTTGAATTTTTGAAGCCCCCCTTTAACCCCCCTCCCTTTCCATGCCCATTGCAGCCATTAACGAACATAATCATCAGTGTTAAAATAAACGATTAAATTTCCAGTATAGTTTTGATTAAATAAACATTAAGTAATTAGATATGTCTTGGTGTATCATTTTATCTAGTTTATTTTCTTTTTAGTCGCTCTAGTAGCTGTGTTGCAGTATGTGACGGAAGAGTTCAATTAATGTTACAGTTTCAGTTAAATGAGAATTCACAACAAACTCCATTAGCGAGTTCGTTGGTTCCTGATTATTAGCAAACTCAATTTCTTTTCTTTCTTCATTGTTTCATTGTCCTAGTTTTTAAATTATTAATATGAAACGTTCGCAAAGCTACCATTCTCTAGATAAAAATACATTTTCCCCAGTCACCACGATTAGTAATTATTTAATTTAAATAATAAATATTCCTGTGTTCCTGTTTAAACAGGATGGAATGCAATATAAAACATTAAAAAAATTAAGTTATGTATGAAATAATTATTAGCCAAAAGTTTCTTCCTGATTTTTATGCTCATTTTATGATTCAAATGACAGCTCATAGAATTTGATGAAGTGTGAAGGGGACGGATAAAAAAAAAAATAGAAACTGACAATTGGATATTGCGTTATATAAAGGACAAGGGCAGCTCTTGTTTTGGCAGCCATTGAGAGAGGGTGAACGAGCTATGTTCCTAATAATGCCTGATTATGAGCTAGTCCTAGTCCGGGCGAATCGTGCCGGTCGTTCCGATGAATTACCCTAGGTCAGTCCGCTAGGCCGTTAGTCGGCAAAATATACCCCACAGGCCCTAATAAAATGACCTAACCTCAGCATTATCATAGGCTCCACTGCTTCGGTTGTGCTATGGAATACAAAGTTAGAAGTATTATTACACTTCATGCATCATATGTGTGATTGTGGATATATTCATTTACAATTGTGGTGGGTCCATAGACATCTACCATAAGCAACTAATAAAAACAAGAAGTGCACGCGCACTCCTACAAGCACGCATAGGAATGCTCCTTTCTTTTCTAATAAAAAAAATAGTCATTGACAACACATCTCTTCAAGCTCTCTTTAATTCAGAGCCTCATTTTCAGTTGTCTCTAAAAATCAGCGAGCCCTTCCTCTGGGTGAATCAACTTGATATTAATTCTTGTTGGACATAGTTCCTAAATTTCCTTGTGGAGTCCCTTCATAATATTTACTCATCTACAGGATCTGCCCAGTTTCTGTTGCATCCAAGAGGGTGGACCTAATTACTGATGTTTCACGATGGACTTGCTTACTGATGGCTGAGGGTGGACTACTTACTGATACCTCAGGGTGGCCCAACATAGTGATGCATCAGGGTGGCCCAACATAGTGATGCCTCCGGGTGGACCTGCTTTCTGATGCATCAGGGTGGCCCAACATAGTGATGCCTCCGGGTGGACCTGCTTTCTGATGCATCAGGGTGGCCCAACATAGTGATGCCTCAGGGTGGCCCAACATAGTGATGCCTCAGGATGGACCGGCTAAGTGATGACTCTGGGAGGCCCAACATAGTGATGCCTCAGGATGGGCCAACATAGTGATGCCTCAGGGTGGACCAACATAGTGATGCCTCAGGATGGCCCAACATAGTGATGCCTCAGGGTGGGCCAACATAGTGATGCCTCAGTGTGGACCGGCTAAGTGATGACTCTGGGTGGCCCAACATAGTGATGCCTCAGTGTGAACCGGCTAAGTGATGACTCTGGGTGGGCCAACATAGTGATGCCTCAGTGTGAACCGGCTAAGTGATGACTCTGGGTGGCCCAACATAGTGATGCCTCAGGATGGGCCAACATAGTGATGCCTCAGTGTGGACTGGCTAAGTGATGACTCTGGGTGGCCCAACATAGTGATGCCTCAGGATGGACCGGCTAAGTGATGACTCTGGGTGGCCCAACATAGTGATGCCTCAGGATGGTCCTGTTTGTTGTTGCCTGAATGCTCTCTGCATATCTCTAATAAAAATAGGCCCATGGGCATTTTATATTTGAGGTAGAGCGAATCTCGAGAATTTCCGACATAAGATGAAAAAGGGCATAGAAACATGGCTGTTATACAAGATAATAATGACCTTTATATGGATGATTTAGACGTCAATCTAGCCAAGAATGTATTTGTTTTTTTCCAGAGATTTTAGAATAATAATCCTATCTTCCTTAAATTGGGTTAGCTCATTGGGAAATTAGATGTTTAAATGTATCTAGGCCGTAAATGAAATCTATTTTGGATTTTAATAATAAGAGAAATGTTTGATGCGAATGATAAATATCGTGTATCGAGTGACAAAGGATGGGAGGACATGGAAGAAGAGATTTTCCGACCCACTCTCCCTAGATTTATGGCTAGCGTCCCTAGGGCAAGAATCTTCCATTTTCTTTCTATTTCTTCCGATTGTAGGAAGTTTTCATATTGATATTGCTTCACTTCAAACGCATGCTCAAAACATAAAAATAATTATTTAAGACGTAAACCTGTTAAGCTTAATACAGAAAAGGAAGAGTTATTAATGGATTGATAGTCTATCACTTGGATATGTGGCTATCATATTGTGCATCACACATTTTGTTTAAACGCTTTTGTGGAAGACAAAAATTGGAAAATTCAATTTCACAATTTATCTTTCATTGCATGATTACTGGTGTTGGTAAGAAGGAAGAACATAAATTTACTTAATAAGAAACATCGGCTCATCCACATTACAGAAAATAGAAAGTATCAACTAGTGAGTACATATATACAAATACGTATGTATAGTCTTAATCAATCGTATATATATATATATATATATATATATATATATATATATATATATATATACGAGGGGAGGTCAAAAAGTTCCCGGCCTAACTATGAAGGAGGGAATTAAGATAAAGGACTTTGAGCTTGTCATGTTTACCTAATCCATAGTAATACTCACACAAATTTTTATAATCCTACTATCACTTGTCTAATATATATAATACTTTTATTATCATCAGTTTGCACTTGACTTTAAAATGAGCAACATTGAGTACAGAGCTGTGATGAAATTCTTAGTCAAAGAAGGCATAAGGCCTTCAGAAATTTTTGAACGCCTTAGGAACGTGTATGGGGACTTGTCCCCTAGCTATAGTACTGTGAAATATTGGTGTAGTTTATTCAAAATGGGGCGAGAATCCTTAGAAGACGACTCGCGACCAGGAAGGCCTGTGGAAGCAACCACCCCAGACATCATCAACCGCATAGAGGACTTGGTGCTCAATAATGGCCGTCTAAAGAAGAAGCAGATCGCGAGGATGGTTGGTATATCGGAAACTACCGTGCTAAACATTCTACACACCCACCTCGGCATGTCAAAGGTTAGTGCACGATGGGTTCCCAGAAACCTCTCGTCAGCTCAAAGGAAAGTGAGAATCGATTGCTGCAAAGAATTTTTGTCGCTTTGTGGTTCAAATCCCATGAATCTTTTGACACGAATAGTGACTGGGGACGAGACCTGGGTCCACCACTATGATTCGGAGTCTAAACAGGAGTCAATGCAGTGGTGTAGGAAAGGCGACAAGCCACCTGTCAAGTTCAAGGTCACACCCTCGGCAGGCAAGATTATGGCCACAATTTTTTGGGATTCAGAAGGAATCCTGTTGATTGATTACAAAGACAAAGGTGAAACAATCACGGGAGAGTACTATTGTAATGTTCTGACCCGTCTTAGAGAATCAATCAAGGAGAAGAGGAGGGGGAAGCTGAGCCGAGGAATCATGCTGCTTCATGACAATGCTCCCATGCACACCTCTCGTAAAGTGATGGCTACGCTTGACACTTTGGGCTTTGATTTGATCGGCCATCCACCCTACAGCCCGGATCTGGCTCCCAGTGACTACTTTCTGTTCCCAAACCTCAAAAAGGACCAAAGGGGAAGAAGATTTGTAGACGACATTGAACTCAAACAGGCTATTGATGATTATTTTGAATCCAAAGAAGAAAATTATTATTTGGGGGGTTTAGAAAAAATAATAAATAGATGTAATAAATGTATAAATAACAAAGGACATTATATTGAAAAAAAAATACACCTTTTGTGTTTTTATTTCATTTCCTTATGGGTCAGGCCGGGAACTTTTTGAGCTCCCCTCGTATATATATATATATATATATATATATATATATATATATATATATATATATACCTACTTATTATTTGTATGTTTAGATATCAACAATTGATGCGAAGTTTTCATTTTTGTTTACTGAAACTCGATAAGGAGCATGGGTACAGTAAGACAGAATTGTTGTAACTTCCAGTAGAAATATCAAGAACGTGACAGAGAAATGGCTGTTATATTGGAAGTTACCAATTGAATATTTTTGTATCCAATTGAGGGTTTTTGAAAAAAAGAAAAAGAAAGGGCAGTAACAAGATAAGAGAAATTCTTCAGGCCAACAAATATCTCTATCAAAGGAAGGACGTAATTGGAAATAAAGAATGCTGGGCCTTTCGAGAATTCCTCAACAAAGACATTTAGAAATCAAAAGCACAAGTTTACTGGAATTTGTATATGATAAATAGGCATTTTAGTATGCCAATTGTATTATATATCGAAGCCCTAAAGAGAACACTTGGCAATAACGATTAAAAAACGAACTAGCCGAAATTCGATAAATATTAAACAAAAAGAAAAAAGGAGTAGGGTAAAAGTAGCAGGTGTCCATAATATAAATTGGGTAATATATAGGGCATATCCAAATAGAAAACTCCAATAATGATTGCAATCGATTCAATGAGTATATATTATTTGAGTTATATCTGTAGCTGGAAAGGTATAATATTTGTTTTATTTACCTTTTTCTCAAACTATAAAATTTACGATTATGCAAGTATACCAATGTCTTCAAGCACAACTATTCGTCATATAATCCGGCTGGGACCGGTTCTCACACCGTGTGTAATGAATGTAATAGAGTCTGCTCAAGAAATAATTGCCAGAAATAAAGTCCGTGTGTGACACTAATCAAGTAGCGAGGATACTACTAATGAAGTATTGGATTCATTTGCTCCTAATTGCGAAGGGATCTTATTTTGTGAATGACCCCCATAAAGTGGGCATTGGTTTATAAACCAATTACTACAATGGTACAAATTACCAAAAAGTTGAATAATAATTGTTATTTCAGAAACTTTATAGTTTTTTTGTAATAAAAAGTTATAGAACAGGATCAATAAAAAGGCCTTGTCCTCTACAGTTGTTTTAATTTTATGCAAAATGCGTTCCATCGTCAGTGCCTACTGACAAATAAAAAATTGTCTATCTAACAAACATACTCGTAGCATGGCCAACAGTGTAAAAAAAAACACAAAACAATAAAAAAATAGTAACATTAAAAACGAAACATATTCAGGATAAAACCAATAGAAAATTTAAAAAAATAGTCAACTAATAAAATTTAAAAAAAATTAAAAACGATAAGCGTGTCTCAAAGATAAAAACATAAAATCTATAAACTATAAATTAAAAACAGACATATAACATATAGGAAAACTATATTTACATATCACAGTGGGGGGGGGGAAACCTGAAATACCCCGTAGAGACGACAGGGCCCCGTCACTGACATGTCGAAGCATAGCCACCTCTTCCTTTTTATTAATATTCCATCTCCTTTGTCCATTCTGTCCAGCTTTAAATGCAGCCCTTCAACCGTGTTTAGTCTCTTCCCCTTCTTTTCTTCATAGAGAAATTCATTTTTAATGGTCGACATTTCGTGGCCCACTTTCTTGGCGTGTGCGGAAAACTCAATGTCAAGTTTGAAGTGCTCCTTATGCCTCGTACTTATCTTTCTTCCACTCTGCCCCACATAAGAGACATCACATCCCATGCAAGAGATCCTATACACGCCAGATCTGTCTAGGGGGGCAAACAATTTCTCATGAACCGCTTGCTCCTGTAGGCAGTAGCCATTTAAATTTTCCTCAAATTGGACTCTGTCTTCTCTGATACAAGGCCCAAATTAAAGAACGTTTATAAACATTTCAGAGCTTTCCGTTTAGAGGTTATTAAAATTGACTTAAATATTTCTCATTGCCATTTGTATTTATTTACTAAATATTCATGGTGGTGTTAAGTGTTACCAATATGTAAGTTTCATCTGTTGTAAACCTTCCCGTGGGAAATCTGCTTAGTTTACGCAGCCCCTGCGTGACGGGCTTTTTTAATTATTGTGTGGGAATTACAAGTAAATCGTATGTCCAAATGTAGCCTAAAGAAGCGTACACGTTCGGCTGGTGGTAAAAAATATTGTTGAAACCAACAGGACGGACAGGAACTGCGCTGAAGAGAAAAAGTGACATGGTGAGATTTACTGTCGTTTATCTTTATTTGCTAAGTTTTGCACCATTTTTCAATCTCGTTTAAATGAAATTGAAGATATATCGGCGCGGTAATAGGATTGGGATCGGATGAAAGGATTGTTGTGTCATCTGCATAGGTAGATAGGAGAAGAGTTGTTGGGATGTCAAAAGTGTATATGAAATACGGTAATGGTCCTAGGCCACTGCCCTGGGGAACTCATCCACAGAATAGTAGTATGAATATTCAATTCATTGATGGACTCGAAGGAATCTGTTGGAAAGAGAGGATTTTAAGTATAAGGGAAAGTGCACTATAAAGGATTAGCTTGAGCTTATAGACCAAGCAAAACTTTGTTAAAAGGTAACGCTAAATAAAAAAAGTCCGTCACGCATGAGCTGCGTAAACTAAGCAAATTTCTCCCGCGAAGGTTTACAATAGATAAATCTATATACTGGTAACACTTCCATGAATGTTAAGTGAATAAATACAAACGGTAATGAGAATTCGTTGTCAAGTTACAAGTTAATAATCTCTACAACGGAAAGCGTCTGAATTGTAAACAAATAGGCCAGCCAACCTCACAGCGCTGAATAGATAGATAGAGCTATTCTAGACCGGAAAGAAAAACAATTAATGAAATGTATCTGAATGTCACATATTAATTTTATTGAAAACTATTTACTATAGCTAGTGCAGTAATTTGTAATGAATCATAATCATTTTCCAACTCAGTCACACAGTGAGTATATTGTTCATACATCTCACCAAAATTAAATATAAAATCGCAAAATTTTCATTTGCATATTGTAAAAAACAAATGAAATTAACCAACCAGCAGAAAGAGAACCATGGATATGAACGTAATTTGAATCAGCACATGATGTGTCGGTCCAGTGTCTATAATCCATTTGGACTTGCCTGTGTTATTGAGTCCTCTTAAAAACTGTTTCTCACTCTCGTAATTCACATATATGTTATCCAGAATGATTATTGGAAAACTGCATATAGTTATTAGAAAACTGAAAAATATATTTACTTTACGCTATAACGGCGAGAAACAATTTTTTTAAGAGCCAATTCTGTAATCAAGACAATTGTTTTAGTGTTAGGACTAAAGTTTTTATTATTCGAAAGGTATTATATTTACTACATTATTCTACAAGAGAAATTAATTATTCTGAATTCTGTCAAAGGAGGAGGTCTTGAACTAGATGTCTGTGAAATCTGATAATATTCAACTCCTACGGCTTCAGTGTCCGTTGATCCATTTAGAACAATTTTAAGGACATCGACCCTGTTGTTTGAGACGTTGGTTCGACTAACGGGAATGACAATTATCTTGATCATCGATTGGTGATGTGATGAAGTATACCTAATATTATTCAAGTAAAAAATTAATTATAAGAATTATTTACCTGTCTTTGTGAACGAAACGAGTATCTGTTAAAATTCATTCTGTATTGCCAAATAAGCCCCTGCCAAAATCACAGAATTTATAATAAATAAAGGCCGTGCCTTTTTAAGGTCGTAGTGTTGACTTCAAATTCACAGAGGCTTTAAACAACCTTGTAATAGTACAATAGAAAAACAACTTCACCTAATACCTTTAGCTGTATCTCTATGTGGTTTTTGGAATCAAAGGAAGTAGAGTAAAAAATCTTAATTGCCGGATTTTGGCTAATATATTTCCTTTTTCAGAATCAAAAGAAGAAGTGAAGGCGCACTCTCAGGAGAAGAAGTCAGTTAAACATAGGGATGACAGAAAAAAGTTTTCTCTTTCACACAAATTTAAATCTGAGAATGGCGGCTTTCAATGACTTAGGATGTAACCCTTAAAGCTTTTAGCAGTTTACACCTTCATAGTACTATTAACACTGTTCCATAAGCATGGTAGAGATTCCATGTTAAATTTTATTTAGCTCCGTAGTAACCGGGTGTTCAAGTTCGGCTATTATCCGTTGTCTTGTGCCCACTCAACATTTTGAGGCAATTGAGTTGCTAATAGGGCAGCAAAGCTTCGTTTGTAATACCTGGGGAGGGAACGTATCTTGCTGACAACCCTCGCATCAATACCAAGTGGCAGGACCCTGGTCTTCGGGGGTAGAGAGTAAGATGTAAAAATATCTATAAAGCTCATAATTTCATAAATTTGGAGTAATGATTTCGAGAATTAAGATTTGGTCTTTTAAAATGTTGTGGTACCTCTTCAAATTTTGCCTAAACATTATTCAAACGGTCTTTCGCTGATGAATTTTATATTTTGATATATACTCAAGCAATTTTGATGGATTGGGTACAGAAAATTTACTGTGGCAGTCCCTTTTCTCCTTTCAAATCCTATTCACGCATTTTTAGTCACATGTTCCGTAATAATAAAATCTCATACAGCTTGGACCGAAACCACCCAGTCAGATATCAGTAGTGTCGTCTAACTTCAAAGAGCTCCGTTGTGAACACTTCTGTTTGAAAATTGACAAAATAATCACCAAACAAAAGTTAAATAAGAAAGCGAAACGAAGACCTTCGGCTTGCTATTTAGGAGACCTCTTTTGTAAGGTCAAGCGCCCAATGATAGGTTTTTGAATCGCTGAAATAGCTGCCTAGAATGAACCCAAGCCCAATGGTATTGTATGTATGGTGATGTGATGTACCTAGGCTACTAAGAAGGATAAATGTGACGATTGGATCACGATGAAGAATGAAGGCCAAATCTCTGCCCGAAAATAGTTAGTAAGTACACTTAGGTGATTCGAAATGGGGAAGTGCCAGGCAGATGGATTTTGATAATCTAACGGATATGTTGAAACTAGTTTCAGTGAAAAAACAATTGAGTAACAAAGGCAGCTTTTTTCAAAAATGTTATGGCACATAATAATAATAATAAAACAAAATATCTCTGAAATATGCTGGATGGTAGAGGAGCCAATTGATAAGGATCAATACAAAAATAAGTATCACTTTATAAAATCCTTGTTTTACGAAATTAAATTTAAAACCAAAACAACAACAAATATTTAAATATTTAACAAATCGGGTTAAAATCATATAATGTATAATAAATTTGCACACAAACGCGCAACCATTAATACAAATTAATTAAATGTATAAATAAATAAATATAGAAAATGAAGCCATTATTTACTCAGAAACAATTATTAAGACATTATAGAAACATCTTCGTAAAATTAAAATTGATGGGGTAAAAGTATTAAGAAAAAAAGAAGCAATAAATAACTATCATAAAAATAACTAATTGCAAATTGGATTAAATATAAATGGAAAAATTCTGATTATTAATTTGAGAAGTATGAGCTGTGACGAGTTAAAAGTAAACATTATAAGAGAGTTAATTGATGCCGCTGAGACTAACTTCAGAGAGCGGAACTGTCGAATTGTTAAGTGAGTAACTGGAGACTTGGCCAAGTCGTCAGCTTGAGTTATGTGGCAGTTTCCATAGAATTGAATAAACATTATTTTAATATGATATGCATACGCTTGGGGCGGAATCATTACTGTGGCTCAATTAAGGCAGGCTTGGAGAATATAAACTTTATAATGGAATAAGCAAGTCGTTCAAACGCTTGCAACTAGTGGTACAAGATGGTACGGCATATAAACAGAAATGGAATTATCTATAGCGCTTAACTAACAATAGGAACCACATCGATACCCACTTTTGTAATTCATGCTCTATACAGAACTCTCACTAGACAACAATTTTCTATAATTTTAAACTTTAATTCACTATTTTTAAAAAAACTAAATTAAAAAACTACCACGCAGGGGCTGTGGAAAAAAGGCAGTTTTTCAAGACCTATTATATGGCGTACTGATAGTCTCAACTCACCATCTATTCCTTATTTCTTCTGTAATAAGAAGCATATTTAGGAATCAAAATACCAGCTGTATATGAGATTTTAGTGAGTCAGTTGCTTAAAGCGAAAATCGAAAGAGTAGATATGTCAGCTTACTGAAGACTGCAGATTAATAAATGCAACTAATCCCCGTCAATATTCGAGATATAGGAACTGAGTATACAACAACGATTAAAGGAAATTTACAATAACATTGGATATATAGTACTGATCGATCCGCAACATGAAAACGGAGATATGTTGAGCTCACACGCATCCATGTACTCAACCTTGCCCCACACAAACACACACAGTTTTATACACACACACACACACACACATATATATATATATATATATATATATATATATATATATATATATACATACATTTTGTTGCTTGTTGTTTTTTTAATTCATATTTGAACCGTTTGGCAGCCATTTTAATGACATTAAGATAAGAATTGAATTTATTGAAGTATAAATACATTCTTAGAATGGAATTTAAAAATGCATAGTAGAAAATTTGGACTGTGACGATTTCATATTGGCGCTATGACAATGGGGCAATCGCCTCACTATTCTTGGTCGAATTCATCCTCAAGCTACATCAGCGAGGTTCTTTGTGTACTAATTGTGGTTCCTGAGCGAATTTCCTTATGAGCAAAACGCAATCTAGATGAGTGCATGACCTGGAATCTTGGGTACTGTTTTCTCATCTGCAGCATTCTTATCACATAAAATATACTAAATACAATAATAAAGAAACAAATGAAACTACTAATGACTAATTGAATAATAGAACAAAGATAATATTAAAAAAAATAACATTTATATCTTTATAAGAAATATAAAATAATTATAGCTTGCAAAATCACACACAAAATACAAATGAGTATTGATTTGTGTAGAAGTAATTTCAAGACGAATGCTTACTGTTTTCTTCAGGACATTTTAACCCACTTTCTGCTGTATTCATTAATGTTTTCACATGCCAGTATGAAACATTGTATTCGGAATTTCTCATTCTTGGTTTTATGGAAGGTAAAAAGTGTAAGATAATACTTGTATTTCACTGCAAATTATATACGGTCCACATGAGAATAACCCGACTTTTTTTGCTCATTATTAACTTGCTAAATTTTCCATATCCAATTCAGAAAGAGAATAAAACTTCTCCTGGTAATATTTTTAAATTTCCCTAAATACCTATTAATATTATAACTACAAGAAAAAAAGTCACTGGAATAGAAGAATCTGATAAAATTTATGAATTTTAATCAAATGTGGGAGTGATGCAGATTTGCACGCATAATAAAGCGTAGGTAGTTGCTTTATGACTTTGACAACCTTGACAACTTTGTTTAATGAAAATAAACCAAGTGGAATTTGCACAATCATTTACCTATTCATATAGGGTGATGGCTTATAAATTTCTTTAAATTCAAATTACACGGGATAGATCGTCTCCCACATGCATGAAAACTGAGATGCATTTTGGTCCAAATGCAAATTTTTCAAATAAAACAAAGATAGTGTAACTGATTTATTCTTTCGATGTTATCCAGCATGGTATCAAATTGGTACGCCATAAGGAAAACTGAAAATCTCTTATTTACATTATACATTAAACGTTATAATTCTATTGTTCTTGATAAGCCCCAGTATAGTTAGAATATTTTAACTAGAACTGTACCAATAAGCCGAGATTATAACCTTTTTTTCTCCCATCAAAGTATTTTTTTTTTAGTTTTGTCTTATTTTCCTAGTAACTATGTAGGGCTAATAATTAACATATTATTTTTTTTTTAAATACAAATCATGTTGAGTAATCGATTAAAACGTTACTGTATATTGCAAATTCCGAGGGGAAGCTACTTTCCGAAGGAACTAAACTTCTGGTTTGATATTGTTGGTGAAGACAAGCTGACTAATGGAAGGTTAACATGAAGACAAGCTAGTAGAGTAATTGCAGATATGAGATAAAGAGGGAGCTAAAACCCCTTCTATCCATCAGGAGGGAAGAGCAGCCAGGAATAAAAATGGCCATTTCGTCTGTTAGCTAGGAGTAAGTCATTTGTGAAATCTGATATACTGCCCTCTCTTAAATCTTATGGCTAATTACAAATATAGCCCCTTGAATAGATAACTATATTCAATTGTGTAGGTTGCGTTCTACTAAAATTGTAATGTAATTTCTTCGTGCTCGTATAAATAAAATTATATTTACTAAAATTTTACCTTAAAAAAGAGGTTTGTAAAAAAAGAGAATCATGCTGAAGAATATTAAATAAAAAAAATGCATGGGCAATAACAATAAAGTTTGCGCGAAAAACATTTTTTTCATTGGTGACCCTTGCCAAGAAACTATGAAAATATTGAATCCAGAATAATAATAATAATTACCATTTATTTCTGATGGAAAAATAGCTACACCGGAAGAATAAAGGGCAAATTATTACTAAATATTTACACTGTGACAAAACCATTAGAGGGGTTATGAGAGTAATAACCTATCACTCAGCTCTTAATTTTTATTATCGATATTAATCGTTATATCTAATATAATTGGTTTTGATACAGAATGCACCGTAAGAAACAAATTTACTAAAAAATATGTAATGACAACAAAGCAATAATAGTAATAATCGTTTATTTGTTATCTGTTTGACATTATTGTTTTTCTATTTTTTGTAGTTCCATCACGATTTAAAATAGAGCTTGAATGATGGTTGTACGCTCACAAGCACAAGTGCAAGGTTTTTGTTTACTGATCAAGATATATATTTTTGAAAAGTTTTAAGATGCCAATCTTATATTTCAGAATTATTTTTAACAATTGGAAGAAATAATCAACTACAACTAAAGACCAACAAGTGTAAGATGTTTTAAAATTCTCTCTAACTGGGCTTCATACAAATTACAACATAGGTATTTTCGAAGTGGTAGGTACTTTGAACAATTTGTCAGTAACTACTGATCTGACAATAATGAGTCAAAATATTATTGAATATATAATGGGACAATTCAAGGTCGATGACTGATCTCAAACTGTGTGTAACTTCAAAGTATCATTTGATCTGGTCACTACATATATTAAATATTTTTCCTCTTTTCTAACCTGACAGAAGACTAAAAATAAATCAATTTAGGAAAAGTGGAGTGATAAAGTGAAAAGAAAAATGCAAAAAGCAGATAAGGCGGTTTTGTCGAACGGCCAGAATACCTCTCGAGTGTTTTATGGAAGGGAAACCATTTACATTTTACGAGTTGGTCATGGATTCGCTGGCCAGCAGCTGAATCCAATATTGATTTCATGATTTACACAAATTCTGTGAATGACATCTCCATTTGTTATCTTTTACATGCAGGTTCAGCACGAGTTTTTATCTTTTTATTTCCATTTCAACGCTTTTTGTTAATACTGTATTATTATAAAGCTTGTTTATTATTAATAATGAGTTACAATAACAATGATAGTTTTTTTAAAAAAATATATCAGAATAATCAAATGAACCGCATTAAGTAATGAAGAAATAATAAAATACATAATTTTTAACTTAACTTTTATAAAGTAAGTAAAATATATTAAGTATAGTACAATAAATTCGGAAGAATAGCACTACAAATGGAATTTTAAAAAAGTTATTTAAAGTTGAGCACATCAAAATTTACAACTCATAAAGTCATACTTCCAATACAGTATTTAAAAGCTCATGCCTTAGCCTTGATTCTACATTTATGTTCATTGATATTGTCAAAAAATGCACATTATATTAGTGTCGTAGTTATAGAAAGTTGAAGCACGTTTAGAGAATTTTCTTACTATATTAATACAATAGACAAAATTGCTTTGGTTCTTCTGTTAAATATCAATAATAAAATCAACATTTTCTCTGGTTACTTTGAACAGGACAACGGAAAGATTCCATCATATAACCAATTTTAGATCCAAAGCGGAATAATTAAATAAACTTTCAAAAGAAACATTACAAAGCACATTCTGAAATCTTCCCTAAATTCTCCTAAACATAGATCCTTAGAACATTTACTACTGGTGAATGTTAGACTTTTAATAAGTCTTTGCCATAATGATAATGATACATGATGAATATTCAATTAACAGTATTTTTGTCATTCAAACAGTTTTAAATTATGACAATAAACACTTACTATGATTATTATATAAATCCTTAAATAAAATATTAAAATTCAGTTGCATATTAAGTTTAAAAGAGGAAAATTATTATTAATTAATTTGATTTGTTTGATTTACCAGGAAACAATATAAGGTATTGAAAATATTTTAAAGCTACACTACTTATGATCCGCTTGACCTTCTAATTACCTAAAACATTCAAATTATAGACACTCTCTTTTGACTCAGGGAATATTCATGAAGAGGGCAATTCAGTATATATAATCTTGTTGATTTCGCACTGCGTAAAGTTAAAAGCGAATAAACATTGTTGCCAATTATAGTGTCCTATTCGTTTGGACTTGATATATAAACTTGATGTCAAGTATTAGAAATTAATTAATTAACTATGTTTGCGCTTAGGGAAAATAATCGTCTTTAGTTCGTTAATTAAATAAAGTGAAATGTAATCATATTCTATCTCAGATTTCTCTATTGTAAAACTTCACATGGGAATTTCAGGAAGTTATCTAAACATTGGTTAATAAAAACAGCGTCTAATTTCTAAATTATTTTTTTTATTCAGAGAATAAATAACATATTTATAGCATCAATGCAAAACCATCTTTCGAAGTTGGTACTATACTGACATCGGAACATAGAACGTATTAGGTACTATCAACATCTTAAAATCATTTAATTTCAAGCATTTAACAAATGTTTACAATAGACAAAAGTAACAATGATGTGGGTTCCTGGACGTGAAAACATCGGACGTACAAACGATGTGGACAAACTCGCCAAACATGTAAGGCTGAGACAATCTTCTGACTTGTACTTACTAACCCTACCAGACTTATATTTACAAATACAACAGATAACATCAAATAAATAGCAAAAATGTTGACCTAGAACATCTGAAAATCATCTACGAGAAATAAAGACTCATGTAAACGAGTGGCCATCCAGCAGACGTGACAATGACGTGACTTATGATAGGGCACTCACATTTAATGCACTCATACCTCATGACGAGAACAGAAATACCTCTATGCAGAACATGTCATGAACCATTAAACACATACTGACTATCTGCAGGGATATTGAATACTTAGAGACTCCACATTATATGTACCAACTTCTTACGGACAGAAGCCCAAATATCGACAAAACCCTAAACCGCCTTAAAAAAATTGAATTTGTTTTATAAAATTTAACTTCTGTTCTATTTGATTTTGAAATTTCTTTTTGTTTGAATTTAATATAATTTTAGATAATATAAATGTACTAGTATATAGGAATATAATATATAATATAAAATAGGAAGATTTTTTTTTATTGAAACCATTGTAAATTGTTACCTTTAATACCAGTTTAATGTAATATTTGTAGTATAGTATAACATTTGTTGTTTTTATTACTTGTATTGAATGTTTAGTTATTTTTTTTATTGTTGATTCAGTTTTTATTATCTTTCTATTATTTTGATTTTATCACATTTCTAAAGTTTGAGCCAAATCTGCTAGTTATAAATAAAAAAATAAAATAAAGTCCGTCACGCAGGGGCTGCGTAAACTAAGCAGATTTCCCATTTGAAGTTTTACAATAGAGAAATCTGAGATAGAATATGATTACATTTCACTTTATTTAATTAACGAACTAAAGACGATTATTTTCCCTAAGCGCAAACATAGTTAATTAATTAATTTCTAATGCTTGACATCAAGTTTATATATCAAGTCCAAACGAATAGGGCACTATAATTGGCAACAATGTTTATTCGCTTTTAACTTTACGCAGTGCGAAATCAACAAGATTATATATACTGAATTGCCCTCTTCATGAATATTCCCTGAGTCAAAAGAGAGTGTCTATAATTTGAATGTTTTAGGTAATTAGAAGGTCAAGCGGATCATAAGTAGTGTAGCTTTAAAATATTTTCAATACCTTATATTGTTTCCTGGTAAATCAAACAAATCAAATTAATTAATAATAATTTTCCTCTTTTAAACTTAATATGCAACTGAATTTTAATATTTTATTTAAGGATTTATATAATAATCATAGTAAGTGTTTATTGTCATAATTTAAAACTGTTTGAATGACAAAAATACTGTTAATTGAATATTCATCATGTATCATTATCATTATGGCAAAGACTTATTAAAAGTCTAACATTCACCAGTAGTAAATGTTCTAAGGATCTATGTTTAGGAGAATTTAGGGAAGATTTCAGAATGTGCTTTGTAATGTCAGAATGTTAAACAAAAATTGCGACCGCTAGAGCGGTAACAGACATAGCCGGGTATCTGAGCTAGTAGATAGATATACATACCTATATATATATATATATATATATATATATATATATATATATATATATATATATACTAGCTCAGATACCCGGCTTCGCCCGGGAATTGTCCCAGTTTTTAGGGTTAATACCTGTCGTTGGCATTTGTTAATAATAAAATTATTTTTTTATGTAAGTCTTCACTGTCCTCCAAATTGTCATATTTCCTTTCTCCTGTGCATTATGCATAGATTTCAGCTATTAAGGACAAAATATTAACATTGATTTGAATTAATTTTTCCAGCTGAGGTACCTGATAGTTCAAATAGGAATGAATTGTTGAGCATATCAATATTTCTACGCAAATTACTTGCTTCACACATTGTTCCTGGAGAAATGTATAAAAAAAAAAAAAAGTTAATCTAAATAACAAAGTAAACAACTTTTGTTATGTGATGTTTGTCGAAAAACACAACGACAATGAAATATCGCGAATTTTTATTTCAGGTCTCCCTTATAATCGCCACTCCCGTTCTAACCTAAACATTTTAATATAGGTTATAATCATGGAAGAATTAATGCTAATTGACATACCGAGTTTTGTTAAGTTCGGTTCAATCGTTAGAGCCCGATAAAATAGATGACTCCCGCTATAGGTTTTAGCGCATATCTCGTTTATAATTCGGTATAAGAAAAAAGTTTATATAACAAAAGTTACTCTAAATAACTAAATAAACAACTTTTGATATGTTCATATTTGCCGAAAACCCAATAGGAAACGAAATATCGCTATTTTTAATTTATGGCTTCCCTCATAACCCCCACTCCTGCCCGTCCCTAGAAATGTTGGTATGGCTTGTTATAATGAAAGCGTTAGTGCTAATTCAGATACCGAGTTTTATTTATTTCGGTTGGGTCATTGGCCCAAATAAAATTGTTCACTTCCGCTATAGGTTTTAGCGTATATCTCGTTTATGATTCGGTATACGAAAAAAGTGTGTATAACAAAAGTTACTCTAAATAACAAATTTAACAACTTTTGTTATTTTCATATTTGCCGTAAAACCAATAGGAAACGAAATATCGCTATTTTTAATTTCTGGCTTTCCTTATAACCCCCACTCCTGTTTGTCACAGAGGATATTAATATAGCCTAAAGTCTAAGTTGAGTTAGTAGTAATATACGTACCAAGTTTCATAAAATTCAGTTCAGCCGTTTATGCGTGAAAAGGTAACAAACAAACAAAGAGACACCAAAGAAACAAAATGCAGTTATGGTGTCTATGGCATGTGAAAAAAAAAGTTATCGTGAAATTTCGCGAAAAAATCAATGTACAGACAGAGGTTACAATTTTATAGATATATATACAGTTTTGAACGGACTTCATTTTCGTCATCTACTAGGTAGGATCGATGGACATTTGAAGATAAATTTCGAAAATTCCGTCATGAGTACAACCTCAGTAGCTGATTTCCCTTGAGGGAAATCTGCTAAAAAATGTCAAGCATTTACAGGAAGTTAGGAATTTCTCTCCTATCCCTTTCAGAGATGTAACAAAAATGCAAAAACCTATTTTTTTATCATAAGATTATATAGAAATGATGCTCATTTAAACTTTTTTAACGACAAATTGGAGGTATGTATGTTTTGTTTTTTGACCCCCTATTACCCACAATTAAACCTGTTCTATAGTATCTGTACATATTTTTTTCTAACATAAATTTATACATAAAATTTAAAGTAGACCTACATATTCTGATGACATATTTTAATTTTTCTAACACTTCAGCATAATAGGTATTAAAGTTCATAGTGTCAGTTTTAAAATTGACCTATTACGCTGAAGTGTTAGAAAAATTAAAATAATTCTGGCAAATAAAGGTATATTTTAGGGGGGGGATGTAGTTATTATTGTGAAGTGATTTAAATGTTTTGGCTGTGAAGATTTTAAATAACTATTAACCTTTTAATTTTTAAGTTTATGGATTTATAATTGCCTAATATATTCTAGGATTTTGTGATTGTTATATATGTATGAGGAAAGTTAATAATGGTATAGCACTAAATGAGGGTTATAGAAACTACCTGTTAAGAGATCAGATATTATCAGATTATTAGATATTGACAAATTTTCTCTTGGTAAGGCTAAATTAAATTAAGGAGATTTTTATTATGTGGACTCATTAGTGAGTATACAAGTGACTGAGAAGAATAATTTTACAAGGTTTGTTAGAACTCTGTGTATATTTACCCAGTATGTTTTTAGCATTGTTAATGCCCAGGAGGTTGAACCGTCTGCATTCTAAAATAAGGAGAATAAATATAGCTGTTTGAGACCTAAAGATCCTTTCTTTTGTCCTGAAATTTCGTAAGAGGTTTTGTAGTGAATTATCAAAGTAACAAATTCAGTTTTGATAGGATGATGAGGTATTTCTTTGGAAAGATTATCTGTCCAATTACGGTGTATTTTAGGGCTGCATTGGGCGAGGTAATGCATCCGGGAACATGGCTGGCAGATTGTTGGGAGAGGCTTGGCCCAGCTGGATTCCTTGGCCCGCGGCAAGACTGCAGGCCCACAGCTCGCTCTCGTAACAAGGACAAACCTCGACGAAAAAATCCCCCAAGAGAGTTACTTCTCCCTAATGGACACGTGTGACCAAGTAAGGTTTAACATCAATCCCTCGTCAATTGGTGATTAAACAAGCTCACTTTTTTTGCTCGTCAGTTTCTAAAAGAAGTCTTTGATTTTGCAAATGATGGTGACAGTTCGTAGAGAGCCCTCAACATGGCATTCCTGCCTCCTTTCTCCCAGAATAATGGGCACAAGGGGGATAGATTAAAAAATAGTAACAACCGAATCCTACCTCCCTAATGATCGTTCATATGAAATGTTTACTATCTTATACATATACTAGCTCAGATACCCGGCTTCGCCCGGGAATTCATTTGGGGCTGAATGGTGATGGTATTTTTTAGCAGGCTTTACATTGCACAATACTTTGACATATACCCGTCCCAGTGTTTAGGAACCCGTCCGTTGCCGGTGATTTGCTAATAATAGAATTATTTGTTCGATAATTCTTCACAGTCTTCCATATTTTTATATTTCCCGTCTCATACATGTAAATATGGTGAATTTTTATTTCAGGCCTCCCTTACAACCCCCCTCCCGTACGAACCTAAAAATTTTAATATAACTTATAATCATGGAAGAATTAATGCTAATTGACATACCGAGTTTTGTTAAGTTCGGTTCAGCCGTTAGTGCCCGCTTAGGTTTTAACGTATAACTCATTTATACTTAGGTATACGGCAAAAGTGCATATAACAAACGTTACTCTAAATAAAAAAATAAACAACTTTTGTTATGTGCGTATTTGCTAAAAAAGCAATAGGAAACGAAATATCGCTATTTTTAATTTCAGGCCTCCCTTATAACCCCCACTCCTGCCCGTCCCTAGAAATGTTAGTATGGCTTATTATAAGGAAATCGTTAGTATTGATTCACATAGCGAGTTTGATTTAGTTCAGTTGAGTCTTTTGTGCCAAATAAAATTGTGGACTCCCGCAATAGTTTTTAGCGTATAACTCATTTATACTTCCGTATACGGCAAAAGTGCATATAATAAAAGTTACTCTAAATAACAAAATAAACAACTTTTGATATGTTTATATTTGCGGAAAAACCAATAGGAAACGAAATATCGCTATTTTTAATTTCAGGCCTCCCTTATAACCCCCACTCCTGTTCGTCTCAGAGGATATTAATATAGCCTAAAGTCTAAGTTGGGTTAGTAGTAATATAGATACCAAGTTTCATAAAATTCGGTTCAGCCGTTTATGCGTGAAAAGGTAACAAACAAACAAACAAACAAACAAACAAACATACACGAAAGAAACAAAATGCAGATATGGTGTCTATGACATGTGAAACGAAATGTTATCTTGAAATTTCACGAAAAAAATCAATGTACAGACAGAGGTTACAATTTTATATATATACTAGCTCAGATACCCGGCTTCGCCCGGGAATTTATTTGAGGCTGAATGGTTATGGTATTTTTTTGGCAAAACTTTACTTTGCACAATATTTTGACATTTACCCGTCCCAGGGTTAATATCCGTTGTTGGCATTTGTTAATAATAAAATTAATTTTTTATGTAAGTCTTGACTGTCCTCCAAATTGTCATATTTCATATTTTGTTATATTGCCATATTTCCCGTCTCCTGTGCATAATGCATAGATTTCAGTTACTAAGGACAAAATATTACCATAGATTTGAATTAATTTTTCCAGGTAAGGTACCTCATAGTTCAAATTAGAATGAATTGTTGAGCATATCAATATTTCTACGCAAATTACTTGCTCCACACATTGTTCCTGGAGAAATGTATAAAACAAAAGTTAATCTAAATAACAAAGTAAACAACTTTTGTTATTTGCTTGTTTGTCAAAAAACAAATAGACAATGAAATATCACGAAATTTTATTTCAGGCCTTCCTTATAACCCCCACTCCTGTTCTAACCTAAAAATTTTAATATAGCTTATAATCATGGAAGAATTAATGCTAATTGATATACCGAGTTTTTAAGTTCGGTTTAATCGTTAGTGCCTAATGAAATAGTTGACTACCGCTTTAGTTTATAGTGTATATCTCGTTTATAATTCGGTTTAAGAAAAAAGTCTATATAACAAAAGTTACTCTAAATAACAAAATAAACAACTTTTGTTATGTTCATATTTGCCAAGAAACGAATAAAAAACGAAATACCGCTATTTTTAAATTCAGGCCTCCCTTACAACCCCCCACTCCTGCCCGTCCCTAGAAATGTTGGTATAGCTTGTTATAATGAAAGCGTTAGTATTAATACACACACCGAGTTTTATTTATTTCGGTTGGGTCTTTTGTCCCTAATAAAATTGTTCACTTCTGCTATAGGTTTCAGCGTATATCTCGTTTATAATTCGGTATACAAAAAAAGTGTATATAACAAAAGTTACTCTACATAACAAAATACACAACTTTTGTTATGTTCATATTTGCCGAAAAACCAATAGGAAACGAAATATCGCTATTTTTAATTTCTGGCTTCCCTTATAACCCCCACTCCTGTTCGTCCCAGAGGATATTAATATAGCCTAAAGTCTAAGTTGGGTTAGTAGTAATATACATACCACGTTTCATAAAATTCGGTCCAGCCGTTTTTGCGTGAAAAGGTAACAAACAAATAAACAAACAAACAAACAAACAGACACCAAAGAAACAAAATGCAGTTATGGTGTCTATGACATGTAAAACGAAAAGTTATCGTAAAATTTCGCGAAAAAAATCAATGTACAGACAGAGGTCACAATTTTATATATATATAGATATCGGATTGAAATATCCAGTAGAAGCCACATTCAAACAATTATTGTAAATAACACTATATTCGTAAGTTTCGTTTATATGGTTGTTGCCTAGACACATTTGTCAATAAAGAGGGACCAAAAGTGAGAGTAAGAGAGAAGGAGTGAGAGAAAAAGAGAATACGAATTTATTGTAACAACTTCATTGTAGGAAGGAAGAAGTATTGTAATATTTAATAAGGAATCCTGCTGCAGGCTCTGGCATTGTATCATAGCTATATTATTACTTCCGTACTGCCACCAATTCGCCTTACGGTCCTTTCTACTTAACCCAGTTGTTCCCATCCAAACAGTAAGTTCTTACTGGCTCCCCCAATTTAGATTTATCACGGACTCAACAGAAAAATAATAAATTTTATATAATATTTTTAATAATTCAGTGTTACTTTTTTTAAAATAAAGTTTGGTTTTATTTAATTAATTTATTTTTCATATTTCTCTTCTGAAAACCTCTAATCCTCTTGGTCCGAGTATTCCTTATAAACATACACATTGAACGAAATATATATATAAATATATATATATATATATATATATATATATATAAATTTGAAGGAATCTCATTATTATCCTATCTTAAGTAGGATTGTTGGACACAAAGAAAATTGTGTAAATTCACGTCATGAGTAAAACCTCAATAGATATTTTCTCTTTTTGGAAATTAGCTAAAACAAAAAAAAAAAATGTTTACTCGGTAGAATCAACGTCAATTTAATTCATAATATTTGCATTAATTACAAAATTTTAAATTTCAGTATTCCCTTTTGTCAATTTATTTGAAGAAAATTTTTTTTATTGAAATTACTTCATTAATAATTTTTAATTATCAATCCATTAGAATTAGAGGTTTATTTTCAAGGCTACCTCCAGATAAAAAGATACTGAATGGTTATAAAGTTGAGTAATGGTATGTTTCAAGACTGGAATTCCTTCTTGAGGAAGTAATTCTAGACCACCTCAAGATAAATTGGCAACGGAGGTAAAAAGAGACTGATGAGATCAGCTGTGAATAATCACTTAGTCGATATTGATTATTCCAAGGTAAGACTCAGGTCTTTTTATTGAGGTCCTGGCTAGCAAGGGAAAAGGAGCCGCTATAAGCGGGACCACAATTTATCCACTTCTTTATACTTCCAACTTCTCCATTATTCTCTTACTCAATACAACTTTTTACTTAAGAAAAGTGTAATTTGATTTTTTTTTAACATTTGACTATTGTCTTTTATCTGAGATATATTTGAAATATCTTTTTGTAACTTTTAATATTCCACTGTACCTAAAATATTGGAGGAGCGTGTTGTAGGTAATCTACTTATATTCTCACATATTACAGAGGCACATTTCTTGCAACTACATAATCTTATTAACGTCCAATAAGACAAATACGATTTTTACTGGATCGTAGAGCTCATTACTGGGCCTTACTCAACACATCATCTCGCGAAACAAGAAAGCATTTAGACAACTCAAACAGACTACGATAACAAAAAAATACTTATAAATTAAAAAATACTTTTAAATAGTTGACAAATATGCCAAACTCACGCCTGAAACGGACCAATTAACGATAACAGATGTTAAACTTGTGTCCGGATGAAGTAGGGAAGAAAGTGGTTGTTGGTGAACACTAATGCGAGAAATAAAGTACATGGACAGGAATGGTCTTGGACTGGGCAGAGTTCAACGAAGAAAGAACTCGGAGTGGCAGAGACACATCCACTTGCAGAACATGTAATGCTGCATTGAAAGTCAAACATATTGTTACGTATATTACAAAATCGGTAATAAACGTTGTTTATTAGAGTTCTTTTGGACTGCAAAATTAAACACATACAAGCTTCAGAGTTTTTCTATCACTGCACAATATATTTAGACTACACTACACACTTGGTTAATTATTCTTAACTACTACTCACAGTATACAATAACAGCTTGAAGAGACCTGAGAAGAAACTAACTGACTCGGGAAAGGCTGCGTCCCTTTTTATAGCTTGTCGGAAAACATCAAAGCGGAATTTTCTGGTCTCTTCTAGATGTGGACTGGTATTACCTAGGAAGGGCGGGACCATATGGCGGCATCTTTGGTCTGCTCCGTACTTCCCAAATACGTGACTATCTCTGTTTAATTTTTTATGTATTTAATTTTCGCAACATTATACTTAGAGACTGCTGAAGAACACCCACAAGCATACCTCATGACCTACAAGAACTATTAAACAACGAACGAAAACCCACCAATATGAAATGTTATTAAATATTCAGAAATTATTAATGCGTTTAAAGAAATATTTATGATTCAAAAATCACTAAAGTCCATTTCTTCTAGAATCAATAATCATTTGCTGAACTATATGTTGTTTTTTCTGGGTGTTGAATGTGAATTATATTTCAAGCTGAGTACAACCGCCTAGCTTCCACAGAAAATATTTATTACAAGTTATAGAGCGCTTTCGTCACAGTGTATCATCATCAGTTTCTCAATGACCTGAAAACTCCAAGAGTCTGTTTATAGAGTCCTCCAAGTCACCATCGAGGTCGTTAGGGCACTGACAATGATACACTGCGTCGAACGCGCTAAGTCGCTGTGATAAATGTCTATTGTGGAAGTTTAGGAGTTTTACTCAATCTGCAATATTTGTTGAAGTATTAATGTTAATTTGTTGTTTTTTAACGCTCACTTTAAAAAATAGCATATAAATAATAATTAATAATTGGGACTGGTTGTCTACAGGTTACAGCCCATTTCTAGCCAGGGTGGGACTAAGGATTCTATTTAATGAGTTCGCCTCAAATTAACTTCTTATTCACTCGATGCGAGTCAAACCTAGGACAATAGGATTTCAATAAGAATTAAGGCCACCTCCTTCACTCACTTGGCTAACCTAAGCCCGTATTTTTAACTGAAAACTTTAGTTTTTCCTTTTTTGCCATATGTAATACTGTAGGTGGTCTTAACTAACGATATTAAAAGCAATGACTGTGAATAATATGAGAATAATCTCTATGTGACAAGCCACTACCAAACAAATAAATAGAGGTGCCAATTTAAATTTTACTTAGCTGCGTCGTCACCTGTTTTAAAGTTTGACTTCTACCCACTTTGTCAAGGAAACAATTCACTGGCTGCTTGAACAAAGAAGTTGCGATTACACCATAAAACAGCAGTAAATGCATCAAGCTGACCACTTGACTTGCCACCAAAACCGTAAGGCAGGCATTGTCTCTTCATGGGCCCTTAGTGACAATATTGACAATGCAATATCACTTCTTGGCAACAATAAATATTAAAATGGAAATTTCTCATTCTAAAAGCCTTCCACGCTATCGCTAATATTTAGATAGGATATTTATGGAGATGTTCTATTAGGAATTATAGACTTTCTTCTACCAGTTGGAGCCTAAAAATAGCAAACAATTGTTTTAAGGGGCCCAGTTATTGTATAATATATACTTATTTCGTTATTAACTATGTTTATATTAATTATTTTTAATTTGAGTGCTACTTCATAACTCATAGATGAATTAAGTTTTTTTTTGTGCCCCTCATTGATGGTGATGGCATAATCTCTAATTTTTAAGGGGTAATTAGAATAATATATTTATTCCTTCATGTACTTACCTTTGTTGTACTTCATTTTTATATTATGGAAAATATTTCATAAATATCTGATTGTTTCTCATATCCGTGTTTTGTCTAAATGAATATAATAAAAGTTAACCCTTTTAAATCTTTTTATTTAAGCTGTAGACTTTGTATTTTGTACTATATGTTTTTGTAAATGTTTATGTGTTTTAGATGAGTTAGTATTTGTGGAATATATTGGCTGCTGTCAGTTAATAGTTCTGTCATATCGTAGGGAATGTCAGGGCTTTTTTGTTGGATGCAGTCTGTCAGTATATGTTTTATCGTTAGGTGTTTGTTGCAGTATTTGCATAAAGAGTTGTCTGTCCTTGCCATTAAGTGTCCATGTGTCAGGTATGTGTGACCGATCCTGAGTCTGGCAAGAACTACTTCCTCCTGTCTAGTACTCCTATGGCTCGATGGCCACTCCTTAATAGTACTTTTGATACTGCGGAGGTGGTTCTTTACTTCCATCCATTCTGATTGCCATTTGTTTAGGAATCGGTGGCGTATATGTCTCGCTATGTCTTCGTATAAATTACAACAATGTTCTGAAAATGGAGTGTAAACTCTAGAAAATTATAAACTCTATCATGCATTAAATAAATTTAGAAAAATGATAATAATAGTAGTTATAGATTTCTTATTCTTTTATATCATGTAGTTTATAGTAGAGAACTGACTAGATATTATTATATGATAAGACGGGGTTGGATGAAAGAAGGGCAGCCGGTCACTTTCAATCTAGTACGTAATCAGGAGTTGCGATGTCGGCTGTAAGAGGAGAAGAGGCGAGGATTGGGCTCTCGGATACACTTACACCCAGTCTGGTGGCTATTCTCTAATTACATTTAATCCCAAGGAGCTGTTTCTCCATTAAATAAGATAACCTTCAAGCCTACATAGGCTTTCTAATATCAGCCGGCATTTCCAAGTTCAGCAATGAGACACGGGAAATGGAGAATATATGTGACTATAACGAGTGAGTACGCGAGAACATACATATCCATATGAGAATGTTAAAAAAGTGTTTACTCTTCAGCAGGAAAACGGCGCTATGTGTATTGTTAAGTTAGTATTATTAATATGTCAATGAGGCGCCTTTTTCAAAAACTGAACACAAAAAAAAATCATATTAAATAAGGAAATATAACTTGTGGTATTTAAAGCTCAGTGGCATTGTTTGGTTTATTGATAAGTATAATGATAAATTGCAAGCTTGTATTAATGATTCTTACGTGAAACAATTCAATATAAAAATATTAAATGAGACAAAATATCGTGGTTACATTCAATTTTAAAACTATGAAAATATTTGCTAAAAACCGATTTGTTGGATATAAACATTAAATTTCAAGTTATTGGACTTGTCTGGACTGTAGAACATGGTATCCAAGTGCTCGAAATAAGATTTGTTTTAATAAGATAAAGTTATTATACGTTTGGTGAGTACGTCACTTAAGAAATTCCTATTGCCCCCAAGGGAATCTACTCTATGACTCTAGATTTAAAAATTAAAAAAAAAAAAGACCCACGTTATAACTCAAATGGCTAACCAGAACCCACCCCAAATTAAATAGTCCCCCATTGGCTAGAAAATTCTAGTAACCCCTCACTATTGCCTAAGAAGCAGAAAGTGGATTTAAAGTAATAACATAAAGTCATTATTTACCGGCCATGCTAATCAAACCTGACTTAAAAATTGCACATACAATTCGAATTTCTTATTTTCGCTCTATTTGAAGAAAAATAAACCTGATTCAGGAAGTCACTTTGTAAATAAGTCGATCGATAATACTTGAATAGATGTGCTCTTTTCCTCTCTTCAAAGCCATTCCTTTCAGATTGAGATTCCGCTATCGTCTTCGAATTGTGGAAGCTTTAATGGCTTTAACAATGTAATAAGATGTTTTGATTACATTATTTGATATTTGGTATCACTTGAAATATTCAAAACGGTTTCATAAGAGTACAAAGCCATCCGATGTCTTCCAATACTGGTCACAATACTTTTCCAAGTCACGTGACGCACATAAGCATATTCAGTAGAGCAAAATCTATATAAGACTAGCCTGCACATGGCAGAGCACATGTGTGTACTTGAAAGCAGTCGCGATTTAAACAAAGAACATTGGAAGTACACCAGTCACTTTTTGAATAGTATGAGAACTTCTAGTGTAATGAATCTGTAAAGTAGTGATTCCAATATGTATTTTGTAGAAATTGAAAATACCCGAACGGACGATAGAACCCTCATTTGTAATCCTTGATATGCCATTTACATGCTCCGTCTTCAAAGTTAGTTTCAGTATTTGAGCCCGATGCACAATGCTTACGCATATGTTATCGTAGTAAACTTTTGCTTTTCATTCATCGGATAGCAATACTAAATTCTCTGCGATAATTTGTTATTTGAAGTAGATATCTTGCCCTGTCTGGCGGGGCGTTTCATATTCGTTCTCCTGTTCTCCGGCCAGGTCGTTATAGGTAGGAAGTCATCCCTTGTGACAAGGAGCTTGCTGAACTGTTCGTGGTCATTGCCGCCGTTCTAGCTTTTCTCAATTCAATTTAAAGAAAAACTGCTACTTTATCTTGATTTACTTACTTTTTCCATCAGTTATCCTATTTTTACCTCGTAATACATGGGATACAAATGTCAGTAGATAATGAATGCTCTAGCGTAGGGGAAAATATCTACTCCAACGAAAGAGTTAGAACTAACGTGAACATGTAAAACATATTAAAACCTCTAAATCATTTTAAAACTCATTTGATAAAGATTGAATACCATCATATAGCATGGAATAATAATAATAATTCGCCAAGGGACAAAACTTAAAATTGGAACCCCCCCCTCAACCAACCATCATTAATAACGACACGAGAGAAGAAGAATATCCCTTCAATGTCAACTCTCTTCGAGCTGCACCACCTGTATACTAAGGCGTTAGGAGATTTTCCACGGGTTGGATGCATATCATTTCATGTTCTCTGTTTTTAAATAAGAAACCGATGAGTAAAAGTGGAGGTTAACTGAAGACTGAAAACAAAAAGGAGAAATAACTCGGGTAATTTTTGATTTACGAAGAAATGTAAAAACAATAATTATAGAAAATATTTTAACAGGATTGCTTTTATAACTAGCCATAGTAACGACAGATTTTGTATTTCCGAATTCCCCTCTTCTAAGCTCCCTATTCCTGGTCCGATTTAAGCCCTTTATGAATATGTTATTTTGTATTGAATGAAATGGTTAAATATCTTAGAAGCTGAGAAGTGAATAATTTTTATGAGATGTTTAGAACATTTATTGAACTTTATGAGAATCCGTCGACGACCACGTGATCATCATAATAACTCCTAAGAAGAACACGTGATTATTTAAAATAGTAAAAAAGAACATTTTGACAACAAAAAACAGACAATAAGTTAAAAATTCAACAAATATTTACAGTAATTTCTAGCAATTTTTCTCGACCTACTTCCCTAGTCAAGTAAATCCTGAGTTGGATTTCTTAATGCAAGTTCTGGGAAGAATTCTATTATAAACTGAAAATACGAATGCCATAAACACTAAGAAAGTGTAAGAGAGCTAGAAGTTGTATAGAGGGGAAGAGAGTTAAGAGCTTTTCACACTTTCAGAGTATTACAGTTTTCTTCCTAGAAACTATTAGCCACTGCTTTACAACTTTCGGTATGGTATACATTTGAGAAATTTACAGAAATTTTATTTATTGTCTTTGTTAAACTTCTTAGTTCCTTTATTCTGAAGATTTTTCCTAAATAAATTAATTATTTATGTAAATAATTAATAATTATTTCATGTTTTTTTGTTCTGCAATATTGACGATCACTCTTGACATTCTTTGAGATTAACGTTCACAAAAAAAACAACCAAAACATTTATACGTTTAGCAAACCCAAAATCATATAAACCGCACAGCAAGCCAATTCGTCACTAAGCAAGATGTTTCAAGCTGTAATAAAGGTACTGTTTAAATGAGACCTTTAACCTATAACATATGCCAAAACACAGGATTGCTAAAATACCCAATCATGTAGCCTTTGTTATTACATATGTGTCGGATTGAAAAATATTACATTTACAAAGTTATTAAAGAAGTACCGTTGTTTTAAACATTATTCTATAACTCGAATAATAAACGACTGTTAGCAGATTTCCCTTAAGGGAAATCAGCTATTGAGGTTGTGCTCATGACGGAATTTTTGAAATTTTTCTTCAAATGTCCATCGATCTTACCTAGTAGATGACGGAAATGAGGTCCGTTCAAAACTGTATATATATATATATATATATATATATATATATATATATATTTGTCTGTTACCGCTCTAGCGCTCGCAATTTTTGTTTGATCGTTACCAAACTCGATGTTTAGTCGTTTTATGTAAAAAGAAAGATCAAGTTCGTTAACGGCTGAAATCGGACCAGTGGGATGGGGGGTTTAGAGGGGAGGATTTTCGAAGATTCAAAATATCTCCGTTACTATACGTCGGATCGAAAAATTGTACAGAATCAATCTTATTGCAAATTAAATTTACTATAAATATTATTATATACATTTATTCTCTACCTTGAATATTAGCCGAGATATTTGCATCTTTATTAAATCTGGGCGTCTAACGGACGAGTGACTTTCCCGCCAAAAGCTAGTTCGGCCGTTTCCTTAACTGATCGGCTCTCGTGAAATTTCTCTATTGTAAAACATCACGTGGGAAATCTGCTTAGTTTACGCAGCCCCTGCGTGATGGACTTTTTTGTATTAGATTTTATTTGTCATACTTTCTCTTTCTAATAAACATTCTATTTCAATTTAAAGTAACTATATCACTAAAAATCTCATGTTGAGCAAAACATTTCTAGTCTTCTTTACATAGGATTCTTTATTAAGTGAGAAATGTGGATTACAATGAGTGATGACATATCTTTAGTAATACCATCTGTGAGACGGAGTTTTAAACGACGAGTAACAGGTTTAAAGAAAATATATGAGCAAATAAAACAGATTAATACTCCTTATTAATATAAAATAGATTGGTGACATTAGTAAAACATACCAACTAGTAACTGTCAATTGGCAACTAAAGTTGTCATAGAACATTAAATAGAGAGAATCCATGTTGAGAAAATAGAGAGGATTGTTGTACAAGGAAGTTGTACATTTTAAACACAATCACGGTCATTGGTCCCTCAATTTATTTGTGGAGTAGCGTAGGGTATAAAAAATGCGGACAAGCACTAATCCGGCTAAGAGCTGGTAGGGGAGATAGGACTGTCGGTGCTAATTAAATAAAACTGGGGCCTGCTAATTAGAAGAACTAATCCTTAGTGAACTACACTAGCAAGGGGCGATATCTCCTGACGCTTGTAACCACACTAATCCCTCCTCTATCTTTCGGTGCCCTTTAAAATCCAGCTTAACAAACCAACCACTATTATTTAACCGAAGACAAATATTTAATTCTCAAAAGCTTTTAATGCTAAAGTTATAATTGCTACAACATTGAGCCATCATTTTAACAAGTATGTTTTGTCGAAACTGAAGCAACATTCAGTACATATGGTAGTTGGAAAATCTATACAAATATTTTAATACCCTCTCTCTTTGTATGAGACTTTCTAATAAATACGAAATGTAAGCTGAAGATATACTCAGATTAACTTCTTAAAGTAAAACTATCGTGAGTAGGATTGGTGGTTTATAGATGGCAACATAACAGAAAAAAATTATTATCATCGCTTATATTGCTTGAGAATCAATATGGATTAATTAAAAGTTGTACAAAATGACTCCATCGATCAAAATGTATATAAAAAATGTTGTCGATCGAAGCATCAGTTTCTAGGTTTCTAGGTTTTTCGACATTTCTCCGACGAATAATAACGAGAGATTTACGATTTTGCTTATTACCCACTCTTCTCCATCCTAGCTGTCATCTACTACCTCCAGTCAGTTGACATTTGAAAACTTTTTGAGGTTGTTGTCATGCAGATATGTGCATAGCTCATAAAAGTATTTTGTGCTAATGTAGACATATTGTGCAATGATGACATATGATGTAAGTTATTTGTGTCAAGGTTCTGATACAAATGGTGCTTTTTTTGACCCTTGGTACTTACATTTTAACTCCAGCTAATAGTAAAAATGGAATGTTGGAGGAACAGCGTTAAAATCACTGGATTATTATGGCAGAGGTGCAATGTTCGCACTCTAAATTTCATATGGTTGGTTGGTCACCGAGCTCTAAGGTTTGACTATCGGTCACTCCTCTCGCACTCAGCTTCGTGAGCCAATTGAGCCTGGTTCTGGAATAAATAAATAGCAATCTTTGGTCTTTAATGCCACCGCAATTCAGTAGGAAATGCATCATATTGCCTACTTACACTTCCTAAAAGTGGCGTGGTGATCCTCCTTGGCTGATGAGACAAAGATTTTTATTTTAAGTAAAAACAATTCTCTTCACAGTAACATTTTTATTTAGTTGTTAGTTCGGAGCGTTTAATCACGAAGTACTCTGTAAACGTACTACAGCCGTACACAAAAATATATCTAAATATAAAAACTGCCATAAGCATATAATAACAATTATTTAACTTTTTAAAATAAAATACAATGGTGGATTGAAATTATGTCCAACGATAGTAAAAACAAATTTTTACGACACCATCATAGGACTTCTTATATCTAGTTTAAACCTTCTAGTTTATTTTTTTTATAAAGGAGTTAGGACTGTTGATGGCCCTCATCTCTGTCCACGAATCGAGCAACAAGTTCTTTAAACCTGGGTTTGATTTTACACCGCACTAAGATTCATTACACTCGAATTTTTAAAATACATGAATGCTTTAGTGGCAAAAATTTCTATTTTCTTCTTCAACCATGAAACTCTGCTTCTCATACCATCAATATGGCTCTCTTTGTTCACTCTTCTTAACTTTTGTACGAATGATATATATATATATGTATGTATATATATATATATATATATATATATATATATATATATATATAAAGTCCAAGTTCGAAAGTGTGAGCATTGCTCTAGAAGCCACCAGGGTATATGGAGTTACCACCGCCAGTTACTCACTAGCACTTAGTTCTTGTTAACCCCTTTCATCCACTGTGACGAATTTTCAGTATATATGTATTCACCACATCAATTCTCCAATTGTACCAGAACCTGAAGCACCTTATATTATTAATTAATCATTATTGTTCTCGCCTTTTAGTAACCTTTTCACATTTTAAAAGACGAGGTTATGGAATTCCTTGGCTCTTAAGGCTTATTTACACAATATCAGTTGGTGGCATGTGAACGTTGTAGGCCAGTAAATTTGTGATAGTGACAGTAGGGGCTGTTCTGTGTGAGGTGTACATTTAAGTCATACTACTGCATTGTTTTACTTTGAAACTATGACTCCTAAATGGAGTGATGATCTTAATTTAAAGCTTTTTGAGCTTTATAACGGATAAAGTTATCTGAGGGATCAGTTGGGCGTTTTATGCAAGGATTAAAACACTCGCGAAACGGAACTCGTTTCAAATGCTAAAGCCTTTAATATTCATGGGTACGGTTTAGCTAAGGTTAAAGCTAAAATAAAAGCTTTCCGAGTGACTTTTAACATTGAATTTGCCAAACAACTCTTCCAATTTCAACTTTGGAGACAACAAATTCGTCATTATTGTGTCTTGCTTTGATATTTTGCCTTCAACCAACTGTAGTAGTACACCAAAACTTTCGGGACTCATCCTTAAGCATGCCTCATATTCAAATGGGTCCTCCATGCGTCCTCCATTCCCTTATCAATTGAGATGACGCACAGTGACTGCCTCTTCTCAAAAACCATCCATTACCTCTTCTTATTAAGCTACTCCTCTAGCAGTTTGCAGGACTCAGCGATAAATTCCCGACAATGATCATCACATATTACTTTTAATTCTTCGCGAGACACAACAGATAACAGTAGTCAGCCATTTTTCAACTGCCGTTCCAATACTTTCAGCGTGTTAACAGATTTTTGTTCAGCTGACCCAGGCATTGACTACTTTCTAGTTTCAGACCATCAGTAAACCTCATTGAATTTTTATTTTGAGTAAGCATAATAAAATGCTCTCAGCATCTCACGTCCCGCACATTTCAATTCCATTGTACAACACTTTTTCAGTTAGTCTTAACAAAGGTAATAATTTTACCGAAATGTTGGCAAGCTGATGTAGTTTCATTTCAACCCACGTGAACGACAACCACAAAAATTGAACGAAGGATGATTTCAATTGCTGTTCACACAGACTTGATACAAATGCAGAAATGGAGAGTAGACATAGTCAGATGAGATCACCAATATTTCATCCCAGAAAATCTACTTAGCTTATGCAGCCACTGAATAAGAGACTAGAGATATTTAGGTATCCATTGAGAAATAAATTATTCATGACAATTGCATTGGATAATTCGCTGTAACTGTAATTTTATTATATAATTCTTTATAATTGTAATGAATATTATAATATTGTCATTCTAATTCAGGCTGTTCACTGCATTAATGCTATCTCCTTAAGTGGTAGAGGAAGAAGGTGGAATGGATCTACAAGTAATAACTGTAATTGAACTTAAATAGAACGGCAGAAGACTGCCGTCATTTCTATCGACCCCTTCGTATCTCCTAATGGTAATTAGCACAGTTTTTCTTCCCTCGGTATTTTTAATTTATCATTCGGTGTGAAATCTGTGACCTTACTTGTACCAAACCTTTTCTTATTTGGACATAATAAGATATCATTCCTTATATTTTCTTGTTAACGTTTTTATGGATACGCTGTGCCAGCCTAATCTATCGACCATGGTTGTGACTGACTAAGCTCATAATGAAAAATAAATACTCTGCTAAAACAGAAAGAAGGACAATTCCAAAGTACATATATACGTTTGAGCTGGGCAGGACATCAGACTGGTATGCAGCATCTGAATGTCCTCCAAGTAGAATGTACAAGCCGAATGAAAACCTCGGGAGAAAAATAACTTAAAACTTTGGCTCCCTGGAAAGGACGAGGAGCAGAAAAAAATACATTGTGAGTATGGTGGGAGTTTAAACATTGGTGGCAATAACAGTCTTTAACGGTACATATTCAAAGAGACAAACAACGATTTTAGTTTATATTTGAAGGAGAATCAGTCTTGGTGGGACCTGAAAAGCGAATCAGATACGGATAAAATCAAGAACAGTAACATTTAGCTACAGGCATTTAGGGTGTGCAACTATTCTCCAATCCAAGGGAGTTGGCAATATTCCTGGCGTACGCAAACTGAAGTTGTTGATGGTCATCTCAGGCCTTGGAGGGTCCCATCATCTGGAAATAACTGGTTAAAAATGACAACAAATAATTCCAATTCTTTTGATAAATCTCTGGATTGGGTTCATATACAATTAAAGAGAAGTCAGGTGAGTCGTTAATTTGATAATGGATAGACATCATATAAAAAAATATATAATTAGCACTGTTGATAGGATTCTATGAATACGTGACGTGTTCTGATAAAAAATCTGGCTCAAATAATGATAAAATGTAAATTAATAGATGGTGACAAAAAGAGTTTTTTGAAGTGAAAACTTCTTTAGGCACGTTGTGCACCCCGTAAGGAAGCATTTGGGGGAGAGGAAAAAAATATGAAATCGCGACACCGCCACCGCCACCGCTAGTACTCAACTCAAAGCTAAAGGAGCTTCTTTTCTTCATAACTCCTGATCCAAATTAGCTAGAGTTTTCGTTCGCATACCATTTTAAAGAGGACAAAACCAGCATTATTTCGTTTACAGATACTATATATCTACCATTTTTACTTTCATAGATATTTTAATCCGAAGTTTAAATAAATTCGAATATTTAAATAAATAAATTCGAATATTTAAATAAATAAATTCGAATATTTAAATAAATTCCGATATTTAAATAAATTCGAATCAAAACTGTTTGTATCCTACTTTAGCTACCATATACCGATTGTATCAGTTTTAGAAATTGGTGATGATGCTGGCAGTGATGATGGTGCAAGAGTTGTTGAAATTATGGATAGAAATTGATTTTTCTGAGTGTACTTAACTTATTATTGTAAAGCATTTGTAATAATTCTGAAATGTAATTTTTTTCTTTTATGTAAAATAACTGAAATAATTATGTATAGTATTTTATATTGATAAATAAAACAATTCGTGGTACATTATTTTTTTTTATCACTATTATTTTTGTCATTTCATTTTTTCATGTAAAATAGAACATAACTGTTACTTATTGATAAATAACTAAAAATATTTTTAAAATAAGACTTCGTAAAAAAAAAAATTCTCAGCAATGCAAAAATTGAGCGATCAAAGCTAAAGGAGTTTTCACTTCTACCGGCAGTCCCCTGACTGCTTTTTTTTTGGGGGGCTATTGGCAGACCATCTTCATGAAGAGTTGGTGTTTCCTATTTCTTCCTAATAAAGTCATAAATAATACATTTACGGAGGTGAAAACTTATAAGGAGTGAGTAATAATAACAGGAGTGTCGACTGAAGAAAGATACTAACTTATAACGAAAGGTGGATAAAAAGGAGGGGGAAAATCCAATTATGACCTTAGAGTCAGTTCGGCCGGTCAGGTTGAGTTAAGGCACTCCCCTCTTTGAAGAGCGGCGTTAATGACCCTACGCACCGCTCCCCCAGGTATAGACCCTCCGAAAGGACTGCAGGGACTAAACTAATACAAGAGTAACAACTCCTTCTAATACCAGAGTTGTACAGTTCTGGCCGATTCATGGAACACTCAATCATAGTTCGTCTTCGGAGTACGGAGTTGTACTCGGAGGCGTAAATCATAATAAACTAAACAGGTAAAATTAATCACCATAGTAATGATATTAATTAAGGCAAAATATCTCAATAGGAATAATCGATGATACAAAGAGGGGGGGCGACGGCCAAACACAATCGTTCCTAAATCGCTGAGTTCATTTTTTAACCGATTTAGAGAAAATAAGAGGCCTTTCTTTCTTATTTTCTCTCTAGAGTTAGAATAGCCCACGCAATAATAATACATGAATATTTAATGTAAAAAAAAGACAAACCCATCTGCCTAACATGCAACAAGCAAAACACGCGGGTGAGATGTATAGAACGTCTAGAACTTGTGATGCTTGTAAACCTAAACGCGCCGCGCCTGTGCTGGTTTGTGTTTGCTTCTGTCAAACAATCAGTAAGGTAAGCTGTTAACTAGCTTCTTCTTGAGAACTCATGTGTTTTTTGAAAAGCGTGAGTGCAATATTAAAGTCAAAAAGGTAATATTAGAGTTTTGTTTGGTACTTGTGTATTATATCCACCACATTTTAGTTCCACTAGTTCCACGCTAGAGTGCGGTACTGTTTTAAGTAGTACGATTCATTGCCCGCAAGGGAGGTTATACATACCTTATAACCTTCTACGGGATTATAATGATAAATAAAAGAAAATACAATTTTTAAAAATAAAACATTTTATTCACATTTAGGTGGGAAATGTGTGGAAATACTGTTCTTCATATCTAAGAGACACAACTCCCTCATGTAACTGTTCCAATCAATAGCAGTCGTATCGGAAATTTTGAGTTGTTTTTTGCAAAAATTGACAGATGTCAATTCTTCGCACCAGCAGTAAATGAACTTCAATGCATTACAAAATGGAATTTTACTTCCTTCCAACCAAGTGCCAATCGGAACGCCGACTTGCTCACCACACTTTCTTACATTACACTTCCAAAAAAGACTTTTTTTTCGCTATAAAGTTTCATACAATGTGATTCAGAACACTTTCTTCTGATAGCCAAAATATTCCTCTCATGTAAATATTTAACAGCGTCTTCTTCAGTGGTTGGCAAATCCCAAAGAGGCATTTTCAAAGGACTAAGAAACACTAAACAGTACAATAAACAGCAAACGCAACTATGACAAAAGATAACCTCATTAGCCTCCCAGGGGAGAGCTAGCGTCACACTTCAGTAGCGCATTCTAGCATGGAGCTGGAACTAAAATGTGGTGGATATAATACACAAGTACCTTTTGTTTTATTCAAAATTAATTTTTCTTACAAATTGTTTTAACTTTCAAATGTTTTAAATTCCATAATATCTTGTCGGAAAAGCAAATGAAAAAAACGGAAGGTTGCAGATGAGCACAGGCATTACCGAGGCTTAGTAGAAGTGCAATGATAAAAAGAGAATACAACTTAAAAAGCGAAATACAGTTGTACTTGACTATCAAGGGATATGTCTTTCCTCATTTTGGTAATAAAGAATGGATGTTCGATTTTGGGTTGCTTATCGACTTGACTCAACATCTCAATGATTTTAATGTGGAACCTCAAGGCAAAGGACAGTTTATTTACAATTTGTATGATAAAATTCAGGGCTTTGAGAGGAAATTAAAATTGTGGAAACAGCATTTTTCGCAGAATAATGTGTCTCACTTTCTACATTTAGAAAAAGAAAACGTTACTACTTCTTAAAAATACGCACAATAGATAGACATTGGTTTCCATGAAAATGTTTTCCTCGCCATTTAATATCGATGTGGATACAGTTCCCGAAGACTTGCAAATGGAAGTGATTGACATGCAGAATAATACCGATTTAAAAAATGTATTTTTCTCAGTAAACATCAAAACATTTATTTATAATTTGAATGTGAGCCCTGAGAAATTTCCGCTTTTGACGAAAAATGCAAAGCAAATGATGTTTCTGGTCGGAAGTACGTGTCTTTACGAACAATTATTTTCAACCATTAAATTAATCAAAAATGACCACCGATCAAGGCTAATTGATGCACGACTAGAAAGCTGCGTACGTGTAGCTACTTCATCAATTCCGGCTGATATTAATTAGCTTGTATCGAAAAACAGTGCCAAATGTCGGATTAAAAATTTCAAGTAAATTCTTTTTTCTGTTATTTTATTGGGTTTTTTTTATTTTGCATTAAAATTTGTATATGAAATCATTACTTTATTTTTATTTTTTTCTATTCTAATGCTAAATAAATAAAGTGTTCTAATTTATTAATAAGTGTCACTTTATGTGCGGCCCACCAAAAAATTTTAAAATTTTAATTGGCCCGTTGATTAAAAAGGTTGCTCACCCCTGGTCTAGACACAAAAAGAGTGATAAACACTGAAAGAGTGTGGATTTTAAATTAAAAAAAAATATATATCCCTTTCCAGGGAATTATAAGACACTGATTATTGTAAGGTGAAACTTATCTGAAATGTATAATTTGTATCTTAAATATCTAAGCGTCGTCCTTCACATTATTTTCTCAATTCCAAGGAAATAATTATTGGATTGGTAAATAAATTTATTTTTAATTATATCTTTCGTATATTAAGATCATAGAAAATAATGGTAGCAATAATATTAGACAGAGTCTATACATCAGGAGTAGTCCAGCAACTCTCAGCGGTATTGCGGGTTGGGAAGGCCTTCGGCGCTTATACAATAGGAACGAATGTACGGACATCATTTTTCAATGCAATGCTTTAAAAATTTCGTTATAAACTAGGAACTGGATTTATATGCATTAATAAAAATTAAAGAAAGATTTTATCTACCATAAGTATGCCTATGTCTCATTTTCTACATTTTTTTTTTAATCAGATCTTTTTTTTATCGTGTTTTATTATTCCTAATTAAAAAAAAAAAAAGAAGTTATACTTTCTTTTCACCAGTATCGTATCCAAAGAATCAGATGATAAATGCTTTATAAAATTCATCATTGAGATGAAGAAGACCTAAAAATAGCCTAAACGACATTTAGCCAACAAAAAAAAATACAATAGTGAAAATTAAGGAATATTTATTCAGCCATAAAAAGTAAATCAATTTACAACATCAAAAGAGAAATTATATGTTTAAGTAACTAAAAGTTAGTAATTTTAAACATTTTTTTTTCTGAATTCAACTATGTTTTATATTCGTATGTATTTATTACAAATTCCTTTATCATAATTCAGAAGGTTCTCCTTTTTTAGGTATCTTCAGAAACTCTTTTGAAGAGAGATAAATAATTAGGCCGTTTTTGTGAGATCTTATTTCCAAAGGGAAAGATTGAAATGTAATATATTTTAATATTTAAATTACTAAATAGAGCAAAAGTTAACTGAAAGTTGAGAGACTCCTGTCGTCCACTTTTTAAGGGGAAAAAATGACTTTTCCCTCAATATATATTTTCCAAACAGTATTGTTTGTGAAGCAAAACATGAACCTGTTGTATGAAAATAGCATTACGCATAATCATAAAACGAGATACAAGAATATGCCAGCCATGCTCCCACACACATAAATATTTCGAGAAAAGCTTATCATTTTGAAGAGTAAAACTCATTAACTCTCTACCCGAGTGTATCAAATCCATTAAAAAATAGTCTTTGTTTAAAAATAAACTAAAGAACTTCATGAATGACGGATGTTTTTATAGACAAGAGGGAAACTATAAAAAATGTTCAATTACTAAATAAAACTACTAAATATTTGTCATAAATATAGGTCTAAAATAATTTGTGATCATGTAACATTGCCCTTATAAGGTGGGAGAAGTTTCTCATCATTTAGAAAGCTTGTTATCCTTTAATAAATTTGCATGCTAAAAAATAAAATAATGTATGTTTTAGAGTTGTAAACAATTTGTACATATTTAGAGTTGTATTAAGATTGTTAATGAAACAAATTTATTGTATATAATTATTTAAATTGATAAATTTTATATTATGTATTCTTAGAACTTGACCTATTTTTTTACAAATGTATTATATAAGTATAAATGTGATTCCAATAATTTGTAATGGATTTAACTAACATAATATTAGAAAAAATTTTATAGAAAAACAAATGACGTATCCTATTATGTTATGATAACATTTTAATTTTTGTAATAAAACCAGTAATTTTATTTTTGTGTAATATTTTAAAATAGTCAATGAAACGGTTGTGAATTGTCTTGGAGATTTTTCGTTAAAAAAATGTTGTCCGAATAGTGAGTTAGTAAAATTTTATTATCGGGGATAGGCAGTGCCTATTCAATGAATACGATCACAATATTTGGCGCTAAGATTTTAATTGGCTTTGATGGATACGATTATAAAGATACAGTTGTGAGAATATTACAAATATTTGTGTAACCAAACATCATGCAATCGTATTCGTATAATCTATGATCATATAATTGTATACTATGTAACCGGCGTTCATGTAATAGGCCCTAGAGAAAAATAAATTATGGAAGTTGATTTGCAGGCAGTTAATCGAAAATTATTCTATACTATCGTCAAGAACCAGCAAAAGAACAAAACTGGTTGAAATATGTGCATGCGTGTTATACGCGAATTGCATAAAAAGTTTTAAATTTGTTAACTTATTCAAACGTATTTCAAGTTGTGGAGTCTTCATCAAGCCTAAATATTGATATTGTATCATTGATATATTGATAATACATATTGTATCTTTTAGTGAGTTAAGTATTCCCCCCCCCCCATTTTCAAATGAAAGAACTTGTTACACTAGTATTTATCAATTTATGAGTGACGTACTGTACTATCAGAGACTGATATCCCCTGTCATTTTTGTAATATTGTATAGAGCATTCTTTCGACGGATTCAACCTATAAAGTGATGTCGGCTTGATAGACGGCAAATTATAGCCTCGCCAAATTGAATAATGAGACTAATATTAATAATAATAACAGAGAATGGCTTTGAGCAGAGAAGTAGATGTTGAAACAAGGGAGGATTGTTGAACTAGTATAGATTGGATGAGGCTAGCTTTGAATAAACCACTTAAAATTCTGGGGGTCTATCCTAAACAGCCTCAACGTGTCCCTATTCCAAACTAGCAACCCTCGCCTCTTCTTTCTATATACTCCCTGATTTCTCCTCCTTCCTGGGGACTTTATTCAAATAAATAGGGTTACTACGTAATATTATAATTAAAAAGTGCGCTTCAATAATAATTATGCTCAAGTTTACCAAGAATATTTAATTGCCTACTTGCAAATGACTTTATCTACACATATCAAATAATATAGTTTTGTTATAATTTCCGTATAGTGAATTTTAGCAGATTTACCTTCAGGGAAATCAGCTATTGAGGTCGTACTCATGACGCGATTTTCAAAAAATGTCTTCAAATGTCCATCGATCCTACCCAGGAGATGACGAAAATGATCTCCGTTCAAAATTATATCTATCCATCTATCTATCTATCTATCTATCTATCTATCTATCTATCTATCTATGTATCTATCTATATATATATATTTGTCTGTTAACGCTCTAGCGGTCGCAATTTTTGTTGGATCGTTACGAAACTCGATACTTAACCGTTTTATGTAAAAATACAGATCAAGTTCGTTAATGGTTGAAATCGGACAAGAGGGAGGGGGGGTTTAGAGGGGGATTTTTGAACATTCAAAATATCTCCGTTATTATGCATCGGATCGAAAAGTTGTACAGAACCAATCTTATTACAAATTTAATTTACTATAAACATTGTTATATACATTTATTCTCTATCTTTAATATTAACCGAGATATTTGCATTTATATGAAGTCTGTGGTAGGGTATAGTTCGGATTAGGTCGGCCATTTTCGTAACTTCTCGGGTCAGGTGGAAGCTTCTTCTAACCTTACCTGTCGTTTCTAACCTTACCTTACCTTCGTTACTTTGTGAGATTTATGCAAATACGTTCTGTTCACCCCCCCCCCCTTCTATAGTTCTTGGACTACTAAAACTTGAGTTATTAAAATATAAATTATTCTTACAATTCAGAAGCCGTTTCTGTTGGGAATTTATTTTAATTAACTGAAAGATTTCAAATTACCGTTTGTATTTAATCACTGTGGTGTTGTGTTACCAGTATGGAGAATTCTCTATTATAAAAATTCACGTGGGAAATCTGCTTAGTTTACGCAGCCCCTGCGGGACGGACTTTTTCTAATTCAACATTATTTATGACAGTCTAAAAATAGTTAGATATTGTTTGCAACGTTGTTAAGAAATTTGCAAGAAGACAAGTAATTAGGTCTTGCTATCCGTACGCCAGAGTAGCGAAACCTATGCTTTAAAATTTATATTTCGTACAAGAATCAAAATGATTTTTAAAGACAGTATAATGAAAATTTACAGGCAGTTAAATAAAAAGAAATGTATATATTCATTCGTCAATCAAACAAAACTTATTTCGTTTGTACGAGGGGCTACGGTTTATATTATATAAATTCCGGGAGCGTGGGATTTTTCTTCAAAAAATCGAGTTAAATAAGTTTGGTTAAAAATATAAGAATAATTTCTGAAAATATGGAGATGTTTCAGCTGATTTCCCTCAAGGGAAATCAACTATTGAAGTCGGAAATTACCTCAAATCTCCGTTAATCCTTCACGTGGGGTGACAAAATAAAGTCCGTTCAAATTGCACATATATATATATATATATATAGCTATAGATATATATATATATATATATATATAGAGAGAGAGAGAGAGAGAGAGAGAGAGAGAGAGAGAGAGAGTTCTAACGATCGCACAAAAATAGCGAGAGCTAGAACGGGTAACAGGCAAATATGTATGTATGTATATATATATATATATATATATATATATATATATATATATATATATATATTTATATATATATTTGTCAACTAATCGTATTACTGGTCGCAATTTTTGTGCACGTTGGTACCGCAAGGCATTGTGCTTTAATAAAAAAATTGGTGGGAAGACTTCGTGTTATTAAGACCTGTTTCCCAGATCTGCCCTCCCACATCCAGTAACGTAGAATTAAATATAAAGTTCGTTAATGGCTGAAACCCTACCAGGGAGGCGGGTTTGAGAGAGGGATTTTCGAAAATTCTTAAGACCTACGTTATTATGCGTCGGCTCACAAAATTATATAGATCCAATCTTATTGCAAATGTAACGGTATATAAATATTGTTATGTGCCTGTTTACTATATATATTGAATATTAAACGAAAGATTTACATATTTTAGGTTTCGACGATCTGTGAACCCCCATTTTACTCATGCCATTGTAATAAATAGGTGTGTTATCTTGAATAACTTCATTTCAGGGTTGAACACCAAATATGGTTTTCATTGAACTTAAACTTTGTGAGATACATCAAAATTTACGTTACGCGATGACCACCAATTAAGATTTTAAATTCTTGTATCGAAAATGTTTATTTGATCTGTACCATACTCGATATTTAACCGCCTCAGTCAATACTGGAGATCATATTTGTTATTGAATGAAATGAGAATTGGAATATTGGCGGTATAGAAGGTGGGATTCCCAAATATTTCCCTTATTATGAGTGGGATGTTATAAGGCCAATCTTGTTAAACTATTGATGCTCTCCATGTGTTGTTATTATTATTATTTATTTATTAACGTCCACTTTTTGCAACTCAGGCTAACTGGGACGGGTTATCTAAAGGCTACCACCCTTTTCTAGCAAAGGTGGGACTTAGGATGTTATTTAATGAATTTCGTTACTAAATAATTTCCTTTGCCCAGGCGAGAGTCGAACTCGCCACTCTAGGTTTACCATGTGAGATTAAGATCAAGGCTTGAACTCACATGGGTAACCTGAGACCTCCATTTGTTGTTGTTCTATTAATTTTTTTTCGTAACTTGAATAATAAGCGAGTTATTTGTTTTCAACCTTCGGTACCCCACCACTCCACCCTCTCCTCATTGGGTTTTAGCAGTTTTCCCTTAAGGAAAATCAGCTATTGAGGAGGTATTTACATTGCAACAGAGAGTTTGTGGTGAGATGAGATGAGCTTGACGGACTTTTTAAATGTTGGTGGGTATACCTCATATTATTTTATTTTCAACATACATATTAAGTACATATAATATTGTTATGTCATATACTGAGCATTAGTATCTTGTTTTCAATAACTTAAGCTTTGTAATTTTTCAGCTCATAGACTTTTTGTGATATCAGTGTCGTTTTGGAATATACAATTCAAAACACTTCCAAAATCATCTAATGATTTTAAATTCGGTAACTTATTTCCATCACGGGAAATATACTAAAAAAGTATTGATTTCTCTCTCTCAAAAAAAAAAAAATTCCGTAATACAGGTGCTGCGTAAGCTAAGCAGAATTTATTCGAGCTGATATATGAAAAATACCATGTAAATAGGAATTGCAATAGAATCTGGGTGTAGAATATTTAGTTGACAAATTAGACAAATTGAAAATCAGATGAGTAGAAGCAATGGTCTCCTGAAGACTGAATACTAAAAAATCCAAATATCTTGTTTAATACTGAGATACAAAAGTAATGAATAGACCAGAATTTATAAGAAACATTTGTAACGAGATTTAGTGAAATAATATTTTTTCGATCCGATTCATAATAACTAAGATATTAGGAATTTCCGGTCTTCCTTCCTTCTAAAACCCCCTCTCCATGATCTTATTCTAGCCATAGCGAATCTTTATGTTGCTTGAAGTATGGTATTGAAAAGAAAAAAAATCATGTAGTCTAGAACGTAAAACCTTAAATGACGTCACACTGAACGTATTTGAATATATCTATTATAATAGTATAATGAAGACAATATTTGATATTTAAGCTTGGAAAATAACCTTTCATGATATATAAGCTTTTTGCGGATATGAAATGAGTAAAAATGGGTGTTTACTAAACGTTAAATACTACAAAATGCATATCGCTTCGTTAATACTTGAGAAACAGAAATAAATATACAGAGCGGCGTTTGCAGAAAATAAAAATTGCCAACAAAAACGAGAATATTCAATGTTTTGATTTATTTCATTGTATGGGAGATATTTCGAATTCCCGCCCCCCTGTTTTACTTTCAGCCAGTAACAAACTTGATCTTTAATTTTCCATAAAATATTTAAATATCGAATTTTATTTTGACGAAACAGAAATCGTGACCGCTTGAGTGATAACAACAGTAAAATATATCTAAATCTACCTATCCATCTGGGCGAGATTGTTTTTGTGTGTGTGTGTGTGTGTGTGTGTGTGTGTGGGTGAGTGGAAGGGGGGGGGGTAGTATTGTATATAGTATATAGCCATTAGAATTTTTATATAGGCATATTTTACATGCTTGCACGTTTGTCTTTCGATTAGTTTTTTTTTTCACAAGCCCTTATTCTACGCATGAATTTTCTTTTGGTCTTTATTCTTTAGTCAGGTGTAGGGGGAAAAAAAGTCCTTCACGCAGGGGTTACTTAAACTAAGCTGATTTCCAGCGTAAAGTTATACAATAGAGAAATCTCCAAACTAGTGCCGAAGAGTTACGGAAACGGCCGAACTATCTTTTGGCGGGAAACTTACTCTCGTCCGTTATCCTCCCACATTTAATAAAAACAATTAATGAAATATATCTGAATATAACATATTAATTTTATTGAAAACAATTTACTAAAGCTAGTGCTGTAATTTGTAATGAATCAGAATTAGTTTTATCTCAATCACTCAAATTTTAGTAATCCAAAAACAAAATAAGAGAGGGGGGGAAACAGAACTTATTTACATATATCTCACAAAGAAAAAGTTCAATGAGAACAATATTTAGTATTTAGGCTTCAATTAATAGGTTTTATTATATAACAGAGCATTGTTTATGTAACACTAGTAGAAGTTGGGGTTTACTGAAGGCTGATAACTGAAAAATTCCAATATCTCGGTTAATATTCAAGATAGAGAATAAATGTATATAACAATATACATACAATATTTAATTTTCAATAAGATTGATTTTGTACACTTTTTCGATCCAACTTATAGTAACGGAGATATTTCGAATTTTCAAAATTCCCCCTCTACCCCCCCCTTCCACTGGTCCGATTTCAGGCGTTAACGAACTTGATCTTCCCTTTTACATAAAACGATTAAATATGGAGTTTCGTGACGATCAAACAAGAATTACGACCGCTAGAGCGTTAACAGACAAATATATATATATATATATATATATATATATATATATATATATATATATATATATATATATATATATATATATATATATAATTTTGAACGGACCTCATTTTCTTTATCTCCTGGGTAGGATCGATGGACATTTTTCAGAACTTGCGTCATGAGTACGACCTCAATAGCTGATTTCTCTTAAAGAAAATCTGCTAAAAAAAATAATGTTTTCGGAAGGCCTCCGAGTACAACTACAATCTCCTAAAAATAGGCAGATTCAGTACAAGGAGAGCTATCTATTGAGCGGCGAGGAAACTGGGGATGAGAAGACAGCTAGAGGCATCTACCGGCGAGGGGCCGGAAGCACCGTTCGATCTAAGCTCCTAGCTCTCCAGATGGTGCTGCTCTCTCAGAAAACTAAGAACTACTCTGCATGGGTCTATCTCAAGAAACTATTATTAATTCAAACAAATGCATTTTTCAAAAGATTTTCTTAAGGGAAATCAGCAACTGATATTGGCCTCATGACTAGAATTTCGAAACAGTTTTTTAAAAGATCTTATTAAGTTTGTTATAACATTATAACATTTATCATTTCAGATTTAAACGTTTCATACAAATCTAAAGATCGGGTTTTCTTCTTTAACATTGGATATATGTGAAAAGAGGGTGTTGAGAGGGAGTGAAATAATAAATTTTGAAATACCTTTGCTAAAATGATCGAATCAAAAACTGTTATGAAACCCATCTTCTTCTAATTTCAATATTCTACTATTTTTGCTATATGCATGCTGTATTCTCTATCTCAAATATTAAAGGAAATATTCGTATTTTTCAGTTATGAGCTTTAAGCAGGCCTCAAATTCTACTCACCTAAACTTAATTATACGCCAATATATGGATAAACGTCTTATTCTTAGAATAAATAGGAAGAAGTGTTTTGTTTTCATCAGTCATTTAATTTGTGTGACTCAGGTATAAATTCGCTATGTGATGTCATCAAGATCATTCAGTATTTTAGAGGGCTTGATATTTATTTGTTTTATTCTACATTATATGTTCAATGTCTGTAAAAACTTAATGTAGTGGTCGTTAATAACTGAAGTCAGGCTAGGAGTTTAGAGATTAATTCAAATCTCAGTTATTAAGCATTGAATAGAGTAATGTTACAATATATAAATAAAGTCGTTCCGATTATAAAGGACTAGTTTTATTTGGTTTCATTCCTTGATTAACCCAGATTCTCTTTACGCGATTTTCACTTTTTGTAACTTGTAGCTAAAAATGTCACAGGAATCATCCTGGTCGTGGGAGAGAAATCTCCTTAGTATGAAAGGAGTTTATTTTCAAACTAACGATCAGGCCTAGATGAATATAGCATTTCGTTTTCTATTGCCCTGCAAATATGGCTAAATCAAGTTCAACTCAAGTTCACAGAATATTCTCAGCCTGATGATTCGGAAAGGCTTCACTATAAATGTATAAGAAATACCAGACTAAAATGGATATAATTTTATGTATATATATTTTTTATATAATATAGTTGTTATTTGCGTATCAGTATGGATGGGTATTGATTATTTTAAGACGTCAATAGCAGACATCTATAAGGCACTAAGACTAATTATTCAAATTAAAAGGTTCAACTTCTAGGTTCCTCCATCTTATTCAATAAATATCAATAATAAATCAACCCAACTAGTACCCGAGACTAGAATAGTTAGATCGCAAGTGGAGTTGCGGAAGGCAAAGATTCCTTAATTCCGAGAACAACTCCTATATCTGGACTATTTTTTTTAAAACAATATTTTATGTTAATATACATCTTTGCTCATATACATCAGTCACACAAAAAACACACACAACACACACACACACACAACACAAACAAACACCGAATCACGCACACACACCTACAAAAATCCCTACAAATGTTATTCAATCTTTTACACAAATTAAAGATTACAGTTCAAATTAAATTTTATTAGAGTTCCAAATTAAGTTTAGATTTTCGGAAACTGCGCCTAAATATAAATATAACACTTATATTAAATGCGTTAATATAGTTTTATAAATCCATATTCTTATTTCATCAATTGCCGGGAACATTATCTTCTCTAATTAATATTCATAGAGCACATCAGTAATAATTGTTAATTATTCAGGTTAGCCATGTTTTTTTTTAATCTGAGGCCCTAGTTTGCTTTTGCCTTGGTCGGTGGGATAGGCTGTCAGGGTGAAGGCAGTTTCCCTTTTCCTGAGCAGAGAGCTCTATTGTGAGTTAAAGCGTTGGCTTCAATCTTACTTGATAAACCTAGAGTGGCGAGAGTTTAATTCCCGTCTGGGTTATAGGAATTTATTTAGTAACGAACTCGCCCCTGTAGTAACCTGTAGATAACCTGTCCCAATTAGCCATCGTATCAAAAAAATGGACGTTAATAAATAATTACAAAACTACACTAAAACATAAAACGCTAATAAAAAAAAATAGACTGCAAAGAGTAATGGATTAGCTCTTAATAAGCAAAACAGCTGTTTTAATGATTTATTATTATTATTAATTATTATTATTATTATTTATTAACGTCCACTTTTTGCAACTCAGGCTAATTGGGACGGGTTATCTACAGGTTACCACCCATTTCTAGCCAGGGTGGGATTTTAGGATATTATTTAATGAATTTCGTCACTAAATAATTTCCTTTGCCCAGGCGAGAATCGAACTCGCCACTCTAGGTTTGCCATGTGAGATAAAGGTCAACGCTTTAACTCGCATGGCTAATCTGAGCCCCTGTATTAATTAACGTCCACTTTTGGCTACTATGGCTAATTGGGATGGGTTATGTACAGGTCATCCTGGCTAGAAAAGGGTGGTAACCTGTAGATAACCTATCCCAAAAAATATTAAAACACCTTTTTAGCTTTTTAAGCGCTAAACAAATACTCTATGCAGTCTCATTTGTATTTACTTTATGAATCATTTAGATTAAAAGAAAACATTTTCTCCCTTTGATTGTCTTGCAAATATTTTCCATATGAAGAAAAATCATAACTATAAGAGTGCACACAATAAAAATACTATTATAAGTAAATGAATTTTATATAAGGAAAGATGAACATAGAAGGAGGGAAAATACTTGAATACAGGAATACTTGGTGTCTATATAGGTTTGTTTTGTTCCTAAGTCGGCAAACTTCAGCCAGCTCAATACATATTTATTTTGTCTCTCACTGTCTACACATCGCTCATTCTTCTTATTTTCACTGTAAGCCCATTCTACTGTTCATCCTCAGAGGTACTTCCTGGCTATTTAGGTCACAAATCTCAAGAATATTTTATGCATGATGTAAACTGCTAGGACTCAATGTTTAAAGATAGGATGTAAATCAATCAGTAATATAAAGAAAGACAAGTCCAAAAAAGTTTACAAAACCAACCAGAACTCCTGGCAATAACATGATAAAAGGCCAATTTTCAGAATAAATTGTACTTCTTTGAAACTACATCGAATAGATAAATTCTTTTCCTTTCCAACTACGGTGAATAGATTATAAAGTTTTGCTTTACGTGCTAGTGATGACTACTGGCACCTATACTTGCTAATAAAACACATCTAGAATTATTTAGATCCTGAAGCTACGACATATCTGAGCTAAGTTGTGAGGTTATCCAGCATAAATTAAAAGGTTTTAAAAAATTAGCAGCAAGGTTTTATTTTCTTCTGACATAATTAAAACGTTTCGATGGACGTAGGCAAAAAATTATTCAAAATATTAAATATAAATTTGTGGGAATACTCACCATTCATAATTTCATTGGAATACCTAAAATGGTTGTGTAAACACACATAATTCATATTGCTAGTTATTTCGTTATTTTATTTTTATTACTCCATAAAATAAGAGATCTACAGTTATAGAGTATGTTCTGAAACTATATTTTTGTTCTGCTGCTAATAAAATGAATAAAAATTTATTTGAACAACTAGGTATCATTTTCATATCTTCATCACTGTTATCAAGCCATCATTGTGGTTGTTGGGCAAGTTCTTGTAGTAACTTGCATACTATTTTAAAATTTTTGTTACATTATTACATATTCAATAATTATTTACTTTTTAAAATTAAAAAAATTCTCTTTCTTTCAAACATATACGTAAATAGATATCATTACCAGTATACCCTGGAATACCGTAAGCAATGGTCTTAGTCGCAGTGTTTTAAACTTACTTTTTCGCCTAACCTATGGATTCTCTTGCTCACATGGGATCGTGGGGCATTAGAAGAATTGACTGAAGAAAAAATAGTGTTGCTGTATATATAGTACAGCACAACACACAAAAAACATAGGAATGAGTTCGACGTCTTCATTCAAGAGGTAAATGATTTCATACTGAAACCTATGTTTGAAAGCTATACCAAGTATACCTAAAGGTAGACCATTGAATTAGAGGGATTATCTATGTTTCAGTTAAATGCTTATAAAAGTGATTAAACTTAATTTTTATGCTTTTAATGGACCTCATTGTGTAATAGCGTTCACACTTCAATATTTCATTCACTTTTTTATTTCTATCCAACTTAAATGTATTCCAAAATTTATCATGATGCAACAATGATTAAGCAAATACTCTATCTGCTGTTCTTCTTGAAATAATGTTGCAGACATCTGTTTGTCCTTGCGAAATCCTAACGCACGAAGAGGACATTCATTCATTAATACGGCAAAGGTGGGCTTGATCCCAGACTGAGATAAAAAAAAAAAAAATTACTCAACGTATCGTGGTAGGAGAATGAATGTGTGGCTGTTCCGGGCCGGACAGATGTTAGATCTTACGGGCCTTGTTTGAATTATACATACGCCTAATGCCTTTGCCACTTTTTGGACGTACAACAAAAGTCCATTACCAAGTGACTCATGACCTTATCAAGGAACTTTATATTACTTACACGCCCTTTAGATTATTTTTCTTTCTTTCTAATTGTAGCCAAAGGTATTCAGATCATGATTTGGACATCATCATTATAGCGACGGATTTCTTGCCATTTTATGAGCTCCTTTCCAAGGAGTCATTAAACAACACATATTAACATATCAAATCTTGGGTATTTAAAATGAAGGTTTAATAAAGTAAATAAAAGTGAACTTTCACTTAAAGAATTTTATATTGTGTTACATGTTATGTATGGAAAAATTGTTTTTACATTTCAAAGTCAATTCATTTGAAATTCAAACTTATATTTAAATTATTTCGTATGCTAGAAATATAACATACGAAATAATTTAAATATAAGTTTGAATTTCAAATAAATTGACTTCGAAATGTAAAAACAATTTTTTCATACATAACATGTAACACAATATAAAATTTTTTAAGTGAAAGTTCACTTTTATTTACTTTATTAAACCTTCATTTTAAATAAATGTACACACAATAACATAGAAGAGTTTATTTTCTTTTTGGGTCTAACGTTAAAAAATCACAAACAAATATGGCTTGAAAGGCGTCGGAGAAACTAAATATGTAAAACATACTTTAACAGCTTGTGTTCACCGAATGCAGAAAATAGAATGTAGGAATCTTTTTTTAGCCGTAACACAACCTTTTTTTTCTGTTATAATGGAAGAAGCAAAATAAAAGTCATACTGCAGTTAATTCAACAGAGAGACTTTTTCCATTAATATAAGACATTATGGTTTTGTGATAAAATAAGCTTCTTATACAAGTTTTCTCGTAATATTAGGAATTTCTTGGCAGCACTAGTGAAAACTTTCGTAGGAACTTAAAAAAAGAACTAAAGAAAAGGTAATTTCAAAATGTAATTCATATATTTCGTCTGAATGTCAGTCTAAATTTAAAATATATAGAGACTATTATTACACTGGAGAAATCTGTGACAGCTCGAGCAATAAAATAAATTTTGTAAATTAAATTCCACTCTAATAATTTCGTCAGTTTTGAACTATTTTCATTTAAATAATTAATTCAAGCATGCTTAAAGTCGACTGGAAATATAATGAGTTTATTAAATAGGTTTTGTGGTTTTTTCGTGGTCACAAACAAAGTATTTTATTGGTGGATTATTGCAACACTGTACTTTCCCCGAATATTAATTATACCAGTCCATTAGCTACATCTGTGCCTGTTTCTCATGTAAGAAATACATTTATTCATAATCATAATAATCTATCAAAACTTCCTAGAACATATCGAAAATCTTCAAAAACTATAGTTGTTAAATTTGTGGCTCTTCCATTTGTTCTTTTCTTATTGATGTTAAATATAGAATTATTTTTAAAGGGCCCCGCAACCAGCGCGTCCTCTCCAATCAAAGGCAATTATATATTATTAATTATAGAAAATAACATATAAATAAAAATAGAACTAAGAAAATGTAAATTTCATTCAACAAGTTTATATAATTCATGCGGATCCAGAACTCTAAAGCTTTGGCACTCTTTAGCCTCCATTAATGCCACATATCATTTGGGGAAGTTTGAACTATTTAGTAAAAATGCAAGACATTTCTTATTATTTCATCCATCACACAGACAGCGTACTTGTGCGTTTCTGTAGGCTATTCCTAAAGTATTTTATGACGAAAGACAACAGAGCCGCTTCAACGCGTTTACAAATGATCTAATAGTCAGTCAGTGAATGGAAAAATAATAACAAAAAAATCTTATATTTTCCATAGATATTCTTTGATGTGATGATTAACTGGATAATGGAGTAGATTACTATACTAGAAGTTCCAGATTCGAAACCGGAGATACCACACTAAATTTTATTTTGTTTGTAGTTAGAAGGGTTTGAGTTATATTCGTCCCTCTAACTCAGCATCGATAGGTAATGGAGTAGCTTCCCGAATACAAATTTAGTTTATCTCTGTTATGCAATGCCTTCACAATTCGCACGGTTTGAACCACCCACGTTAGAAATGTGACAGGCCTTTGCCATTCATACCCGTTGACCTAAATATTCAAAAACACTAGATTTGCCAATGTTATGGTTACGTTTATTCCATTCTTTTCAACTCTAAAAAATTTTACCTACATTTTTAGCACATTGGAAACTCTATGAATTCATTAAATTTTAAATTTCATTTATTATACTTTAAATTATGTTTTGGAGCTCAGGTTAGCCTAGTTTAGGCTTAATCTCACATGATAAACCTAAACTGGTGAGTTGGGAAATAGTTATTTATTATACAAGTGACGAAAGTAGATCATTTTAAAACTCGAGTGAAACGTTTACCCACACGAGCGAAGCGAGTGTGGTAATTTCACGAGAGTTGTAAATTCTACTTTCGTCACGAGTGTAATATTAAATTTTTTCTGTAATCGTGTAATACATGATCAGATCTAACCAGAATATGAACAAAATTAGGATGTTGTGAAGATTATGGTATGTTGTTGGTAGGTTATAAGCATGGTTGTGAAAGGTTATAAGCATAGTTATAAAACAAATAGTGATGATTGTGAAGTAGTGCAGTTATAAACAAGTGCAGGTTGGAAGGTAATTATTATTATATTTAAATTTTAAAATATATTGATTATTTCCACCAATAATTCATTCACATTTCACTTTATTTTGTTAAAATAAATTCTTACAATGTTGAGAAACATTTAAAAGCATTTAATTTCCAACTTCAAATTATTTTTTAATTTATACGTATTACTAATTAAGAAGGCAATTCACTTTCTTCACTCATTTCAGTTTAGTAATGTTACCATTATTCAACGATTACAGAAAAACGAATTTATTGAGTGAAGAACTCAATAAAGAAAATCCTTAGTCCCACCCTGGCTAGAAAAGTGTGGTAACGTGTATAAAACCCGTCCCCATTAACGGAATAGATAAATAACACAAAATTTAGGTTTTGGGTAGGTTTTATTCATTCATCGTATCTAATACAGTTGTAAGCTCTGGTATGTCTAAATATAGTATACACTTTTAATCTGAAACTTAATTAAATATCAAGAATTATTTACATAAATTTATATATTGTTGGCTTTGAAAAAGGAAATAAATTCACCCGAAAAGTTGGCAAATTTTTTTTTATATTTTATTTTTATACATGTATCCAAGGACTTAATAATGTTTCTGAAGAACCGTCAATATCTCACATTTTGAAAGTAATTAGCGTGTACATGTAATTTGTGTATTTAATCATGAACACTATTAATTGCCAAAAATGTGGTCTTACGATCATAAGACTGTCCTAGACATAATGTTAAGGTTCTTTTATTTTCTGGAGAGAAACGATTTATGCAAGAAGAATATTATATGAGAGGAGAACATAAGGGTTAACCAGATACGATTCAACTAAGGGGAAAAGGGGAATTTATGTTAGGGAAGGAAAGGAAGTGAAATAAGATGAATAAATGAAAAAAGAGACAGAAGGTGTTGGGGAGGATAAGGGATGTGACTGGAGAACTAATGTAGGCAGTGGGGTACAATAGGCTTCGGATTGCCCTAGGTCAGCACCCCCTCCCTCCAGCTCCACCAACAATCATAACCAATTTATCGTTTTTTTTATTTCCATTTTTTTTTTCATTTCTGTATATCATTTGAAGTTCAGAGCTCAACAATTTTCTTTTATCGTTTTTTATTTTCTAGAACACCAAACACACTTGTTACACTTCTACAACTTATGTTACACCGTATGGCAAAATATATGTATATTTTTTACTTCCTTGGCTTCTCATTTTTCAGAGACACAGCACAAATATCAAACGTGTCCCTTATTATGATAAAAGTAACGATCTTGTACATATATTTTATAAGTGTGTTTGTACAATTCCTGCCTCACAAATACTTTTTAAAGTCCCTAGGTAAATAACGTCTTATCCTAAAGACTCTTATTTCTTTTACTGCGATAACAAACGGGAGAAATGTATACTTACAATTGGAGCCATGCCGCGACTCACTAGACGTTGTAGGCTGAAACAGGGTGCGTTCAAGGACATGCGGAGGACTTCAACTACCATACATAAAAGAATATTATAAGAAGCTTTCATTAGTCCGAATCCGAACTGCAAGTGTTTTTTTAAAGAAAATTATGGGAGGTGTGCAGAAGGTCATTAATGTAAGTCGTTCTTATTTTTATCGAATTTATCACGTGAAATGCATCAATATAGTCGATCTCTAGACATAATGTACGCTTTGTATACTTATTAGAAATAATTTACTTCCAATCTTCCTACAGGTACTCTTTAGACACCCACACACAAAATCTGATGAAAGGTTCCTATTGAATTAAATATACAAATTGTTTTGCTCCACTTCATTTCAAAGTGCTTCAATTCAATGCATCAGATCGAAAACCGTCATAACCATAATTAATAGATCTTTTTATAATTAACAAAAAAAAGACCTATACAAATCGTCTGTATAACTAATATGTCAGCTGTATAGTAACAGGACAGGCACATCTAATACAACTCAAATAGTCATCTCGATTTACAATTATGAAATTACATATTCCATATTAGCGAATGGATAAATGCAAGTTTGATCAGCGCTGTGTCTGATATATAAATAGTGTGGGCCTTACTAGGTCTGATGCATATATATAGTAAGGTCCTGCAGACAAGACTTAAACATATCTTATTCCTAATTAATTATAGCCTTTCAGAGCTTATGGATAGAAATGCAAAACCTAATTAAAGAGGGGACTAAGTCCTCACTAAGAACAATTATTTCTTTAATAATATAATATTTAATTCATTGACCCCACATTAACAGGGATTGAGCTGACTTAATTGTTATTATTTATGCAAATACATTTCAATTCATATTGATACCCCCTACAATCATTCTTGAACTGTTACACTGTATTAAATTATCGTATCGTCCATAATTGCTAAGGTAATGTCCGCCATTACTCGTTCTTTATTCATTATCTTAATAGCACTATGACGGATTTTACTCATTTCATTAAAACCAATAGGTTAAAATATTAAATCAACTAGGTTATTAAAAATTAGGTTCTTGTTTGTTAGCTTTTATTATATACTGATCCACTTATTTTTACTCAGTTTTGCACAAGTATAAAATGTAAAGACAACATTTTCTTTATTGATTTACTCAACTTTTTCGGCGTTTCACTCTTTTATTAAATAGAATATTTTTGGTGAATTTTCTGTAAAAATAGTGACCTTCTTAAATTATTATTCATAGGAATATTTAAGTAACTATAATTGGCTCAATTTAATTTAACCGTGCGGTTATCTGTATTCCAGGTGGACCTCTATGCGGTCGCTAGGTATCCATATAGAATGGAGAGAATTCAACCTGGTCAACAAAAACGTTGGTTATCTTTGGTCTATAACACAGCTGAAGGGGTTGGACCTAATTAGCTGTGGATTAGGAGGTTCATAGCCGACTATTCTGTAAATTCACTTGATATATACCATATTATTCACTTTGTCACCTTTCTCCTCTTTAGGAAACTAATTAATATTACGCATTGCACTATTTTCACTGTCTCAAAATTAACATAACTACAATTCGTAAGCCATAAATGATTTAAATAATTTAAAACACTACCCTTAGTAAATATGTAAATTTTTATTGTGAAGCGTTCACTGCTAGGCGATATTAATCATGAATAAAAACCAAAATATATAGACAATATTTAAAAAAACAAGAAAAAATGAAACACCAACAATTAAAATAGGGTAACCTACGGACGCGAAACTGAAAACGCAACACGTGTGTGTGAAATTGTTAAAATTAAAATATATAAATAAAAAGTAGCGTGTTGTAGCTTTGTTTAATGGTATAACACCGCAGATTCTACAGATGGGCCTTCTCCAGGGTTTGATTTATTCTCAGTCCTGTTTAGTGAATACTGTCTAACATTGTAAGGGCATTTGAGCTGGCAACGATAAAATGTCAGCAGAAAACATCTGTCTATTCCCCATTTTGTACTCCTAAGATTCCTCAATAAGTTCAAATTTCCTTAGCACTTATGGAGTCCTTTTAAATGGGAGACCCATGTCAGTTTTCTATCAAGAGAGCTCTTTTCCTGAGAACTTTGAGGTCTCGAGCATATCTCAGCAAACCGAGCTAACTATACTGAGTTTTTATACTAAATTTGATGTGTAATGTCCTTAATAATTTTTAAATTTAAACTTGTAACTTTAAAATTGTGTTAACCAGTCTCAATAAAGACATTAGTAGAAAGAATAAACGATTTTTTTTTTCGCATTATAGTTACAGAACTGATTTATTATTATAAGAATTATACACATTTTCATGGCCTAAGTGAGAGTTTTGTGCCATAAAAATTCAATTGTTTAATTTTCAGAACTGCAAACCGTACTGTAATGGTGTACTACATTGTTAGCAATTTTTTAAAGGTCAATAATGTATTTATGTTCTTTTTTTTGTCGTGTAATTGATATACGAAATACTTTTTATTAATTTTTGTCAAAACTATTTTTTGATAAATGCCGATTAATGCTCGATAAAAAGTCTACCCAAAACTTCTTTTTACTGTCCTTAATTATCCACTGGGTGTTCACTTTCCTTTGCTTGTAGTTTTGAAGGTTTCTGAATGATGGATATCTCGGGATTAAATTAAGAACTCTTTTCCTGAGACCTTTGAGGTCTCGACCATATCTCAGCAAACCGAGCTAACTATGCTGAGTTTTTATACTAATTTTGATGTGTGTCGCCACATCTGCTAAGGTCTAGGCAAGCCGGTATGTTTATGCTGAGCTTCATACTCTTTTTGATGTGCGTACTTCCTCTGCTAAGGTCTCCAGCTTATCTCGCCAAACTGAGCTGTTTATGCTCAGCTTCATACTCTTTTTGATGTGCGTACTTCCTCTGCTAAGGTCTCGAGCTTATCTCGCCAAACTGAGCTGTTTATGCTCAGCTTCATACTCAACTTGATGTTCGTGGGGATCTGTACTAATGTTTCGGGCTTATCTCGCCAAACTGAGCTGTTTATGCTCAGCTTCATACTCAACTTGATGTTCGTGGGGATCTGTACTAGTGTCTCGGGCTTATCTCGCCAAACTGAGCTGTTTATGCTCAGCTTCATACTCAACTTGATGTTCGTGGGGATCTGTACTAATGTCTCGGGCTTATCTCGCCAAACTGAGCTGTTTATGCTCAGCTTCATACTCAACTTGATGTTCGTGGGGATCTGTACTAATGTCTCGGGCTTATCTCGCCAAACTGAGCTGTTTATGCTCAGCTTCATACTCAACTTGATGTTCGTGGGAATCTGTACTAATGTCTCGGGCTTATCTCGCCAAACTGAGCTGTTTATGCTCAGCTTCATACTCAACTTGATGTTCGTGGGAATCTGTACTAATGTCTCGGGCTTATCTCGCCAAACTGAGCTGTTTATGCTCAGCTTCATACTCAACTTGATGTTCGTGGGAATCTGTACTAATGTCTCGGGCTTATCTCGCCAAACTGAGCTGTTTACCTATGCTCAGCTTCATACTCAACTTGATGTTCGTGGGGATCTGTACTAATGTCTCGGGCTTATCTCGCCAAACTGAGCTGTTTATGCTCAGCTTCATACTCAACTTGATGTTCGTGGGAATCTGTACTAATGTCTCGGGCTTATCTCGCCAAACTGAGCTGTTTATGCTGAGATCTCTTAATTAAAGGGATTTTGTTGGAATCAGTGGTCAATCTTGTGTAGTCAGCAGTCGAATATGAGTTCCTCCAATCGCTTTCTTGCCTAACGGATTATAGACATGTTATGTTGAATAATAATATATTGAACGTATATGCTAAAATTCTATATATAGAAGATAGAATAGAATATATAATATGTTTGATTTCTTTGAAAAGAAGAGGATCATGGCAGCCTGGTGCATAATACTTTTAACCATTATTCAATAATAGCAATCAATACCTAGGAAAACGGATACAAAAGTATACCGCAGTAATAAGTAGTTGGGGTGGGTTGGAGAATGCTTTTTTTGTGATTGTTTGGGTTGTCTTTCGTTCCAAGTGTTCTTTGCTGGCCAATGAAAAATATTTTAAGTACTGATAGTTTCTACGAATCTTTAAGTAAATTTATGGCTCTACCGTAAAATCTCTTACTATTTCCTGTCACATGAACTCCCTACTTATGCAATCTAATGTTAATTTCCCCCAAAAGATACACAGCAAATGGAGCGAATAATTTTCCTCTTTCATTCAATTTAAAATTTAAATTGTGCTGTTTTTATTCTGAATTCTGCAATGAGGCAGAAATTAACTGTAACTTGAGGCGGCTGTTTATTCATTCTTTTGAAGTAGGTTGTCCCGTTAGAAGTCCTGGAACAGTAATTACCATAGGGCCATCATTAAGTAGCAAGAAGACACTAAACGTCTATATTAAGAGTATCATAAAAATGGTGACATCATCATTATAAACATAATATATTCTTTCGTCGAGATTCTTTATAGCACCACTTTCAGAAAGCTTTTATTATGTCATCTAAGCTTTGATAACTCCGTATTCACTTCTACTTATAAGGCGAATTCTATTTCGAGTTGAGAGCTTATCGAAAGGACCCGCCGTTATTCACGCCTAAAAGGAGAGAATATAACAAAATAATCAGAGATGTAACCGGGCAGAAGGAAAACTAGCCAATGAATAAAGATTTCGACTGAATAATGATTCCCTTTTTTTTAATCAAGGTATGTTAGGCGAATACATTTCCGTTTCCAAATTTTCTACTGAGAATTTCGATGTTATATATTCGAAGATTATCCGTTAGGTAATAAAGTGCCATGGAAGCACAATTTATAGTTTACAAAGTGTGCTCCTTGCACTAGGACAATGCATCAAGAAGATTTGAGTGGAAGAAGAAGCAAGCTGGCCTAGGTTTGAATACCTCATGTGACGAACTGCACTTGTAGCAATGTGATTAATTGGCTACCAGATTAAACTGCTATCCTATCCTTAGGTATCTATCCTTCTTGAATTTGAATCCAAAAGTAGAGCATCGATTCAGAAGGGAACAAGGGAATACTTGGGATCTTCAATATACGACCACCAGTGCGGTGAGTTCAAGCTCTTTAAGGACTGTTGAGCAAAAGATCAAAAATGGTCTTGAATGAATAATTAATATATTTTCATGTAACTTGTCCCATAAAAAAAAGAGATTACAGTTCTGTTTTGATAATTTATTAACGTCCTCTTTTCTTTTCTAAGGCTAATTGAGACTGGGTATCTAAAGTTTACCGCATTTTTTCTAGCCAGGATGGAATTAAGGGTTACATTTAGTTAATACTATTAATCACTAGGGAATCAATCAAACCCACGTTATATGATTCACATGTGCATTACGAACAATGCCTCAGCTCCCATTCTCCCGAGAATGGGTGCATTTCACACAAACTGCAACAATAAATATCTCATTCTCAGTTTAAATGTTACCTCTTGATAACATAGGTTCCGTATTACTGGAGACATAGAGACTAGAATGTTGAATGGCGTCATCACCATCGTGACTACAGTAGTTTGGGTGTATCCATAGTTTACGTAGGGGACGTTTTTATTTTCCCATTAGCTCAGGTTGAGTGGTGTCGATTAGCTTACGGCACAACCGTGAGATATTCCAAACTTCATTCACCTTCCCCAAATGCTAAGAGAATTTAATATTTTAAACATGCATTCCGGCAGGGAACACATGGAAATTATTATGATAATAACATAGAAATTCCGCCGATCTGAACAACATTTTGTAGTAGGTTTTCATGGTATTTTCAATATTATACTATGAAATTACAAGTCTGTAATCATCAGTATAATATATTTTTATTTCCTAAATGAGAATTGTAAAGAAATTATGAGCCATAAACTAAATGAACTTTGACCCAGTAGCCTTTGGGACCCAAGAAGGAAAAAAACAAAACCGCAGCTCTAATAGGAAGGAAACAATGGACCGTGTGATGTCTGGATTACACGAATCTTGATATAACCATTCATCTCTCGTTAAAAATAAGCCAATTTACCATGAAAAGACTTATTGCAAGCTTAAGTACCCAATATTGTTTTAAACAGATCATTACCATGTGAGATGCTTAATAAAATAAGATTCGACTTCATCAATTAAGATTTAACGTTCTTATCGAAAATATAAAACCCATTATTCTATTATTTTTACTGTACTCAATATTTGACTGTTTCGTGCAACACTAAATATCACATTCAGTAAGAGTCAATATCAAACGGAGAAGAGGGGAGATTAGAAGGGGGGGGGTCTAAAAACATTGCTTAATATATCTTGTGCCAAATTCGATTTTTTTCAACTACTGTGTTTTACATATTTCGTATGACTTGAAAATTAGCGTTTTCCCATTTGAATATATTTTGTATGCAGCGTTCAGTAAACACCCACTCCTTCTCATATGATTTTTACTTTGAGTACCTTGAACATAAAACATCTCATGCTCAGCTAATATTTCTGTACGTGTTTATATCGGCTTCTACTACGGGAGAAATAAAGAAAAGACGGTGAGATGAAATCGGCGTGCCATTCCAACTCGTGGGAAAATGTCTTAGTACACACAACCCCTGCATGACGGACTTTTTACATTGTGACCGGGCTTTTGGTAGGCCTACTCGGATAAGCATTAAAAATGTAAAACTTGCAGAAATGAATAACATTGTATATAAGAAAGATAAATTATTTTCCACTAATGAAGTTTATTTTATAATTTATTTCAATTGTTAACATAAAACTCGGTAATATTAAAAATTCGATTCACCGGCGACTTTATGCTAACTCATTCATTTACCATCACATTTATTGTTTGAAAATTTACACTATAATAAAGCCTGATTTGTTTCTCAATAAATTCAGCTTTTATATTATTAATGCCTACAACCTTAATGAGCTATAAAGTTCTCAAAATGGGCATAAATTTAATAGTGGAGAATTTCCATTACGGAGACTTCCTGTTCGGGTCACTACTCGTGAATAATTCAATGTCATAAAACCCAAATTAAGGGGACTGTAAAATGGGCTAAGTAAAATCTTAATTAATATACATAACGTAAAGTAGTCCATAATAATACACTGAATACATTTTAAACGTTCTTGTAGTATAAGTATTTTCAAAATGGTTTATAAATGCTAAACAAATAATTCAATGATTAATAGAATTTTCAAATTCACAAACCTAGAAGATAAATATTCCATAATAACTTTTAAATTTGAACTTGTAACTTTAAAATTGTATTAACCAGCCTCAATAAAGACATTAGTAGAAGGAATAAACGATTTTTTTTTTATTTCGAATTATAATTACAGAACTGATTTATTATTATAAGAAAACGTTTATCATATGGACAGAAAAATATTTTAAAAATAGATCATCTTCTTATGACTCGCTATGGTACCCGTTGTTGACGAATTGAAATGAAATTATTTAATAGTGAAAAAATAATCCTGATCGGAGGGCTGTATTATTAGTTAGAAAGTTATAAATTTTAACAATGTTTGAGGACTGAAAAATACATTCTAAACCCAATTTATCATTACAGATTTTTCCTATCAAAATCACTATTATCGAATTTTTGTTTTGGCGTTGTAGTAAATTTTCACTCCTAGTTGAAAAATCGAGTTCTCCAATTCTTATGTTTCTCGGTTATCTTCTCCAGCTATTTTTTTTATAGTAATGAGGAGATATTACCATTGGTATATAACAACTGAATTTCAAGTCCAGTTCTCAAAAATTTGTTTTTAATACCGAAAATTGTCATTAATGGTTTAGTCCTTTACTTTCATTGAAATGAAAACTGAAAACGCTGTGTAATAATTTTATGTATGCCTAAGAACAGTAAAATGTCAAAATACATTAGGAATTACCTTCGTTCTCATCATCACTCCTAAACCCGATACAATATCAATTTGCCAGATCAAGATGGATGACTGAAGATCTCTCGACGGCTAGAACAGATGGTTTAGCTATAAACGAATGATTTAAAGCCAGAGGGGGGGGGGGGGCTTGAAGAACTGAATCTGAAATTCAGTATTATGCCTCGAGGTAGTAGACTAATATTAAAGCTCTCAAATCCTCTGCGCCGTTTTTAACTGATTTCGTAAAAAAATGGCGAATAGACAGGTAGAAAAGATTTTTAATTGTTATGTTACATGTCCTAGAATGCCCTTGCACAGTAGGACATTTTAATAATTAAATTAAAAACTCTCCACCTCTAAAATTACACAAAATAGAGTGAGTAGATATAATTAAAAATATTTTATTTTCATGTAATTTAAACCGGTGGTTAATACAGATATAATAAGTGCTTTAGAGAAGCTGTATTCAGGAATGACTTAGAATATACAATGTTGATTTAGAACATATAATGCTTACAATCGAGTTTCTTTACGACACATCAATACAATTTACGAACGTTCCCATCCTCTTCTGCTACACATATAAATAGTTTTTTTTTTTTTTTTTTTTTTTTTTTTTTATCAGGAAATCACCATTAGTGAACACCTGGTCTTCTTAATAAGCTGCGTTTTATTAGCAGATTTCCCCTAAGGGAAATCAGCTATTGTGGTCGTAATCATGGCGCGATTTCGAAAAATTTCCTCAAATGTCTATAGGTCCTACCCAAGAGATGACGAAAATGAGGATCGTTCAAAACTTTGTGTGTGTGTGTGTGTGTGTGTGTGTGTGTGTGTCTGTTATCTGTCTAGTGGTCGCAATTTTTATCTGTTCGTTACCAAACTCAATATTTAAACTTTTTATGTAAAAATGAAGATCAAGTTCATTAACAGCTAAAATCGGACAGGTGGGAGGGGGGGTGGAGGAGAAGAGGGAGAGAACTTCTAAAATTCGACATATCTCCGTGGTTATGCGTTGGTTCGAGAAATTGTATAAAATCGACCTTATTGCAAATGTAATGTTCTATAAACATAGAATTCATATACATGTTTTCTCTAAATTGGAGATTAACCAAGTGATATTTCCACAATTTAGTTTTCGGCCATATTAACCAAAAGCTTTTAAATTATAAAGCACTTTATTTGAAGACTAAATACCAAATATTATTCCCATTGAACTTTTACTTTTTGAGATAAATACGGTAAATATGCTAAGATAACACAACCTCTGCGTAACGGACTTTTTTTAAATCTTGGAATTTGTGATTTAGTTTTTATAAATTACAGGATAAATAAACAATTATAAACATTAATAAAAAATTAGTAAAAGCTACACCAAACTATTAGAAAAGAATGCAAAGCCTTATATGGCATCGTTATTAAAGAGAAAGACGAGAACTTTGAGGGACGTCGGTTGAATACACCCAGAAATATGTTGGAGGGAACACCAACTTGAGGAAGCAGAGTGGATCCAAACTGCTCAAAATGGCTTAAGAAAGTGGAGGAGGCATAAGTTCTGCAAAGGCTACAGTAGATATTTTAGATAAGTTAATAATAAAAAAAAAGCAGCAAGTAGTTAATAATAATATAACTTAATAATTAGAATAGGAGAGTGTAACATTAAGAGAGGATACGTCTATTGAAATCGGCATCATGGATGTGATTACAGAGGCTTATCCTGCTGATCCGATAATGTCATAGTCATATTCGGCGATAATACTAAATGTCTGGAAGCAACTTTGCCTCTTGAGCACAATCTATTCTTATCATCACATAAAAGAATTTCAATAAAACCCAGTTTCCCCCAAAATAGCAACTCCAATTAGGGAAGAGGCCAATTTGAGGGAGGCAGAAGGGTAAATATCAGATAAGGGAGCGGGATGACGTTTTGTTGGCGACAGAAAAAGTTCTTCCAGAGAGTAGAGGGGGATATATTTATGCGGGCGGTAGCAGTGCTGATCCGACGAAGGGTTGCAGTAATCCGGCAAAGTAACGGGGGTCGGCAGAAGATAAAGCTAAGATATAGGCCCAGCCAGCACAGAAATCAGCCCCCGTCCAAACACAACCCAGTCTCGCTCCCTCCTAGAATTAGTCCTAACAGAACTCGGTAGCCCTTCGTTCTCCCCTTTTTCATTCTTAGAAAATAATATAAACCCCAGAGATTTTCGCCCATTTTCGATAAACAGAATCGAAAGTCTAAACATACACAGAAAGTGTACATCATATAGATATAATAATAACTTATATGAAATAATTTTATTTTAGTTTAGAGAGAGTATGCCCTTAATATCTAGTTCGGTACTCCAACATTTAGTTACTACCTATACTTATGAAAACTGTTCCCTCTAACTAAAAAAATATTAATGCATTGCTGACCATGTATTCCGTCCTAATACTTACTAAATTACGAATATATAATATAATAATACTCACTCCAATAAAAAGGGAAAAAAAGGTCATTCACTCCAACTTTTGTGGGTACATTTAATTCATAATTCTTTTGCCGGATAAAATAGAAAATATTTGACAAAGATACTAAATACATTATCCATAAAATTAATTTTAAATGTTGGGACAAGTCGGAACAAGTACTCAAAAAGAAAATAGAAGAAAAATAACCTAATAGAATTTTGTCAATGGAGAAAGTAAAACCTCTCTCACTGATCACGCTATCAACTCTCAACAACAAGTATGTTGTGGTCCCTTTAAAAAACATAAAAATTCAATTAAAAATACATTTCGTACTGTAAATTTAGAGCAAAGCAGAGCAATTTTATCAAAGGGATACCGGGTAAAACCAGGGCAAAAACTGTGTGCATTTTGTCGGAATGAGCTCGTAAAAACCAAACATTATGCTATTGATGATTCAAGTAATGATGACAATCACCATAAAGAATATGCAGATACAGGATTATGTCCTGATGAACTACACCAAGTGCAAAAGCAAACTGCAATTGATAAACTCAATTCTTCCTTTCATGAAATTGGTTGTTCACCAATGAACCTTCATGCAGTTGGAGAACATAGCAGAATTTCTTATGGTAAAGAAAAGTTTGAAAGGGTCAGAGGACAAGTAAAATCTAAAATTCAAACAGTTCTTGGAATTGATTTGCCAGAGGAAAAGATTAACTCGGATAAAAGTGTGTTGCAAAACAGTGAAGATATGGATAAACTAGTAGAGATAATGAAAAGTGAAATGGTAGTTTCATCAAGGAAGAAACAGATTCAAATGCTGACAATACCTGCCTCTCTAATGTGGCCAAGAAGAAAAATAAAAGAAACTTTTAACACTACTGATTATTCTGTACGCAAGGCCCAACAATTGTATAAAACCATGGGATTTTTAGCTGAACCAGATTTAAAACAAGGCAAAAAACTAATTCCTGAAATGGTTGAATTGGTAAAGGATTTTTATCAGAAAGAGAAAAATTGTAGAATTTTGCCAGGGATGAAGGATGTTGTGAGTGTAGGGAAAAACGTTTATGCAAGAAAGCGTTTGATTTTATGTAATCTTCGTGAGCTGCACTCCAACTTTAAATGGGAGTATCCAGGTTTGAAAATAGGTCTCTCAAAATTTTGTACCTTGAGACCTAAGTGGTGTGTTTTAGCTGGTGCTAGTGGTACACACCTAGTGTGTGTATGTACAATTCACCAAAATGTTATTTTTTTGATACATGGAGCCGGTATAGAGGAGGATTATAAAGAACTAATATTGCACATGATTTGTGAAGAAACAACAAGAGAATGTTGGTTAAGACATTGTGACAAATGCCCTTCAAAAAATGAACTCATTAAAATTTTAGAATCAAAATTCGAAGACTATGACGAGGAAGATGTCATTCAGTACAATCAGTGGGTGTCCACAGAGAGAACAGAGATGATACAGTGTTCCAGCACTGTTGAAGAATTCATTGAAACGTTAGTTGAAAAACTTCACAAACTGATACCTCATCTCTTACATTGCTAAACCACAATCAACAACTTTTAAAAAAATTGAAGGAAACATCTCCTTTTGACACAGCTATTATCTCAATGGACTTTAGTGAAAATTATTCATTCACATTACAAGACGAAGCCCAAGGATACCACTGGACCTCAAATTCTTGCACTATACATCCTGTCATCATACACTGCAAAGATGCAACTGAGAAAAATATTGTCCTACCCCTTTGCATTATATCTGATGACCTCAAACACGATGTAAGTATGGTGTATGAAATCCAAAAATATGTGATTGAATTTTTGAAAGAAAACCGCCCACATATCAAAAAAGTTCATTACTTCAGTGATGGGTGTGCTGCTCAGTACAAAAATAAGTACAATTTCATAAATCTGTGCCTACATGAGAAAGATTTTGAAATTCGGGCCCAATGGTCTTTTTTTGCTACTAGTCATGGTAAAACAGAATGTGATGGAATTGGAGGTACAGTGAAACGATTAGCTCGGAAGGAATGTTTGCAAAGGCCCTTAGAAAACTAAATAATATCAGTGGCTCAATTGTTTGACTTTTGCAAAACCAGAATAGAAAAAGTCAGTTTTTTCTTCATATCTAAAGAAATAGTTGAAATAACTCGTCCTGCTTTGGAAGGTCGCTTCAAAGATGTTCAAACTCTTCCAGGGACAAGATCATTTCACAACTTTCAGCCAATAGATGAAACCGGAACCATTGAGGCTCGAAGAATTAGCATGGACGAAAAACCAGCTCTCACTTTTAATTTATTGAACAATCGACCAAAGAGTCAAGTAACATTGAAAGATTTAAGCCCAGGATGTTTCATTGCTTGTGTATATAACAGATTGTGGTACTTTGGCATGGTGAGTGAGGTGAACACCAAAGAACAAGATGTCACAGTACAGTTCCTTCATCCCCATGGACCTTCAGCATCATTTTCTTGGCCTAAAAAGGAGGATATATGTGCTGTACCCATTCTTCATATTATTACGACTGTGGAATCTCCAAAAACAATGAAAGGAAGAAAGTACCAGTTTTCTCAACAATGTATGTCAAGTGTTGAAGCAAAATTAAACGATACTTTAAAATTGTAAAGAACATTGACCAAAACAACCATAAGAATTGTATATATTAAAGTACACTTAACTGGGGTAAACAATAATGTAAACTGTATTTATTGTACAATAAACCTATGTAAACTAACTTTTTAGTTACCTTTATTTATCATTTTCTTTTAATTCATACAAATTTCTAAATTTTTCTATATATTTATTTTTAAACTTGGAATAAACAATGAAGGGGTCAAATAACCATTAATTTTATTGTTTTTGGTGGTAGGTCATATGTCTTAGAACATAAAAAAAAAAAAAAAGATTTCCATGATTATCCTTTTCCCTTTTAGAGATATTCAATTTTTCGTGAAACTATATATTTGCTTTCTGAAAAGCTCAAATTTACACTTCGCAATTTATTTCTGTCCACAAATACTTACTTGGTACCTTAGTTTATTTTTTTATTGTTTTTAAATATATTTATGAATACATACAAAAAATTCCATCAAAATTGGTTCGTAAATAAGAAAGTTACAAATTATTTTTGAAATGAAAACAAATTAACTTTACAGTTCCTAATCGATAGAAAACACTAAAATCACAAAACTTTAAGAGGCCATAATATCCAAACCGTTAAAGATATATCAAAAATATTTGGTATGGTTTCTTAAATCAATGAATAGAACCCCCAAAATAAAATTCAACAAAATCTGAAATCATGGGTGTCGAAATCATTTTTTTTTGGTTGATTTGAGATGGAATGACCCTATTATCAGTATATGAGTTCTATTAGCAGATTTTCCTTAAGGGAAATCAGCTATTGAGGTCGTACTCATGACGTGACTTTCGAAACTTTTTTTCAAACGTCCATCGATCCTACCCAGGAGATGACGAAAATGAGGTCCGTTCAAAATTATATATATATATATATATATATATATGTCTCTTATGGGTCTCGCGGTCGCAGGTTTTGTTTGATCGTTTTATGTAAAAATACAGATCAAGTTCGTTAATGGTTGAAAACGGACCAGTGGTAGTGGGGTTTAGAGGGGGGATTTTTGAAAATTCGAAATATCTCCGTTACTGTACGTCGGATCGAAGAATTTCATAGAAACAACCTTATTGCAATTTAAATTTACTATAAATAGTGTTATATACATTTATTTTCTATCTTGAATATTAACCGTGATATTTGCATTTTTATTAAGTGTGTGGTGGTGTTAGCAGTATGCAGATTTCTCTATTGTAAAACTTCACAAGTTTACGCAGCTCCTGCGTGACGGACGTTTTTTACTTTGCGGGATTCGGAAATCGATTTCCATGATGTTTTAAACATGTGAAAATGATCAGCCTATTGACAGAAATGCCATCTTAGTTTTTATCAGCTTTAAATGAACGACCTTCTGCCTCTTCCACAAATTGAGGATGAATTTAAGATTACGTTATCATGATATAATAAAATCTCCATTCTCGGGATTTCAAATTCAAACAAATATATCACTAAGCATCTCATTTCCAACTTGAATTTTCAGGTCCTGTAGAGTTCTTTTACGAAAAAAATATATAACATATAAATGGGGCTGATAGAGATATATTATAGCATACAAAATAGATAATTTACATTAAACTATAATATTGTTATAGTTATAGTTATTTTACTGTATATATGTAATAGGAATATATATGTAGTGACGAACTCATTGAATAAAATACTGAGTCCCATTAGGGCTAGAAAAGGGTGGTAACCTGTAGATAACCCGCCCATAGTAGCCTAAAGTGGACGTCAATAAATAAATATATAAAACTTAGATTAGAATCGAACAGAATTTCAATGTGAAACAGATGTTTTGGGAATTCACCAATAATAGTATAGATACCACAGTAAACAAGAATTAATAGGTTGGTACTGTTGGGGCCTCGTTAACCTGTCCCAGTGTTAACATAGCAACCCACTCTCCAAGGCATAATCGCCTCCGGTGTTTACTCATTTATCTCAACATGGGGTTCAATTTGGCTCACTACACAATTGGGCGCATCTCATCACGGAGATTAAGAGAAATTAGTTCCTGTGCGTATTAAAGTTTACATGATAATTTCAGAACATACTTACATATTAAAAATGTACCTGAATTATGAAAAATGATTATGTTTGTTTTCATTGAAATTGAAAAATAGATAAAAAGCGCAAATTACAATAGAACCTAATTCATTTTAATAACTTTGAAACTGGAAATTAAACGACTATAAACATATAAATAAAAACGTTTTTCACACAGGTGAAGCCGCAACTTCAAATTCAAGTTGGATATGAGCCGATTAGTGATACAGTTGCTTAAAAGTAAAAATCCTGAGTAGAAGTGGGTGTTGAGCTGAAGGCTGAAATCATAAGAGCAAATAACTCAACTAATATTCTAATAAGACAAATACTATCTATCTATCTATCTATATATATATATACTAACTCAGATACCCGGCTTCGCTCGGGAATTCATTTGAGGCTGAATGGTGATGGTATATTTTTGGCAAGGCTTAACTTTGCACAATATTTTGACGTTTACCCGTTCCAGTGTTTAGGGTTAATACCCGTTGTTGGCATTTGTTAATAATAAAATTATTTTTTTATGTAAGACTTCACTGTTCTGCATATTGTCATATTTCCCGTCTCCTGTGCATTATGCATAGATTTGAATTATTAAGGAGAAAATATTGACATACATTTGAATAAATTTTTTCAGGTAAGGTACCTGGTAGTTCATATTGAAAAGAAGTGTTGAGCAAATTTCTCTAAATAACAAAATAAACAACTTTTGTTATGTGTATATTTGCCGAAACCCCAATAGGAAATCATTATATTTAATTTCAGGCCTCCCTTATAACTCCCACTCCTGCCCGTCCCTAGAAATGTTAGTATGGCTTATTATAAGGAAGGCGTTAGTGCTAATACACATACTGAGTGTTTTATTTAGTTCGCTTGAGTCTTTTGTGCCAAATAAAATTGTGGACTCCCGCTATAGTTTTTAGCGTATAACTCATTTATACTTCCGTATACGGCAAAAGTGCATATAACAAAAGTTACTCTAAATTACAACATAAACAACTTTTGTTATGTGCATATTTGCTGAAAAAGCAATAGGAAACGAATTATCGCTATTTTTAATTTCAGGCCTCCCTTATAACCCCCACTCCTGTTCGTCTTAGAGAATATTAATATAGTCTAAAGTCTAAGTTGGGCTAGTAGTAATATTCATAGCAAGTTTCATAAAATTCGGTTCAGCCGTTTATGCGTGAAAAGGTAACAAACAAACAAACTAATAAACAAACAAACAGACACGAAAGAAACAAAATGTAGTTTTGGTGTCTATGACATGTGAAACGAAAAGTTATCGTGAAATTTCGCGAAAAAAATCAATGTACAGACAGAGGTTAAAATTTTATATATATATATATATATATATATATATATATATATACATATATATAAATCATTGCATATAGAAATGTAGTACATTAAGTGATTAACAAGATTGATTATGTAATATTGTTCAGCTCGATAAAATAACGGGGACATTATGATTTTTTTTTACTCTTGATCCTTTCTAAGCTTAACAGAGTTTATGAAATAAATCGTTTAAATATTGTGTATGGTGGAGACCAGTGAATACTGGGCTCTTCAGAAAATATAATCTTTATTGATGATGTCACATAAAACAAGTATCTCATCTTATAGTAAACGATGGATGCAGTCTTTATCATATATCTAGCTGTTAAAATGAGATGAGTAAGAGGAGATTTACTGAAGACCGAAAACTAAAAACTGCAAATACCTCGGTTAAAATTAGTGATAGAGAAAGCATGCGTAGATGAAAATTTATATTTAAATATATAATTTTCATCGGAGCTCAATTTCGTCAGCTCCCAGGTAGGATCGATGGACGTTAATTGAAATTTTTAAATACACGCACAGAGGAGTACAAACCTCAAAAGTTGATTTCCATGAACGGAAATCTATAACCAAAACAAAATCAAGTAGCCCCTCATTTGAAGAAATTGTTTAAGATTCATGGGGGAAATGTCTTGAAGAATACATTTATGAAATAAATATTTTAGTTGATCGGACTGCAATATTCATACCTGCTCTTTATTAATTCGACTGAGAAAATTTCGTGATGTTTCGCACGTAGGGTAGTTTTACTATCTCTTAATGGGTAGATCTCCGTCATTGACGGAATGCTACAATTCCCGACAAAATTAAATGTAAAACAATATTTATAACCTCCATAAGAATGTTTGAAAGAAGGCTTTCATTTTTCCACTGTAGAAATCGTTTTATTAAAACGGCAATGTACTGTAAAGGCTAACCCTAATATTTAGTGATCTAAGAACTAGTCACAGGTTACGCGAGCCCTGCCCCTCCAAACTCCTCAACTCCCACCCTTAATGGAAGTCGTTGAGGTAGTACTCATTACACTATTTTCGAAACATGTCCACATTTTTTGCGTTACCTTGGAATTACAATGAGGTCCATACAAATTTGTGTGTGTGAGAGTGTGTATGATACGCACACCGGTCTTTTAACGCTCTAGTAGCCGGAAAAAATTATGTTTTTTGTAATTTACCCCTTTAAGGTACAAAACCACTTCACATGATAGTCAGCTAAAACTTCAAGTCATGTTTACATGCAGTTCTTAGAAGAAGAGCTGAAATTTAAATGTACTAATAATTCACCGTTATTGCAATAGCTTTTTCATCAACCCTTCTTTACTGCTTCTATCAACTGCATCACCAAGTCTGCTCCTATCAAAAGAAATATGAGAGAAAACAGAACATATGTGTCAGTATAAATAAAACCATTGACATTCCAATACATTAACATACGAACTGAAACGCAAGTACACATAGGAGCCAATTGGCCCTAAGTTACGAGTAAATTGAGTCCTAGGAGCTTTCTCACGGCCTATCGGGTCCTTTTAAAGCAGCTTATTATCATACTAAATAGAGGAACATTGCCCGCACCAACCGAGTGCAATACATCAACAAGAGTTATTGAAGAGCGTTTTTGTTTAAAAGCATTTCACTGCTAGCAACTAACTTCTAGTTAAGATCTATTCTAGCTAAAAGGTAATAATTTAACTGTTTATAACGTTATGATGTTATGGTCATGAATATGTTCCGTTCATGAAATCTCTCTTCTCTAAAAGTGAAACAATTTTCACTGATGTTCTTTGGTTAAGAAAAAAAACATAACCTATACAGGATTAGGCTTTACCTCCTCTATAACAGTCAAGTCTCCATAATTTATTCACAAAATTTAATAGACGAATAATTTTATTATTCTTTAATATTAATAAAATATTCTTGAACTAAATCCAATACAGTATCCTTTTATCTCTTGAGAAAAAAAATAACGAAACGGTAGTTTCGTATTTACTTGAACTATTGTTATTTTAGCTATTGTGTAGTCCCTTGGTACGTCTTTCGTCTGGTGTATAGGGCAAATTTTAAAATGTTTCTACTGTCTTTTCCTTTTTCTGTCTAAGCCAATTATCACCTTTTCTGCGCCAAGATCTGTACAAAACTCTTATATATTTTTTCAATAATCCATTGCTCTGAGATTTACCAGACCATTAACTACTTTTGTGATCCCCGCTCGTACGTTTTCTATCATTTTATCGGTTTAATTAATCTGACTTACAAATTTTACAATAGGCACTAAATTAAAGAAAATTACAAACAAATAAATAAAATACTTGTTCCTCGAGCTGCAGAGAAATCATTTTACACTCAACCATATTTCTGAAAAATGAATATTCTATGTAAAGATGACATGGAATGTATGCTCAACAAGAGATGTTTAGTGATACGACAGTTATAAGAGGAAATCATGAGTAGGATTGGGAATTAACTGAGTGTGTAAAATAAAAAAAGGTCTAATAGTTCGATTAATATTGAGTCATTAAAAAATGCATAAAACCACAATTGTATATTATAGAATGACTATTTAAAAACCAGGAATTAAAAGTTCGCTGCGTCAGGGTCGAAGGTATTTGACATCGTGGCGAAGTATAGAATATGTATATAGCCATGTATTTTTGTTGTGTATTTTTATTCACCTGTGTATTCGTGTGAAGTTTAGTTAAGTATGTAAGAATCCATGTACCTTAAATGAACGACAGGCGTGAGAATAATTTATTAACAGGAAGAAATTGCCGTAGTTCGAAAGGGATCGAAGAAGGATGAGGTAGAATATGGGAATATCTCGGAAAGCTTTCCCCCTCGCAATTTTTATTTCTTTGTTGTCAATGGAATAAGGAGTTGTTTATTTTAAAATTTACAAAGCCTGATAAAGTGACATTAACATTTCTTGTTTAAATATTTCAAGGATGTTGACGTAGAACGAAAACAAAATCTCTTTTAACAAAATAATTAAAACAATAACTCAACTGCCAGTATAAACCAACGATTAATTCTTAAGCAGATCACAACTACATCACCGTTTAAATTATACATATAAAAAATAAGGGTTAAAAAACTTCTCACATCATCTCAGTGGTCAAAAACTACATTTAAAAATATGGAATTTAAAATTGCCATTTTTAGAGAAATGATGAATATTTCATGATATAATTCAGATAAACATATTAAGAATGAAAAAATAAATAATTCTTCGATAAGTCATCTCATAATGTATGCATACATTTAGAAATACTGATTGATGAAAAGTTCTCTGAAGTAAATAAACCTAATGAAACAACAAAATATATATCTTATTCACAATATCTTGAAAAAATGAAAGAGCGCTGCTTGTGAAGGAAGTTTGATTGACCGATAAGAATATGCTGGCTGGAAGTGTGGAGTATACACTTCATCAGGGCACGCAGAGCGAAGGAAAAGTGATTGCTGTATAGATGTTTAGGGGAAGAAGGAATTTAGTAAGGGAGGAAGAGAGACTGGAGTGGGGGAGATAAAATATTATCGAGTCGGGGGCTGAGGCCGTTCATCAAAGACAAGCTCCCCTTGCCGATCAGTCAAGCCGTCGATACCTGATCCCAGTAAGTTCCACCATAGCTCAGACTCAGGAGCAGTCTGTTCGACTCGCCCTTCTAAATAGTGCCGTTCATTAATACTCAAAGACTGCCTTTACCTTTCTCCTCTTCACTCATCTTCATTCAGACAATCCTTTCATGTCACAGCAATCTTGAATTTTGACAAATCAGACGGTTCAATTCAAATCCCGAGAATGGATCTTGATTACTACAGCCATAGGAAAAAGCGGTGTCTAGATAGTTTAAAATAAGGACAAATAGTTTAATAACTGCCAAATTTCATTACACATTCTCATTTCTCTAAGAGATTTTAAAAAAAAGTTCAAAAAGAATGACAGAATAACGGATAATGTCAATTTAATTTGGTAATTCAAATAAAGGGTTAGAACCTCCAATATAAATGATACTGTTGTCATACCTGTCAGTGGAGACCGTCGTCACTTGCTGATCGTTGTGTACAGCTGGCAAGCGCTTTCGATGCAATGGCACCATCTTCAAGCCAGTCAAAAAGTTGTACTCAACAGCAGTACAACTTTTTGACGGGTGGTGCCAGTGCATCGAAAGCGGGTGCCAGCTGTATTCGACAGGTATGACAACAGTATCAATTTAATTTCTTCCGATAGATATGATGTGGTATTGGTGAATTCATGGATTTCATTAACTTAAAACGTCAGTTATGCCAACGTTTTGGAATTTATTTCACTTCCTTTCTCAAGACAAACCATCAATGTATGAAATGGACTCCATATTACTTGGGAATATGAACTAACATCAGTCGGGTGTCATTATTTTGATCTAAAGGCTACGCTTTATAGATGCAACAAGAAGGTATTCATTTCATGTTCATATACTCCCACGGAAATCTATAACACATAAATTTATGGAAAAGGGTCAATTTTTGTAGACTCAATAAAAATAAGTAAAAAGAAACACATCCGAAATTTTAATTTTTATAATTTAAAATGCTTTTTTGAAAGAAGACTTACTAATTTTGTGGGCTTGGGAGGAAGAAATAGCTTCTGGTAATAAATGAACAGCGGGGAAAAACACTGCTGCTACTAAAGTTAATGTTTAAGTTAAGTCAATCAGTTTGTCTAGTAAGAGCTGTTTAATGAAACTTTCTGAACCAGACTAAATCTAAAGAGGGTAAAAGAGTAGCAGAAATTATGTCTCTCTTATTACATCGGTAATTATTTATAGTAACAATTTCTTTAAATATATAGTTTCAAAAGGAAGCTCCAATCTGTATAGATTAAATATCCGTCACGCAAGTGTTGCGCATATATGTATATTCGTCTCAGGTAAGAAAAAACGCCTCATTCCTTCACTGTTCTTTATTCGTTTTGACAGAGTGCTTTCAGAGCATCCAGACTCCTTCACACCAAGGGAATCCTTGGTTCTTGTCATATCATTGTGAAGAGGGCACTGATGATGGAGCGTATGCTCTGAAAGCGCTCTGTCACAACGAATAAAGAACAGTGAAGGAACGAGGCGTTTTTTCTTACCTGAGATAATAATTCCTTCACCATCCAGCACCTCAAAAATGGATGTATATTCGTCATTTCTAGGGTTGGATCGATGTGTCATTGGAGACATTTTTCGAATATCCTGACATGACCACAACCTCAACAGCTGAGTTCACATCAGAAAGATCTGCTAAAAAAAGGAATTTTCAACATTCTAAATATGTCGTTTTCTCAATATCCAGTAATACATTAAAAATTTAATTATCAGCAACTCCCAACCTGGTAGGCATAAAACTCCACGAATAAATTTTAGCAGTTTTTCCTTCAGGTAAAACAATCAGCTACTGTATTATATATGTTGTGTCCCCTAAATAGGTTGGATTCAAGCGTTAACGTTAGCGTTGTAAACTGTAAACATATACCGAACTGTATAGTGGCGGACTGCAATTGGTAATATGCATAGGAGGAGGATAAATGATTAAATAATATAAATACATGATGCCGTCAATAGCCAAGTTCCCTTAAGGAATAGTTATTTAATGACTACGAGTATAATCTGATAAAATACGATTTTTTTTAAAACAAATCTTATAAAATAAGATTAAAAATAAAATAAAAAAATCTAGGAAACTGAAACGTGAAAGCAATATAGATGAAGCGACAGCAGGGTTGATATCGACTCGTTCTTGAAGTAATATAAAATAGAGCTATGCAGACTTTCTGGGCAATGTATGTATATCTTGTGATTGCTGCCCCAGTGTAGATTTATTTTATAAATCCTTCACTCGATACTGTTTTAAATTTAAGCATTGGATTTTAAATGACTATATTTATTTCCGTATAATAGCAATTCTATAGGCAAATGATTATAACTTGCATAAAGCAAATGAATGACTACATTTGCATCGTATGGATGATTTTGTGCATCCAATCTTCATATCTCAGACTATTCCATTTCAATCCGCCAACTACGGGTAACACAGCTAATCATTTGTATAATTTTATGGTTAAATTTCAGTTTCTTTTACTATAGAAGTGTTTGCGTCAATACTGCTCCAACTAATCCTTAAGCCGAACGTTCTCAGATCTACAATTGACGTTGGGGCATTTTCACCTTTCCGTGATCGACTTTAGCCACGACAGGCGACTAAAACCTTGTATTTTGATGATCCTCTTGGACCTAGGTGTTCTTGTTATTTCCAGTAGAGTATGGTAACATGGATACTACACTGAAAGGAAGATGGATTTAACACCCTCAACTGTATAAAAAGTTCCTATTTTCTAAATCCAATCCCCCAGGTGAGTCTTTGGTTTTATATTTCATCTTCTGATTGCAATATTTCTATTCATTGTTCCTTTTTATCTTATCGAAGCATTTTCTGTTATATCATATTGATTATTTCCTTTTATTGATTGGCTCCATTTAATTCACTTGTAGAAAGTAATAATTCAATAGCTACCAAAAGAATATGTCGTATTTCGAAATTTATTTTAGCAGTTTATCCATAACTGAAATCAGCTATTGAGGTTGTAAACGACAAATTTCTTTAAATGTCCATGGATTCTACCAAGAAGATGACGAAAATGCGCATCGTTCAAAATTATATATATATATATATATATATATATATATATATATATATATATAAAATGCGCAATATTTGCCTTACCGTTATCATACTCGATATATATGAAGTTCAGGTAGAACTAAAGATAAAGTTCGTTAAATGCTCATTTTTTACAAATTACTTACTCTGAGTTGATCTTGTTAAATGAGCTTTTCTTTATAAAATGAGGAAAAATTTTGACAAAAATCTAAGAGCCTTTGAAAAGAGGCAGTGCTGGGTCATACTTCAGTTTTGAGATATTTTCAGAGCACTAGTCTTCGATCGAGGAACAGAACGATCCCCTTCGACCTCCGTATTTGACCCTTCAAGACTCTTGATAATGGTCAGAGTTGAAGAGGTAGGCTTGCCACTATTCCATCTTGAAGAGTCTTGAAAAATTACTGGCGCGTTCACAAGAGGGATAACCTCCTTTCTGTTGAGTACTTCAATAAATAATTGGAATAGAAATTAAAGTCCCATAACACAGAATTAAACTACAATACATTTTTAAATCGATTAAATGATTATACAATTATCCTAACATATTGATTTATATTCTGAGAATGTGTTTAATACAAACAAATAAAATATTCTATAATGCTCTTCGTAGGATGGATAGTAATTTAAATATCTAAAGTTATAATTATTGGTTAGTAATAGTAACTTCTGTTATAAACCTGTGCCGCTCCCAAAAATCCAAAAAATAAGGACTATCTCTGAGCTGATGGTAAATGACCAATGATAGAGACTAGAGGGAAGTATCAATGCTGGTGTTGTGGTAGAATTCGCACTAACGGATATAAATATACTTACATTAAAAAACCTTAAGTACATGAAAGCCCACTGGGAAGAGATGATCTGAGGTTGGGCATGGGAGGAAAAGCATTGTTCTTAATACCTACAGTACCTACTACTGTTACCTGATACAATTTTAGTCTTGGGTTCATTTCCCGTGTAGCAATAGGACTGCCTAATAAATACAATTCTTAATTCCGTCCTACTTAAAAAAAATGGCCCATTAAGCAGTAGTAACATAAAGTGGAAAGACATGATTGAGTAGAAGTGTAGATTTGGAGGAACTCGCGTTTCCCAGTTGTAGCATGTCAAAGCGGGGAATAATAATAATTGTAAGTATTATTTGTTATATCTCAGAATCAGATATACTGTTTATAATGGCCTCTGCAATGTATTGGATAAGGAAGCTAGCAAAGTTGATAATAAAGATGGAGCTGTAAATTCCAATGTCGAGCCTTCAGGAAGCTGCCAAGAATGAAACGTTGGAACGATGGGAGGGTGAATGGAAAGCAACTAAAAATGTGTCAAAAACAAGAAACTTGATTCCCATCATCGACATAAGACAGAAAATGGACCTCCAACATCACTTCAAGCTAACTCAATTACTGACAGGACATGGAAAGATGCGCAGCTACCTTCTCAGATTTTGCATTATGGAAATGCGCCATCACACTGCCACTGTGATAATGTCTCATCACAAAAAGTGGAACACCTGATATTTGACTGCTCTCTTCTGGAGGATATCGTGAGCCCCATCATCCGAAGGGCAATAGGATTGAAAATAAGCTGGCCACTTGAATTGCCAAAGGAATCAGATGTCTGGATCATCAAGATATGTTAAGTGAATATATTGATTTTATAGAAAGCATTAATTTTGATGTATTTTAAAAAAACACGTTACAGCGTTATTTATCTTATGTTATGTTATGTAATTAAATATTGAGATAAGAATTTTTGTAAATAAGAAATGTTATGTAATACATGTAATATACTTTATGTGCAGCAAGCGTAAAAAAAATATGGCCTCTGGGACCAGATGGATCTGTGTCTTTCATTTATTTGCAGCTTTGCAGCTGTGGCGATGTTGCTCAAAACGAAAGCTTTATAAGTAAAAAAAAAAAAAAAATCAAAGAAATAACGAAAACAGAAATGGTACACAAAACAGAAAAAGAAAACAAAAACAGAAAAGGAATACAAAACAGGAAAGAAACACAAAACAGAAGAGGAACACAAAACAGAAGAAAACACAATAACAGAAAAGGAACCAAAAACAGAAATGGAGAACAAATAGAAACGGATCACAAAACACGAATAGAAAACAAAAAAAGAAATAAACCATAAAAGCATAAATTAAAAACAAAACCGGAAAGAAATACAAAAACGGAAATGGAGCTAAAAAAACAAACATAAAACACTACAAAGAATAAAATACATAGACAAAATTCAAAACTAGGTACAAAACTGGAAATCAAAACATTGAGTCACGTTGTACAATAGGGATATCATTCATAATATATTTAAATAAATAGATAAATTATTTAAAGGAATATTTTTATTTTTTTAGGCAACTGTCTGAAGCTCTTTGGCAGGAAGCTAAGAACTCAACTGAATTAGTAACTAACAGCAATCTTGGTTAATCTATTCAATCAAATATTTATTGACTATTTACATGGAAGTTAAGAATTCAGTTAATAATGTATAGCATTGTTATTTGTTAAATCATTACACAGTACAATACAAATTCATGTGATTTTTTTGGAATAGCAATGTAAAAATACTCCAAATTTCATAGAGCATTTATAAGAAAATTAATATTGCACGACATCTCGAGAAATTTAGATTAAATGGAGGCAAGAGTCGAGAGAGAATATTACGAGAAAGAGGAAGCGTGGGACAAGCATTTGGAGTCGATTTAAATGCCAAGTCATTCATATTCTGCTCACATCGTACAAAACTATTCCTACATGTAGGCATCGCCGACATATGTGTTTTGTGAAATTACTCAATCAGAATTGAAACTCACAGGAAAATAGGCCTTCTCGATCCAGCGAGCATACGAATATCTCAAATCAAAACTAAATGTTGTGCTTTCCTTAAAAAATTCACAATTTCAAAAATAAAATCAAGAATTTTGACAATTGGCTTATAATAAAATGCTATAAAAACTAATAAAATTTGTAAAATGTAAGTAAACAATAAAAAACACATGTGAATAAAACACATGTACTCAATGACTGGACAACCGACTGGTAACAAACACACAACAAACTCCGAGAAATCCTAGACAACCCAAACAAAGAAAAACCTCTGGAAAACCTTACCAGACGAAATGTGGTATTGACTAGGCTTAGAATCGGACTTGTACGAAAAGAAGGAAACCCACACACACACACACACACACACACACACACACACACACACACATATATATATATATATATATATATATATATATATATATATATATATATATATGTACACTCTTAAATCACTTGAAAACAATTGACATTTACAAGAAACTTCAAACCACATCTACTCCACTCATTTCTCTATCTATGTTTCATATCTCAAATCACATTACTAATTCGTTTGTGTGAACAATAGTGTAAAATACATTTTTAAACTTGTGCCTTAGACTTCCATCATCCTGGTTTATCGCAAAATTTTTAGTTTTACATTGTTTTAATTTAACACTTCCTCGATTTTATTTCACTATAATTTATGCTATGTTTTAATAATTTTTCAAACATTTTTCTTAATTTCAACATTCAACATTAGGGAATTGAAAATAAATAATACTGAGAGACATCAAATAAAAAAGGCAGGTTGAATCCAAACTTCCACAATATAGGTTTGTTAAAAGAAAAAAGTGTTGTCAAATGCTTTTACACAAAATATATTACATAAAAACACGACGAGCATATAGAACAAATAGGCCATAATATAATACAATTAAAAAGCAGACTGACTTTCATTCACTTCAAATGAGTCAAGACATAGTCGATATCCGCGCCATAAGTGCCTTTAAACGTAGGGAAGAGGTAACTTACAATAAATTTACTCCAACTGTTTTAAAATCTTTACTAAGAGAAAAAGTATTGATTTGTGGCAACTGCATGTGAATCAAACAGATAAGGGATTACACCTTAAATTATGTATCCCTGTAAACGCCAATATCTCACTATCCCAACATACATTTTATCTTACTCAAGTACTAATTGGAGACGGAAATACAGATTCTTACATATACAGATTCAAACTCACTGGCTCCTAATACTTGTAAATGCAACAGTTAAACTGAACAGACATTCACCCACCTGATTTATGGATGTAGATTGACTCTACATTGACTGAGACTCACAAAGAGAGTTAAACGCTCATATTCCCCCATGGCATATCAGTCCTGAAATTTTATCAAAACATCTAAATTTATCAAAAACAATAGCCAATGATATTCTTAAGCTGAGAGAGGAAACGATAATATTTTTTTTGTCAAGTTTAATTTTCAAGGTCTTATTTACATTCATATCTTAATATATATAAATCTCCTGTCACGATGTTTGTCCGCGATGGACTCCTAAACTACTTAACCGAATTTAAATTAAATTGGCACACCGTGAGCAGTCTGGTCCAACTTGAGAGATAGGATAGCTTAAATCTTTAATTATAGTCGCAATTTTATTTTATTGCAAATTATTTGTCTATAGTTAATTGACAGTCACAATTATCTGTTAACTCCAAAAGATTCTAACAGATGTCGATACTTTTCGACTGGATTGAGTAAGTAATCAATAGATGGCACTGCTATGGTAAACCGACAAACGTGTCATATAAGCTACAATTCAATAGCATGATTACCACGTGTTATTGAGGCGAAAGTATAAATTAAATTTATTTTGTAGTAAACGAAATACCGTGAAATTCAATTATTTCTACTTTTTTAATTTTTGGTGTTAGCATAGCCAACCACGTGTTACTTAGACCGAAGAGTAAATCAAATTCAAATTATAGTGACGATAATACAGTGAAATTACTCCTGCTTTTTACTTATTTGTGCTTCATTATTCAAAATTCTATAATTATAAAATATATACATGTGAGTATTATCACTTAATTATAATAATTAATTAATATATTTTTAAACGATTAAATTAATATTTTCAGTCAAATGCCACCGAAAAAATCTAACCTCAACAACGCAAACACCAGAGAGGCTCGACGCAAACACCAGAGAGGCTCGACGCAAACGTGTTGAAAGAGCTCATCAGTTGCCAGAACAAGTCGGCATACTTGAATCATAACTGGCTCAGTCATCGGGCGATTTTGGCAGCCAAAAATGTTGATGTTGACGAAATTAACTTCCAGATACAACAGTTGTTACCAGGCGATCTGATGTCTTTTAAATCAATCGATACTGTTGTTGATGAAAATGAAAGTGTAAATTTTCCAACTGAATTTTTGAGTTCACTAGATATACCTGGAATGCCACCCCACAATCTTCGATTAAAGATTGGTTCCCCGATTATTCTCCTACGTAATTTGAATCCACCTCAATTATGCAACGGTACACGTTTGATCATCAAAAAGATAACCGGAAACATTCTTGAAGCAACCATTTTAACTGGGAAGTTTAAAGGAAAAGTGGTCCTGTTGCCACGTATTCCAATGATACCGTCAGATTCTACCATACCTTTCAAACGGCTACAGTTTCCAATTCGTTTAGCTTTTGCCATGTCAATAAATAAGTCTCAAGGCCTAACAATGTCCATTTGTGGTTTAGATTTGGAAAATCCGTGTTTTTCTCATAGGCAACTATGTGTTGCATGTTCACGTGTTGGGAAACCGTCGAATCTATTTGTGTTAGCTAAAGACAGGTTAACCAAAAATATTTTGCACCGATTAGTGCTAAATTAAATTGAAATTGAAAGTATTTATAATTTAAATTAATAAATATTACTGTTAAAGATTTAAGACTATCTGCCTTACCTACCTCATTCATAAGTTTAAATGTTATATGTTATTCACTAACAACTTTGTAATATGCCCATTCGTTACAAAATTAAATGGAAATAATAAATTTAAAAATTAATTCATTTGTATTGATTTCTGCATAATATAAACTGTAAGAAAATTATAATCAATCGTGTTCAACGTCCTTCCCCTTCAAATCCTAATCCCTTGAATTTGTGTACCAACTTCAACATTTCCGCCTTGGTTCGTAAATAATTTCATTGTACTAAAGGGTTGTAGTCGTAGAAAATCTGTCATGGAGGTCACCATATTTTTTTACAAATAGCATCTATGTAAAAAGCATGGTGGACCCCGTGACTGATGTTCTCCTACCGTTCCTCTTAAATTGTATACTACAATGTAATATAACAATAACTTTAGCCACAGCAACGCGTGGCCGGGTCTGCTAGTATTTTTATAAATTTTTAGAAGTTTTGACAGAATGCACATATATTGCAAATATTTATGGGGTGTGCACAAAATAAAATCTCTCCACATAGGGTTACTATGTAGAGGAAACACATGAGTTCCCGTCCTGGATGATGACTTGGAGTGTCATACGAACAGACACCAGCGAGTCTGGCCCCTAAAAAATGATCCATACCAAGAACAGAATTAAAAAATATAAATATAATAAATTTGAATCAAACATTTTTGGGGCATCTAACTCAATTGAAATAACTTTTGAAGCCAATTATTATAAAACATTTCCTTGGGTTTTTTTATTGAGAAATTCAGAAGAAGAAAAATTGGTTTTTGACAGATAAATATTCAGATAATACTATTAGAATTTTTTATAAATATAACTAATTGCGCCTTAACAGTAGTGAATTGACTTGCCGTCTTCTTCATTCAACGGATGCAAATAGCCCCGGATTCAAGAGATATCGAAAGCGTTTATCGCTTAAATATGCAATTTTAAAGGATTTGGCGTTTTTATTCTACAAGTCAATTTCAACTTAATTGGCTTATAAGACTTCAAAAGCTGTCTCAGTTAAAGACATCAAACAGCTGCTTACACCAGGTTATAAATATGGCTTATGTCTTAATAGAAATATAATCGAACTCTGTCATTGCTAGGGCAGAATTTTCATTATCCTCTGTATTAATCTAAGCATGTCAGTTGGCATTGAATGTAGGTCAATTATAGAGTTGCATGAGAGACGAATACACATAGCTATACTCTAGAATGCCTCTAGAGGAAACTAATTAACCTCACGAAGTAAAAACATCATGCAAAATACTCAGATGTTAAATTAAAATAGTGATACTTAGGTAATGAGTTTGGCTAGTTACGGAATAGTGTTATTTAAGCTGTTACAAATCATTAGCGCAATAAATATGGCCAAATGCCAAGACGTAATTCAGGGGTGACTCCCCAGGATAGTCAATTCCAGCGTTTTGCCACTACAGAATTTTGAAGCCAAAATCTTAATATTATTCAAACAATTGGAAAATAAATGTCTACAAAGGCAGTACTTTACTTTATTGTTTCCTCGTTAGTCATGTCTCATTTATAGCTGAAAAAAAAATTTCAGACCGTAATAGGCTTTGACACCCCAGTTCTAAGAGTGGATTTACGTCGTAGTTAAATGCTAATATCATTTCTGGATAGTTTGAAGATTTTATCAGTCATATAAACGACAATCTCATTAAATAAAATAGTATAATTATGAGATTATAATATTGATTGTCACTCAGCTACATAGGTAGACTCTTACTTTCATTTATTTTTAAGCAGCTCTGAAATCGGAGGGCTGAGCCACCGAAAGTCTTAAGACCTAACAATACAATATTATGTTGGAGATTGTTTTATTATTTAACTAAAAAATAGATCTTATTTCCATTACCTCGATCTGTGGAGGGATGGCTCTCCAACTACTCTCGCTTAAGTGAAATTTTCTCTGCTTATGCCTTTATTAGTGTGAATAGAATTTTCCTCTTGATGCCTTTATTAATGGATAGTCTGATACAGGAGGGAACGGGAAACCACAACATCACCTTGTGAAACTCTTATTTCCGTGTTCGTTCTCGTGGAAATCAGGTTTACACGGTCAGAGGATCAATCCCCAGGCGTACCCAGTAGAAACCATATTGTTATATTTATTTTTTTTCCAACTAAAAGTAACATTCTATTTTTTTAATAACTATCAGATTCTATCACTAAGTAACTTAATGGACCATGATGCAGGTCTTCAACAAATCGTTAAAGGGATTAGTACTGAATGTGAGGTGTTGTTTTTGCGATAAATTACTGCTAAAGATTTCAAATATTTAAGTGGTACTGGAAACTAATGCGCCACTAAGCTCTAAGTACAGTGTCTACACTTTATATTGGAAATTAAAGGGCTCAGGTTAACCGTTTGAGTTAAGCCGTCGGCCTTAATGCACGTAATAAACCTTTAGTCGTTGTTTTTAACCCTATGGGCTACAGGGATTTATTGAATGACGAACTCACTAATTAAAATCCCATGTGCTTCCCTGCTAAACTAGAAAACCCGTGAATGTTGACCTCAGAAGCATGAAGTGGGCTAATAAATAACACATTCATTAGAAATCATACTAATGCAAGTGACACAAAAATAATTTCAGTCAAACTTATAATTATGGCTCTCAAATCAATTCTATATTGTAATTCATAGCAAAATCCTATTAAGAGTTTCGAATTTTTCGTTAATCACCTAGGTCATCAAATGTGTGGATGATTGAGAACCAATAAAGAACCATTTACACAACCAAAGAAATTTTAGCGTTACAAGGCGCGAATTGTAGTCCCTTGTCAGCAATGGATACGTGCTTTAAGCATCAGGAGGTTGGAAATCAATTTCTTCAGAGTGTTTATGTTTGAATTATTTGAATCCCGTAACTTCTCGATTAGAGGTAATAAATATAAGTTCAGTTGATATTTTAACTCTTTCGCTTAAAATTTATTAAGTTGTGATTATAATAAGAGAGTGGTAGCATCAGGGACCTGAGTAAGAAATGTCTTTAAGCATCCAGTTGACCTATAATGACAGAAAATTACTCCACTAAATGTCAGCCAGTGTAAAATTATTCCTGCTCTGTTTACCTCTACATTGACGAACAACACATACATTGTTTTCGACTGAGCCTAGTTAAAGAAGTAAATTTCGTTATATATATTGTGACTAATCGATATGACTGAGAAAGACAAAAAGCCGAGAGAGTGAGAGAGAGGAGAAAAAATTAACAAAAAGAAGTAATAAATAAATTTAAACCTACAGATAAAATAAAATTAAATCTGCAAAAGAGTAGATCGCCAATGTGCGTGCGATACTCTATTAAATAAATTATTTCATTACATTAATGAAAAAAAATACATATATTTATTAAACTGAAGTTTTTTTCTCTTCATAATACTAATCTAAATGCAATATGTTTAACATTAGGTATAAAGGGGTTGGCTTGATGTAAGCCAGATGGCTAGCAGAGCAGATTATGGTATAAAAACCAAACGTAATGATTTAAATTTCTGTAGAACTGTATATGAGGGCCAAAAAACCTTTTAGGTTGATGATTATGGCCCTGTAGTTATCAATGCATTTTGATATTTTGAAAGTATGTCCAAAAATTCATTTTTTTTTTTTTTTATTCATTTTGCCTGAAGGATGGTATATATTCCCTATATGTAACATTAAATTGTTTCGTCTATTAAAATTATACTCCTTGTGACTACAATGCTGAGCATGACCCACCAATTCAATGTATATTTTTTGATATAGCCAATGCTGCCACAGTTCTAGATCATGTTTTAATCGTCCGTTGCGTCATTGCTTTTCAGTTTTTTTCAATGCATAATTTGGGATTTAAATATGTTACAGTTGCTGCCTTTAATATGTAACAACTTCTAGAAAAGGAACTAAAAATAATTCCTTAAAACTTGTAATAAAGGATGTTAAACGCTTAGTGTGTATTGAAAATGAAACTACCTGACCCCTAATAGGTGACATTTCAAAACAATTTTTGTGTATGTGAAAATTATAAGAATATATGCAGATCAGGCTTATTAGTTTTCCTTCTTTCACAATGAGTAACAAAACCAATTCATAAGACGTAGTATATATGAGATTTGAATGTTTGTTATGATACGATGTGAGTTGGTAGACTTTTCATGTTTTGTAAAGTGTATTCATTGACATGGATAGAGTTGTAAGGCTGGGTTGGGGGGCTGGCATAACTCTTTGACAAATAGGCCATGGTTTACAGCTGTTTTTATTGCTTGACTCCCGGGCAAAAGGAAAGAGAGGCCAAGTATTAATGGTTCATTGCTCGTATTAAGGGTAATATATGGGGAATTGCCTAAATAAAACTCTGCCCATCTCAAAGGCCCACTGTCAGAGGCTCGTGTCTGCTCCCCGTCCTTCTATTTCCTTCTCCTCTTCCTTCAGATTTATATCCCTTATCAGTCTTTCAGACACTTTCACTTCCAAACGGCAAAACGAGAAAGGTTCTTCTTTATACTTATCCTATTCACTTTCCTGGCTACTTTACTTTTTGTACCATTAATTTTATTAGCTGTTTTTCTCTTGTTGACAGCAGTCCGTCCTATTGACATTCGGAATATATATCTCCCAGCTTGACGAGAAGTCTGTCTAGAGACCTTGTCTCTTCTAGTTAAATTTAAAATTTAATTTATAGTCTAAAAATAAATATGGAGCGCTATCAATGCAACCAAAAGCAAATAGGGCTGTCAAAAATAGATTATTGAACGTCTGCTGATATATTTATTTCGTATCTGTTTCCAATAATGGCACGTTGTGTATTTCGAGCAGTGATTCCTACAATGTATCTGTTTTCGTTACAAAATGCAGGAATTTGATCCAGAGTGTTAGGAAGTAATAACTGCTCTCGGTCGATTGGTGTTAACTAGGAGAAGGAGTTTTCTAGGATGACAATTGTTTTGTGAATTTGTTTATTAAGGCTTTATCGGTCATGATTCCTGTTTTATAATTTCCAAACTCAATGCTGAAATACAATATTTCAGGTCTGAAATCAGACAGTAAGGGTTTGGAGGTGGGGTGATTTGTATGGCTCTGGCTTATTAAACTCCATTTTACTCCTTGGTTCCTTCAAACTGCACCACCGAGTTTGAATTTAAGACAATACTTATAAAACCACTAAACTATTTTTACTAATATGGAAACATACTTATAATTGATTAAATTAAAAGTCTCAGTAGAATAGAGCTGAAATTTACACCTTTTTTGGTTTATGGTCATGACGCAATTTTTCAAAAATTACACTACATGCCCATCGATCTTCCCAAGAAATGAAAACGTTTGATATCATTAGATATATTCTTAAAATACTAAATTAGAGCACCACTCTTCCTTCCTTCGTTCTAGTGTCGCAGCAAGGGTTTCGTGTGTTCTAGTGATAGGGACTGGTTAATTCTAAACATGTACAACTTACAAAAATTCCAAGTAAAACAGTGGAATGTAATTTTCAAGAATAAATAAATACAAACAAAAATGAAATAAAAGTGAAAAGGAAATAAAACTCTTTGGCTTAAAGACCAATGAAAGAGTAAGACATCCAAAAATGAGACATTAAAATCATTTAATTTTTTAAACTTTTTTAAGAAAAACTAAAAATGTAATTCGTTTATGCCAGCCGTTTTACAAAATCAAGGAGATTAAATGTATAATGACTTCGTTATTATGCATTGGATTGGAAAATGTTATATTGATAACCTTATTGTGTTGACATAATGTCCCAGAATAAAGCAAAGGAAGTTTGATATTTCCAAAGTACTCGACACTCATAAAATCATTTAAAAAAATTACATTAGGAATGGGATTTGAACAAATTTTAAATAGCTTCACCCTCAATTCCCGAAATAGATTAGCTACCATGTTAAAGAACATTTCTCATGATTGTAAAACACAGGTAAATTTGCAGGAGAGTTATATTAGTTCAGCCAAGCAAGATAATAAGGTTCCAATTCGAAGAGAGCTGACTTAAATGCAATGTTGCGGCAAGAAAATGATTGTAAATTGCCCCAATTGACATCTGGTATGAGATAATCTGCAGCTGCATAGCTCTGCAGCCGATGAATTAAACATAGTGGTATACAAAGGGTCAAAGGCCTATAGTAAATATTTGAAAGGCTTGTGTATTTCACTTCATATTCATGAATCACTGCTTTCTCGCTAAAAAGCAGGGCGAATGTTATTAGCTTATAAATAAACATGAAAATAAAAGTTTTTTTTTTTTGTTTCAGAAGTATTATAACTACCGTCTTTTTTTTGTTTGTTGTTTTCGTTTTTCATTTTAGCAGACTTCTCTTCAAATACGTGAACTATTGTATTTGTACACTTGACGTGATTTTAAAAAATTTAATTAAAATCTACAGCAATCCTACCCGGGTAGATTAAATAATGAGGTTCGTTCACACACACTCACATATATGTATATGTACATCTATTCTTTAAGATTTGACATCAGTGCCTACTGTAGTCCAAAGGAAAATGTTTGATTTTCATGAATTCAAGCCCCCCCTATTTTCCCTAAATATGGGTATATTTTATCGCGGTCAGGTCTATGAATAGGCTCCTAAGTTCTTGAATGTACTAGCATATGTTTTCTATTTATAAATTGAGTTCCTCAACAAAGGCGACTTACATGCATCGTACGGGTATAACATAAAAATTAAAATTAACAAATAGTAAAAAATAAATTAACAAAAATGAAGACGAAAAGCAAAAAAACAGACAGGAACGAAAAAAAAAGTTATAACCAAAACAATAAGGATTATCAATTTAAAATTTAATAAATAAGATAAGGATATTTCCTTCCTTAGGTATTCCTTTTTGCTAAAAATGGAAGTATAAAGATCATGCACCTCCACTCTTGAAATACGTTTATTATAAGCAGAGTACTTTCTAGGCGACCAGCCCCATCTTCAGTGCTCTAGAGTTAGTCCCTATTCACACGGGATCTGATTCGCGATAATCCTGCGAACTCTAGAGCAATGAACATGGGGCGGACAATCTAGAAAGTACTATGCTTATAATAAAAGCATTTTTAAAATTAGAGCTGTAGGACATTTTATATCCTTCCGTTGATGATGGACCTCTACCAGACAACCCAAACCTCCTATTCTCTTTCTATAGGTTTCTCAAATAAATGAATTTGTTTTAAGTATTTAATTAAAGACGTATATGAGGCCTACCCTTGGAAAGTAGTGAATGCAAGAAGTGAGGTAAGCCCAAAATGAAAAGTTATTGTGGTTATATCCAATCGGGTATATCGGTTAGTGGCTTCTTTTGCTAGGGTGTCAACTGCAGTAATTTGTGGAAATATCATAAACATAATACAGATACCATTTTCCCAGGCATTAATGTTAAAGTAACAGGTAAACAAACAATATAAGTGCGCCAAAAGAAAACAAAACACAGGAAATAGAACCTATATCTCGATCCGCCTTCACATTTAGTGGAACTGGGAAAGATGTAGAATTACCCTTCGAACCAAGAACTAGATCACAGTTGTCCTTCTCTACACCTTCCCTAGACAATATAAAAATTATGGATAAGGTAAATATGCTGAAACGGGCCAAAAGGAAGACAAGCGAAAGGTATGAAATTGAAAACAGTGAAGAAAAAAGACACAAAGAGGAAGACACATCTGACATAAAGCGGATCCTGAAGGAGACACAAAAAATAATGACAAATATCGGGACATTTGTGTCAAATCCTGCAAGGAAGATCAACAAGCAAAATCAGGGGCACATAAAAACCAAAGGACAGAGGCTCACAGAGATCATAGAAATGCTGTCTGAACAAGTGCAAGCACTCCTTCCACAGTTAAAGGCCACAGACGATATGGATGATACTCCTCTTCCTTATAAGAAAAGGGGAGACAGGAACGAAATAGCAAAAGAGGTAGTAGAGATAATAAAGCCGGAGATAGCAGCAATGGTAGAGAGAGTATGTAACCATCTCATCCAGCAAGCTCATGAAACAGAAAACACTGTAAGTATATATGAAACCTCAAAAACGAAGGTAAGGACTGCAGCTACTGATCCCGTCCCCGGCAACAAGCGAGTTATTCCAGATGACAGAGGCAACACAAAGGCAGAACTGCTGAGTAGTGCTGAAGACAGGGAGGAAAGCAGTGACAAGTGGACACATGTGGTCAAGAAAGGAAATAGGAAGAGAGGCAAGTCTCGGTCAGGCGCCATAATAAGGAAAGATGACCTTAAAAAACTGATACCGGATGCAAACATGTGTTGAGTCAAGCCCATCCACAGTAGTGAGAGTAGAGCTAGCTGAGTCCGAAAATCAAAGTTCAACAGAGAAAGCGGCCACGCTGGTGGATCTAGTTGAAGGAATAAACCCGGAATCTGTGTGCAACGAAATTAAAGATCTGAGGATTACAAGAGAAGGAGCAATCCTAATCAGGACGAGCAATACAGAAGAAGCAAAAAAGCTGTCGCACGTGATCGAAAACAGCAATAGCACAGGTCAGCAGTGGGTTTCAAATGTAAATAAAAGGATGCCCAGAGTTGTAGCAGTTGGAGTTCCCGCAGGATGGGAGGCAGCCAGGGTGGAGAGCCGTCTGATGGAACAGCTGAATAAGGATAAAGAAGCTGAAGGGAGTAGAGATGCAATCCGTGCTCTGTTTAGAAGAGGGCCGAGGAATAGGTATACTGTGCAATAGGTACTGCAAGTGGACCCACATGCACGAAGAGTACTCCTTACCAACAGAGTGAAGTTCGGTCTTCTGTCGATAAAGTGTTACGACTATATCGAACAGCCGAGGTGTTTCAAATGTCAAGTACATGGACATATAGGAAGGACCTGTAAAAGCCAGAAGACTGTTTGCGGCTGGTGCAATCAAGATCTCGAAACTAGAGAGTGCCAAAATAAGAATAAACCACCAAAATGCGCAAACTGTGTGGCTATTAAAAAAAAGGCAGACCACCCAACGTACGATAGTAAATGCCAGACATACATGGGATACATAAGCAAGAGAATACAGACAACAGAATATGGTGTTTACAAAGACAAATAACAGTGCATCTCGAGGCAAGAAGAGTCCGCTTAAGATAATTCAAATTAATTTGGGCAGAAGAAGACTGGCAGTAGCAGAGATTTGGAGAGATGCAATCTGCGCTAACACAGTGGTAGCAATGCAGGAACCTGCAGTGAGGGAGGGGGGATTGGCTCATATCCCACAGAAAGCAAGCCATGTTTATAAATACTGTCCTGGAGAAAGGCCGAAAGCAGCAATTCCTTATACAGGAACAAAGTGGAAGGCGCTGGGACACCATTCAATGAGCACAGAACTGGTAGCAGCGATGACTGTGACAAGAGGCACAGAAACCTTCCATATCATATCAGCCTATATGCCACCTAGCAAAGCCATGAGACCGATACTAGACACTATCGAACAGCTGCTAAGGAGGTTTCAGCAGAATGTGGCCATATGCACAGAATGCAATGGGGCTCCAGAAACACGAACCTGAGAGGACGGGTCATGGCAGATTTCATAGGAGAAAATGGACTGCAAATAGTGAACGATGTGAATTCACCTCCCACCTTTTGCGGAGCCAGAGGGGAGTCACATATAGATGGGACGTTAGTGACCCCGGATATGGCTGGAAGAATTAGAAACTGGCCAGTAGCGTATGATTCGGTAAGCGACCATGCCACTATCACTTTCGATTTGGGACAAGCACAGAGAGTGACTCCCGCCCAGTCAGGAGATTCATTCTTAAAGAGTCGGAATGGGACAAATATAGGGAACATTTAAAGTAATAGGAAAACAACTGACCAAACTAATGAATGATTGCCTTACCATAGGACATTTCCCGGACATCTGGAAGAAAGCAGCCGTCGTTGTTTTCATGAAGAAGGGGCCTCGCGACCTAAGCATAGCTGTGAGTTACAGACCGATATGTTTGCTGCCGGTGCTTGGCAAGGTGCTGGAGTAACTGATTAAAACAAGAATTGCTCCTAAAATGGCACAGTCAATTAGTAGCAGACAATTTGGAGGTGTTCCAGGCAGATCCACGGAAGATGCTATTCACAAGCTGCTAGAAGACAGCGATGAGGGAGAGCCGAAATACGCCATCGTCATCTTTATCGACATTGCAGGAGCTTATGACAACGCGTGGTGGGCGCGAGTTATGGTAGCAGTCCAAGAGCTGGAGCTGCCAAGTAACATCCATGCCCTCATCCGCAGCTTTCTGCGAAACAGGACGGCCTACCTTACAGATGGTGGAGGACCAGAGGCTGAGGTGGAAATTAGTAAAGGATGCCCGTAAGGCTCAGTGTTAGGAACTCCTCTGTGGATAATTAAAATAGACGGACTACTAAGAATGTTGGCGGCCCAAGGGTTGAGAGTAGTCGCATACATCGATGACGTTGCCATCACAATAAGAGGGAGCTCGCGAGCAAGCATCGCAGAACAAGGAAATGAAGCAATGAGGATGACAAGAGACTGGCTGAAAGAGGCTAGACTATCGATAGCTGCCGAGAAGACAAGTGCCGTCATTATATGAGAGAGTTTCGATAAGAGGCACCCTCTTAGACTAAGAATAGGCGACGGTTCGGTGAAATCCCCACAAGTGATGACCTATCTGGGAATTAGCTTCGGTGAACACCGGAACCCTGCACCCCACATAGATATGCTGCAGATGAAGACTAACAGGCTCATCAACCTAATCCAGAGAATGGCCGGAGTCACCTGGGGACTCAATTTCAGACCTTCTATCACACTTTATCAGGCATGCTTTGTGAGTACCGTCACCTATGCTATTAGTGCCTGGGGACCGCTATTAAAAAAAGCGCATCTCGCAGCACTGAATAAGGTCCAGCGGAAAGTTCTGATTAGGATCACCAAGGCCTATCGCACAGTGTCATATGAAGCTGTCCAAATACTTGCCGGAACTGCACCAATAGACTTGTTCATGGCAGGTAAAATAGCCGAAAGATGCGCAATTAAAGGATGGCCTTTACCTCGCTTTACGCCAAGAATATTGGCAAAATCAGTCGTCAAATATTGACCAGGGCACTAGGGATCGGGTAAAGCAGATAAAAGAAGCAGCGCAGAATCATGTATTTGCTGAATGGGAAAGAAGATGGCAGACAACAACTAAAGGAAACATGACTGAGAACTTCTTCCCAAGCGTGGCTGCTAGAGTTGCTTCCAGCTGGCTAGAGAGAGGGAGAGAGAAAGGGAGAGAGAGGGGAAGAGAGAGAGGGAGAGAGAGAGAGAGAGAGAGAGGGAGAGGGGGAGAGAGAGGGAAAGGGAGAGAGAGGGAGAGAGAGAGAGAGGGAGAGAGAGAGAGGGAGAGAGAGAGAGAGAGAGAGAGAGAGAGAGAGAGAGAGAGAGAGGGGAGAGAGAGGGAGAGTGAGAGGAAGAGAGAGAAAGGGAGAGAGAGAGTGAGGGAGAGAGAGAGGGGGAGAGAGAGGGGGAGAGAGAGAGAGAGAGAGAGAGAGGGGGGGAGAGAGAGAGGGAGAGAGAGGGAGTGAGAGAGAGAGGGAGAGAGAGACTTTCTCCAAGTCACAAAGTCTGCTTAAAGTGATAAAACATTCTGCGTAAGTTTTCACAATAGAAGATCAAGATAGATTTTGCATGTTACTTTATATATAATGGTTGTGGAATAAATAATGTTTCAACACGTTCAAACAAGTATAGTGATATCACTGCAGTTGATGCTAAGACTATGGCGATTACAAGTCCAATATTATTTTCTGATCATCCGGTTCACTAAAGATTCGCCGAATTGATGAATAGATTTCACTACACCTGCAAACAGTTTAAATGCCTATTTTCATTTCGGAAGTGGAAAATTGTAAGCGTTATATAGATGTTTGAGAATTTCCTTCTAATTATCAAACTATTTAATGGTATAAGTACAGGAAGAAATTAGCTGAGTATTGAAAAGAAGCATTATTGTTATCTAGACATTAAGCTAGGTGGGATTTTGATACCCTGAATCTGAAAAAAACTCACTTCATGGAGACATTATCAGCAACTGATTTCTCTAAAGAGAAATACACATGTAATTACTAATGTAATTAAACATACCTTAGTTGGAGAGAATTCAACATATTAGAGTATGCAAATCCAGAAGAGTAAATCCATTTACCTGGGGAAAGAAATATCAATATTAATTTCAAATTCAAGAACTACATGACTCAATTGAACAATGTTCTTTAGTATAGTTAAATTGATCAGTATATCCAAAATTGAAGAACTTCATGTGTGAGTAATATGTTTATTTTAAATAAATAAAGTCTTTTTACCATTTTAAGACACATTTGTAGTCCGTATTTATAAAATGGATTTTTTAATCCAAATCTCACTAATAAAATTCTGGCACTTCACAATAGGTTATGGTTTATAATTTGTCGTCCAGTCTGTTTTTTGAAATTTTCTTTAAGGGAAAATATTTATTGAAGTTGTACTCACATAATAAACCTAGATTGGCAAGTTCGATTCCCGCCTGGGCAAAGGAATTTATTTAGAGACGGAATTCATGAAATAAAATTCTTAGGCCCACCCTGGCTAGAAAAGGGTGGTAACCTGTAGATAACCCGTCCAAATTAGCCTTAATTGCAAAAAGTGGACGTTAATATAAATAAATGATCGAACAATGTCATGAATATAGTCAGTCATTTATATTAAATAATTTTCTATAATTGTTGTTCCATGCTTTTTTCTCACTTGAATGTTAGCTGAGTTTTTTAATATTTCTGCCATTTCATCCTTAAATAAAACCCCACTTCTATTAATTGTATTTTCACTTTAAGATACTATAACTTAAGCTTGAACATGAGGTGTTTATTAAACCTCATGTTCAAGCTTAAGTTTCAAGTGTTCTTATTATAACGTACTTAGATAAAAAGAAATACAGATTTCATTGTGCAGATATGCCTTCAGTAATACCCTGACACCCTGAGACGTCAAGTTACCAATGTAGCATTTTTTATTTTGAATATTAAATATTCCATATTGAGATGTGTTACCAACTATACAGAGTAAATAAATTTTTATGGTCAAAATCAAACCAAAAATGTTACTTTCTTCAAGTAAAAGGTTTTTCATTCACTACAAGAAAAATGTTCAATTCATTGTTTGGTTAATATCTCTATCTATCAAGAAATAATGAAAAAAGTGCTTATTACCAAAGTTTATCTCGTGTGAAAATGAAGGTACTTATATGCCACATTCATATCTATAAAAAAATGTATAAAATGGATTTATAATAAAGATTGAATTTGGCCCCTCCAATATGCTTGTTTGATTTTTGTTAATTTATTCTGTCCCACTGAGGTGTGTATAGTTTCCATTTCAAACCTTTTTTATTTATTATTTTTATCATATAAGCTGTAGCCTAGAAAGGATAACTTTAGCTTTGAAAAGATTTTTTTTCGCTATATTAATTTTTTTTAGTGTATGTATCATCAAGAATAATTAATTTGACCTTCTAATCTGTATCTTTCAATTTGGATAGGAATACATATTTTGATTTATTTTTATGTCTGTTTAGTTGTTTATTATGTTATATCTCCTAATAAACTATACTAATGCGAGATTTAACTGAAGAGTATTTCATATAAGCCCTGAAAGCAGCTGTAATTATTTTACCGGAATAGGAGTCGCTCGTGTATGGCATTTCCATTCATAAGATGTTCTATTCTAGAGGCAGATTGTATACTGTGAATTTCTAAGTCATTAATACAAGCACTGCCTAAGCTCATTTACCTCAATTAAAGGAGCCTTGTTATTTAGGTAAATTAAAGTGTTTGTTGCAATGTGCAAGTCATTTATAATTATCCACATTTTATTGTACAGATTTATTTGAATTTTACGGTAATGTAAGATATGTACTTTACAACAATAAGCTGCAAAACAGAAATGCAAGACGTGAAATTACCAGTTCAACTTTTAAAGAATTAGTTAGTTTTTATATTAAATCTTTAGTTTAGATAGTTAAACGTATTAATATTTATTTACGTATAATGACACTTTATTAATATTTATTTTCCACCCAACGTGTTGGCTGTAATTGCCACCTCTTCAGTGGGCTACATTTTTTAAACAGTCAATTAAAAATGTTATGATTTACAAATTAACTAACAATAATGATTTTTTAAACATAACATGTTTCATTATAATCGTTATAATTAACAAAAATAATAGATTATAATGTAAATTAAATTAGTACAAAAGATTATTTTTCTCTACATAGCTTATTCCGAAGTGCTCTTTCAAAATAAAGCATGCACCTCAAGTCTCTAGTTGGTCACATGGTAAAATTTGTTTATACTGATATGAATGGGTCATTTATTAAGTGAAAGAAAATAGTTTTTTTAGCAGTTTTGAGTTTTGAAAAATGTATTCAATTGTCCATCGATCCAACCAGGAGTTCATCATCATAGTGTAGATATTATATTGTGAAAGCAGAGTATTCGTTATGGTTCAAATTATTCGTTGAGGATAAAGAAGTAACAAACGATGCCAAAATACTCACTTGCACATGCCGAGTGCTGCCCCTATCAGTGAATGGAGGAAGTAGGATCAGAATATACTCACTACCACAATCAGAGTTCTAATTCATTTCTTAAAGGATCTATTTATGAAATAGCTCGAGAAAATTGAGGGACCGAGTGCTGCTTAGCTTGTCAATAGAAATAGCAAGACTGTATAATTATGAGCTCACAACACATTTTTATTATAAAAATAAAATAAAAAAAGCTCAAATTACACTCATTGCTGTTGATGGGAGGGAGAGTGTCTTGAAAATGTGAGCAGAATATTATACGTCCAGATCATGCAAATAACCTGATTGCTTTAAAAATATATAAATCAATAATGAGAGAGTATGGAACATTTTTTCTAACGGAAAGGGAAGGAGGTGCAGGTAATGGAACACCAGATGTTTTTTTTTTTCCACGAGCAAATCATTTCATTCCAAATGTGAGAAAATACCATCAAACAAGAAGGAAATCAAATTAAACAGGTGCAGCTGATTGTGATCGAAGAATGAATGAAAAACACAAGAAACAAATTTTCTTCAACAACGTTAATGTATTTACAGAACAGAAATAAAAAACAAAACAAGAATTTTTCTTAGTTTCAGTAACAACATTTTCATAACAGCTTATTATACCATTTGACGTGACTAGATTGCAAGAGCTTCAGCTCCTTCTGCCAATTCAATGTCATCATGCATAACGTCATCATGCTTGTGGCCACCACCACCACCGCCATGGCCATGGTGATCATGTCCATGTCCGAAGTGTCCATGATGCTTGTGCCCATGTCCATGATGCCCATGATGTTTGTGATGATGTCCATGATGACCGTGATGTTTGTGTCCATGACCAAAGTGCCCTTTGTGATGATGCCCATGCCCATGGTGTCCATGATGCTTGTGATCATGTCCAAAGTGACCGTGATGCTTGTGTCCATGACCGAAGTGACCATGATGTTTGTGATGATGTCCATGATGACCGTGATGTTTGTGTCCATGTCCGAAGTGACCGTGGTGCTTGTGACCATGCCCATGATGACCGTGATGCTTGTGTCCATGCCCGAAGTGGCCATGGTGTTTGTGTCCGTGTCCATGGTGTCCATGATGCTTGTGTCCATGGCCAAAGTGTCCGTGGTGTTTATGCCCGTGTCCATGGTGTCCGTGATGTTTGTGATGATGACCGGCATGACCAGAGTGTTTGTGATGGTGCCCATGATGTCCATGATGCTTGTGATGATGCCCATGGTGTCCATGATGTTTATGATGATGGCCATGGTGACCGTGATGTCCGTGTTTGTGATCGTGATGTCCGTGGTGTCCATGCTTGTGGCCATGATGACCATGGTGTTTGTGGTGGTGATGAACGTGTCCCTTGTGAATGTGGTGATGTGTAACTGCTTCAGCCCCAGCTAAATCTTTGTCGTTTGCCATATTTTCTCCAGTTTTACTGAGAAGATTGGCTGATTCTTGAGCAATGATTCTGTAATTAATGGAAACTCATTAGTTTAATGATTATAATTCTCTTAAAGTGTTAAGGAAACCAATTGAAAAATATTTACTCAGATGGTTCTGCCACTGCATCGTTGGGAATCACAGCTTGAATATTTCTGAAAAAAAAAAAAAGGATTCGTAAAAATATAAGAAAATGCAGTAGTAATCGATAATTGGTATAGCTTCATTTAAAACTTGAATTACTGTTACCACAGCTGAAGGTGATTCGGTAACTACTGAAATAACTTCAAGATTCCAGAATGCTTCGCCAATTAAGCAGTAGAAAAACATTTATTTTTTTCAATTATTAGCATTAATTTAATTCTTTATCGATGCTAGTGAAGTGATTTAAATTCTAACGTCTTCCTTATGCAGGAAGAAGTGGGTCTACAGCTTTATTTTTATTTTTTTTTTTGGGTCGTTTAACTCTGGTATAATATATAACAATGTTTTTCATGACCTACTCCAAAATCTATTCCACTAGAACTAATTTAATACGCATACTTTTAAAATTATCTATGTAATTTAGAATTCTCTATTTGTACGTTACAAATAATGTCAATGTAATTCAGCTTTTCAATTCATAAAGAACAACAAATTATCTGAGAAATACGGTAGGTCCACCAGCAAACCAATATAATTTTTTTTTACACCGTGATAAATCTTATTAAAAATCATTTCCGTCTATAATTTGAAATATAAATTGTAATAAATAAATAAAAGTATTGTCCTTATCTTATGTGATTGTCGGTCGAGTAGATTGAAATAAATCTACATCAGCTTCTATAAAATGTGTTACCTTTGTCAAGGCGAACTGAATGGTGTTGAACAAAATCTGAATATTGCAATTAAATCTGAATGCTAAAAGAAATATCAAAAATATAAAAAGCTCTTTCGGGAAGGAGACAGGTCATCAAAGGAATCTGGCTGTAGAATGATAAGCGTTATTCTACAGTTTGATTTCAAATGCCTTCATGAATAGAAAAGAGTTTACATATTTAGTTCTAGAATACAAGCACTGTTGCTATACGTTAATGAAACTCAATTATTTGGAATAATCATGAGCTATTATGAAGAGAACTTTCGCTTTAAATAAATACCTTTTTAATGTGTCAACAATTATTAATACTAACCAAATTGGCGTTGGATATAACAATTCAGTTCCACTTTAATCAAAGAAAAATAAAGTTTAAAAAACTAAATGAATAAGTACGGAAAGAGAAAGTGATTTGATTTAGAAATTAAAAATACTCTCTGAATACTTACTCTGACCGTTGTGCTGCAAGATCCTGTAAAGTTGCTTGAGGTACTGTCACTTCTGCAGGTGCATCACCTAAAGTGGCTCCGCAGAGACAGAGGAGTAGTGCCGTCCGAATAATCAGCTGTTCCAATTGTAAGAAATTGTACATAATTAAATATTTCAAATTAATATTAAAATTAACGTATCAAGGAGGTTGTGTAGTGGTATATTTGAAAAAAAATATGCTACTAAGAACTTATGGGTTAAAATTAAATGTTTAAACGCCAGATCTCACAAAACATATTCTTTTCAGAAATATTTTACGAAGCATGGAAACCGTAAATTTTAAATAAATATAGTGAAACAACAACAAAGAACATACAATCAACGTATAATTAACTAGTGCATAAATGAAGTAAGCCTAATTAATATTTCTAAAAAATAATAATAACTAGTTACACATAAATAAATAGTTTTATCATAAAAACATAATCATATTGGATTCGACTGGCATAATTGAGCTTCTGGAGAATGGCGTATGGTTATACGCAATTATCAACTTATATTTACATTCAAGATATTGAGTTCTTTTCTAATGAACGTGGAGAACAAGAAAACGATAAAAAGTAGAAATATGCAGTTGTTGTTTAAAACAATACTTGTGATAATCAATTATGTTTTTCGAAAAGGTAGCTAGGTAAAGTAATAACGTTTGTGCCATTTTGTTGATTTTCATATTTTTTTCAAACCCAAAAAGATAGTGCACAGAAAAAACCTAGCATCTTATTAATTAATTAAATATTCATTTTCAAAATCGTATTTAAGACATTGATGTTAGAATCACATCATTGGCAACCATACGTTTTTAGAAAAGTTTTAAAATGGAAATTATATCACCAAAAATGTTATAAAAGAAGAAGTAAATAGCCAGTGAAGAATGAACCAGTTTCTACCAAATGACTGTAAACTCACCCTCATTTTGGTCATTCCATGGATGGTGTCAGGGACTGAACTGACTTCTGTTCTGCTGGGGCGCCTATTTAAAGGAGTCTGGTTTGACGCCCCAGTTCACGGGGTTATGTCCCCTCACCGCCGAATTAAAACAAAACCAACAAAGCCTATTAATTAATATATACCATTATAAACTACAAGTACGACATTTATAATAAACTACCCTTATGACAATATATGGGCTTGAAATATGTAATAACATACCTAAAATACCATAAAAACTAGCATTATTTCCCAATAGCGATCCATTTTTTCACAATCCCAACCTTGTTCGTTTGAGTGAGCTTCGTTAGTCAATCTCAGTAATTCGATTTGGAGTATTCCAGTCGATTGATACTTTATCCCGATTTTGGTCTTCAGACTTCAACGGAATTGTCCTTTTTGACCCTGTATGAACTAGCTTCAGCCTCACGTAAGTCCCTTGGCTCATCTTAAATTTTGGGGAAAAACAAAACAAGTTATCAAAATAACAAAAGAATGGAACACGAAATAATATAAAGAACAAAACTTAGGGAACGGAATACAAAACACTAAAAGAAACAAGAACACAACATAGAAAAACGGATGGTAAATAAATAAGTGAAAAGAAAACTTTGTAACTTTGAAACAAAAACTATTCATAAAAAGAGGCATAATTCAAATTTAAACACGTCTCTCATACACATACTCACACAAATATATACGCCCCCTTTATATATTTTTAAAATATGTAATTTAATATTCTCAACTGCCCAACTGTTTTTAAATATGTCAGAACCCTGGGAATATGTGGGATACCCTCAGTCTGTAGGTCGTTCCAGTCATGTAGAATGTTTAAATAAGTTCGTGATCTGCATTCTGTTTGTAGCTTTTTTATAGTTAGTCCAGTGTTGCAATGAGTAGGCTTGTCTTATTGTTCAGAATCTAAGAATGTGTCAGGTATGCATGTCCAATAAGTAGCCTTGTAAGGACAACTCTTCTTGAATCTACGTACTGTCTCTTTGACCATCCTGTAACATTGCGTTTTATTTCCAATAGTTTGTTATCAGTACGTAACTAGTGTTTTTGCCAGTCTTTGTACTATCTTGTTGAGATCTATTGGTGTTCGCGTAGTTATGTCAGTAGTAGTCATTTTTGTGGATAATTTTGCATGCTTCTCGATATCAGCAATTTGTGTAATGCCCTTGTGTCCGGGTAACCACAACACTTTAAAGTAGCAAGAGTTTAGTGCTTGTATTATTTCTAGTACTTTTGTAATTAGTGGGTGATTGAAGTACACGTTTCCCAAGGAAAGTCAAGAACTTAAAGTTTTATTTTTGATACTGGCGGGTAATGGTTCAGATCACCCATTTGTGTTAAGGCATCTTGTCTGACTTACAGGTGTGGGTTCGATTCCCACATGTACAATAAGAACTATAAATTGATTCAGTGTTAAACTCACTGAATAAAATGACTAGCAGTTTAAAATGAGTGTAGATTTATTAAAAAAATAATCTCTTTTAGCTATATTTAAGCACTTAAAGTTACTTTGATTTATGAATTTCAAAATTTTTATTCACCTTTTTTGGGAGCCAAATAATCTTCATTAGTTTTACAAAAGAGTGTCTCAATAAAAAAAGTTCTTTAAAATGTGTATAACGAAAATAAATATTGATAAGGTGCTTTTGTCCTGACAGAAGTAGGAGTTTCCTTCAAATAAGTACTTGAAATAAGTAAGCAATTTCTAACAACGGCTTAATCGAAAAATGAGATCTGATTACAAATTAGAAACGTTGGCACCCACTCGCACTTTATCACATATTAGAATAGTATCATATTATTAATTTCATTTTGTAAAAATTAACGTCCACTTCATCCTACAATGACTAATAAGAACGAGGTACCAAGTACAGGTTACCACCCTATCTTGGCAGAGCGGAACAAGGATTTTATTTAGCGAGTTTGTCACTGAATAAATTACTATTGTCCACACAGGAATCGAGCCCACGGCTCTAGCTTTACCAAGAGCGTTACGCCTTAACCCACTCCTACATAAAACCACTCATATTATTTTATGAGGAACCGACATTTATTTCATCCTGTCAACACAGCTGTTCTCTACATAAACTCGTGAAATGCATTTTATCCTCCCAGATGGTACATCACAGATATAACAGGAAATTGGAAGCCCAGATATGCCATCTTCTATTTGTGAATAAGGAACAACACAATTCTTACTTAAGTTAATTAAAAATTTATATTTTGGCGGAAAAACAGTTCTAGTTCCACACGCTACCAAACTGCGGCGCGTGGTCAATCGTATATAGAACAGAGGTTTCCTGAACGAGGATAGTGATTAAACCCGTATCTCAGATTATACTGTTAAATAACTAATCATGAAATTAATAATTGATGTCACCCAATACGACGTTCTTAATTTTTTTAAAAATATTTCTGTCTGCAGTAGTACCTATCTTTTTTATCTATTTATTTATAGAGTCACTGATTTGTTGTATTCTGGTATATTACTGTAACTTCCTTCATTAGGCTCCATAATTTTATTCAAAGTTTCCGAAAGTATGATTTAGCAACTCTACATCATTATCTTACATTTTTTTGATACGGCCATATCTTGTTCAAATTAGGGTGTTTTCAGTCATTCTTTTCACTCTAGCCTTTAATTAGGAATTGCTCCAACATCCCAAAAATATTTCGTTAAGTGGTGGTGCTACCATATATGGAATTCTTAGTCTAAAATACCTCTTATCGTCTTATTATCTAAGCCCCTCAATATTAATGCTGTAAAACATTTTAACCCCATTATTATGATTAATTTTTATAATTAAGATGAATTAAAGTCCTTCAATATTACGAAAAAACTAAATTACAGGTTTATAAATATCTCTAACGTTATTTTTTAATTAATCCTGTGGAAAACATTTCCAGTTATAGCAAAACACTACTCAGGAATATTGCAGCGCATTTCGTAGACAGCGAGCACCCAGCTCTTGAAGATTCTTTATAAAGACAGAGCCAATAGCATTGCATTCCCATTATGTTCATATTGCAGAGACTATAGTCCACTATAAACCACTTCCTTACGGGAAATCTTATTTTAGACAGTTGAGCGTAAGATGGCATAGCTTTTGTCATTCGCCACTTGGGAAATCTGAGATTTGAACCCAAAAAAATTCTAGCTTAGTTTTTTATTAAACAAGGACACACAGACTTGAAGACATTGTAACGAAACTTTAACTGTCCATCACATATTGACTGACTATCGACGAAGAGTCAATTTAGACATTCCACATGACATACATGAACTCTTGACCGATAAAAGTAATTACATAGACTCAGTCATTAAACATCTAAAAGACATTAACACACTATAATCTACAATTTCTACACACTACTCTTCACTTATTTCCTACAATAGCAGGCTCTATACACTTTAATTTTATTTATATTTTTTGGTTCCCTTTTTCTTTTTTTTTTAATTTATTCTTTTTTTTATTTAATTTTTCTTCCCCCCTTCTATAGTTACATTTTCATTTATATTATTTTCATCATCCTGATGTTTCAATATACAATAACGTTTGCTTCATATAAGCCTGGCATGCCAATAACCCGTTTCAAAAATCACTGTTGCCATAGTTCACTCTTTTACCGTTTCTTGTTTTTTTTTTTTTGCATTTCGCTTTTTTAATGACACTTGAATAATGAGTAAATCGCCGGCGTTGCAGAAGTCATTTAAAAAAATAAATAAAATCATTATACATCCAACTATTTTGGTTACAAATTTTGTTTGAAATTTCGTCTAAATGTGTTTACTTGTCCATTTCTTTTGTTATTTAAGGACACCAGACCCTAGTTTTTTTTTTTTGCATTATCTCATTATTTATAATACTAGATTATATTTTATTTACACGACATTTTTAGCAAAGAGGATTTCCTCTCTTGTACCTATACTTGAAATATAGGGTGTTACCTATATTTTACCAGCCTTTTATTATTTTTATTTTACCTCCCCCCCCCTGATTATTAATTATTTAAAATCTAACAGTTTTAGGTTGTATTTAATACAATATAATCGATCGTTAACAGTTTCATGCAAAACTAATACAAAGAGAGGTACTGGTTTAAAGTACGATTAAAATAGATATGTATGTAACTCTGTTATTACGCGTTGGAACGAAAAACGTTATATAACCGAATTTGATAACAAACTAATGTACTGCAATTGTTGCTCAGTACTTATTTTTAACTGGAGTATTAACGGGATTATTTTTCCATTGTCTACCTGATTTTAAGCCCACTTCTATTCATGCGGTTTTCACTTTAAGTTCTTATAACACAACGTTTCATTAACAGACTAATTTACATAGGGTGCACACTGATGTAGAGAGGTGATGATACAGGGGCAACTTTGAATCATTTCCCCTCATGGTTTATCTGTATATTTTATGCAAGGCTAGCAAAACGTCCTAAATTAATGCATAATCACGAATAGCACTTATTAGTTCAGTCGAGTTTTCGGAGTGTCTTATAAGTTTTATAAATCGATTACAGCATTAATAATATAAAATCAAGAAATAACTCCTATTCATTTTTTAAAACGTTTAAAATAACTCTAAATATCATAGAAAAGCCTTGAACTATGACATTCGGCTCTTAGTATGTATCACTTTTTCTATCATTTTAGTGATGAATGTGTTAAGTAAACCTAATTACACTGTTTATTAACATACAAAGTAGTGGGTTGGTTCCGTCAGTATGTATAATACTATTGTCATACCTGTCGGGAGATGCTCCCATTAATGGCTGACCAAGTGGTAAACGCTTTCGGTGCGATGACACCATCATCAAGTTGTACAGGGTAGTTCCTTGAAATTTTGATGTAGTCCTTTGATCAGCTATTACTTGATATCTTTGATTTGGAGAAGTTTGTTTGTCTCGTGACGCAGTTGCCTATATGGGTCAGCCATGTCGCCTTCGGACCATTCGGGTTTAAGGCCTTCATTTCAAGCAAACTACCCAGTACAACTAATGGCAGACTTGAAGATGGTACTGTCCACAAAAAAGGCTCGCGAAGTGCTTGTACTCGACGATCAGCCAGTAATGACCGCATCTATTATAGGTTGGCAACAGTATTTAATAAACAAATATTGGTGGAACCATCTCACTATGTAATATGCCACACTACATCTTGTTTTATGTATCTTAAAACATCTTCCTTTCTTTACTTATTTAGGTTGAAAAAAATTGTTCCATTCTTACTTACTGAAATAATATTCCAGGAGCTGTGCAATAATTATCGTCACCTAACTTATATACATTCCCTGCAAATTACTATAATGTATGTTTTATGTAATATTGAGAGAATACGCAATGAAATAATACTCGATCGGCTTATTTTCAATTTTGAGCGTGGAAATTTCTCTTTATTCATTTGTATTTGTATATCGCTTTCATTAGCATTTGGGTATATTATATGAATTTCTTCTGCAACAATGTTATGTTTTCGACCCTCGTATAACTTATGACTTCATTAACACATTTAGCGGGTTTACCCAATGGTTCATTAGAAATTGTAATCCGGACTGAGTAATATATCAATCTTGCAATTAATACAGAGGAACCATGGGCTTCATGATTAAACATTGACTTGTTTATGAATTACATAATAGATTCCAGTGTAATATTGTCTCTGGAGATCAAAGGTTTTTCAACACAGCTGTCTATTCATTAGATAAATGTTTTCGACCGTAATTATAATTACATTATCTGTTGAGAGCTATCATAATTTATTTAAGGGTCGAAATAAATTAAGGAGGGGGTTGTTTTTGATTAGTTATTCTCAGGGTATCTACCATGTTAGCTGAGAGAGACGATTAAGAAGAACGCATATATTCATTATTTTTACGAAATAAACATATAAATATGGGTTATTATTTTTCTAGTTATTGCGTTATAAGTAGATCTTCCAAATCACTGATAAAAATATGTTGATAGGAAATTCTTCTTCCTTTTTTTGTGTTACTTCTATGTACCAGAATAACAAACTCAAGCATGCATGTTATTTTAATCAATATTACATACTTTTATAATAGTTTTATTAGTAGAATTATTTTTAGATTTATACTTACAATTGTTTAAACGACTATTACAGTTTTTTTTTTATAATATTTTTCTTAACTTGGTACTAAACAACTTTGGTGAAACTAAAACAAATACTGATGGCGGTAGGGTCTTTGTTTTCATCTGTAATTACATTTTAACGTTTTCAGTTATCTTTTTATTCCACTGTCAAAATATCACGTTGTGGAACTCGTTGTGGAATTCTAAAATAGTTCTATAATCAAACATTCATGCTCTAGGAATTTTCAGCTGCATTAACTGCTTTAAATAATTCAATATGTAGAAGAAAATACGATGAGAGCATTATAAACATTCAATTATTGATTAATATAATGCAAAACTCCTTGCTTCAAGTTGTAAAATATTTTATACAATAAATTGTCTATTCTCTATTCTACTGTATTTAAGCAACTGCAGTGACCCACCCCCCCCCCAATTTGCTCCGACACTCGGTCCTCATACGTCAACAGAGTACTCCAAGTGTAAAACACAGTTTGAAAAAATTAATCATTAATGGAATCCACACAAAGGAAACAAAAAAGTATGGACCCTGGCCTACGGCAGGTGAGTCCAACTGGGAGAATTAATCACAACTTGTGGATAAATGATGAAAGCCACGGCAGAGGTAAAAGATACAGAAATAGAATTGTGCTCTGGATTGCCAGCTCAAATGAAGATAAATTGCCATCTGTCAACACATTGATTTACAAAGGGACTATCTTTTGCAAGTTCCGGAGCAATTTTTCAACAGCCATCATAAAACAATAAATTAAGTAATATTTACACCATACGTACTAGAGCTAACAATAAACTCTGACTATTATAATATTCAATAGGCAGCTTGGGGACGTGTTTCAGTACATACACTCCAGGGATCTTTTATTGTATACATCTCTTTTTCGTCGTTTTGTTTCGTTCTTATTAACGTTCAATCGTCGTTGTATCGTTAGTTGGATAAATAATTAAAATTCCAAATTACAAAAATTACTCCTTTAAAGAGTATAAGATGTATAAAATTTGAGTAAATGAAACACGTTCAGTAATGTAATCCACCTTAAAATTTGTATTTCTATTGTTTCACAATTATCGTTATTATCCATTTAACTGAATCTATTGACTGTTCACGGATGTTCCATTTCATTTAACGAGGAGGCGATGAACCACGACATGGCCTGCAATGGGTGATTCAATTGGTATTGCCAGGTGAAATATTTTACATTAGTAAGGCAAATTGAGATAATTATTCGTAGTTTCATTGTCTTTCTTTTAAAACCTTAGTCTGTAACATTGATAGTTGTTGCACAAAAGAATACGTATAAAATTGTAGGTATGGATTTAATATATATATATATATATGCTCTGCTGAAGAAGCAGATTCTCTTCTACACACGGTGCATACGAAGGGTGCTGCTATATGGTACTGTTCTGTCAAAACTATACAATCGACCAATAGATGGCACGTAAACACACAGAAAAAGTTATCTAGAATCTTCGAAATATTAATGTACTAATATGAGTGATTAGCAAATAATAAGTTTTGAAATTGGACACAATGGAATGACACCCTTTCAACATCTCTGATCTCAGTTTAAGCATTACTTATAAGTATATATTTAATTAATGCTCATAAAGAAGCTCTTGATGATCATTGTCGTTTTTTTTTTTTGAAAATTGCTGACACAACTGAATTTAAAATCGAACATTTACATCTTAAACTCTTTCATATTCCTGGTAATATGAATTGCTTAATTTTAATTTAATTAAATAACAAATAATGCTCATTTTTTTAAAAAAAACTTCAGTCCGTCAACCTATCGAAAATAAAACACGTTCAATCAAATACAGACTCAAGATACAAAAATACAACAGATATCAAATGTCAGGAAATTGAATACTGTTCACAATTGAACAAACTGAGATGTCACCTTGCCGATTTCTCTCCCTTTGTTGGTGGGATTATTGAGTAAATAATCGCTCATCCTTTATTCAAGTAGTTTCAATTTAGTCTCATGGTTCTTTTTTAAGCCAAATGACTTCAGAATCAAATATAATTTATGCGCAATCACCAGCTTGAAACCTGAGAAATTCAATACACTAAATAGAAATGGTATTAATAAGTAATATTTTTTTAAACCATTGAAACCAATTTTACTTATTTAATGGATATTTGTACAAAAAGAACAATTCTCTTAAGTTATGACAATAAAAGACTAAAATCGTTGAGAGACAAAATATTCTTGAAATATTTTTTAACTTCTTGACCACCTTATCAGACAACATATGATTTAAAATGTCTTTTCCATGAATAGAAAACCCTTATTGTTTAAAGGTACACCTAATACAATATTCATCCCTTCTTTTTGCTTGTGCTACGGAAATGAGCTCTGAAAGGGTGGGGGTTCGGATATGCCCGAGCTGCTCTTAACCTGTTGCAAAATCCTGCCAAGCTGAACTAAATACCCACCAGCTGGAACTCAATCAGTGAACTTTGTGCCTCAGGTCAGTCTCCCACTTCATGCTGGATGGGAAACTGATCAGGGAGAGAAAAAAAGGAATTTTTGGACTTCAGACCTGATGTTTTACTTCATAACTGAAAGTGTGAGTACACATTTTGTGCGATATTTGGAATGGGGCTCTTATAGAATGGAGGCCAATAATATTACAAATTTCAGCACTTCACACATATATATCGCACAGCCTTGTAATGGTTAACATTTGTCATAATAATAATTATAATAAGCTCTCCTGTTGCTGTATGTTGGTGTAAATGTATTGATATTTGATTTTGGAAGATATTGTTCAAGGAGCTATTGACATTTTTTGCAGATTCAAATATTTCCATAACATTGGCATAACCTACTCACAATTTAGCACCCAGCATTTCGAGTATCTGACATTTATTGTTGCTAAGGATTCTTCAAAGTATTTATAGACCTGTAAATCTTTAATGAGTATTTGACATTAATCTATTGCGCAAAGCAGATACTTCTTTAGCTTAATTTATGTCACTGATGATGGAGAATAAAGAAATCCCTTCAGAACTTTCAGGTACGATGTTGAATCTAGTCTTACACTCATTTTATGTTATTGAAATTATTAAATATTCATGATTAGTATCATTGAATTAACGCGGCGTGAAGCTAGACCGTCATGATACATTGACGAACATTTAGACTCTGACTACATCAATTTCAAAACTTATGCAAATCATTTTTTAATAAACGTAGAACGAATTTTTTTTATTTTCGTTCTGGAAAATCATCATAATTGATAATAATTTACTAATAACTTAATTATTTCATGTATTAGAGAGAAAAAAGTTGTGCCTCTACACGATTTGACCAGTATCCAAACTAACCACTCCAAAAATTACGCCCGCCGTAAACGATGATTTGAAGGAGAACAAAATTTATCTCAACTTAATGCCTAAAGAACGATAATACAAACAATAAGCCAGGTGTCAAAAAACATTTTATTAATTTTATAACGGAGACCATCAGAAAATAATACATCTTTTAGTATTTTTTATATGAGAGAAATATATTAACACCTGTCATTGGCTCGATCCAGGTCTATTCTAGCCCAGTATTTTACCAATTAATCATTGATGTGAGGTCATAGTTCCGATAAAAGTATGAAATACTTAGCGTATTTAATTAATGTTTGTACCAGCACTGTAGCTTAGTTTATATAGTACTACTCAATAAACCTGCATTTGAGTCCTGCCTGGTTCGAAAAAATAACAAATCATATAACAAATGAATAATTAATTATTTAGTCTAGGTGTATACCGTCCCTAAAATTACTAAAACATAGATTACACCCTATTATTAGTTCTGGTTTATTGGAAAACCATTTTGTTTATTTGTCTGAGAAGAAAAAAATGAAATCACAGTTCTCGTTAAACAAAAATAACAATCGTTTTTAGAAAGAAATGTTAATAATTAGTTTTTTATTAATTATTAAATATAAAATACAACAATCATTTTAACAAATTATACAAATATAGGACGAAGGATAAGTGAGCTAAGTTATTTTTAATCGTTCAAAAGAACTAAAATAAATACAATTTGTAGTACTTGACAACAGTGAAGCGTGTTCAGATATAATCACGATTATGCACATTCAAGAACGCTTATAATCCCCTCTCTCTCTCTCTCTCTCTCTCTCTCTCTCTCTCTCTCTCTCTCTCTCTCTCTCTCTCTCTCTCTCTCTCACACACACACACACACACACACACACACACATATATACAAACACTCAGACATACCCGCATGTATGCTCACGCTTACACCCTCCTAGCCCGAGGTGTAAGAAGCTTACAAGGACTTCAGGTTCTCGAACGGGAATGACTTGGCTTGAAGAGTCAGTCACGTTTAGCATGTTGACAATATCTGTAGATAGTATCATATCTAAGAGTACATTACCATTTCGTGTCCCGCGACGGTACGATCCATGAGCTCCTGTAATCGCTCTGGACAGTCAACTATAAAGGTTATGTTTCATACACATGCATGCTGATCGCTAATCTCAACGGTTAAGTGGGCCTCATGATATTATAAATATCGCAATCTCTATCTAGAATGGATATGTATTGATATCGAATAATCAATCTCATTTATTTAATATATTTTAGAACAAATTAAATCGTATTTATAGATCAAAATAAAGCAGTTTCCCACCTGTTGTCACTTTTTTTGGGTTTTACTTGTGCACAACAGTAAAAAAAAATAGTTTTGATTATTTCAAGCCTAAGGAATATCTTTACTTGAGGTTGCGGAGTACGAAATTGTTTTCTGTTTTAGGCAAAGAATGAACAACACTGGCGAAGATTTTCTTCTTAGCTTCCAGAGTCAGGATGTAATTTAACGAACTGTAACATTCTAAGGTCAAATCCACCTTTTAAACTTAACATTTTTATGTCTATTGTAATTATAGAATTCCAGAGGACCGTTACTAGTTAGGTTTTTGCAGACATCTTGTAATTCCATGTACTAGCCAACAAGTTGTTAGAGAGGGATATAAGAGAAATCGACTGGTTATTTCATGTTTTAACTTAACGATAAGTAATATTTTTTTAAAATTTCAAATAGTTACTTTCAATGGCAATTTGTTGCTTTCTAACGTTTGTCAGTTAGTTTTATCCCGAAAATGCTGGATGGTAGAGGAACCAATTGATCAGGATCAATAAAAAAGCCTTGTCCTCTATTAGTGTTTTAATTTATGCAAAGTGCACTTTCAGAGTCAGCGCTCCATCCTCAGTGCCTGCTGATTGGAGCAGTGTAGCCTGAACCAAAACCGCTGGCCGACTGATCCTTTGTCAATTAGCTCTAAATAAAATTAGTAAAACATTACATGATTTCTTGCATTGTACCCACAACCAATTAATTTTGTTTAACAAATATAAAGTTATTTTCAATAACTTTAAAATTTGAGAGTTAAAAAAATCAAGGGCTATTATACCAGAAAGTTTAAGAAAAGAACTAGATTAAACTATTAATGGTCACATTTAAGCGTAAACTGCATGGGTTAATAGTTTATATCAATGGTATCGTCCGAAGCACGTCAGGTGTCTTTTTTCCCCATTTTTCCGGACTGGAAGAGCAATATTCCTCCTCGCTTTGTTTTTTATGATACACTTATAAAACAGTCAATTCGACTTAAGTACACTCTATATCATAGCGATACTTATATCTTTTAACATCTTAACACGGAAATATCTTATACTCAAACAATCTTTACAACTAAAATGCAGCACGAAAAAGTTCAACTTCAAAATGATTGCTCCAAAATGATTGAATCAGTCAGGTAAAGATAAACATATAAATGCATAGGAAATAGTTATAACCATGATAGTGTAGGCGAACAACGAATACCGGAAATAATTAAACATCATTTTTCTATTTTAGAAGTTACTCAATTGATCATTTGTTTGTATTCTTTAAAAATAGAAAAGTACTCTTAAAGTATTCCTGTTATCTGTCGGTCGGCTACAGTAGTGATATTAATAGCAATATTAGTTGTCTATATTTCAATTATACCATGTTTTATTAGCCAAATGTTTCATTGATCCACGATAATCAATGTTTACTTTATTGATAAGTAAGAGTTCAAAATTCTAGAAAAAATATACGTAAAAATGCCGACACTCCACCTTTTCCATTCTAAATAGTATTTCTTGTATACTTTATAAGAGGTTCTTCAATGTAGCATAATCCACTAAATGTAGTAGATCATCATAAACATTTATGACGTTTTCAACATTGAACTGAATTTTGTATCAAAACAATAATGGTTTCATAATAATAAACTATATATCTACATCATTGAAGCCCGACAAAATTGGAAGTACATTTAACTCATTTCAACTGTTGAATATGTAAAAGAAGACTTACGTTGTTTCTAAAGCTCATTTAAATTCATTAAAGACTCGTTGGCGGCCAATACTGAATTTTCATAAAGGAAAGTCGTCACTACGCCGATGGAATTTGTCTATCCATACAGTAGGGGGCGTGATTGTCGGCTCCCACACGGCCGATCGACGTGTCGATATTGAGCAGGACATTTCAATCAAAGAAGCCCGCCAGGATCTCTTTGTTTATAGTATTTTATTATTATTAATGTTGTGAAATATATTTAATTATTGATGTATTTTTCTCTCTTAACCATCGCAATAAATTCATTGCTTTAAAACTATAAATACGCTATTTTTATTTTTCTTAAAACACATATCTACTAGATTAGAAAATGGTGATCACGAGAAAGACCAAAAAAAACCAATACAAGTTGCTGCGTTTGCTAAGCCGATTTTCCACGCACTGCAATGAGAAGCTGATGTTATCAATTTACATAGAATTATCTTTTTCTCACGTAATAATTTATCCGTGTAAAAAGGATTTGAGCTTTAGGAAAGACAGATTTTTTTTTTGTTCAGTAACCTACTGAATAACAATAACCCCTCAGTAAACTGAAGAAAAAAGTAGGTGTGGTTCTGCGGTTCTCCTCGGCCAATTGGTGTAGAAAGTCCAGTTGATCACTGACAACGTGAAAACTATACGTAGAGGCGCCAACACATCATTGGTCTTTATTACCCAAGCATTCTCAAATTTGAATGGACCTCATTTTCCTCGTCTCCAGATAAGATTGAAGGAGTTTGAAGTATATTTATTAAACTTTGTCGATGAGTATGACTTCAAAAGAACAATGAACAAATAGGAATGAAATCTAAAAAAAAGCGTTGATGCCGAAATTTTGTACATACTTTAGGGTGACCCATTTGCTGAAAAGAAGCACCGTTTATGAGATGACGATGATCAAGCCATTTCTCGCGCGTGTTTATGTATGTGTTTGTTTTTCTGTTACCACTTATGTCAATCCAAAATTTATGTTCGTGAATGACCGAAATCGACCATGAAAAGATAGTTTAAGTTGGGGTTAAAATATATAACCATATATCTCCGTCAATTTAAGTAACAATGAAAAATATTTACCCAATCTTAAATGTTACAACGGTATTATTACCCACTCCTACTCGTGATTTTCACATTAATATATATTCTATGTATATAAAAATGTCATTCGCCGACAAAATTGACAATATTATTGAATTGTCTGTAAGAAATAAGAAATTATGACCAGTGTTGAGTTCTCTTTTTTTATCAAAAAGAGGAGAAGAGATTTGATACAGGCAACCTTATATTTACAGTACAGCATAAATGTCCGGGAAAACTATAGTTGTATCTTGTTTATCATTAGGAAGTTAATTAAGCCAGTGCTTTAAGATGTAAGCAAATATTTCATCAGTAACATCAAACACTCATTTCATCCATTAAATGGTTAAACAAATTTAATATCCCTTAACATGATGCTCTATTTTACTTTTTACCTTATGTAATGTAGTAATAAATAATAGTAATTTAGTGGCAATAGGCAGAATAATGAGTCTTAACTACTCACAATAATTGAACTGTCTTCTTCGAGTTTATAGTGAACTCTGTGGAATTTTATTCGCTTAGTGGTTTTTTATTATTTCGGAAATCTCTGCTTCATAGCACCATTATGATTCATTTAAAGTTTTGCTGGATTTTTCTTACGATAAATTTAAAGTACCGCATAAACTTGATGCTTAATATTATTAGAGTCACACCTGGTTAAGTTAGTTCAGGAAGATCTTGGCGACTCCAGGATGCTTGGAAAACTTAACATACTGCAAGGCAGAGTGAATAGCAGACTAAAGGATTTCTACATGCCTTCGATTAAGCATAGTCACAATAGTACCTTTGGAAGAATTACTCATGTCTGGAACTCGCTATACAAAATTCTTTCCCCGCAGTTTTGGGTTGCCAAAAATAAAGAGTATTCTTTGGAAGCATTATTCTTCCATTAACTGCAGATGATTTATAACAAATTACCAATCAAGGGGATTTATGTGGATAAAATTAGGTAATTTTCTTTTTTGTCTTAGTATTTTGTTTTATATTAGCAGATTTCCCTTAGGGAAATCAGCTATTGAGGTTGTACTCATGACGCGATTTTCGAAATTTTTCTTCAAATGTCCATCGATCCTACCCAGGAGATGACGAAAACGAGGTCCGTTCAAAACTATATATATATATATATATATATATATATATATATATATATATATATATATATATATATTTGTCTGTTACCGCTCTAGCGGTCGCAATTATTGTTTAATCATTACCAAAATCGATATTTAGTCGTTTATGTAAAAAGAAAGATCAAGTTTGTTAACGGTTGAAATCGGGCCAGGGGGAGGGGGGGTTTAGAGGGGAGGATTTTCAAAAATAATTCGAAATATCTCCGTTACCATAGGTTAAATCGAAAAATTGTATAGAACTAATCCTATTGCAAATTAAATTTACTATAAATATTGTTATATACATTTCTTCACTATCTTGAATATTAGTCGAGATATTTGCATTTTTCAGTTTTCAGCCATCAGCAAACCGCCACTTCTACTCATGTTACATTAACAATACTCTGCTACATAATAAATCACATTATTTGAAGTTTAAATACCAAAAATTGTATTCAAGAGACCTTTATTATACGAGATACATGCAAATATGCCCTGGTGCCCCCCCCCCCGTCTTAAGGTTTTGGACTACTAAAATTTGATTGATGGAGATAACAATTATTCTGAGTTATTATTAATTACAGTACTAGATATAGTAAATAGTTCTCAATAAAATTAATATTTTATATTCTGATATATTTCAGTAATTGTTTTTCTTTCCGGTGTGAGGCGGGCAGACAGACCCGTTTGTTTACATTTCTAACCTAACGCTTCCTGTCGGCAGGTTATTGAAATTGGATGAAACATTTCTTATTACCGTTTGTATTTATTCTCGGTGGTGTTGTGTTACCCGTATGTAGATTTATCTATTACTAAACTACACGAGGGAAATCTGCTTAGTTTACGCAGCCCCTGCGTGACGGACTTTTTTAATACTTAAGATAATCATAGTATTTTCATGCACCAAACAATAATTAAAAATAACATAACTCTGAGCTCTGGCCATTTTTTTTTCTTTCTTTCGTTTTCCTTTATTAGCATTAGTATTATTTTTGTTTTCGTTTGAATTTTCTTCATTCATTTTTTCTTTCTTTTCCGCTCTTCATATCTGGTAACATATGTTTGTAACCTTTATTACCTGCGATTTGGCTCAAAGCCTATTGGTGGAACATATAAAATAAATAAAATCTGAACTAATACTGTTCATTTGGTTACTTTCTTACTAGCAAAGGTGCGGTTAAATTCCTTCATTCGAATGAGAGTTCCCTAGCCGTCGTAACCGCGTATAATTTTACATGCCAGTAAACATAACTCATGATAGGTGGATTAAAATCTCATTGTAGATACTCACTAAATAAATTCCCATTTGCCCAGGCGAGAATCGAACTCGCCGCCCCATTGCAGTTTAAGTGGTATTGAATTCTTTCAATTCACTTAATAAATAAATCATAAGGGTCCAATAATGTGGCAAGCCAGCAGATGAAGCCTGTTGAATAGATTTATAGCCATTATTAACTCCCAACGACCACTTTATGCATCATGTGAGCCGGCTTGGAAGATACAAATAACACCCTATTCTTAAAGCCGTTTTTTATTTACTTATTATTTTTTTTCCCCATTTTGAGAAAATATTGCTATGAACTCTCTTCTTCTCTTATATATTAAATGTCTATAACTCTTTTAGCACTGAGTTTCGATAATTGACAACTAATAGAGTACCAAAAATAATTTAGTCGGTCACGGGAGCGACAGAATTATGCTGCATTAGCTTAACCTTATTTTATTTTATAATTTCATAACACGCAAAAAAAGTAAATAAAATGTTTCTTCAAATTCAAATCTAAACTGTAAATGTTTTCTATGCGTAAAAAAGCATTTTGTTTTTCTTTCTAAACTTTTTCTCTGCCTCTTTTTTTTAATATACCCAAACGCGTTTTTATACGTTATATGCAGCAACGTGGGTAAAAAATTGCAGAAAAAACATACATACAGGACCTCTCTTATTCGAAACCGTTACATTTTTATAGCTACACTTGGAGAACTACATCAGCAGTGGATTGAAGAGAGAGAAAATTATCCTATTTTCATTTTTTAATAATTTCTAGTAGCGGTGATTAACGATTTCTTGTGCCCACTTTACGCGTTTAGATCTCATATAAAAATCTTCATCTTTAGTTGTACCCGAAATCTAAAAATGTCGAGTTTGGAAAAGACTACACATCAAGTGTGAGGGAAAAGCTAAAATTCACACTCACACGTGCGCGAGGTCACAACGTAATGGCCTGTGCTATTTACGTAAAACTAAGGCATATCCATGACAAATTATCGATGAGAAGATAGCGCTAAACGTTTGGTTAGTTCAATATCATCACTTTATGACTGCAGTCATAGTTATACATTTTTAACTCTGAAACAAATTGGCCAGTAGTTGTACATTAGCGTAAGGTCTGGGCAATACCATCAGGACCTACTGAAATGAAAAGGCAGCTCAACTTTGCTTGAGAAAGGAACAAGTGCAGTGAAAATGTTCATGACCAAAAATGTTCCAACAACATTTGTTTGGGTTCTTGGGCTGTTAAGGCAAACTATTATTATTATTTTAATATATGTACCTTTCTTGAATTGATTTTTTATTTATTTATCATGTTTAGATATAAACAGGTTAACTAGGGACTAACATTTTTTTTGAGTTCCCGTTCCATTGATCCGTCGATTTCGGACATGTGTTTTCCTTATAAATTATGTAAACTAATTAGAATGACAGTTTTTTTAAAATATAATGACAAAAAAATGAAAACTCAATATTTGATAAGATCAAGAAAATATAAACATAAGTAATTTTCAATAATTACCAACTATGGAAGGATAAATTCTTTGTGAACAGAGTTATACTCTTTGGTTATTGAAGAAGTATCTGAGCGGAAATGGGTTCTGAGAAGGGCACATGGATATAAAGCTATGATACCGTTTAGTCTTTCTTTTAACAGTAAAGTAATAATGTCTCCAAACGACGAGAGATAGTGGATTGTGAGTGAATATGTATTAGTAAGGATGAAAGAAGATTGAGGCCTAATCCGATGAAAGGCCTCCTGATACCGAAGCCTGATTTATGAGCTCAACTTTTTCTCGGCCAACCTCCGTCTACTGACCAGCCATAGCAATCCACCTCTCAGGACAACAACCTTCAATCCTCTCTCTAGATTACGTCACTAATGAAACTGATTCAGTGCTAGCTCGTTCGGCAAGGTAGGCTTTCATCGCTGCTGAAAGAAATTCTTTTACTAGATGAAAATTTCTGGGCAATTCCATCTTCACATCGAAACACATACAATGGTTGGCCCTTTAGTGTGTAAGAGCTCCAAAAAGGGCCTATAATTAGGGCTTACACAAATAAAAATACATAATCATGCATCTTCCACACATACTCAAATGTTTATATTTCCATCGCTTTATCAAATTCAATTAAGTTTTATAGTTTCAAGTTTAATTATTGTCACATAAATATATTAGTAACGAATATTAAACCAAGCATCAATATAATAAAAAAAAAAGAATATTACAGCCATTTTGTTATCAAATCTCTGCCAAAATGATAGTAAGATAAGAGTATATACTAACACTTCTCTTCTATTTACTTTGATGATGTCTAACAATATGAAACATCTTTATTATTTATTATCGTCAACTTCTTGCTACTATATCTAATTGGCACGGGTTATCTACAGGCTACCAACCTTTTCTAAATATAGCGATTATTCATTTCAGAACTACCAGAACAAGTTTCTTAAACTTCGATTCAGTAGTTTCGGCGTGAAATGGCAACAAAGAAACAAACAAACGCCAAAACAACAAATTGATCGTGTTAATGGCTTTGGGAAACGAAAATGTATAGTGTATTTTCCATAAAAAAAAAACAATGTTCAGACAGAGATTACAATATATATATACACACATATATATATATATATATATATATATATATATATATATATATATATTTATTTAAGTATGTATGTATATAGGGTATTTTTCTACTCTGTTCCATCCCATGATAGTGACAATGATTTTAAATGTAACTGTCAACAACCTGTGATAGCAACGATATGTAAATAATATTATGCTTATTAAACACACGTAACTGTTAATGATTTAATTCAAAATGTCATTTCTTAACGTCTATTTCGACTACAAAGGCTAATTTAGATGGGTTATTTAACAAATAAATTGAATCAAACAAATCTTCTCTATCGTGCCTTTTCACAATAATCATTCACATAGATCCAAATTCTTTCTTGCAAAACGTTGTATTAGTGTACACATTTGCGAGGAATATATAGATGGTTGCATTACAATAAGTCTACTGTTTCCTAACCAAGTTCTTATGAAACATTAAGATCTAAATAAATTATACATTGTTTGAAAAAAAAGCAAATTTGAAATTTTATTTCAGCTGATATTGTTCACAGTTACTCTTTAAATCAATTCGTTCGATTAAAAGGAACACATAAATTTGTCGACTTTATTAATTTTATTTATTTGGAGTATTTTTCAATCATTTATTATTCAATTAACACTCTAGTTGCGGGCTTCCTTTTCTGATAATACCTCAGATCCGGGGTCTTAAACTTAAACTCGAAATGCACACCTTAAAGCTAAAATGATCTAATGACACCTAACTAGGAAGGGAATCGTAAAAGCGACAACCTACCAATCGTTATAACATGAATGAAAGTGAAAATAAAAATATATTCACCAATGTAAAAGTTTATTCACCGCTAATCAAATAAAACGTAAGAATATGGGACAAAGCCACTACAAAGGAACTATGAAGTACTTCCCAAAATTAAGTTCCGTTCTGCCTCAAAAAAGTATATTTAATGACTTATTCATTTTCCTTTGGTAGTGGATACTAAAAATTAAAGATAACTGTTAATTAATTCGTTTTAATAATTTATTGTTAAAATATGCTATTCAAATAAGTAGATAGAAAACAGTTATTAGTCAAAAATGAATTAATGAATGACTTAAAAAGTCTCCATAAAGTCTACTGTTGTACAAAATAGAGTATATATCAAATTGTTGGTAAGAATTACAAAAAAGGTAATGGGCGATCTTAGTTTTGACTAAAATAATGTAAGAATGTTAGAAAGAGAAGGACATGATCAAGAGAAAGATATAGGAGAATATGCATATAATAATAAATATGAAAATGGTTGTCAATAAAAAAACTGAAATTAAACATCTGAATTATTTATTGGAAAACCGTAAAATAATTATGTATTTAAAACTTTTTTGTTAGTGTAAAATTTCCGTTTAGACATTAGACTAAACTTCTTGATAATCAATGTTTTTACTTCCTGACTTATTCATTGTAATCGGCTGAGGTGATCCGCCATATTGGTATTATTTAGACTATTTCGGACTTAGCCAGTGGAAGGTCTTACCACATAACGTAGTTGTGATATTTACGTAATTGTATTGTGCTCCTGATGAGGCGTCAACTGGAAGCGAATCTATACGGGTAATAAAATTATGACATTTGGACGTCTTGGCATTCCGCTATATAATGCGTGAAGTGAATTTACAAAGGTCATTATTTTATCTTAATTATTGATAAATATAACTAGTTTTCGGGCTCTGAGATTTTAATGCAAAGTAATATGGAACAAAGTCGCAAATTCACAGTACACGATGTTTATTTCGCATTTACGACTCAAACATATCCCCTTCTCTAAGTTTCATAAGTATATTTTTAAACGAAGTGAAACACAGATAAGTTGGAGAGCGGAGTGACTCCTTTTTAAAGTCATTAAAGAGCACGAACAACTTTATACAGTGTCTGGAGAAATACATGAGAATGTATGAAAATGTAATGTTTCCCTAACATACTTCAAACTCATAGTTCCAAATACATTGAAAGAGAAGTATAGACATAGTGTTGGAAAGTTCTTCAGAACAAAGTAAAATTTTAAGAAGGCTGCACTTTGTTGTTTAATTCTGTTCTATATATTTCTAGTAGAGCAAAGGCTACAAAATAAATTTTCAGTTTTCAAGGGAAAAAAAGGGAGTAACACAGACTTCAATAACCATAAAAAATGAAACCAAAAAGAACTTCGTCTTTTATAAATATTTGTTAGGGCTCAATCTTTTAGAGTTCCATCATAACCAACCGGCTAGCTGATATATACAGCTCTCAGCACACTAATAATGAAGTAGTAGCCTACGAAGCACTGTTCATAACAAAATATTTAAGGTGGAAGACTCCCTGTATTTATTATTATTATTATTCTCAACAATCAAGTACCATTTCTTTTTTGAAAAATAAATAAAATAACCTACATTCGGATATAATATAATTTACAAATAGAAATAACCAAAGGGAGCTTAGATGAGCTTGGATTAGATTAACTGGGCAAGTAACTAGAAGGCTCGAGTACAGCGGTAATGAAACACTTACCGTTCACACGCTAACTCCTCCTTTTAACTGTGTTATCTATCGTATACCTTGTCGGGCTGCAATCTATACCTCCTGAGCATCGTGAGGCAGTCCTGATTAAAATCAGCATCGTCCAGTATAAAAGCATCGTGAGCTTCTTGATTAAAGAAGTAACGAACGATGAATAGGAATGCAATAAACACGAGAGAGAAGGGTACTTGAAAGATTGAATCCGAGCACAATCGAACCAAAAACTATGTGTGGCAGGCCTTGGCTGTATATGTAAGTATATAAGATTTTAATGCCATTAACACACCAAAATGTTAAAAATTTCCCCTTCATTGTTGTACAGTGATTGTTATTTTTATATTATGGAATGATTTTATGAAACCAATCTATGTGATTTATTTTGGGGGTTGAATATGGAGGAGGCTCAACCTGGAGTGGTAAGCTCGATTTGCACATGAGCAATTGGATATTTTTAAATTTTAGTTATATGAGCTCTGCAATAACTGCGAGTTTCTCATTCATCGAGTCTTTCAAGAAGGAGATAAAAAACCAGAACTGTCTCAAATACGTTATGGTATAATTTAAAAAAAAAAAACCCAACTTCAAGAATTACCGTTAGGTAAATAGGCAACTTAGGTCAAAATAAATAATAATATTCCCAAAATAAGTATGGAATAAAAGGAAATCAGAAACATAATAATAACAACAACAAAGATACGCATACCTTGCAAATGGAGTAGAGGAGTTGAAAAGAAAATCGAATGTATATGGTCGATTGGATCATTTCATCAATGAAATCTCTAGGACCAGACAATAGTTCCTGTAAGTTATATCGAATGTAGTCTGTACGTCAATATGCGATTTTCAGTCAAAATTCATTCCAGTTCCTACAAGAACTCCGATCTGTCTCGATAAGTTTGTTGTCTTATTCCAAGTTTGCTGCCACTGAACTTTTAAAACCTTGATTTATTCGGATATTTATATCGGTGGTTCGTTTACAAAATTAAATTATCTATAGTCTTTAAAACAACTTCCGTTAATCTGTAGATAGCTGTATTCCATGATATCCGTATGTCCGGGTAGCCACGATAGAGCAGTGCATGAGTTGTTGGAGTATACCTGTTGTTTGAGAATATTGGCTATCAAAGGTATTGTGGAGTAACTGTTCAAAGTGAATGTAGTGAGCAGAGCAAGTATGTTCACAGACTGTTCATGGTAAAAGGATGGCCTGATGTAATTTAGATATAGCCACTAATTTCACCTGGTAATAATTGGAACTAATTATCGTCGCTAAGCCTGTACTATTTAACATCTTTCGAGCAATCAAAATACTCGAATGTTCACCCTGGCTCGTCCGGTGTATGCATTCAGGACTTTGTCTTCAATATAGCTATTTTGGGATATAGTATTATCCTCTATGTAGTGGTTCTGCTTGTTTTTAGTATTGATAGTTTATTGTCATTGTGAGGACTTCGGCTATCAGCTCCAGCGGTTTGAAGTTTTGTTGTTATGCAAATGTCTGATAGAAATGTGTCCATCTTCGTCAGGCAATAAATTTAATTTGAATCGCTAGTTCATTCAATCACATGTATTGGATGTTATTTTAATATGGCTTTCCATGTTTCAGAGAATATGCCACCCTCCACGCCATTTATTGTATTTGTTCTCATGTTAATTTCGGGAGCTCCTAGGACCAATCTTTTACGAGGTGGTCTTCTCTGTGTAGAGCTTTTGTCTCATCGTATTTAATTTAGTGAGAACAAATACTAGCGTGTGTGACGGATGTCTTTGTTCTCTGGTGTTTCAGATCAGCCATGTGTTGGTTGACTCTTGTCGTAGTCTTCTTACCTGTCTGTCCCAACTTTACCGCAATGACATGGTATCATGTAAACTCCACTATCTTTATTTTTATAATAAAATATTGATAGTTTAATATTATAGTGTTTTTAACAAGTTCCTCGTGGCTTTCTTACGCTATGTTTTAATTTTTGGCTGACTATTAGTGTTAAATAATTCTTGTTTATATCCTTGTTAGATATGTAATTTGTATTTAGTTTTAATGTTAAATGACTGTTTTCCAAACTTTATTGGAAATGCCATGAATTTTATTCTTACTTATTTTTTGTTCTCACACGCCACTGTTGGTTCTTGTCCCACAGAAAGTTAACTTTGCATAGTAAAGGCCTTTTTATTGATCCAGATTAATCGGTTCCTCTAACATCCAGAATCGTTGGAGAAAACATATTAAGCCAGAGTTATCCCTTATTGCGAACTCATCAATTAGAATATTTAGTCTCATCTTTGTTAGACTGTTGTGGTTAGCCTTAGCTCCATAATGTGAAAGTTAATAAAAACCATTAACATTATTGATATAAAATCAAAAAAATATTCTTAACGACTTATTCATTCCAAGATTAATTAATTTCAATTTGTAGAATTGTAAATAATTATAATAAGGGAAGAAGGAAGGCATACCCGTACATAGTTGAAATACGAATCGGTGTACAATGATACGATAGGAGGGTGTATTGTTATCAGCCGCTAGCCCTGCTATTGTTTGCCCTTTCTTCATAGCCACTAATGACTTTCCGCGATCCTCCCTAACTTCAGCTGGCCAAGCATCTTTCATCTCGCTCAATAGGCCAGCTTCTTAACGTATATCTCATCAGCGAGCCCTGATTGTTTTAAAACCACTATACCCGGCGGGAGAAGAAAAAGGGGAGCTAATTATGAATTATTGTTTAAAACAGAAGATTCATGAAAACGTTACTTATACCGGACCGCTGGATTAATTATTTGTGACGTACATATAGAGGAAACTAGGGTAAAGCCGGGTAGCTAAGGTTCGAAGACTTCCAGAAACCACAATTTTTACCACAAATAAGTAAAGTTTTGTTGAAATAAAGTCTACTTATCTGTTAACGTAACTACATTTTCAAAAACAAAATATACATTTTTAAAGAAATTTTACCCTTCTTTTGTTTTTTTTAAAAAAAGTCATTTTACCCGGTTTTACCTCACCAGTAGGGTAAAACCGGGTACATGTGTTTTTCTTATGGTAAACATGCAACAATTTTTGAATACCTTTCCTGTATTGGGCCAAAATAAAATTTTTTTTCTAAATAAATGAAAATGTAAAGATTTTTAATCAAATTAATGTTTTTTGTTAATAAAAAATGTTGTTTGATGCATTAAAACAAATCCCCCTTTTGGAACTATACAAAAAAAAAAAAAGTAAAAATATAAACAAATAACAACATTAATCTTTTAAGTTATTTCAAAACAATTATATATTTCAAAAAGTAAATTCATAGTTGCAAAATTCATCATATTGTTTGTCATTATACGTGCTTTTGCAGTGAAATAATTAAATAAAATTATACTTTTCATGTTTCGAGAATCGTGGCATATCTGCTACACGGCTTTACCCCGCGCGTAAGTTTAAATAAAACATTGTGTCCTTCGGGCATACCAAACACTAAAGACAATTACTTAGTGCTAAAATAAAGGTAATTAAAACTTGTACTAGGGGAACAAAACACCTGTATTTTAATTGGAATAGGAGCGCAGTACATTCAAAAACCTTTTCCACCGAAATCATAAGCAGGTTCCACGAAAATTCAACTATTATCACTTACACAAAACAAGCACGACTAACGATTTGGCTTAATGGCCGCCTTCTTCAAAGATGGATTGTAGTTCCTCCATTATCAGCCCGACTGCAGTACACACAACGGCTAAGAGGAGGTACCCGGTTTGCTCCCGACTACCCAGTTTTACCCTACTCTCCCCTACATGTGATAAATATATATATATATATATATATATATATATATATATATATTGTATGTGATAGTTTATGCACATATATACAATGTGTATTATATTCGTAGAAATAAAAAAGAGTTTCGACTTTGCATCAATTGAAAAATAAACAGGAAATAAGCTAAAATAAAGTCATTTAAAATTGAGGTAATTATATATTCAATTAAATGTAGGTAACATTGTAAATCTAGGATTAAATCCATGAAAGGCTCGTATGCAGCCCCAGGCACAAGTTTAAATATATTACACACACACACACACACACACAATCTCACACTTTATTAAAAGAAATGAACGACAGAAGCGAAAGGATTACTATTTTTACCTACATTTGGTTAGGCTTTATCCATTTGCTGAATTAAGTATATCAATGAATTCCAAATTGTAATTGCTAAGGAGTAGCAATGAAATTACACATTTGTGTCTATAAGGTATAATTTCAGTTTTATTAATAAATATTAAGAAATATCAACATTGAACCACATACCTGATTACTTGTAATAACTTAGACATCTTAAACTCATAAATATCGGCTTTAGAAGAGTTCAGAAGCTGGGTGTAGCCTACTTTAAAAAAAAAAAAAAAAAAAAAAAAAAAAAAAAAAAAAAAAGGAAACAAAAGGATGAAAAAAAAAACATAAATTCTTGGATATATCGTGTTTATCCTACAACACTAACAACTGAACATGTGCAACAAATATTATATAAACTAGTAACGGAGTCAAATAAATGTGGGTTAAGTAGATCAATATATTTGTTCCTATATGAAATAGAAGGAACCCATTTGTATCCGATTATCAATAATAATAATAATTGTTATTGGTTTTAATAAGATTGAGTTCACTCTTCTAAGGCTAATTTCTACGGGTTAACACTCTTTTCTATCCAGAGTGGGACTAAGGGTAATACTTAATGAGTTTGATTCTGAATATATTCCTAATGTCAGCGCGGGAATCGAACCTCCAACTCTAGGTTCACGGCGTTTATCATAGTCAAATCTTTGTAAAATTGTTTCAAATATCCATCGATCGAACCTAGGAGTTTACAAAAATGAGATCCGTTCAAAATTATATCTACAGTTGTCTTTTATCACTCTAGCGGTTGTCATTATTGTTTCATCGCCACAAAACTCAATATAAGCGTTTCATGTAAAACTAAAGATAAAGTTCATAAACGGCTGAAGAAGGGGGGTTGTAGAAAGGGGCGAAATCAAAAAATCAAATTACGTCCGCAATTATGACCCACGCTCTTGTAAATTCAACTTTCTGAAAAATGTATTCTATAAATATTCGATTTAACTACAATATTTAGTGAGTTAATTGTATTCTTTTTTGTTTTTAACGATCGGTAAATTATTACTTCTGCTCATCTCACGTTAACTACAAGCTAGATTCTCATGACACCTCTTATTCAAAGCTTAAATATCGAATATTTTTTTCAACAGAAATTTATAAGATGAGGTACAGAATGTGTTATGTGAGTCGTCAACAAAAAGGTTTTAAGTTCTACATACGAAAATGTTTATTTGATCAATATCATAGCCAATATTTAACTTTTTTTATATATTTCTAAAGGTAATATTAGTTAATGGTTGAAATCGAACCAGAAAGAGGGGTTGGGTTAGAGGAAGTTTTAATTTGAAAATTCAAAATACTTTAGTTACAATGTTATAAAATCAATCGTGTTAAATATTTAACACCCTACAATTGTACACATCATTTGTACAATACATTATTTTCGTATCATAGATATTAACCGATATATGTAGTTATATACTTGTTTTCAGACTTCAAAAAACTTCCACTTCAACTAATTGATTTCTCCCGAGATTCTGGACGGCAGCGGAACCAATTGATCAAGATCAATAAAAATGCTTTGTCCTACAAGTGCTTTAATATACGCAGAGCACACTTTCAGAGACGAAGCTCCATCGCCAGTGCCAGGAAGAGTAGCACGTAGCAAAGCAGGCGAGTGACTCTGGTACAGTCTCCGGGTAGATTTAACTTTCCAATCCTCATGATGATTATAATGTGTACAAGGTGAAAATGACCATTACGTGATTTTCCATTCATTCTAAGGAAGTCAGCTTAATCTTGCTTGACTTAATTTATGTTTGCACTCAACAACAATGATCTACTAAAACGTTCTGTATTATTTGTGGATCTTGTGTTGGAAATAAACCTGAAACTGAAATATCACGGAATTTAGTAGGAGGGGATGATATCCTGAAAAATGTATAACTCAATTGCTTTATATTATGCTTTTCGTCCCTAAAATATTAAATTTATGTTATTTTTTTTTAGCATTCGAATACGTGTCATTAATTAACACTAAATGAGGAGCTTAAGTCGTAATCTGTAGCTGGACAATGTGAGCCTTCCACTTTAAAATTCACCCATATAAAGTGGATGAAGGTTTAGCCATATAAAGAATAAGATTGGTGGACAAACCAGTTCCATACAGTGAATTTCAGCGTTCCGCCTACAAGACATGTCGCCGGGCACGGAAAAAGCTAGCTTGCCGCCACAACACATAATTTATGCAAGAACAACAACGTTAATTTTTTGCCCTACAGCATAGCTGATTCGACTTTTCTACATTGAAAACCTTTTTCAGAGACCATTTCTAAGAAATAATCCTGGCGAGTCTTTTAAAGGCAGTATTTATCGTTCAGAATTTCTTAGTATTAAGAATTCCCGGATAAGATAAATGGTTTTACTAGAAAATTCGTATTTTTCAGACGTTCGAACTTACAACCTTAAATTTTAAATGATCAGAGAAAATATGTACCACTTGGAAAAGGACGATGTATAAATTATCAATGAATCCGTATAAAGTAACAATTACCTTTATTTGTTTTTGAGGATAGGGGCATGTCCTAAAAAAATATATTGAGGTTATATTATAAATTATTACATTTTAAATGCTTCAGGTTAAGTGTCCTAACTAAAAATATGAATTGAGTATCTCAAAACGTGAAGTAAATATCAAATGAAATTATGCTCATTAACGTGTAAGAGATATTCCTTCTCACTTTCCAACCAAAGAAAATAATGAAAATATACTTCAATGCACTGACTCGTTGATTGGTTTACTTTTCTTGGGTAATATTTATGACGCATATCCTTTCATCCCAAAAAATATTGAAAAATTATTTTATTTTCATTTGATATGGTTTTATGATTTTTGACTTTTAAAGAGGTGATGAGATGTCCCAAAAGGCGAGAACATCTTAAACAAAATTATAGTAATCTTTCTAAAAAAATTGCAGAAATGTGCCCCATTGAGTATTTGAAATAAAAAGTGCAAAACTACTAAAATATTGTCTCCTTTTAAGATTATAAACATACATAGTACATAAACTCAATACAACCTGAGCTGATTATTTCTCTAATCGAAAATGCCCTTTCTGGTGAAAATAGCTTTATAACAATGAAAATCTATAGATGTGAATATCTCCGAAACAAAGCAATAACTGATACATCTTCATAGGGAAATTTAGACTTATATTTTTAATTATAGCACAACCCTGAAACAACCTGTGTATTTGTATGTGTGTGTGTGTGTGTGTGTGTGTGTGTGTTTGTTTATATGTGTTCTCTAGCTGCTGTTTAACTCGCTGAATACAATCCTAAAATTATGCACTTTTTTTACAGGAATGAAAGCGTACTTCATATAATTCTTTAATTATATTAAGTCACGTTACAAGTAATTGCCTTACGTTATTATCCAAATAAAACACCTTCTTAACATTTAAACGTGATGTAAACTTTAGTCATAACTTTTGTTATTTTTGTTTGAATCATTTAAATGATAATAACAGCACGCCAACTGAATTTCCCTCAATTAGTACAAAAAACGTATTGCTAACAACAAACTACTATCGTGAAAACCGTGTTTACCGATATCATTAGGTAATGTTATGAACATTTCAAAAACAACTAGCATTAATTCGTCCCTGCTTGGTATAGTTTAGAATCTTCATATCCTCTAAAGCGATTCTCGGAAGAATAAGGAATGATGAGGTTATATCAGGAACCCGCAAGCCAAAGTACTAAACTAATATTGTACTGTAATAAATGTCGAATTCATGTTTTGATTTCCAAGAAAATCGGCAGCCCATGAAGGGAGTAATAATCTAGCAATAAGTTTATTCGTCTCTCCATATTCCTAGAGAGAGGAAGGAAGAATGGATTCCAAGTTGGCCAGAAGATGCTTTTTAAGTTTGTAAACGAAATTAAATTAAATATTTTGAGGATACGAAAAATGGCAAACCGAAATGCTCAAATAAATAACAACAGAGAAGTAATTAAAAGTTTTGAATGGAGAACAAAGGGACATCCCTCAATATTATATTAATAGAAGTACTTTAAAAAAAGAAATACTAACGATTGCTATATGATATTAGAGTAAATAGGAACGAATTACCTATAGATTTCCACTCCACCTGAGACCATTGCAGAGTGTAATAATTTAGTGCTTATGTCGTTTCAGACTCGCCTGAGCTGAAGCATTTTTCCTTCTTCGTTGCCACAGTTCATTGACACTGGTGTATCTACTATTTTTAAATGGTACTGTTTTTTTAATAAAGGACACACGCGAGTTAAAAGCGTTGACCTTTATCTCACATGGCAAACCTAGAGTGGCGAGTTCGATTCTCGCCTGGGCAAAGGAAATTATTTAGTGACGAAATTCATTAAATAACATCCTAAGTCCCACCCTGGCTAGAAAAGGGTGGTAACCTGTAGATAACCCGCCCCAATTAGCCTGAGTTGCAAAAAATTGATGTTAATAAATAATAATAATAGTAATAAAGGACTCAGTCAATGAAATCCCTTGTTTATCCAAGTTAAATAGAACCATAACTAAAACAAAGGGATAATCTAAGAAATCAAATTAACCCACAAAAAAATACATTACCCATTACTTTGTAAAGATTGACGAATGTTGAATTTCCATTAAGACATAAATGCGATTGACCTAGATTACTCTAAATTTATTTACAATAACCTTCATTACGTATATTTTAAAATATAATCGGTTTTGGGTTAGTGGTATTTCATATAAAGCGTTTCTTTAAATTTGAATCAGTCGATTAAGATTATGCACTCCTTTTTTTCAAGTACATATATCGTGCATACTTTGTTATAATACCAATATAACAGCACATATTATGTTACGTTCACAGTATACTTTCATTATTTGGGAGTTATTCTTAGGTGTCTTGGCAATTTAATCATTTTAATCTCCTCGAAGGCACCAATGCCGAAAATTGTCATCTTTTCAATTGACAAAACATGGGAAAATTGTAAAATAGATATCAATAAACTGAGAGAGAGATAGCACAAACCCACCTATTATCCTTTGTTTTGTGGTTAAAAAGCCTTGAAAATAGTTTATATTAAATCAAAACACTTGCTTTTCAATATTTATTATTGAAACTAGAAAAACTAAGCGCTATATGTTAAGACGACTCAGTGTATATTGCCTAAGACCTTAAAGAATGACAAAAGCAGCGCCGAGAAGTAGGAGTTAATAAATAATCCGAGGACTGGCGTGAATAGAGATAGATAGAAGAGGTATTGGAGATGAGATGAAGGGAAATAAGACTCATCCCTTGTCGAGGGTTGCACGCCTCACTGGCTACCAACCGCTGGGAAGGCACACCGCGAAACTTTTACAACACCCTCCCGTAACACAGACTTATACAACTCCCGGACTCTTTGGCCATAAAACAATATTTTCCCCGCAAAACTTGGAAGTTTAATCGTCCAGAAAAATAGTTAGCTTGGAACAATTCTATCTATCAAACTTTCTTAGCAATATACAAGCAATAATGTTAAAAAAAAAAGTGTACATGGTAATGTATTCCCAACTTATTCACTCCATAAAGATAATAATATTGACATTAAAGATGAATTAAAATGGATGGTGGATTATATCATTTCTTTTTGGTTGGCTTTTCAGACCTTGAAGAACTTCACTTATAAAGACGAGAAGAACTAAACTAGTAAAGAGTCGTCATTGCCAGCTTCCTCCATCTCTCTCTGGGCGATGACCTTCTAGTCCACTACCTCGATCCGCATAACTTCCTTCAATCTTTGGTCTCCCTACAGGTCGTCTACAAACCACAATTCATTGTTTTTTATAGGCTGTCAATTGGTTTACAGATTGTCACATGTCTCTCCAGTAGTAACCTAGCATGTCCTATGAAATCAGCTCTTGCGTATCAGACATTATTTCATTCCAACTGATTATTGGTTTATTATAGCTCTGAGATCCTTGCATTCAAACCTTTTAACCTTTCAAGACTATCCTTCAGAGTTCATGCCTAACGCCCATAAATTGTTAGTATGATAATGGAGTACAAAATCATTGGATTCATTTTCCCTCTGTCTTAAAACCACAGAAACCAAGAAGGAAGGCTTTTAGCACTAGTTATTCTCTGATCAATTTCAGTAAACTTGTTTTTTGGAAGGTTAGGTCCCCTATATTCCATGTGTAACTTACTACTTTACAACTATCTCTTTTGTAACTGATTTCAGTGAACCGACGAGGACAGCATATCCTTATTCTCGCTTCCAAGGGCTACTACATCATGTGTATATGATAGAAAGTTATACATCTGAAGTACATGCACACTAACTCTTTTCCCATGTAATGACAGTTGGTACCTATCAACCTCCTAGTATCTACCTCGCTACTGTTTCTTTGATGAAACAGTCCTTAGGACTGCTTCAAGGAAATTTAATGAACTCCTTATGCTAGAGAAAGGTTCTTGGTGTCAATTTCTGTCTTTCCCTATGAGCGTATGCAAGTAGCTCTGAAGATGGAGACAATAGTCTTCGAAAGCGCTTAGCGCTGAAATAAAACACTTGTGAAGAATTGGACGTTTTTTGTTCTCCAAGTTCACAATATTCTTCACTTCCAACAAAACTACCATGAAAAAGATTCTTCTACCCCCCAGATTTTCATTTGCAGGAAAGTACATATGTCTTATTCCACTATAGCTTCTTGTATCATGAAGACTGGATGTATCTTTAGTAGTTCAGAGCTGGGGCTCTTTCCCGATCTTAGTGTTGAAGTTTCGTAATTCCTCGTCTTTAGGTCATGGCACTTGAATGTCACCATAGACATGCTCCAACTGCTCTTAGAAGTCCTATCTTAGAAGTTCCTCCTAATAACAGTCTCAGCCAATATTAGCCTCTCCAGTGCTACTGCAAATTGGACTTTTGGTAGTTATTATATTGGCATACTTATAGATATTAAATTATAGTTATTGGGCCTTTATGGATTTTAGGAATATAAGTATATCCTTCGTTTTAACATAGTTTAAGACAATTATATTAAGACAATTTGGAGTCCAAGTTAGCAGAAGCCTAACACTTTAGGCATCGTTATGAATATTATTCCCAATGAATGAATAGCATAAAACATTCCCTGTCCGCTTAGATAATCAATAAGGCTTATAATACCAAAGGACAGAGTTGGGCAAAATTGTAATTACAATTACAACTTATAAACTACATTTATAGTTGAAATATAGTCACAATTACAACTACTAATGTAATTAGTTATTGGTAATGGGCAACTACATTTTTCAACTAAAGTAATTGTAATTGAAATTTCACAACTACAGTTAGTAGTTGAGAAAATCAGTAGTTCCAAAAACAACTACAGTTAGTAATTCCCACTACAATTACTTGGGTAGTTACTTTAAAAAACTGTGTGAAACACTGACTGAAGTAGTTGAGGCTGTTAAGAAATAACTACATCCAATGTCTTTATATTCAAAAGTTTATTATATTATATTATTATAATAACTGAAAATAATTTTAATGCAAATAAATGAAAACTAACGAAAATAATATGTAAATTCCTTCTTATATTTTCTAAAGTCGAATGAAATTAAATAATACTTTAAAATTTAAAGAAATTATACTCTTAACTAAGAATTTTTGTAAGACAGACTATTTGATTTTGGGGCTTTTGCCATCTCGGCAAAAGAAAATAATCTCTCTACTGCTCTGCTCCAAAAAATAAGGTGTTCTCACTGTCACTCATTGTAATTTGTTTCAAAAATCTTTTCGTCACCGAGGACTGTTTTCGTCGCCGAAGACAGGCTGGAGAGTCCTGCAACAGGGCATGAGGCGATCGCCAGAACAAGAGAGTGTGCTGATGCTAGCCACCTTCAGTTCTCCTGACATATTCTGTTTGACATATTATGTGCACCTATTGAACATGGCTGTTCTCAGGTGATCCATTTATCACCACCACGAATGTAAATATTTATATAGAGGCGATCAAAATATATTCGCTCTTTGGAACGTAAAAAACAGTTGGTCTAGTGTAGTTGTAGTTATTACTCAATAACTACAGTTACAATTACAACTACTAATTGTGGATTAATGAATACCAACTACAATTAGTGTAATTGCGAAACCAAGAAAATGCAACTACAGTTACCAACTACATTTTTGTAACTGTAGTGCCAATTACATAACTAGTATTTATTAGTTGCAAAAGTAGTTAATTACAAAAGTATTTAATTACTGCCCAACTCTGCCAAAAGATAATTATCCATTGAAGGCTGATCATCAAAAATCGAGAAGTAAAACATGGAAAAAAGAAACTGTATTCTAAGGAAAAAAATCTAAGGTGTCAATGTTCAAATTACTGAAACTTCAATAGATTAAACACAAACAGTGCTATTGTGCATCTACTTTTAATGAAGAAAACTAAATAAAAATATCATTGGAAATAATATAACAGAATCATTAATCTAATAGGTAGTGTTCCATAAGTTTGGGGTATTTTCACAAAAACCGATAAGAGAAAATAATTAATATTACTATGCAACATTTTATAAATTAAGCAAAAGAAAAACCAAAACAAAACACACATTATATTATAAGCACAATTTAAATGTTTGTTGCAGAGTAGCATATTTACTAAGGAGATAGAAGAGTTATTGAATCTAAAGCTGGCCGAAATCAGAGAAGGAAAAATTTGCTTCTGAGTGTAACGCACAGTCATTAGATATCTCACTGTTTGCAGTTGTGAGAATATGGTTTATATAATAATACTATATACTTGCTTATCTGACAGTTTAGTGTTCTTTACGCCAAGTACTAGTAATTAAAGTGAGTTAAAGTGTTGACCATAATCTCACATCGTAAACATAGAGTGGCGAGTTCAATTCTTGCCTGGGCAAAGGAAATTATTTAGTGACGAAATTCATTAAATAACATCCTAAATCCCACCCTGGCTAGAAACGGGTGGTAACCTGTAGATAACCCCTCCCAATTAGCCTCAGTTGCAAAAAGTGGACGTTAATAAATAATAATAATAGTAATTAAATTATTTTGCAAGTTTTACAAATATGTATTAATATATCGTCTATCATTTGTGTTTTCTTCATTAGACAACCCTTTCTACAACTCTGAGGGTGTGCACTTAGTCAACATTATAAAAGACTAGAAAGATAAAAATAAAAAATGATAATGCTTACCGATGTTTCTTTCAATCAACATAATTCAGATGCATCCCCTAAATTATTTTGTTAATACTATAAGTATTTTAATAAAATTATTCAATTTGAACATAATTTTAAATAAAATGAAAACATTAATTACATTGCCGAAATAAATGAATTGTATTGATAATAACCAAGTTTTTAAGGGCATAATGCTACAACTCTACCATCTATAGAAATGTTTAACTCCTTATATTTTGAATTGTTCACTTAAAATGTTATAATTATATTCTTTATATTTTATGGCAAGGGTCTCCAATAAAAACATTTTTATCTTAAATTGATCGATTTTAAGTTATAACGCGAAATAATCGAGTTCAAGATTAACTTGTAAATAATCGATTTGTAATCAGGTGACTTAACCAACCACGGGAACCTCTCAGTATCAACTACCTCCTCTGTGAGGACAGTCGCAACGAATGTAATAGGGAAACGAGCACTTCAGAAATGTAAGTAGCAATTTATAATTAGATCTAATGAATGTATCATAGATCTAGGCACCTACTAATACCATATCTAGCAAATTACACAAAATCCAAACGTTAAACAAAGAATAACTATGTACTTGTAAGCCGGACAAACACAACATCAGAGGAACTCACCAAATCAGCTGCCCAAAAATGAACTTATGATACCTCATATTGGACCCACCAAGATATGCAAACCAAAGCAAAACATTCAATTCATGGCAGAAACTCTGGTTCTCCACTACTGAAACAAACTTCGAGAACTTAAGCATATACTTCGCGAATGGCCTTCCTCAAAAAGGCTATTTAGAAAAAAATAAGTAGTCTTAACGAGGTTAAGAATTGGCCATTACGACTAAAACACCTATACTGGAGATGATGAACCCTACTGCCAACACTGTAACAGTAGATTTACAATAAAACATGTAATATACTTTGACTGAATTACTACATTACCTTAGCCAGACCTTAGACCTCGTATTTCACTACTTAAAACATAACTAAAGTTTCGAGAAATTAATCTAGGATAATACGAAAATGTACTATAAACGAGGATACAACGTAAATATGTAAGTTAAAGGCCAAAACTATTGCTTTGCTCAAACGCCCTCAACTGTGATTAAAATAAGAACAAATAAATATCACTCATGTTGACTCTCAATATTTACACAATTAACAATTTTATTGAAGTTTTCCAAACCCTAGATATATTTATTTAATAGGATCAATGATATCTGTACAGGTTGTCAGTAACGTTTTCAGTAATTTAATGTAGGTACTTTTTATGTAATGATGTATATTTTGGAGTTTTCTGTATTTGCAAATGTTGGAATAATAATAAAAAAGTGATTTTATCTTACAAGAAATGTGTAGCAATATAGTACCTTACTCATTAAAAGAATATTACCCCAATGAGTAGCGAAGGTAAAAAATATATTCGCCGGTGAAACCCATACGGTTTAAGGAGTAGGATGTCAAAATTCAATTACTTTGTGTCATTTGATATCCTTGTCATATCAGCAATAGTCTTACCTAGCCCGTTTCCTGAAATTGTTTGGCCCACATTCAGCTTCTTGATAGCATCGACCATTAGATGTCTGAAAGGGGAGTTTGGCGATATACAAAATATTCATAGATGAACCCTGTGACGCCCATGTTTCTTCGTTCATTCTCTTGGGGAAACAAAATGGCATTTCGCAACACTAAACATGGGACATTCTACGGTCTCGATTTCATTTTCATTTCTAACTAGCACTGATTGTTTCATAATCTGCAAGCTCGAAATCCCAATACTGAGTTCTTCTCATTCGTTGCCCTGTTTATTTTTATCTGATCCCCAGTCTAGGAAAGGTCTTAGTTAGGGCATCCCTGAATCCGGATGATTTACCCTAATGTTTTCATCTCAACCTTTCTTTTGTTTTATAATCTGTCCCACCTGAAAATTTGTTACTTTTTTGAGGAGCCATTATTAGTTAGGGAAATTTGCCACGCTGAAAAGTCCTCTGTTGTGCAACCTGAGGATTAACAGTAAATGCGGTTCTGAGTTTTTAAGAACTTTACATGCAAAATCAGTCATGGCATCCATACTCCATCCTTCATACTCGCTTTCTACGACATGTAGTAGGAACCTTAAGAGCATTCTGAATTCTATCCGAAAAGATAAACCGGTTATTATTCTGGGGTGAGTGGGATAACAAGTAACTAAGAGACACCTACTCTAAATATATCTCCAAAGTCATAGAAGTGAAAAAACCTCTAATACAGTGTACTAAAGTCCACTTAGTAAGCATAAATATGTAACTTATAAACATGAATAAGTTGAAGAAACCCAGCATATGGTATATGGGTGACATTTTATTAATGAAATAGAAATTTAAATTTACCTAGACCCATCTTACGATAATTTAAATCACAGACTAATAACATATACACTTCATTCTATACCTCTCTCCCTCGGCAAACATAAAACAGCTTCGCTCTTGGAAAAAAAATTACACCAAATCAGCATTTATAGAAGGAATCTAAAATACATTGCAAATGAAATGGGTAGAATGTGTAAAAATTATTCCAGAGACACAATGACCTCGGTGAAGTATGCTCCCCGTTCGTTCCCAGGACTTGCAATTTACATATTTGAATTCTATTTTACATTTTCTAATCTAGCTATATGCCACTCCGCTGTGAGGATCCTGTTAAGTCACTATCAATTCGTTTAATAAACGTCTATTGATTATACAGTGTACTAGTTACTGCTGACGTAAGACACACTTGAATGTTGCAGGTTTAAAAGGTTTCAATCTACATTATTTAGTTGAATAAATGAACTCTTCATATTATGAAACAGTTTTAAAAACACATTACTTAATTTCGAACAAATATTTCCTTAATACAAATAAGGTTAAAATTTGCAATACACCCTCCAAATTGATTCCAATGTCCCCTCCCTTTTGGCACTAAATCAACGTAAAAACGCTCAAAAATTTTTAACTTGCCAGTCAACTATCCTAAGGTACAAAACTGGCATAACTGGAATTCGGTTAATATATATCCATAAATATTGATTTCTAAAAAAAAAAAGTCCGACACGCAGGAGCTGCGTAAACTAAGATGATTTCCCATGTGAAGTTTTACAATAGAGAAATCTGCATACTGGTAATACAACACCACCATGATTAAATACAAACGGTAATGAGAAATCTTTCAGTTAATTAAAATAAATTCCCAACTGAAACGGCTTCTGAATTGCAAGAATAATTTATATTTTAATAACTCAAATTTTAGTAGTCCAAGAACTAAAGAAGAGGGGGGGGGCGGATGAACAGAACGTATTTGCATAAATCTCACAAAGTAATGAAGGTAAGGTAAGGTTAGAAACGACAGGTTAGGTTAGAAGAAGCCTCCCATCTGACCCGAGGAATGAAGGATATGGCCGAACTAATCCGAACTGTACCCGACCACATGTCTCACAGACTTCATAAAAATGCAAATATCTCGGTTAATATTCAAGATAGAGAATACATTTATATAACAATATTTATAGTAAATTTAATTTGCAATAAGATTGGTTCTATACAATTCTTCGATCCGATGCATAATAACGGAGATATTTTGAATTTACAAAATCCCCCCTCTAAACCCCCCCTCCCACTGGTCTGATTTCAGCCATTAACGAACTTAATCTTCCTTTTTACATCAAACGATTAAATACTGAGTATGGTGACGATTTCAATAATTGCGACCACTAGGGTGTTAACAGACAAATATATATATATATATATAGTTTTGAACGGACCTCATTTTCGTCATCTCCTGGGTAGGATCGATGGACATTTGAAGAAATTTTTCGAAAATCGCGTCATGAGTACGACCTCAATAGCTGATTTCCCTTAAGGGAAATCTGCTAAAAGGATACATTTTGGATAGAAATATGTTTTACTTCTAAAACATTATTTCGATATATTAATTTCAAACTTTATAATCTTACTTATATTTTATATCATTTTATATTTATATTACTGTAGCCAAACAGATTGGAAATTCCATGACGTGAAATGCCTAAATAGACGTGAGAATGCCTCTATTTGCCATAATATATTTAGTGCAAATTTTATGGTCATGCGTTTTTTTATTGATGGGATACATTTATTTCAACCCGCCAACTACAGGTAACAATTAGCTATAGAAAAATATTTTTTTTTCAGGCAATTTAAATAAACTGAAATATTCTCACTTACCGTTGTAAAGAAGCACAGAACCTCATCAAAGAACCAATACATTGAAGTTTGAAAGATTAATAAAGTTATATATTTCATCATCAGTTAAATATGATAAACAGATAATGAAAAATTTCACTGATACGTGGCAGAATCGCCCCAGTAGCGAAATGCGATTACTGCCAGAGTAAATAAATAACAAATTATCTTTATTTTCATTTTTGTAGAGATTTATACCGTGTTGACTTGGAAAAATGTTGTGTGCTTTGACCTGTGTATTCTTCATAACTGTAGATATAAGTAAATATATAAAAAAATTGAAGATTCATTTCCAGATGACATACATTAAACATACTCGTAAAGAAGCTAGTATGGTTGTAGGCTGTTCTAAAAAATCACAGAACCTCATCAAAGAAAGATTTAGAAGATTAATACAAATTTTAAAAAATTACTTTAAAAAAGTAACAGTATGCACACAAAATATATGGAAAAACAGGGCTGTAACGTTTGCAAAACAAATGGAAACTATTCATTTGCTATACATCTGTATTCTGTCCTTCGTTTAAATCCATTCATAAATTATTAAAATCAAATTGAATTATAAGAACACCATTACCATGAAATGCTAAAACGTCCTGAAGCTCATTAAAATGCCCTAGGCAAGAGTTTCCCTGGACGTAGCCATACAAACCCACTTCTTTCCAGTAGATCAATGAAATTTGAGCAGTTTGTATAAAATGTATATAAAACAGTATTTAACCCCCGTCTCTCGAAGGTAAGGTTTGTTGGCATAAGAATGTGTGGATAAGGAGTTGGCTACTGTTAAAAGTTTTAGCAAGATGGGACAAATCTTATGAGAATCCGCTGCATTTACATATATTATATACATCTTCAGGTTCACCTCTCTTTTAGGTTCATATATTCACCATGCATCCACTACAGAGAATTTTGTTCAACATAATGCATACAACACATTAGAATAAGCGTTCCAAAATGCTGTTTGTAATCACTGAGAGAGAACACTAGAATTCGGCCACAAGTGCTGCTTATGTTTAAAACATCCGTCACTCAGGGGCTGTGTTAGCCCAGATTCCCCTTTGGAATGTTACGTAGATGAAATCATTTAATTCTCTAATACTTGTAAGCAGAACTTGAAATTTTTAGATTTAATATTCAAAATATATCAGAACCCCAAAGATACTAGAGGAACCATCATCACTGATGAACAGCCAGGTACTGAAAATGATTATTTTTAGACGAATTTGTAGTTGAGATATTTCTATTGTAATAATATCCAGTGATTACCCTAAAAAAGTGTACTGATTATTGTTTGATGCAATATATCTGAATCCCAAAGGAACAAGAGTAGCCACCATCGCTGAAATAGTAGCCAATATTACAGACGGAACTAGGTGAGGAAGGTTACTTGGATAAGCCCCACTAATGTGAAATATCATTTTCGTTTGGCGGAAGGAATCTCCGTAAAAACCATAAAATAATTATTTTAAACTTTTGATAACCCCATAGTAATCATTCCAGTATTGTCTTTTAAACAAAACGTCTCTCAGGGGTTGCGTTCACAGAGTAGATTCAAGAACTTGCTGAAATGACACCGTATTTTACATGCTAACAGACTTTATCATACTGTCAGAGATTATGTGGTCTCCAAATCCTATTCTCACTTACATTTTTTCATTAGTAGTATCTGTGAGTGTAGATAATTCTAATGGCTCAAATCGCGAAAATATAAATATAATACTCTGTTAGTACTTCTAACAAGGGTCATTCCCCCACCGATTTGAACGAAACTGTTTTAATGTGAACTACCTAATGAAAAACAAATTCTGTTAAAGACAGCGGGCACTCGTCTCGTTGGTCAAAAAAAAATGTTAAAGAGTTATTGCGAAGACGTATATTTCAAAGAGCTTCGATGACTTAGCTGACAGCGTTTACTTTTGTAGCCACAAGATCACGAGATCAAATCTCGCCGGTAGCGACTATTTTTTTGGGGGGGGGAGATTTTTTTTGTTTCTAGGGGTTTATTTAATATTAATGAATAAATAAAAAAGTTGTTTTAATTATTGTCATTTCATATTTAACGTGTCCCATTTATTTAAAGAAACATTGAATTCTGACGTATATTTATTTCTTCAAGTTTAAAATTGAATTAGGTGTCTCCGAAACTACTCGTATTTGATTGAACAGAACTGTGAAATATCATCTAGAGAGGATTGTATTAAAATTCATTCTATTCTTCAACACCAATTGTTATCGACAATATTTGTTGATATGGTATGATGGTACGCTGAGATGAGATGATATGGTTTGCTTAGAAACATTGCGATGAAAGAAATTTCTTTTAAAAATCAAGTTTGCTTTCATTCAGACGTTTTTAAAATGTCCTGTACGTGGAAAAAAGCTGCATTTATTAGATGTAAAGATGTGCCATAAATTAATGTCCTAATTGCTTTTATATTCAAAATTATCTAGCATCTTGCAAAGGCACTACAGATTCCACTAATTATTATTACATGTTAAATTTATTTGTGTTGAATTCATAGGTATATATTTGTCATATAATATTAAATATTTCCTTATATTATATTTTTGAGAGAAAGCATTCGAATTTCTTTAAATATATAGAACACGTTAAAATTTAATTGCAAATAAAAAAAAAAAAATACCCAAAAAAATAGTTGCTCCAGGCGAGATTCGATCTCGAGATCTTGCGGTTAGAATAAAATGACGCTATCTACTGAGCCACCTAAGCTCCTTGAAATTTACGTCTTCCCAACACCTTGAGATATTCAGACAAATCTTTAACATTATTTTCTTCAGAGAGTTGTTCATTTTTTGAACACGTGATAAGTGCGTTCTCTCGCTTTAACAGAACTTCTTTTTCATTAGGCACTATAGACTAAACAATTTTCGTTCAAATCGGTGGGGGAAGGCCGTTTACCTCCCTTGTTACTACTTAAAAAGCGAACGAACAGGACTGCGACTGTCTGGCATTGCTTTAATAGTGAAACTGGTTTTACAAACTTTTCGAATCGACACTTAATAACGGAGATAAATGGAATTATACGAAATTTTTCCCATCATGATTATAACCTCAATCGCTGATTTCCGTTTTAGTATCATCACGAACTAACGTAATAACGTGTAATAGGCTATATTTCTATAATCTAAAATAGCATAGCAACAAAATTATTATTTAAGGATTGTGAAGTCCTTGTAAAAAAAAATTATTTAAAATCTATTTACTTATACATGTTGTTATTTGACTCATTCATCACTTCCATTAGGGCCAGATATAGGAAGGGGAAGAGACCAGGTGAAGCAACCTTTGATTGCTAAACAACAATGACGAATTCTACAGTACCTTCGTCAAATTCTAACATCAAAGGCTGTATAAGGAGTGTTTGTCGACGTCATTGGCTGAGAGAATGAGTCCTGAAAGTAGTAAGTATACAGAAACTAAAGTATATTTGAATTACCCAAATAGTTATAATTTGGATGTACTCAGTAGGCCTATTTTCCTTAACAATAAGTTTATTTTGACAGAGCATGACAGCCGTGGTGCAAGCTAGTGCTCTCTAACGCTCTTCATAAAAGTCGCTGAAGATGGAGCTGTTGCTCCGAAAGTGAACTCTGCCAAAATACACGTATTGTAGTGAAAATCAGGCCTACTGTGTACATCGAGATTGATTCGTTCCTCTACCCTCCAGCTTCCCTACAAGAAAAAAATAATAATGTTATAAATTGAGAGAATTCAACCATTTTCAGTAATATAAATAATTATACTGGGATTGCTGAGTATGGTTCGCTAACAATTGGAATATTGGTTGATCTTTAGTTTATCGGCTTAAATTATTCGCCCCTAAAGCAGTTAATTCAGAGAAAGTTAAAATGAAGTGACTTATAAAACCTACGGTAGAATAAGAAATAGTAGGATAAAAATGGTTTTCCGTTTTTTTTTTTCCTCCGTTGATCGTTCAATTGAATATATATTAGAAAAATATATAGGAATCGTCGCTACCGAACAAAGAGACTAGGGAAGTACCGGTACGTTGAAGAGGGTTTCTTCATTTCTCATTGGCAGTGAATACCTAGCCGGAGGAATAAATGGGACGAAAACAGTTATAGAGAAGAAAGTGAAGGAAGAGCTACATTATCCATGTAGGGGTGAAATGCGAGCTATAACTGCTCTCACCCTAAGAGCAAATCATGGAGAGACCACCCACCCACTCGCACCTCGTCAGCTATCTCTGCTCACGGTAAATCCTCGCCAAGGTTAATACTCCCTAACAGTTACCTATATATATATATATATATATATATATATATATATATATATATTGGCCTACAGATAACTCTTAAATGAGTCCATATCTAAGATCGATTACTTAACTATAATGAAAAATACCAAAGCCACCCGCTGGAAGCTTACATCCCCTTGTGATATGTTATGAAAATAAGGCATTCACAACTTTCAGTCAGTATGGCTTAATAATACAGGTCTAAAATTAGTCTCACAAAAATAACTGATTAAGCTGATTGAGATTTTATCTATTGAGAATGTCTCCAAGACACAGATTTTCAAACTCATCTAATGTCTATCGAGCCATTGATTCTACTTAGTAATTGGAGTTAGCAAGCTCCATTCTAAATAACATATAAGTGGGAATTCGATCCAAAATTATGCTTCAAGTTCCACTTTTAAAAACTCATTTCCCCAGTTCTTTTAGAAGATTTTTTTTTTGTAAGGTAATGAAAAACATATCACAAGTACCATTCATGGAGGGCAACATTTCGAAGAGAAGCATCAGATTCTTACATTTTTAGATACCAAATTAAAAACATAAGTAAGTTTTTCGAACTGTCACAAGTGTTTCGTTCAAAGGTGGTGCCTTTGTTGTAAACAATATAGTCAAAAATAACTTAAGAACAACAATACACAAATAATAAAAGAGCATGATGGAAATAATTTTAATAAACAATAAAAAATACTTGTAAATTTAGATTAAATATTCATCCTACTATGAAAAAAAAATTTAAAAAATGTATTTATACATTTTTATTATGATTTATAGCTACAAAAAAAATAGGAAGTGAAATTTTATCTCAAAGTTTTTGAGCCATTTAGCAGTAGTCGATTTAAAGTAAATTATTAATTTATTTGTCATAACCCATATATCTTAGTCTCCTAACGCTCCAATGACCATAAGTACTAATTGACCTATAAATAATATAATAATAATAATATAATTCGATATTAATGCGATTTATGAATACAAAAAGTTGCTGTAAAACAGCTCAAATCGGAACTGGAGTGAGGGTTTGGAGAAAGGATGATATGATGATCATAAATATACGATACATGTTCATCCAAAAACCTAACCTACCAAGCTTCTTTTCATTATACTTTTTTTACAAATATTGTTTTACAGCTGTAATATTTGTACAATAGCAATACTATTCTTTTCCTTCTTGGACTAAATATACTTTATTTAGACCATATATATGAAATTTACTAAGAAAAAAACGAAGAAATAAAGGTTTGGGGAAGTCTGATGTCATCTACGGGGTGACTATTCATCAGAAAAGATCAAATAATTTTAAATTATCAACTAACTTCACGATTTACCACAAGGATTTCAAAAGTAAAACTACACTACGGAAATCTGATAAGCTAGGAAACCTGCAGTGGGGTAGATGAACTTCTGAATAATGAGCCGTGTAGTTATTTTTAATTATTTTTTTTAGTCATAAAAGACTTTAATCAACAACTATATACACATCAACATTAAGAAACATGAAGGCATCTAGTGCAACCAAAAAAATCCATGTGTAATATAGATAGCAACTGCTTGTATAGCTTTCAATTATTTAGACATATATGTTTAATCTGTGACTATTTGTAAATACAAACAAGATACACTTTATAAATGGGAAAACATGGCGGAAGATAAAAGAAAAAAAGTTATAATGGTGTTGAATGTACAAAAGTTCAGTAAAAAATAAGTTTAGCTCTTTTAATTAACACAGGAGATAATAGCATGGGCATGAATTTTTTGTTTCCTCCTAACCCAGGGCCTTTCAATTATTAGTTTTCTTTACTTATGTGCTCTGTTTCCTAGAAATATTAATTACATTTTGTAATTACAGAAATATTTAATATATTGCTCTTTTTCTTTGTTAACATTTTATGTATCTTATATTAATTTACTAAAGAATAGGCAATACGTAAACTGCCATAAAAATTCCCTTTCTATATTACCTTATCTTTTCACAAATCATATAAAGAGAAGTGTGCTAAGTATTCGTAAAATTATGCGAAATGAGCAATATAATATTCATTGCTCATTTTGTTCAATGAAACTAGTACTTGGTGATGGGTTCGTGCAACAATACCAAGATTCACCTCGGTTAGAAAAGGTTGGTAACCATTAAATAGCCCATCCCGATAAGCGTTAGTAGTACAAAGTGAGCATTAATAATTAAAATTGCTTAATTGTTTGTTTTCTTTTCTGGGAGTCCGAAGAATAAGTTACTACCAAAAAATAAGAAAAATTATTAAGGAGCTCTTGAGGGGTGAAAATGTAAAAATCGGGGCTAATGCAGTAAATAGATAGAAAGGCTATGCACAAAGTTCTATACAATGAGCAGTAGTTGGAAGATTGTTACCAAGTAGGATCAAAGTCATACCACAATTTTGTTAAATATGACTGGCTAATGGTTCTTCATTTTAGATCATTTCTGAATAATGATTATTTGAGTGTTTGAAGAGTTAGTTACGTTAGTCTCTCAGTTGGAAATAAATTATTGACTTATTTAAAACTTAAGAATACTTTTTATTGCCTGTACCAGTGACCTCGAAGATATAAGCCACCTTAGTACCCTTAATCTAGTGAAGCCTAAATCCAGAATTTGGAGACAATCTAACTGATGTGACCCTGCGAAGAAAGTAAGAAGTGGCCCAGAAGACTGGCTTCCTTTAAAAGGCCCCATAAGAGAGGCCTCTAGAAATTCGGGGCCTTTAATTGCCACACTAAAGGGGTTTACAGCCTTAGCCCACCACTTATTCTTCAACCGAGTCCAATATTCACCAACATCTCTCCCCCAGATCTAACTTTTACTCTACACCACTTTCCTTCCACCATAACTACGAGCTTCGACAAAGGATTCAATAAAGCTTTATTACTCTTATAAACCTTTATCCAATCCACATGATATCGCCACCGAGAGTAGACCACATATCCATTTTCAGATATTTTTATCTTCTGACAGTCTTGACTCTTAACATTTACCCCTCTCGCACCAAATGCTTCCCATATGAAGAGAATACTACCTCCTATATTTTATCCGAGTACCAAATAACATTGGGAATTTTCAAATACTTAAACGGGCATAGTTCAGTGGGTGCGCTTAACTTATAGCTAGGATTCTCTAGGGTAGGACATCTCCGGTGCCTATGTAGCATCGTGAGGTTATTAGTAATAACTTGAGTAATGAGGTTGGATCTCTATTGCCACATAAATTATTAAATGAATGTAAAAACTTCTTCTTAAACCAAATACTGAGTTTTTTTTTTTTTACTTTTTTAATATTAAATACTTATTACAATTCTACGAAAACGATGATCTTATTGTTACATGCATAACATTTATACTTCCAAATACAAATAATTGTGTCCAATATTGCCTGGTCTCAATGACTAGAGTAGAAAGGGTGATCAGGGACACCGAAGACAAGTATAGTACCTACTCGGAAATATCTAATTTAACTTTCAACTAACTCAGTTACAAGATGGAAATACAATATTTAAACAGAATACAAATGAGAATCAGCATTGGGAAATATTTCAAATTCATTTATTAAAGATAAGGAATAAATAATTTGCTCATGTGTTATTGTAAACGACTGTAACTCATAAAAACATTTTTTATGAGAAATTGTTTTTATTTTATAAACCATGGAGGGCAATAATATTCTATATGGTGTACATTACATTCACCACCAGAAAATTGAGTTCAAATAGCAGAAATAACAAGCATACATTTTTGTCCCCAAACTGATGCTGGATTTTTTTCAAAAATATTACTTCTGTTTATTAAACTGCTCGTTAGAAACTTTTACAAAGACAATTATTTAACCCTCCAACCGCGGGCGACGTGGAAATAGCGTTCTGCTTATTTGGATTATTTTTGCGGGCCACGAATGTAATCAGCGGGAAACGTTTATTTACCGTCAAGACGTTTACCATGGGAATTTGAAAAAAGGTTTACCATGAAATTTGACAGAAAAAATGAAAATCGGCCCGCGGCTGGAGGGTTAAAGGACAAACAATGAACAGTGATTGCATTTAATCGGTTTTCATGGTACTTAAGTAGTAATTATCTGAAACATAGTTTTGATATTGATGTGTTAGTCGAACATATTTCTATTTACGCATATATGTTAATTTCTGAAGCAAGTTCAATTACCAACGGAACTACATATAATTACTGCGACTTTTGAAACATAAAATTTGACTTCCTAATGGTGGGAACTTGACATTTCTCGCCAGTTGTGTCCGTAGAACCAGCCATGACTTTCAGTTGTCACAGAGATCCGAAGGATACAGGATTCAAGCAGGATATTTGCCCCAGACTTCAAAAAATTAGTGGAGTAGCTGGTTGGGTATTTTGATAATAGAGGCTTAATTGCCCGCAGATCCTCTACATCAACATAGGTGCGTGGGGGGATGCAAGGATAAAGAAATTGCGTATTTTGGAATAGGCAACCAACCTCATAGCTCCCATCGTCATGATGCACAATACCATGTCCTCCACAACAAGATGACCTCTTAGACTTCCATGATATATTGACCCAAACATTCAGGACAACAAATGGTCCTGGAGCGAAGATTTCTCGAGATCGAGACGGAAGTTGACTTTTCAAATAAATGATTCTAGATGAACTTCACATACCCAAATGTTCAAGAATAAAACAATTTCAATGAATATTGAGCAGAAACTCCCTCAAATTATCATTATAATGAAATAAAAGATTTTGTCAATGTGTTCTAGAGCATTGGTCTAAAACAAGTGATAACGATTGATAATTTAATTATACATTGCATTTCTATGGGCGATATTTACTCCAAATACCAGTGCTAAAGAATAAGCAAAGGCTACTTAATAACTACAAATTAGTTTTTGTCTTAAGTATACTCTATAGATTTTTGTGCTGTCAGTTTGGCAAGACTGGCGTTATAGTGAAGTTTTAATTAGCTTACTCATCTGACTAATGCCTGCCATTAGCCTGCTTACCCAAGCTCAATTCTACAATTCTAGCCACAAGTAAAATTGTTTCCACTTTTTCTTATGCCTTTATTGTTGAAAAGACCCCTGCCTACTTCCTTCCTTTGTTAGTTTCCACGAAAATCGGTTGAGCTAATTAATGATGGGTTGTCAGCTAATTAATCGAAATGTAAAAAATTAAATCGTCGATTATCACAGCAGAAGTGTAGTTTGAGTTCTAAACGAAAATATAATATGTAAAAGTTGAAAGTTTCTCTTAGCATCCTGAGAAAACATGTTTGCAAAAACATAATATGTAAAAGTGTAAGATAAAAGTTTAAAATAGTGAATTATTCCATGAATTTTGCCATCAGTTAAAAAATAAATCATTCACATTTTTAATTTCATTTTTTCAGACAACCACTTTCAAGTTTTTTATAATGTCCATAGATGAAACTAATAATTTATATGGAAGAAAAAAATCATAAAGTAAAATAACAGTTTTTACAATTCTTGATATTTCTATTAACTAGAAATTTTAAATAGACTATTTTTCGAAAGGTCTATTTTTGCTGGAGTACTGAAAAATCAATTAATCATCTAAAAGTAAGTACTCATTTTATTTTGCATAAATCGGATGGACTTTATTTTTCACGTTAATAGACCAGTATTTTCTTCCTTTTTCAACAGTTTTTACGCTGTTGTTTTTTTTTCTAAACATATTTCCATTGGCCTTACAATATGCAGTAGAGTAAGTTAGGTAAAATATCTAACTTACTGTAATGAGATTAATATAAAAAAGATTCTAAAATGAGATGGTTTTGTTGACATATTTCCGGGACTTTTCATTTTTGAGACTCTATATCTGTCGTGATAGAGCGGAGAGGATGGGCTACAAATGAAAAAGTTTGATTGCTTTCAAACAATTAGTACACTCAAGCATTCCAGAAACTAGATTGAAGCCAATTTATACGATGAACAAGAGATGCCCATTGCAATAGACAAAATTCATACAACTCAGGAACAATAAATCTATAAGTCAATAGAGGTTTTATAAAAATTTGAAGTTCACAATGATTATTTTTAAAATTGTTATAATTTTTTAAATTTCAAATATATGTATATTAACTATAATAAAAAATAAATTTATACATCCTAAGATCCAAGCTGAGCCCTATAACGTTAGCTGTTCTAGGTAATTTGAAATACGACTAATAGAGGGAGCACACCTGGCAGCAATTATACAGAGTATGGGGAGCTATGTTATCACAACGTCCCACAGAACCAAGACATTAATGGTTATAGATTAAACCTGAGCTTACAGCTGAAGTTTAATCTTTAACCACTTTTCCTCGAGCAGCAATCATGGGAATAATTTTGTTCAGATAACAAGATAAGACCCTCAAAAAAAAAAAATAAAGAGAAGAGAATACTTCGTGACTGGGCCCATACTTTAATGTTGGGGAATGTTGGCATGGGGCATAAGGACGTCTTATACGAGCGTCAAAGAATGCTGCGAAAAGATGCCGACGAAAGTGGAAGCCAAATATTTGCCTAAACAATCCCCGGCATCTTGGGTATCACCAATTACCCACCCGGAATCTCGGGAGAAACAGTCGGCATCAATAAATTTCAAACAGATAGAGCTCGCCATTAGGGACAAGTGGATTTCGATGTCGCTCTGATAACCGTGTTCACTGCGTATGCATACACAGAGGCAGGACGCCTTCGTACGAATATACATCTGTCAGAACGAGACCTGCACTACCATCAATAATCACGCTGGTAGAGGCAGAGATATTACACATTCAAAATAGGTCGGGGCAGAGCACACTCACCCCGGACATGCAGTCTATTATAAATGCATCTCCTGGCAGTTCGGAGCCTAGAACAACTAGTCAAAATATAGCTCTGACTATATAACTCTCAAATGCCGAGTGATAATAACGATACTGCTACAAAACAAATTATTTTTCAAATACATATCATCGTTAATTAAAGTGTTTTACATACCAGTGGCACACAGGTCCAACTTCCAGATACTGCAGGATTTTTATGCAATATGATTTTAAAAATAACATTTACTTCGTTATATTCAGAATTGCTATTTGCTGTTTTAGAGGACATTTACAACAGTATGTGACCATCTCAATTCTCATTTCATAGTACCTACTGCTACTAGATTATTGAAAAAATAGTAAAATAAAAGTTGGGATACGAATTGGAAACATTTTTAAATATTCAGAAATAACGCACACTTTGTGCTCGTCATGAAAGAATATCTACAGATTACGACTAATTTTTAGGTGTAACTACTAATTGAATTTAATAAGTGCATAAAGAAATAGAGTACTACGACTATGGACGAAAGGAACCAACCATTTAAAATTATTAAAGACTTAATAACTACGGTTCAAAACTTAAAAAAAAATGAAAAATAAAAAGTAGCTTAGTGGTTATTTTTCAGTTCGAGGCCTTCAACATTTATTTTACTAAAATCTGACTAGCGGAAAATTTCGTCGTTGTTCCTGTGAGTGTTTTACAGACCCTGCCCCCTCCCCCAAAAAAGAGAGAGAGAGAGAGAGAGAGAGAGAGAGTGAGAGAGAGAGCTGTAGAGGGGAACATTATGGAGAATGGAAGAGAGTGAGTGAGGAGGGTTAGTATTTGGATTTGGTGTGAACGACTCAACAAGTGTTGGCGTAGAGAATAAGTGTCTGGGACATAGGAATCGATGGAGTGCACTCGGGCGGAGAAGGAATGAGAACTGCCCTAGGACAAGAAATACTTCCCCCGTCCCCTCTCTTAGGGATTCCAGCGTTTAAAGTTAACTCGATATTATCTACAGTATATATATAAAAGGCAGAAATAATCAACAATTCTATAAGCTATCTATGAGATTTTCAGATAAGGTCTGCACCTACTGAGCCTTACTCATGTACATCCATTTTACTGTCTGTAAGGTACTCTAATAAGAAGAAAAACTTGGAAACCTAATTTACTCAAGGTTATAAATTATTCATTCCTCAAGGTTTCCAAAGTTCATACATTCACCACATATTTCATTGTTAGACAAAACCCAATCAATTCATCTCAATGAAATGTTTCCTCTTTAATAATATAATATGTCTAATAAATCTTATGAACTGTGAGATACATTCTTCGTACGGAGAATTCGTTCACCTCATTTGATTCCCACATTGACTAAACAAGTTTCTATATGGTTAATGTCTGAACTCTTAGGCCATTAAATACTTATACTATATTAATCAAAGGTATTTATAGCTTTATACGTATCAGAGTCCTGAGGAATATGGTATTTTAATACTAAGGCAATTCGTCATAGATATGCCTATTTAAAATTTTTACAAACATTTCAAAATACATAATTAAAAACAGTACATTTATGGAGGGAAGATTGAGTGGTACAGAATAGAAAATAATATAACTGAGTTAGCCGTAGGTTAGCATTCAAAACGAAGGCTTGCAATTATAATCAGACAACTGACTCTTTTAACTTCATAATATGGAAAGCAGATTTGCCTTTAAAAACACACTAACGGATATCAGTGATCAAAACCTCAATCAAATCATTCCCACTACCTACAAATTTGAATGACCAAATCTCTGATGACAAGACATGTGTAGGTGAAGCTTTTAAAAATTTCAGAACAATTTTCAATTTAAAGAAATATAATAGTTTAATATTGTTAATTTCTAGAATGAGTGAAGAAAGGATCCTATCTCAAGGGCTATATCCAGCTTAATATTCTTATTTATTACGTCCACATTGTGCTATTGAGGCTAATCGGGACTGCCTATCTACAAGTCATGATCCTTACTTAGCCAGAATAGGACGCGGAATTCGTTTTAGGGTTACTAAGTTTATAAGGACTAACGCCTCAGGTCACATGGACTTGAGTAACAATGAAGCATTTTAGGATAAAGCGGCCGTTATGCTATGAGAGTCATGAACGTGTGTGTGTGTGTGTGTGTGTGTGTGTGTGCGCGCGTGCGTTTGTGAAGGTTTTAGTGGGCATGTTTATGCGTGCGTGTGACTGAACTCGAATATACGTGTTTGTAACTGGTTGTCATCCTGTTTTCTCATTTATTATTTTGATTAATGGTACGATATGTACCATTTAATGTTTAAAAAATCCGCAGTCCAGAATATATATAACATTGTTGAATATAAAGAATAATGCCATAGAGGAAAAGAAGTTTATAAAGAGCTTAAACATAAACTTAACATTAACCAAAAATAAAATAAAATATATACGCCATCCAAAATTATTTTACAAAACATCGATTAAATTAATTTTATCTAAAAATTTTAATGTATTAAATATCTAAACTGACGCATCGAAAACTGAAAAGGAAACATGAGCTGCCGCTAGCTTAAGCAAGCCTATTTATGAGATTAAACTACTGGACGAAGAATTACATATTTAAATAGTTCCCTAAAATATTCAAACAAAAACCAACGAGAAAAGTGCATTTTGTATTAACTCACTAAGTTCAATGCACTCTCTCAAAAAAATCTAAAAACACATTCTTTAATAACACAAATCTTCTCACATTAAACCTTCTAAACATTATTATACTATGGAAACCCGGACATGAAGGCATTTCACAAAGTACATTTGTCGATAAATGTGCAAAATACGCCTCAAGGAAAAGAGGTTTGCCACACCATACTTTTACTGTTCATGACGTATTTAAAATAACCAAATGTATTCTACACACAAACAGAATACTTCTGCTCCTTAACATTGTTTATTGTATTTTAGTTGGTTTTATTTACCCCTGTGCTACATTAATTAACACTTATATTCTCCCATATTATCATTTTTAAACAACTTTTTGATGGGATTGTATTTTTATTTATTTATTTTTCCCTTTTTTCATTTTAATCTATACTATCGTTTGTTATTTTAAGGGTTAAAATATTTTTTGTGCATCCTTAGGCAGGGCAATGTTCATGTAAGTGGCAATCAGAATTATTTCATTGTTGCGAGTCGAGTGATTGGAATATAAACGTACCCTGGCGGGTAAAAGAAATTTGAATTGCTGCTATTTTCCTCTTCGATTTATACGAGTTTAGCGCATCTATGGTTTAAAATTTGCCGGATTCTTATAATTTAGTGACACATCCACTTTACCCGCAGACCAGACGACTAATCTATTCCTGAGCAAGACTCCATTCATTGACGACGGAATGTTCATTCCCGAGAGAGTCCCCTTCGTGGATTGTTTACTCCCGGTTGAGATACTAACGAGTCATGTTCTCACAGAAGCTTTGATCCAGTGTTCTCATCATGCAACCTGAATACTTGGTATTTAGTTTTGTTCGCAAATAGCATTTCTGCTTGTGTGAATCCTATAAATTCTCTCAATCAGAAGGCTGAATATATATGAGAACCCAGTGAAGATTTTTCAGTTCATCGTGCTTCCCTTATTTCTACGCAGCTGATAGCCGAGACTCTTTCTTCTGCCCTGTGAGATTTCGTCGAATTATCTATTGCAGGAAGGTGATGAGATACCGAAATCCCATTTAATTTCTTCCTAATCACCAGTGGATTAGGTGTAAGGTGAGATTACTACGCTGGGTTTAAAAGTATTTACAGTTCATTGCCCCTTGTGTTCACCAGGGCCTATTTCTTGGGCATTCATTCATTATTAATTATTCATGGGTTCACTTATTTTTCCATTATTCAATTATTACTATATATAAATTTTTCTACACCAATAAAATTTACTCACTTAAAATTTCTAGCTTCTTATTATATTTTTTTGCCGATTATTCGTGAATTTTTTAGTTGTACATAAGTATTTTTCGTGTTCACGGGGAGAATCTTTTTATTCTCTCATCAGTGGTAGTATTGTCTTGACAATGATTCGTCTTATTAAACATCCTGAACTTTTTCAGACCCCCTATTCTGTAGGCTCATGTTATGCCTGCTGTTAGAACACGCGGAGAGCCTCCACACCCACACCCCTGTAGACGTAGATTTGCTTCTCGGTTCTGAATTGAAGGTCGAAAACGAAAAGTGGCGGAGGCAATAGACCCTTTGTGCTACATCATATGTCTATGAAATGAGGAAAATTGTAGACAGGTTTATTTGGGGGTAGCTGGTAGACCTAATTGAATAAAAGATAATTCGGAAAAATATGAAAAGGGTAAAGATATATGTTAAAGATGATAATGAAGAAAGGCGGGACAGTAAAAGACTGGCCATTATAAGTTAATGATTGGTATCTGAAGAAGGGTGTTTCTCTTGTCAGCCCTGAGATATGAGAGGAAGGGGGGGCTAGTAAGGAGTTGGAACAGGTAAACAATTTTTTGTTTGTTTCCTGGTCTGAAAATCAAAGAAATGTCTGGTTTGGGTGCAAGATGTATCAGGATGTGCAGTATATTGCAAAATCATTCGAATGACTCCAAAGTGGAAAAATTGCAGAATACAGAGAGGTAACTTGTTGAGACATTCAAGGCAGGGAACGCCGCAGATGAAGAAGTGCAAGAGGACCAATCTACAGATTTGTACCTGAATAGACTACAGGGGTTTCTAGGAAAGAGGAGGCGTTGGAGAGAAATGTACAGAGTTTGGGGTTGAACGATATGCCACTTTATAGCCAAGACTTTATTATGTCATTTATATGTGTGAAGTTGAGATACTGATGAACAAAGTAGTTACTGGATGCGAGGATGTGAATGTTGGTGCAGTTAAAAACGCAGGATTTGTGGAGGGTTATTCAGTAATTTAGAAAAGGTGAAAATTAGGGCCTTTAGGAGTGGTTAGTGGCATTTCCATGACGACAATTATACAAGCGGCAGTACTCCATTTATAACTCTCATTTTCTTTTCCCTCTTCAGTTCTTCCTTCATAGGTCTCTCTTTTTGTATTGTCTTTTTCTTTAGAATCGTTGTTTAATCAAATTTAATTTGTCTGCTGCTACATCTAGGTTCCGCTGAGGCCTTCACACGCCTAGGCTCCGTCGCGAAATATCGTCTAGCCAATGACACCGGTGGTAAGAGGAGCCGTGAATATTCTGGAATAAGCTGGTTCTATATCATCTTTCTATTCGTCGTATAACGAAGATATTTATTATTTCGCCCCCTTCTGGGGTGCCCTCCCTAGGTTCGATACCTACATAAATAAAACTCTCAGGTTTAACGAAAATATTATTTAAATTCGGGGAATACAGTTTTTTGATTTTTTTTACGTTTCAAATTTTTCAAACAACTATGACATCATAATTAAAATTCTATCCTTTTTACTAAATCATTTGAAAACGGCAAGGAGCAAACTATCCAAATTGATTTTTCCGTTTACTTTGAAGTGTTCCTTAGTATTATTTTTGTTATCGAAAAAAAAATAAAAGTCCATCACGCAGGGGCTGCGTAAACTAAGCAGATTTCCCACGTGTAGGTTTACAATAGATAAATATACATATAGGTAGCACTACCGTGAATGCTCAGTAAATGTACAATACAAGGCTGAATTGTAAACAAACAGGCTTGCCTACCTCGTAGTGCTGTATAGATAGACCGGAAAGACAAACAATTAATGGAATATATTTGATTATATCATATTAATTTTATTGAAAACAATTTACTAAAGCTAGTGCTGTAATTTGTAATGAATCAGAATCAGTTTTATCTCAATCACTCAAATTTTAGTAATCCAAAAACAAAAGAAGGGGGGGGGGTCAACAGAACGTATTTGCATATATCTCACAAAGTAAAAGTTCAATGAAAACAATATTTGGTATTTAGGCTTCAATTAATATCTTTTATTATATAACAGAGAATTATTTATGTAATAATACAAGTGGAAGTGGGGGTTTACTGAAGGCTGAAAACTGAAAAATGCAAATATCTCGGTTAATATTCAAGATAGAAAATAAATGTATATAACATCATTTACATTGTATTTAATTTTCAATAAGATTGATTCTATACACTTTTTCGATCCGACTTATAGTAACGGAGATATTTCGAATTTTCAAAATTCTTCCCCTCTAAACCCCCCCCCCTCCCACTGGTCCGATTTCAGCCGTTAACGAACTTGATCTTTCTTTTTACATAAAACGACTAAATACCGAATTTGGTAGCGTTTAAACCAAAATTGCGACCGCTAGAGCGTTAACAGACACATATATATATATATATATATATATATATATATATATATATATATATATATATATATATATATATATATATACAGTTTTGAACGGACCTCGTTTTCGTCATCTCCTAGGTAGGATCGATCTATTTCATTTTTTGAACATTTCATTGACGAGCAATTGTAAATGTAAATTTATTAACATATGCTACTTTTTTCTTTATGGATAAAAGGAGTGAAAGGTTTCTGAACGTTTTACAGGACGTTTGTGTTATGCGAAGTAATTGAAGTGAATATCTTAAACTTATATTATATCTTATTAATCCACTCCTCACACTTCCGCGGGAACCAACCACTTGTAATACTGCTAGTTAGTAATAAAGGAAATTGAACTATAATCTTGGCTTTTTGTTCGAAACGGTTAGCTATCAAATAAAAATCGAGAACGCAAGTGTGTCAATGGATGAACGCATATTAGAATATATATTACAAAATTTTGAATTCAAATTTATTCCCACCAAACTCCTGCCACGTATAGTGTATTGGGTAGGACATATTGGCTAGCTTACGACGACTTGCCTATTAACTTCATTGTTAGTCCGACATTGTTCTGTTAAATTGCCGCGCGCACACACACACACACACACACACACACACACGCACACACATACACAAGAAAAAAAGAAAAAAAACGTTTTCATCACCTACTAGGTACCATAAGGAACCAATTCTAGGTAGGTTTGGTGGCACCATAAGGAACATTTAAAAAAATAAAAATTATTACTTCCAGAACTTTAATTGACTAACTACCTTGCAGCACGTTACTCGAGAATAGACCTGTTGAAATTCTTCAAGAGAGGACGAATGAAAGAAGATCAATAAATAAGCTCAGCCTTATTGGGACTGAAAAATAATTTATTGGGGTTTGCTCTTCAAAGGATATGGCGGTAGATACACATCTCAAAATATCTCTTGAGCAAGGTATATAGTAATATTGGTACTCCAAGTAGGGCATTTAATAGAGCTACGCCTATTTTCTCTGCACTGGAAAGCTTTCAGATAGATTACCTCGATTCAGAGGGATATGAAAAGAAATTAAATGTTATGAGATGTATTTTTTCCATTAACTTTTCAAAAGCTTGATAGGGAATCATTCAAAAATGTTTTTGGGGTGCTTTAACAAAAGTTTACTCATATTAAGCCAATTATAATTAATTTCCTAGCATATTCTCACTAAGCAAACTAAAATGATACATTAGATGTAAAATAAATTTAATTTCTATCATCGTACTGAAATTCATTATTTATTATATTAATACTTTAAGTGTTTAGAACACTTCAAATATACAACATGCATTATTTTACCATCTTTATACTACTATGCTATCTTTATTTACCAGAAATTTTTCGTTATTAAACCAATATTACAACTCTATGAATAAAATGCACTATAAAGAAACTTGTCACTGCCTAAATAAGACAATATTAGAATGTATCATTTATTAGAATGTATCGTTTATTTAACAGATTACCATGACAATCATATTGGTGTGATATTTTATGCCTTTTATTTTTTTTTAAATATACTTCTCGTGTTACAAAAGTGTTTGTCGGGCATGAAGTTCATCAATTAATTGTTAAACAAAAAGTATATATTTTAATTGATTGAATTCCTCCGCTAGCGCGTTACGTTCATGAGTTTTACTCCCCAAAACGGTACGCTTGTCTTATTTTTATTAATATATATCTAATTAACTTTTTAAGACCGAATAATATGAATGGTTCAGTTTCAATTATTTTCTTGATGGATTTGATGATGATAATTTCTCAACAACCTACCAATTATATTTAATATCAATTTTCAGTAACTAGTTAACAGCTACTAGATAGCTTTATAAAGATTCGTTGGCTTACAAATAACTATTTCTCGCCAAACTGGGTCCGTGTGAAATATATTTCCGATATTATTTCAAATATTAAGTAAGAACTACTAGGAAGTGACGCTCCAACTATAACAAGGCATGCGTATCACGTACATTTAAATAATATCAGAATAGTAGTACTTAGTAAAACCAGCAAAATGGCGAATCATTAATATTATACACCAAGAAATACAGTCTAATTACTCTTATGATTACAACAATGTAATTGCTATAAGAAGCAACATCAAATAGGTAACTTGAATTTGGTAGAATATATATAAATATAATCTCTCCTTTATATAAACTGTTCTAATTATCCATTAAACTATGGTTTTTGACAAAATGAGATATTTTTATTTGTCCATACGTCATTTTAATATATACATTATACTCTAATAATTATACGAAATTGACCCATAAACGTCAGCATGTGACAGTCGATATATCAGTGAAAACTAAACCTACGTCGTGTATTATTACCTTTCCTGTCTACCACGTAGGTAATTTCTAAAGTTGGCCACTTTGCTTTCCATGAATACCTAATAATATTCATAAACGCCTGTAAATTAATTATAATATTTTATTTTAACTGGGCAAGTCATATATAATCGTATTAATGACGTTTATGGATGAATTAGGAATTAATTAATTTTTTTATAAATGTCATAATTCCTTTTTTCTTGTTTATAGATTGAGTTTCTTCTGCTACGTACATATCCATTTGAATATATTACTTTTAATGAAATATGTTAACAAATACTTTTAATTCAATAAAGAGATACATCCCTTGGAGAAGGGAAGAGATTTTACGAAAACGAGCCAGGGAAGACAATAAATGGTTAAATGGGTAAGTAAAAAAAGTCATTTATATCTGGCCTAAATGCTCCTGAGAATATGATATATATATATATATATATATATATATATATATATATATATATATATATATATATATATATATGGGTGTGTGTGTGTGTGTTTTAAATATAGTTATTAACTTGTGTGTTTGGTAATAATTTATACTATTGCTATTCATACTCGATTCTTATTTAACTCTAAATTTAGAAATTAAATGATAAAGATTAACTTTGGCATGGTAGAAGGAGGGGGGGGGGGTAGCAATTCCCTAAATAGCTCCCTTACTGTGCGTCAAACTGTCACAAATAATACAACCCAATCTTCTTGAAATCAAGTTCCTCTAATTTTTGTAAAATACATTACCAGACCGTGTATTTAAAAAATAAAGAAATTATTCTGCGCATAGCTGATGAGTCACCGATTGACGAAAACGATGAACATCAAAGTCCCCTACCACTGAAACTTATTTCAAGTTATAGTCTTTTATGTCTGTCTATGAAATATGTTTCAGGATGCAGGAGTAGAACGTGAGGTGACGTCAACTATTAGCATCTACTTTTCAACGCAATGAACGTTTAAAGTAACTTAATTCAATTAAAACTTAAAACTGACTAAGTTAAATATTGTTTAATTATTTCAACATTTTTTAGCAGGATTTATTGTGCTCCTCCTAAGAATTTTGGCGTATAGAAAGTATCCAGCGACTGAAGAGTGTGTTCTTCTAAATGTACTGACTGCTTCTTGCTCTGAATGAATTCCTCTCTTTAAATGAATTTGTTTAAAATAAAATTAGAAGATATATTTTTAAAATAAGATTAAATTATAATTACAACAACTGTAAATAATTTCAGAAATTTGAAGCTTCTGAATAATATTAAACCTTGATGGAAGCATTTGCCATGTACTAATTAAATGAATCAAATTATAATCCTAAAAGCACTCCATTACAGACCATAAAGATTATCAAAGCTAGTACCAATAAGAGTTAATTCCTACTCGTCTGTCCATAATGGGTTATTTAACGTTATTTCCGGGATTTGCATAAGCCAGTTTAAAGGAGTCGTCTGTGGAGTGATGATTAAAGGGGATAATTATTGAAGGTATGTACAAATGCCGTGATAAAAATTTACTTAATGAAACTTCACCTTAAAAATTGAATGAAACTGATAGCCTTTAATAATAATTGGGGGAACCTGAAATCACCTTATCACACTTTTCTGTCATTTTCCTAAGTGCATGGTTCACAATGAGTGTTGCAATTTATTAGTGAAGTATCACTGATACTGACACCTTTACGGCTACTCCAACTACTCTAAAACGGTGGGTGATTGAGACAAAAGGTTTGCTTATTTTTAATCAGCATGCCTGAATTGTCTTAAAACAAGTGTTAGATACCAAGAGATCCGTCGAAAGTTTTTTTGTTTATCAGTGTAATCGGGACCACATTTGAGTGAATGACTTTTACTTCGATAGTCTGCCAAGAAAAACAATAAATGACACACAAGAAGGAATGAGCATGTCAGGCAAACCAAGGTAACAATGATAGGACAACCTAAAGGTGGATTTACGGGCGAAGAACGAAGATAACTGAAGATATCGAGGGCATTATATAGTAACAAAGTATCCGTGCATAAAATCAAGGTGTTTCTGACATAATAAATAGTAAATAAATCGTATGTCAAAAATCGAACAATAAAATATTATTACAAGGATGTACATTTTATTATTATATTATGAAAATAATACGAAAGGATTACAACTAATAATATTACATTTACAACAATAATATTCACAAATTATCAATTTTATGAATAAAAGTAAAATAGAGAAAAGTCCCTCACGCACGGGCTGCGTAAACTAAGCACATTTCCCACGTGAAGTTTTACAATAAAGAAATCTGCCTAATAACAGCAGCAATAGTAAGGAATCTCTAAACCTATTCAGGAGGGACGCATAGTTACGAAAACGGCCGCACTAGCTCTCGGCGGAAAGTGCCGAACATAGCCTACTGGTTACCACATGCAGAATACAAATGCAAATATCTCGGTTAATATTCAAGATACAGAATAAATGTATAGACCAATATTTATAGTAAATTTAATTTGCAATAAGATTGGTTCTATACAATTTTTCGATCCGATGCATAATATCGGAGATATTTTGAATTTTCGAAAATCCCCCCTCTAAACCCCCCCTCCCACTGGTCCGATTTCAGCCGTTAACGAACTTGATCTTCCTTTTTACATGAAACGATTAAATACCGATTTTGGTGACGATTAAACAAAAATTGCGACCGCTAGAGTGTTAACAGACAAATATATATATATATATATATATATATATATATATATATATATATATATATATATATATAGAGAGAGAGAGAGAGAGAGAGAGAGAGAGATATATATATAGTATTGAACGGAGCTCAGTTTCGTCATCTTCTGTGTAGGATGTATGTTCATTTGATAGCCTACTGGTTACCACATACACAATACAAATGAAAATATCTCGGTTAATATTCAAGATACAGAATAATTGTATAGAACAATATTTATAGTAAATTTAATTTTCAACAAGATTGATTCTTTACAAGTTTTCGATCCGACGCATAATAACGGAGATATTTCGAATTTTCAAAATTCCCCCTCCTTTAACCCCCCCCTCCCACTTGACAGATTTCCGCCTATAACGAACTTGATCTTTCTTTTTACATAAAACGATTAAATATGAACTTTGGTAATGATCAAACAAAAATTGCGACCGTTAGAGCGTTAACAGACAAATATATATATATATATATATATATATATATAGGATCCATGGACATTTGAAGAATTTTTCGAAAATCGCGTCATAAGTACGACCTCAAAAACTGATTTCCGTTAAGAGAAATCTGCTAAAACTGGGGCTCAGGTTGGGCGTGGGAGTTAAGGCGTTAGTCTTAATCTGGTGTGGAGGACCTAGAGTGGTGGGTTTGATTCCCGCCCTGGGCAGTAGAAATTTATTTAGTGACGGGTTCATTAAATAAACTCCTTAGGCCCACCCTGGCTAGAAAAGGGTGGTAACCTGTAGATAACCCGACCCGATCAGCCAAAGTAGTATAAAGTGAACGTAAATAATAATAAACAAACAAAATAGAGAAAACTTTTAAGATGTGAAATAGTTTGAATTCCCATAGGTTTGTGGTGACACTTCTTCTGAGTTGGCAAAACATCGGTGTTTGACCATGATTTCCCTGAGGACTCGACACCATCTACCTGTCCCCAATAGTTAACTAGACAAAAACAAATGTACTCCAGCTCTACCCGTTCAAAATGAAAATTCTACAAGTAGAAGTTTGAATTTTATTTTAATAAGGTAACAAGTTTCATGACTCCTGGAGCACTTGATTATTAGTAAATGGAACATCATTCTTTTGAGCTCTCCTCTTCAGGAATAGTCAGCAAAAACAAAATTAATGGCCACCAAGAAATTATAACCAGAGTGCAAATGCTCTTTCAATTTAATGTCATGGATTAAAGACTGGAGGAAGTCTCCAATTCTCACCGGAAATCCAATGAACTTCAATTACTGTTTAAAAACGTTACGTCGCTGTCTTATATTTAAGTTTAAGGAGCATATTATGTTTATGGATTTTTATTTGATAAAAACATATATAAAAAAAGTTACTCAAAATAAGAAAATATAAAATTTGTGTTAGGTACATTTTTGAATGAAAACAAATGCAGAACAAAATATCATGATTTCTCCCTCCCTCACAACCCCCCTCCTTCTGTTCGTCCCCATAATCGTATGGCAAACCTGGTGTAGTGAGTTCGATTCTTGCCTGGGCAAAGGAAATTATTTAGTGGCGCAATTCATTAAATAACGTCCTAAAATCCCACCCTGGCTAGAAAAGGGTGGTAACCTGTAGATAACCCGTCCCGATTAGCCTAAGTTGCAAAAAGTGGACGTTAATAAATAATAATAATATTAATATAATCTTTGGGGGCGTTGATAGTAATTCACATACTGAATATGGCTATGTTCAACTCTGTCGGATGTGTCCAATAAAATTATTGACGCCCGCTATAGCTTTTATTGTATTTCTCGATGACACTTTTCATAGCAAATTTTGCTTTCTATATCGAAATAAACAAATTTTACTATATGCAGATTTTCCTAAATAGCAATAGGTTCATGACTTCCCACTCCTGTTCATTCCTAGAAATTTTAGTATAGCTTATAATTATGGAGAAGTTGATGCGAATTCAAGTACCGAGTTTAGCTCAGTTCGGTTCTTTCGTATGAGCCCAATAAAATTGTTTACTCCGTCATAGGTTTTAACGTATATTTCATTTATCCTCCGGTGACGACAAGAGTGTACATAACAATAAGAAGTCCGTCACGAAGGGACTGCGTAAACTAAGGAGGTTTACCACGTGCTTGTATGACACACTATTCACCCAGTCTTACAAAATATTCTGTTTGAAAACAATACAGTACGAATTACTCGCTTAATACATGAGTCATATAAAAATCTACATCCACAAATGAAGTCAAGTCGCCTTGGCTCTGTTTATACTCAGGTCCTATTATACCACTTTTCACTTATATATATAATCTTCTCCTTTGGAGCTCTCCAGAGTGTTTATTTACATCATTTGTAGTTTTAGATTTTTATATGACTATTTGTTTTTGACTATCAATTCAATTTTTATATATATTATCTGTAAATATTTATTGGATACTAATTTGTATTGTTCTTAACGTTACTTGTTTTGAATCAAATATTTTTTCTTCTATGTGTACTTATATTTTTAGCAGATTTCCCTCAAGGGAAATCAGCTATTGAGGTCGTACTCATGACGGAATTTTCGAAAAATTTCTTCAAATGTCCATCGATCCTACCCAGGAGATGACGAAAATGAGGTCCGTTCAAAACTATATATATATATATATATATATATATATATATATATATATATATATATATATATATATATTTGTCTGTTAACACTCTAGCGGTCGCAATTTTTGTTTAATCGTCACCAAACTCGGTATTTAATCGGTTTATGTAAAAAGGAAGATCAAGTTCGTTAACGGCTGAAATCAGACCAGTGGGAGGGGGGGATTTTCAAAAATTCGAAATATCTCCGTTATTATGCATCAGATCGAAAAATTGTATAGAACGAATCTTATTGGAAATTAAATTTACTATAAATATTGTTATATGCATTTATTCTCTATCTTGAATATTAACCGAGATATTTGCATTTGTAATCTGCATGTTCGGACTTTCCGCCGAGAGCTCTGGTGGCCATTTCCATAACTATTCGTCCCTCGTGAATAGGTTTAGAGGTTAGGTTAACTGTTTTTTGGGGCTAGAAACTACTGGGTTATTACGCCCTAAATAATGTTTTAGGTTTAGAGGTTTCTTACTACTACAGTTGTTATTAGGCAGATTTCTCTATTGTAAAACTTCACGTGGGAAATCTGCTTAGTTAACGCAGCCCCTGCGTGACGGACTTTTTAAGTAATAACATAACTTGTGTGACTTTTTTAATGGCTCTTGTTTTAGAAAAAATAATTGTGATGGAACGAGGGCTTTTCTTGCGTTGATTCTTATCTGTGATTGGCTTCCTTCGCCATCCAGCACCCTAAAATGGAAGACTAGTTATATTTCAATTTATAGATCCTGTTCATAATAACGGAAATATAATTTAACATAATCCTCTAAAATGTATTTAATGTAAAATGCAGAATCCTTATTAGATCCACAAGGGATTGTAGATGAATGAGTTATGGAATTGTTATTAAATATAAGTCTCGTGAGTGAGAAATATTAATGCTGTTAAACTTGTCTTCAATTATAGTTTAGTTTGATTATGATCAAAGCTACAAATATTTTTGGAAACATATCAAAGGATTCATCAGGAACTAGTTATTTTTTGAATACCTGTTTACAAGGGGAAAAATAAAATAAAAAATATAACATGATGTAACATTTAATTTCCAAAACTTTAATTTTTGGAGAAATCCTCGTCATACATGGTAATTTTGGCCATGTTTCAATAGTGTGGATTTTTCAAATTGTATTTGATTTCAGAAGTAAATCGAGTGGAAATAACAAATACTAATGAAATAAAAAACCTAATGATATTATTTTGTGATGTTTTTGAGGTTTTTACCGCCTCAGAGACACTACGGGGTTAGCCACCTTGCAACGTGAGGTACTTTATGTATATAAACACTTTCATACTAATGAAATTACCAATTGGTAGTTCATAAATAAGTATGTTAAACGTTAGAATGTGCAAGGCGGAGAATCGTTTGAAGTATAAGTGGTTGCAGAAATAATTATAAAAATTATAAATGTTTGGTTTAGCTTTTGCGGGGAACTGTGAAGTTTAAAAGTAGAAGAAACACGATTTGATTACCTGAATATCAGTTTTCTATAAATCCAGAAGTGTTTGTCAACTCCATATTTGAAAGTAGGTATACGTTTTAAAGGAACGAGCATCATCAATTCAGACTTAGATTTACAGTGACTGCCTTCAGAAACCGGTTTAACTATCTGCGCTAGTCATTCTGTCACAATGGTATGCCATTCTAATTCCTACATACTTTTGATAAAGCCACCTGACCTACGATTGACCTTAATTTGTTTAATTAATTCTGCAGGTATCGGTTTTATTTTTTTGTAAATTAAGTAAGAATTACTTAGCAAATATATGGGATAATTGTCCAACTAGGTGGACACAAGAAAATACAGAAAACAACCTTTGATTAATTAAAAATAAAATCTGTTAATGGAAAGCAGGCTATAGAGATAATCTACGCGAAGAAATATTACCCACTCAAATAAGATTGGGCTTAATCACTGACCAATGCATAATGACGAAGTCAGAAAAAACGATATGTTTCTAATACAATAACTTTCTGAGAGTCAAACACTTGCCCCATGAGCTCCAACTACGACAAAACCTAGCCTCATGGATTAAGTAAACTTTATTAGCACCTCAGTCAAAATATTCCAAAAAATTCTTAAAGAAGACTAACATAACAAAAATATCTAATGACCGAAGCTGAACTATCTCAAAACTTTTTTAACTTTCTATTATTGTGATTAGTATAATTATTTCTTTTTATTTATTTTGTCTCCGGTGGATTTCAATAAATTCTAGCACGAGTCTTCTTCCTAAATTGGCTCCTTTAAGGAAACCTTAAGATTCGTCGAACTCAATTTGTTGCGGGATCACTCTGGCATGTCAAACTAATGGTTTATTTTTAATTCTGCTTCAAATCCACTAATTATTGGCTAATTCTGGTGGCCATTTTTATCCACCTGTCCTTAGTAGATTTTTCCAAAGGAGAGGGAGAGAGGGGGAAAGAGAGAGAGAGAGAGAGAGAGAGAGAGAGAGAGAGAGAGAGAGAATATGGTCCTGGAGCAGACAGCCGGGAAAATAAAAATTTGGAACGGAATTCATGTACCTTCCCGTTTGTTGGTTGTACAAGAAGTTTGGTTCAGTATCATTTACAAGCGTTGAGAAAAGCAGTTTGAGACTATTAATTATAAAGTGGTACCGTGAAGAGCGTGTAGCTGGTGACTTTATCGTCCTTGGATGAGAGGCGAACCAGTTCTTAGTGTGGCCTGACGATACCTCTCCTCACTCCATAAATATGTATGATAACTCACCTCCCTCTCTCTCAGGTTATACCAGCTCACTACTATATCAGTAGTCTAGGAGCTGCATTTACACACAAGTATAAATCGGAAAGATATTATTATAAAACGTAGTACTAGTGTTAACATTTTAGGAATTTTAACAACGATTTAACTTACACATATTAATAGCGCCTATAAACTCAGCAGGATGTTCAAAAGTTGATATTAAATTAAATGGACGAAGGGAATTTGTGGCCATCAAAAATGATTAAACGGTACTTTTATCAAAGAGATATGTATATAAAAATAATAGGGCGTGTCTCAATTTCTATATAAATTCAGTTGGGATAATTTAATTTCATGATTCAGACCATTCTTAAAACTTGATATGAAAATTGAAAATCTTGTCTATCTGCCTGTTTGTATCTCAATTTCTTTAAAACGGCTCAGAAAATGTCAATTAGCATTGATAATTATGAACTAACTATCCCAAGATACAACGTAGATTTTATGAAAACTACAATTTTCAATTAGGGAGAGGGGCGTTGAATCACATTTTCGTCAAGAACTTCTTTAATATGTGTTTTATCGGGAAACCCTTAAAAAAATGAAACAGTTGTGTTTAGAATAACGCTCATGGTTCTGAAACGTTACTTAATTCTTGACTTCCGACTTCATAAAGCCATTGATGAGGAAGTGAATTTATTTGACCCCCTGAACGATAATATTGTCCACCAATACCCTTCCAATAGCCATTCCGTGCTCCAAGCGTAATTCAATAATATTACAGTAATTTGATGAAAATAAAGGGATTGTTCAGTGATTACATTAGTCCAATATCAATATTTCGACGGGTAAACAATACTATTTCAATTCATTTACGGATAACACCTCGGTATTCTAAACATAATTTCAACTTAAAATATTTTGCGTCAGGGTCTTACGACTCAATAACATTATAGTTATTGTACTTGTTACAGGAAATTTGTGTAATACGATGAAAATAACCGGTTCATTTTGTAAATAACTTGATTTAACCTTTACATTTTCTAGAGGAAGCATTGTTGTTTCAGCCCGCTATCAGTGAGAAACAAGAATGGTGCTAGGAATGAGACTACAAAATAAATATGGTACCAAATCTACTTCCTTATTAAAGGGACCGGACTTCAGTACGTAATTACATGATTTAAAATATTCATATGGATATCCCCTGTCAATTATAGAAAAATGATAGATTGCTACAGGAAGAAAACAGATCCCCGTATAATAGACAATTGGAACCCTCGCCTGCTGTTGAACGCTTTTGGGGAGTATAAAGATCCCGGGGTCTTAGCACAGTCCCATTTGTAACGAAAAAGTTCCTCAAATTCCCGCCGTATTGAAGATATTTGCCCATTTTGTTCTTTATTATCATTGCCCATATTTATTTTCTAAATGAAAAACAAATTCAGTTGTTACTCCTGAAATATTGGATCAAAAATATTTCCAAAACACCATTGGGAAGAACATAAAATTTCCTCTAAGACGGGGATATTTTAGGAATAAAAATTCATGGACTAAGTGTACAAAAGTACATTGAAGTGATTTGAAGATGAAAGGAAACAGAAAGTTGAAAACTAATAAAAGGTTTATACCTTATTATAGCATTTCCGAGAAAGTTTTGAAGCAGTGAAATCCACCCAAAACTTTTTTGTTTAATAATCTTTCAAATGAAATAGAAGAATTCCAATTACGTATAACGTTAGATTCTTAAAAGTGTTAGAAAAAGGAAAAATGTATTATTTCTGATTTCAAGTAAGGAGGTACTCATTTTAAAAGCACTTGATATTTTTTTTAATTAATTAATTGTTTTTCAATCCTATAAAAGGAAAATATTTTCGCATTCATTATGTTACTAAGGCTAATTCGGACGGGTTATCTACAAGTTACCACCCGTCTCTAGTTAGTGTGGGACTAATTATTTTATTTTGTTACTAAATAAATCCCTATTGTCTCGGTTTGAATCGAATCCACGACTCTAGGTTTACGAACTGAGCTTATAAATGGCTAAGCAGAGCCTTATTGAATCGGTGATCTCAACGTCTTTATTTCATAAGGTAGGCTACTAGTTCTAATTGTAGTTCGGAAAAAAATCGAATTGTACCTAAGAAAATAATTACTCTGCAGAAGAGGTATATTGTCTGTCTATTATTATGTTTTTATTTGCAGTTTCGTCAAAACACGCATAATGTTTGGTTATAGAGGTCTTCTGAAATTGATTTTGTCATGGTATTTTCTACCTACTTGCTAATGTTCACACCACTACAGTGCTCTGGAAAATCAGTAACGTGAAAATTGACCATGAGACCTTTACGAATATAAGAGCCTTTATGATAGGAAACGAAGATAAGAGCCTTTATGATAGGAAACGAAGAAAATAATTTAAGTATAATGAAGACTAGATTGATCATCAATATAAGAATACAAACCCGCCAAAGAAATATGGGCCTAAGAAACTGATATCAGAAAATCGATTAATAAAATACAAATTTCACAACTAACAGAAGGCCAAATGGTACAAACAAAAAAAAAGATTTGAATTTCAGAGCTCATGGGATATGCAGCATCCCATCTACGCGTGGATAAGAATAACTTCCAACGGAAACGAGCACACTCAGGTACAAATGAGTTTCTGAGCACCTATAATCAGTCAGAACTCACTGTGTACGTCGGTACGTGCTTGCTTATGCTTGTGTGTGCGTGTACGTGTGTGCGTTCCTCGTTGGAGGAAACTGTTTTGACTTTTATGACCATATAATTTTAGTTGCTATTTTTTGAAATCTCTTAACATCTATTTGTTGATTTTAATTATAATTGATATTGGGTTTTGTTGTGAGTCTATGTTCAATATTGTTTTACTTGATTTTGTTTTGTTTTTCTTTACTATTTCGTAGTGTTTTATGTTCTAAGTGCCACGCTTCTTATTCATCAAATAGTATATTTCATTTTTTTTTATTTAAATGAGCAATATCTGTCAGGAAATTACCAGTAACGATATCCAGAGTAGTCTAATATGTTTTATAATTCGAAACTCCACATCAAATTTGAAAATTTCAATGTTGTGACAAAATTAACGAACTATCAGGGAAAGGTTCTAAGAGAAGTCGTTGAAATTGAGAAATGGACACTTTTTCTAGATAAGATGGCGATAAATTGGATCCACTTCTTGAAACTCGTTTTCCCTTTAAGATTGGTGATTAATCCTGAGAAAGCAGGAGGGACCCTAAAGACTTCAGATCGAAATAGCGACTCCAACTCCAACCGGGCGATCGAAAGCAAAACAAACATAGGGAATTGGATCGACCCAGAAAGATGGATTGATCGTTTTGAGTCAACCCAAGAAATCCGAATTTGGACCCATGAGAGGTCAGTGGGATGTGGACAATTAACGCAAAAGTAAATAACTAACTCCAGGCGATTTAGTATCTCGAACCTGAAGATGTTGAGAGAAAATGGATTGAAAAGAAGGACTAACGAACAGTTTAGTAGATTTATAGATTTTGTGTGTCGAAAAAGAGGAGTGGATGCGAGGGAAGAGGGAGTAATTTAACAAGATTCTTAAGACGCAATATAATTTTTCTTTAATCTAAGAACAAAATATTGCATTTTATTGCCCATTGTTTTAACACAAATATTCTTTTCTTGACAAATGGGTAGATTCTATTTTATATATATAAGTTTTTTTCTTTCTTTATATGAAATGAAAAATCTAATTTAATAAAGTAAAAATGAAAAAATAGACGCGCTTGAATATTTTAGGTATATTATAAGAACGATTTGACTAGAATTATATCTATCCTCCTATTTATGCTCTAAGACTATGTTAATAGAATTAATATCATCCAAAAAGTAATAAGACAAAATAGAATTTTTAAAAGCAGTCTTGCAATGTACTAAAGACAAGTAACACCAAATTACAGTAAACATCAGTAGAGAATTCCATTGGAATCAATCGTATGCTTTAGAAGTACATTTACAACACGTAAACATGGAATGAATGAAGAGGTTTGATTTGTAAATAAAACTGTTCAGTTTTTGCGTTATAAATTATTTCATGCTCTTCATAAGTACCTTACTGAAATTTGAAATTGAATTCAGAAGCACATATCTAGAAAGAGAGAGCTGCACGGGGTGCATTAACATATAGTAAGTAGTAGCGTACTTCAATTACTATACACAAAAAGGTGAAATCAACAAAACGTTCATACAATACAAAAGTATCGTAAATCTCGATTTATCAATTTCCTTTAAGTTTAGAGCTCTTATTGTAGGGATTAAAAACATTTCACATAATAAAACATAACGGTTTGTAAATTACCTAATCAATGCAAAGGAAGAAAATGCAAGTAAGAAACTTAAATAACCCCACAATGTTGATAAGAAAAACTACTTTGCAATATTGGTAGAAGTGAGAATTTTTACACAAGAAATTAAAAAACCCTACAAAAGTCTAGTTGCCTTCCACCCTGGTTAAAATTCATAAATAGCAACCACTGTATTATTGGTGCGCTGTTGTGGTTGTTGCGTTAGGCTGTCCTTGCCGGATACCAATCGTTGCAATTCTATCCCCACAACTATTGGCTTCTTCCCAAACTGTATGTCTTTGGCATTGCTGTAATATATTAAATTTTGATAAATTGATTTTAAATTTATATGATAATCTGTTTTTATAAACGATTCGAAGTGGAAATAGGCTTTGTTGCCAGATCCATTAGATAAAGTTTATTGAGATGAGTAATAATAATAATGAAGAGGATTTGGAGTTGGAAAATGAGGCTCAATTTACAATAACTGGCATAGGGATGATGACCCCAGTATTCTTATTGTCACCAGATTGAATGAAGAATGTTTATTTATGCTATTGAAAAAAAAACCAAAACAGATTAACTAAAAAGTTTACAAAGAGCCAGAACTACAGTTATTGATCTCAATGCACAAAGAAATCTCTTGGCCCGATCAATCAGTTTGCATTAGCCAGGTTCTACTTACTTCCTGCCGAGTTTATTGAGGAGTGAAGAGAAAAATGCTTCTATATTTTTCTTTTTTCCTCCAACTCATTGTCTGACTAATAATTTTTTATAGCTCCAATTTTAGTTTGACTGACTTCTATTAAAGCGGTTTTGGCTGTTGCTTGTAACTTAAATCATTATTTTTAATCATTTAATATTTTTATTAACTGTAATAATAATACTTATATGAGGATATATATATTTCGGCTGGCATATATTTAACGAAGAATACATAATCTACATAATTGAATGTAAGTCAATTATAATAAAACTTTTGATCTCCTTACCCATTTTGTTTTGTTAAAACTTGGTCATAATTGCCAACCGTACTTATAACCAACCATCATTGGAAGTTAATGATACGATTGCAATGCCCAGCTGACAATTCATAAGTTAAACCTCACCTAAATATATATGCATATACATACAAGTATGTATTTGTGTGTGTTCATTTTCATGAGCTACTAAGTTATATCATTGTCATCATAACCACATGTAGAAGTTCAGCTGCCTAACATTTCAAAAATTCAATACGCATGATAAGACTCTAAAGGAGGTACACGCTCTAACCAAACTAGTCACGTTTCTTTAGCCCAAATTATTCAAAGTGTGGTGTGAAAAGTTTATTCTTATGGCCCCTCTTTAAAAATAAATGTTAACACAATTATTAGAATTCTCCTAATATAAAAAGCAGCAAAGAAGTAAGGCTAAATGAAAATAAGGTGAAAATGATATGTATCAGTTTTCCGTCTAAACTATGTTGTTAGAGTTTTTGTCATTAATAGTCATGTCATTCACGCAGGGATTCCGCAGGAAAGTAGAAATTAAAAGCTAGGTGTAAATTGCACACCCTTAAAAACTAGCCCGGGATATACTTTACGGTTTAACGGTATATTTTACTGTTTAATTCAAATTAATTTTTCCATTTTTAATTAAGTCACATTGCTAGGAAAGATTTTATTTGGTAGCCGGTTATATGCTCAAGCGACCTGATTTATTTTAAATTGGGAAATTTAAATGTTCTCCATCCATCTTCGTCAGGCAATTTTGTTTACATTTAAATTCCTCTATCGATTTATTTATATATCATGTGATTCGACCTTCAACGTTTCGAATGATATTACTCCACCCACACCATCCATAGTGTTTTTTCTTAACTTAGTGGTCTTCTCTATATTTTTTTCTAATTTAATTTGGTGAGAACAAACACTTCCGTAATTTACTGTGGTGGGAAATCTTTATCTGTTATGTTTCAAATCTGCTGCATGGTTGTTCCCATGTGACAGTTTTTTCCCCCCGAAGATCTTATGTAAATTTAAATTCATTATTAAAGCATAAATAACAGAGTCATTAGTTATTGGCAAAAATAAATTAAGCATGAACTCTACTAACTTTAGTAGGTGTTTAGAAAAATTCAATTATTAATATAATATATACTTAGCGTGTAATAGGGTGTCAGAAATGATAAACTCTAGCGGGTGTGAGAATGGAAGTGGTCTGTAAATCTGCATGAATTAGTGATAAAACGCCGCCCTGGGTGATATTATAGTGAATTGGTATTGTAGCCACGTAGACCGTGTCTCCGCCTATTTAGTCTTGTTCTTCGTCATTGCAGAGTTCCCCATTCATCCGTGTATTGTACTCCACCTCTCACTCTCTCTCTCTCGAAATAACAATGGCTTTTTATAAACATAAAGTACTGTACATAAAAGATGAAACCACCTGTATTAATCCTCTCTTCAATTCGTACTGGTTTTTTTTTCCTGAACTAACATGGAATCAATTTTCTTTCAATAAGGAAAATTTATTTTTAGCAAAGGTTCTAATGTAAAGATTCTATAAATTCGGCCATTATATTGACAGTGAATCAACAAGTAGCTACCATAATGGCACAAGTCTACTAATGATAGTGTATTTTAGTTTTTCTTGACTGTATGGTAGAACTATCGATTTAATTACAAATTGACAATTAAACAATATTTTGTCATTAAATAATTATTTACAATTACGATACTGGACAATACAAGCCTACATTAAGCGTTTCCACAAAGCTACTTCCCAGAGTTTTAAATTATATCAATGTGGTTTATCAGAGTGTAATCAGCAGGAGCCCAATCATTGGAAGAGAAATACAGTAATGATATACCTACGTAATTATGCATCACATTAGCCTTTCTGTGTTAAAAAATGTGATATGACTTCCTTATGTCCTATTAAATTAAAAATAAATAAACAATATGTTTTGATCCACTTCATTTAAAAAGTATTTCATTTGAAAATGATATCAAAAGTAACGGATCAAAAATTGGCATAGTACATAACAATATATAGAACTTTTCGTAATGTACAAAATTGGTTCTATATTATTAATACACATGGAGATATTAGCAATTCTTATTGCTGCCATTCTCTAATCTCCTCCCCCCCCCCTCCTAGGAAATTATATAAAATAAAAGCAGACCATCAAATAGAAGGCACAACACTCCTACATTTTTTTATTTTTTTTTTATCTGAGACCCAGCAATCAGTTCAGATGGTAATAAGGTGGTGTAACCCACCGGGGGTAAGAAAGATAGTTCCCCTTCTACTGAACATGGTCACTCCTACATATGAAATTTCAGCATTTTAAGGCTAGTTGTTATTCTGTCATTCTTTTGTTACAGGCATCACACTGAATCTAATCGAAATGTGTTCAGAGTGGCCAAAACGGATAATTCCATTGAAATCTGAAAACAATACATTTTCGCTATTACATTACTTTTATTTTTACTTTATAAGAGGACATAAAAAAAAACATTGGTTCCAAAACATCTTCAATTTCGTGACTTTTAAAACGGGAGCAGATTGTTAAGCATTCAGATAAGTAATGAGGATTAGAAAGTTATTCGAAGTTTAAACAATTTTCGAAGCGTTGTATGTGCTTTAAACCAAGACGTTCGTACACGAGCGACATCGGCCTATCGCACATTAAAAGTGTACCTCACCTGTTCCATTTTGTCTTTCTCTCTCCCAAACTGTTTAAACATTAATACCATTTAAGACTGAGCAAAGCAGCATGTTGTTGAGATTGCCGCCTAGCACTGTGCAAAATGCAAATAAGTTAAAAAATACCAGTAATATTAATCTTCTATAGCAAATTAAACTGCAAGTAACCATCACAATTTTCAGCAACGGAATGAAGACCGAAATAAAAATCAATGGTCTGGTAGTTTTTCCACATTTCATTGGAAAAAATAGCTTTCTTCGTTTACAAAGATTTTCAATAGCCTAGCAATTTTAACCTTTTAAATAAGGCTAAGCTTGAGTATTCCGCTGACTCTGAATTTTGAAAAAAAAAGTGTAATAAATCTTTCTTGGTTATAATTAATAAAAAAATGGATTGATGCGTTCAAAAATACGCATATAATACGTGACAGGAATGCTCATATTCATGAATCCGTACATCGTTCTCAAGCAATAGACTCTGCCTCGGTGAATATGGAACCTCCATTACCCGTCACATGGAAATTGGCGAACCAATGATTTGGCAGGAATGGAATTGAATAATGATGTCACAGGAGAAGCCATAACCCCTTTCACTCAAACTATTCTTGAATAATCAAGGATTAGACTAGTGTACAAGGTCTCAAGTTGAGTCTTTCGGTTCATGATACAATAGAACCTCATAATTAAGACTATGAACGTACAAACGTACAATCACAAGCGTACCTCAATACTAAAATTGTAAATAGTATTCAATTACCAAACAGAAATACCGACAATAAATAACCTCCAAAGTGGAAGGTAGGCCAATTTATGAATTCATCTAATTTGGTAGAAAACCGTTCTGGAATGCATGAGAAGGAAGTTATGGTGCATCCATAACAAATGACCTTGTATAAACGATTGCGACAATTCTAGACATCAAAGATCTTATTAGATTGGTACTAAAGGCTGCGGCAGGATACAAATTATGAATATCAAATAGAACTTCACAGATTTCCTACACACTTCTTAAAAAAAAAATAAAAAAATCGAAAATAATCTATATAAACTTTAATTAATTTACAGCCTGAAAGTATATTCATAAATGCTCTCTTTAGCCAAACAATGAGGCATTACATTTTACCAGTTCTAACAGAATTTCCTTAAGGGATGATGCACTAATAACCTGCATTAGATAGACAATTTTTAAATTATCCATAAGTCGTTTAAGTAACATATAATTGATCTTTTTAAGATTTTATCTTATTCAAGTATTATTATTTTTAGATTTTGAGGCTTCAACCCACAGTCTCTTCTGCTATTTTCAATTAAATCGTCTCTGATATTATATATCTCAAATTCAAGTTATATTTCAAAGAATGTTTTACATAAGGTAATTAAGGAAAAAATAGATACTCGAATTTTCAGATGTTATTTTTGCTATCATTCCTCGGCGTGTGAAATGTTTCAACTTCACTCCTGTGTGATTACTATTTATAAGTTATTTCTTTACGTCCACTTTATTGTAAATGATGTACTTTTTATATAATATTTCTCATTCGAAAATGTGGCAAACAATATTGAACGAAGGAAGAAAGACAAAATTACAAAATTGTCACTAGCCTGTCACAGGCAGTTATTTTCTTTATAATTTAAACTAAGAGAAATGTACAAGAAAATCTTATTACTCGGCCCCTCTCTTACGGTCTTTAAGGAAAAGCAGACGCTGGTTAAATAAGAAATGGAATGCAAAAAGCAGGATTTTCTTATATTTTATGTGACGTGATGAGCTTCACTCAGGATGTCCTTCAGCTTATTTCGACCTCACAATGTCCACTTATTTTATTTTACTTTATCAGTTAGTTACAATCATAAGACCAATGGTTCCATTATCTCAAAAACTTGCACCCGTGCTGAGTCAACATCATCAGTACCTAGAGTCGCAGCTTACTCGCTCCTAATCATTGTTATGCAACATATACACATTTATAAAGGATAAAGGATAGGTTGGTAAGTATGGGTAGTGTTGAAGTTTGCAAGCAACTTTAAACTCCCGCGTCAAACTGGTATGATTTCGTGAAACCAGGAGGGTAAGGATCAAAGTGAATATTTCATCATGATACTTCATGTTGCTTCGTCTATATCCAAACAACTTTAATTGATTACAAATTTCGAAAAAAAAAATAACACAATTCTTTGTCTTAAAATCATGATTTTTTTTAATTGGATAAAGGAGACATGGCGTGATTTTCGAAAAATTTCTTCAAATGTCCATAGATCCTACCTATTGGATGACGAAAATGAGGTCGAAAATGATATATATATATATATATATATATATATATATATATATATATATATGTACTAGCTCAGAAACCCGGCTTCGCTCGGGAATTCATTTAAGGCTGGATGGTGATGGTATTTTTTTGGCAAGGCTTTAATTTGCACAATATTTTGACATTTACCCGTCCCAGTGTTTAGGGTTATTACCCGTCGTTTCTGTGGATTTGTTAATAATAAAATTTGTAAAATCAGGCCTCCCTTATAACCCCCACTCCTGCCCGTCCCTAGAAATGTTAGTATGGCTTATTATAAGGAAGGCGTTAGTGCTAACTCACATACCGAGTTCGGTTTAGTTTTTTGTGCCAAATAAAATTGTAGACTTCCGCAGTAGTTTTTAACGTATAACTCATATATACTTAGGTATAAGACAAAAGTGTATATGACAAAAGTTACTCCAAATAATAGAATAAACCACTTTTGTCATGTGCATAATTGCCGAAAATGCAATAGGGAACGAAATATCGCTATTTTTAATTTCAGCCCTCCCTTATAACCCCCACTCCTGTTCGTCTCAGAGAATATTAACATAGCCTAAAGTCTAAGTTGGGTTAGTAGTAATATACATTCCAAGTTTCATAAAATTCGGTTCAGCCGTTTATGTGTGAAAAGGTAACAAACAAATGAACAAACAGACATGAAAGAAACAAAATGCAGTTATGGTGTCTATGGCATGTGAAACGAAAAGTTATCGAGAATTTTTACGAAAAAAATCAATGCACAGACAGAGGTTACAATTTTATATATATATAGATATATATAAAACAGACATATATATTATATGTCTGTTACCACTCTAGGGGTCATAATTTTTGTTTTGTCATTACAAGACTTGATATATAAGCGCTCCATGATCAACTAAAGATCAAGTTCGTTATTCAAGAATCCGGACGTCATGAATCGTATCGAAAAATTGTATATAACCAATCTTATACTAAATTGTATTGCGTATAAATGCTGTCATATACTTATAAATGGCTTCCCAAAACCAATAAATAAGTCATCATCCAACTCCTTTGCCTAAAGTAAAATGTGAGGAAATAGAAAAGTAATTTGAGGGAAAATAGCATTAGTATTATTCTAGTATTATTGTATACTTTCCATTAATATGGAACGTATTGGCTAAGGATATTGTTTAATCGACAGGGGAAACGATAAGGCCAATAATTCTTTAATGTGGTTAGTTCTGTTGTCATTCTGCAATGACTGGTTCTCACCGTTTGTTTTAATATCCATGTACCTTAACCATCCGTTCCACAACCTTCTCTCCTGCATAGTATAAAGAAGCATTGGAGGATCTGTGACTGATATGTTTTGTTGAGAAAATTATTTCTGTATAGTTTTCTATAGGATGGCACACCATCCAAGTCAAGAAGTTTAAGAGATCAGTATTCTACACACTTTAAGTACACGATCCACTTACTTTTGAGATTATAACTATTCGTGAGCTAATTGTGTAGATATAATTCATATACCCAGTAGGTTATCTCCTAGAATGACAAAATAGTTTATTTTCCCCCTTTTTTTACCAAGGAGAATTCAGTAAACAGCAACGATAAGCGATATTTTTTCATAGAGAGCGTTAAACATTGACAATAAATATTTAAAACAATCTATGATCTGTGAATTTAGGATTATCTATTTTCAAAAATATCTGCCGAAATGAACATACGAAAATGATAGACCGTGAATATAGTTTCCATAATATATTTTACAATAACAATTCAAGAGTGGTATTTCGAGGACTGAACTCGACAAGAGAGTGTTAGGTACAAGTAAACAGAACTCTGCTAGTCCTTGGCTATAACTTTCGCACTTTGTCGGTCGGTTGAAAAGTTTCTCATCCTCTAATATATGTCCTGCTCAACTAACCTTATAAATTTAAAAACTTCCACTTGTCAGAACAGGCTTCACTTATCCCGAGTCACTTCACAGTTAATTTTCCCTGAGAGACATTTTTATATTGTGACCCTCATCGATATTATTGCGACTATTCTTTTAGCTCTATCTAAATTGTAGACATTCTAGTTAGAAGAGCCTCTGTTGACTAATCACTGAAAGACCCTAACATGAAAATCAGAAGATTGTTTTCGTTAAGAACCTAAATTTGACTAGAAGAAACTGGGAGGGGTCAACAGGAATTGGAAAATACAAAATCATGTTCAACGTTTATTATTCCTCGGATCAATCAATGATATATAAACAAAATTACGCTCCAAGTATTGAACTAAAATTGAAGTTCTACCGATTTTCCTCTAATCGAGTTAATTATACTTGCCTTGTACGAAGTAAACGAAGTAGTACCGAAAAATTTTGGATTCCATTTTTCTCACCAAGTAGGGACCGATTGTATGGGTGTTTTTTTCTTCAATAATATAAGAAAATTAGGCTGATATTGTTATACCATTCTGTTCTCTATCATAAATTATTATTTTAATCTTTGAGAGATACTACAATAATAAAAGTTACTAAGGCATATGCATTCTTTTATTTTTTTGGGGTGGTGGATGTGTGGAAGTATACTTCGTAATATGCTAAGTTTAAGATTTTAACATAATACGTAGCTTGAGATTGTTGTAAATATTTGCACATTAGTAATAAGTTATATTGTGATTTTGTTTTGGCCCCGAAAGTTCGGTTTATGCCTAGCGCCTTTAGTTATGCAATAATAATTGTTTTGTGAAGAATAGGCTTTTAGCAGATTTACTGTAAGTGAAATCAGCTACTGAGGTTGTACACAGGAGTGTATTTTAGAAACAATGTATTAAAGGTCTATTGATCCTAACTAGGATATGACGATACTATGTCCAACTTCCCGTGTCACCCCCTTAAAATAAAGATTTGTGCATTTTATGGCTAAAGGATGCGTCAAATAAAAAAAACTGACATATATAAACTCGTTTTTGATTTTGATTTTCTACAAGAATCCGAAGTATAAATGTATGTGTAGGGCACTACATAGGAAATTCCAAAGTAATTATGGTCACTAGGGAAGTACTAGAGAAGGTCAGGAGGCAGAATATGGACTCAAAGGATTCTTCAGGGGTTCCAATTAAGGCACACCAAGTCTCAGGCTTGTATACAAATAATTGGAGATTTTAAGGGGGGTGGTGCGGGACGTTGGGACACCCATATATACATTTCCCTTAAGGCTTTGTACTGCACACAATTTTGGTTTGATCATTACCAAACGATGTATTTAACCATTTCATGTAAAACCAAAGATCAATTTCGTTAATGGTGAATTCGGTTTGGGGGGGGGGGGAGTGTACAGGGAAAATTTTTGAAAAATCTAAATATATCTGTTATTATGTGTATCATCGAAAAATTGTACAGAATCAATTTTATGACGCAGTTAAAGTCATATAAATATGAATATTAACCGAGATATTTGCTTTTTTTTTATTTTTTAGTTTTCAGCAGTCAGTAAACCCCCTCTCTTACTCCATAGATAGGCTAATATATCATAGGACGTCTTATTCCAGGTATAAATACAAATTGATCTTTTCATTGTACTTATACTACGTGAGTGACTAAATTTCTCTACATCATATAACAGTGAAATATACTTAGTTTAGGTAGCCACTGTGCGAGAGGAATATTTTCAAGACACCAAGATGATGTCTAGCACTCATCCCCAAGTATATTGTAACATATATTTATGTGCATATTATTATTAATATTTTATTCCACTTTTTGATGCGTTGGAGAGACTACATTTATTCCAAGTCTACTTTTGTTAGATAAAGATGACTTCATTTAGAACATGACGCATATATGATCTCGCGGTAATAACCTGATCTTGAAAGGCTATTACAAAAGCTTCACTTTCTGAGAACAATTTTCTAGACTCTGAGGCATGCCACAGCTGGCAGGTCTTAATCCAACAAGCGGATACAATAACGGCTCGAAATTCCTTACTGCGCCAGTCGGAAAGGCGAATTAATTCACTCTTTATTTCAGGCCAGCAATTTCTTGGCTGTCAATCCTTCAACTCATTTGACGATGAAGGATGCTAATCACTCAGGCAACACTCATGAAGGAGACTCAGGTAATTTCATGAGTGCGCACAAATTTCAAATGTTTATGAGATCCGCCTTGTTTTTAAGTTAAATACATCCCGGGATGGTGTAGGATGGTGTTCTTCGTCATTTCCGTTCTAACCAGTTTATGCAAATCAAGAAAAGCCCATGTATTATTAGCATTGTAATTCAAGCTTATAAATATATCGTTGTTCACTCATTAAAGATAAAAGTGTTTGAATTTTTAAATACAATTTGATGAAGCATGGCGGAATGAATATTGTATTTTCCATACGTCATTTCAATCAATGCTCAAAATTAGATCATTTCTGGAATTTCATGGCTAATAACACATAAAAAGTATATTTAGCAGAAATAATTTATTATCTTTATTTTGTTCAGTAATCCAGAATTTGTAAGAGAGTTATGCCACTTTCATGAATATAATATTATTTTTTATTTAATAATGGTCAACTACCTAAACATGTTTATAGTATTAAATAAAGTGGATACAAAAGAGTAGTCAAATTACGGCACTGAAGGTAGTTGGCAATCCAGATTGGGTGTATATTGGGGGTGGGGAGGGGGTTATATATTTTTTATTTTGCTGATTTTGATAATATAATAACAAACTGTTATGACAATCAGTTGTGGTAATTTTCTTTCTGAACTCTGTTTACATTTGTTCTTTATGAGATATGTCAGTATTAAAAAAAAAAATGTTTCATTAAGAATTTAGAATGGACCTTCCATTTAGTGTGCATTTGTACTCAATACTAGAGTTCTTTAATTTAAGATTCAATAAGTAAATTGTATTTCAAATTTATTGTTGATGGTATCATGAGAACCTTATGTTTCCTGAAATGCATATTACATGACAAATATGGCGTGTTTCTGTGTGTGTGTGAGTGTGTGTTCGATAATAATTTATATTCGTCATCTCCTATGTAGGATTGATGGAAATATAAAGAATAGTTCCGAACATAACTTGTTTGTCAGTACTAGAATTACAAATCACGCAAACGTAATATAGCATAAACATACGCATTGAATGATGATTTATATAGTCCTAATTCTAGAAATAAATGTTTAATTAGCCATAGTAGCAAAAAGTGGACGTTAATAAATAAATACGTTAATACATGTATCCTTCTTTCATAGATGCCGAAACTCCGATGATAGACTACAGTAATAGTTAAGTTGAGGACACCTTTTAATCTTCTCCTTAGCGCTTTGCCTGCATAACAATACGAATATTCAACTGCCCGGGAAATGAGAAATAAGACAGAAAAACATTAATCTCAGAGAACTCCTATTTACTCACTGAGTTTCCATTAGCACGTTAAAAAGTTATTTTTCTGGGTTTCCGGTAAAAGTAGGGTGCCTCTTTAAACGCTTCCCCTAAGGGAGTATTATTATCTTTTATTTCAAACCCAAATTCTTCAGACAAACTGCTGGGTTGATGTTCATAAATGCAATACTAATTTGGCTAATTTTTGTTCAAAGGAATAGAAATAAAATGCAATTAAAAAAATAGAATTGTACTAATTATGTGTAACTAATGACGTACAAATCCAGAGTCCATCAAGAAAGGGCTCCTGAACTAGCGCGTTTCCTAAGGGATAACCTAGGGAATATATTTCAGTTTAATTGTTAAACTCATATTCTATGTCGAAATAAAGCATGGTTGACATTATATTGCGGTCAAGTAAAGAAAACTAACAGAATGTTAGGTAAAACCAGGACATATTAAACATTTTTAGAAAAAATAAACCTTTTTTAAGGTAACGGATAAAACCAATTCATGTACTAATAACACAACCAAAATGGGATAAATAAAAAAGAATAATAAATTGTTTTAAAAAATTCATTAGGTTCAGGTAGGCTCTGGTAACAAGAAAATGGACAAAGTATACACATTTATACGAAAGAAAAATATAATAATAATTTTTGTTGGCCTCTACAGCATTTGCACCAAGAAAAACGACAAGAAGGATGAGAGAAAGGAAGAAGGTAAAGGAAAAAATTCAAATTGAATTTGGGATCTCAGCGCCCTCCTTGTACGTAAATTCTTGATAATTTGAAGTATCTTCCAAGTGAAACGGATTCCCTCAGAGCAGAACAAAAGGCCACGCCCAAAAACTCCAATAAGATTAAAAGGAGACATGAAGAACTAAACTGAGACTTCACCATTAGAATCTCTATAGGAAATGGATAATTTCGAGATGTAACGTCAAGAGAAACGGATTCCCACAGAACGAGAGATGGTCTCTGCGAAACAACCGCAAAAAGAATCGACATACATGGACAAAGAGGTGACAAAAATAAGCTGACCTCTCACAACCAATGCTCTTGGCAGAATGAGGGCGACAATATATACTCTTCAAATTTTAAAATTCAAAGTGATATGGTTTACTATGATTTGCGAAGATTCGAAAGGATTTTGGCGTTACTTTTGTCATGGGATAAATCTCAATAGCTAGTTTTTCGAAAGAAAATCCACTAAAATCGCCAGCATCTTGTTAACTGTTAGTCTTACAACACGATTGTAAAGAACAAAAGTACAACAACTTTAATTTAGAAGAAGAATTTTTAGATCTGGCTCATAATAACGGAAATATTTGGATTTTACCCATTTAAAGCCCTTCATAATAACTCAGAAAATTGAGATGTATAAAAAGAGAAATGATTTTCGACTTTGCACCCAATGGCAGCTAATTTGACTGATACATTATTTTCTGGAATAGTTAAGCGTGGGAAAATGATGATCAATGAAAACAGAGAAAAAAAAAGTTCAATAATATTGGCAGAAACTCAAGTATCCTATAAAAGAGGCCAACGAGAGTGATAAACACAGAATTTAACACCACCAATTATTGGAAAGGCAAACTTTAGCTATAATGGGGCACTGCTTTCGAGTCTTATTTATGGCAGCCACATAAGAAGTGTAATGCGATGAAACAGGATATATAGAATCTTAAGGGCGCCGCAGGAAATTGGAAAATTCCATATAAAATAAAATATAATGCCCTTATGATTAAATAGCCACGAAACCTGTAGCGAGAGTGATTTTAACAGCCAATGATATAGAAAGAGAGCGTGAGAGAGAGAGAGAGAGAGAGAGAGAGAGAGAGAGAGAGAGAGAGAGAGAGAGAGAGAGCGCGTGGGGGGGGGGGGGAGAGGCGTATATCGGCTCAGTTTATGAACCGAATGTGAAAATCTCGTAAACTGTGGATCATATTGCTTTTACATTACATTTACGAATATTTTGAGCAGCTCTCTCTGGTTTCCAGAAAAGGTTTGGGTTAGGCGAAGGCGAAGGAGCAGAGATCCTATTATAGACAAAGGCAAAGTTTATTAAATTTTGATAATGAAAACTTTCTTTCTGTTCCCAAAAAAAAAACACTTAAATGTACAAGAAATAAACACTAAAAACAATTGTATCATGAACGACTTTTATGTTCACTTCTCTTTAAACCACCTGTTCGGTTAATAATCGCGGAAAATTGCTTATCATTGTTGCGTAAATTTACGTATACCGTAATAAAAGAGATGAAATATGTGATTGCATTAGAAATGTTACAGTTTTTACTCGCTGATGTTATAAAATTTATTCTGAAATAGATTATTCTTTCTAAAGAAAAGTTTTCCTTGGTCTTTTAAAAGTTGAGGTGTTTTAATCTTTTGTAAAGGAGGCATTTTCCTTTTTGTTACTCAAAAGAACTTTAGCAACTAAAAGTACTCCCTCAACAAAAAGATTAATTAATTTATTGTTACTATTTGTGAGGCCAAATATTTATTGAATATGGTACATACTTTATTTATTTTTTTAGTGCATTAAGACATTTTACAACTGATGTACTTATATATAATTCATAACAGTCATTTTAACGTGAAAAGATGATATTAGACATATGTAAATACATTATATTAAGTTATGCTTTACAAGATAAATAGTGTGGACGCATTACTGAACCATTTTTAGGTTATTTGTATTAACTCATTTGTTTTCTAGTTTCGCACAAGAAAAAGAAAAGAAACATTGAACGAAGAAATATTATTTTCATAGTAATATCTAACTGAATTATTTTTTACAGCAGTACCATCTCCTTAGAATGATACTCCCCTAATTTAGCTCTTTACGACAGATAACACATGACACAGCAGGAAAACAGTACTTTAAATTTAAGGAGGTACATTATACATTTGACATATCCTTTGCACATATTCCTATACACTTATGGCACCAATCATAGTGTTCAAGTTTTGTGAGAATCCCAATATTATGTACATACATATAGCTACATAGATAGGTATATAAAGAGAAATTAGTTTACTATACTATAACCATAATGTATATTTTGAATGATGTATTAAATCAAAATGATTCAGATATATTAATACATAATCATAAAATTACCTAGTTAAGATAATAAGCAATTTGAAGTTCGTAATATATTTTCTTTTTTATATTTGTTGTTGAAACAACAAATTAACAATGATCAAGCAATCAATGTATTATTTCATTTCAAGCCATTAATTAGCAAAAAAACTAAAAAAGTTTGGTAGTTAGTTTTATAGGAATTAAAAACAAAAATGAAACAAACAACTAAAATCAGTAACATTTAGTCCAATACCATGAGTATATTTAATCTTTAATTTACTAATTTTTTGTATTTTAATATTATCTTATATTAATACAAAACGTATAGTTTAATACATCTTCAATTTTTTCGATATAAAAATTTTAATTTGATTTGATGCTGTTAAAAAAAAAATGAAGAGAAAGATTCTTAAAAACCATGTATTATCATTTATTCTGGTGCATGTGAAATCAATTCCTATACTGGGGTACTTCAGTGTAGAAAACATTAAAAAAAAAAATCTTTAAAATAAAAAATGTTCAGTAAAGGATAGAATTATTAAATGAATACTAGTTCTAAGAAAACAAATATCTACATTCTATAGTACTTTTAACAGATTATAAATTCTCACAGGAACAATAAAAATACAAATAAAATCTTGTTCCAAAACATAGGAGAATTGAACTATGACTTAAAGGCAAAGAATATGTAACTAACTTACTGAGTGCATAAGCCCTGTTTTCGATTTTTAGAGTAGACCTGGTTTGACCCCTTCATCTTCACTCTCTCTGTCTGTCTCTCTCTCTCTCTCTCTCTCTCTCTCTCTCTCTCTCTCTCTATATACATATATATATATATATATATATATAAAATGGTAACCTCTGTCTGTACATTGATTTTTTTTCGCGAAATTTCACTATAACATTTCGTTTCACATGTCAGAGACACCAGAACTGCAGTTGGTTTCTTTCGTGTCTGTTTGTTTGTTTGTTTGTTACCTTTTCACGCATAAACGTCTGAACAGAATTTTATGAAACTTGGATGTATATTACTACTAGCCCAACTTAGACTTTAGGCTATGTTAATATTTATATGTTAAGGTAACTTGATAAAAAATACATTTAATGTTGAATAAAATAATATAATTCTAAGTATAGTTTTGTTTTACTTTCGTCATTAAATAGGGATGCAGAGCTGCAGTTGCCCGGATGTCCTGGTCCCACGGAGCAGGTCAATGGCTGAGTGATAAACAGTTCGATTTAGCTCGGGTCGGCCAAAGAGGTATAAGAATGAACCGCTCGCTTTACGATGCAGCGATTAGGGAAAATAGGGAACTCCTTCCTGAATTGGCGATAAAAATATATGAAGTCCCGCCCTTAAGTCGGTCTCTCGGCTTCCCCAGCCCTCGAGTCCAAAGCCAAAATATAACAACCTCACTCGGTGGCGCCATTATCGTGGTCAGTTGTCCCAGTTCTTCTCATGAAAATCATTATTCTTCAAGTTGAATAAGGTTTTGAGTTGCTGAAAATTGTTAAGGGTTAAATTTCTTTCTCATCTTATTGTATGCATGTATATATATATATATATATATATATATATATATATATATATAAAATTGTAACCTCTGTCTGTACATTGATTTTTTTCGCGAAATTTCACGATAACTTTTCGTTTCACATGTCATAGACCCCATATCTGCATTTTGTTTCTTTCGTGTATGTTTGTTTGTTTGTTTGTTTGTTACCTTTTCAAGCATAAACGGCTCAACCGAATTTTATGAAACAGGGTATGTATATTACTACTAACCCAACTTAGACCTTAGGCTATATTAATTTTCTCTGAGACGAACAGGAGTGGGGGTTATAAGGGAAGCCTGAAATTAAAAATAGCGATATTTCGTTTTCTATTGGTTTTTCGGCAAATATGCACATAACAAAAGTTGTTTATTTTGTTATTTAGAGTAACTTTTGTTATATACACTTTTGTCGTATACCGAAGTTTAAATGCGTTATACGCTAAACATTATAGCGGGAGTCAACAATATTATTTGCCAAAAAAGACTCAACCGAACTAAATAAAACTCGGTATCTGTATTAGCAGTGAGGCCTTCATTATAATAAGCTATACCAACATTTCTATTGACGGGCAGGAGTGGGGGTTATAAGGGAAGCCTAAAATAAAAATAGCGATATTTCGTTTCCTATTGGTTTTTCCGCAAATATAAACATTACAAAAGTTGTTTATTTTGTTATTTGGAGTAACTTTTGTTATATACTTTTTTGTCGTATACCTAAGTGTAAATGAGTTATACGTTAAAACTTTAGCGGGCACTAACGGCTGAACCGAACTTAACAAAACTCGGTATGTCAATTAGCATTAATTCTTCCATGATTATAAGTTATATTAAAATTTTTAGGTTCGAACGGGAAGGGGGGTTATAAGGGTGGCCTGAAATAAAAATTCACCATATTTACATGTATAAGAGACGGGAAATATAAAAATATCGAAGACTGTGAAGAATTATCGAACAAATAATTCTATTATTAGCAAATCACCGGCAACGACGGGTATCAATCCTAAACACTGGGACGGGTAAATGTCAAAATATTGTGCAATGTAAAGCCTGCTAAAAAATACCATCACCATTCAGGCTCAAATGAATTCCCGGGCGAAGCCGGGTATCTGAGCTAGTATATATACATATATATATATATATGCAATATACGTCTAACACAATTCTAATACATATTCTATCCTGACTTTCAGCGAACGCGCGCGCGCGCGCGCACACACGCACACACACACACACTCACACACACACACACACACACATGCTCATTCTATTGCGGACAATCTGGCAAATTGTATGAATACATTCAAAAATCACGGTTGTGGTACGGTCACAAAAATAGCATGAAAACATTTAAATCAGAATAAATCACATCCTTATTTCATTTTATTGTTCAAATTGCACGTAGTGAATCTATGATCCTGAGTATATTTTAAGACGACTTCAGTAAATAAAATCCAAGGAGATAGATAATTCTTCCCAAGACATATGAGATAAAATCGTCGAAACTTAACCTCAATCCAGCTATCGTTGGTATGACGGAATGTCAATAGATTAACGCCTCGTTTGAAGTTGAGCACTTATTATAATATGCTTCGACCTTACCAAGTCATGGCAGTTACTTCAAGATTGACAAAATGGACATGTACGATACCAATCACCTGATTACATGGATATTTTAAAATGTTGAAAAGTATAACATAAATACGTTAAAAAAAATAAAAATGGCTGGAGTATGGAAAATAATCATTGTCACATCTACATCTAATCGACTAGGTGGTTAAATTTTTTATATTAATTTTCTTGTTCACAACATTCTGTTTGTTTTTAATGATATATATGTTTTCGTGTATCTTCAGCTTTTGTTACAATTTGTCGTTACCTAACATTTCTACCTCGTCGAAATTAAATTTATGTTTATATACCAAAGAAAGGACGACCAAGGTTCTATTTTCCAAATTGTGGACATTTCTACAATGTTGTTGTAATATCTTCTTTATGGTTTCAGACAATTCTAAAACATAAAGTCTGTAACAGGCAGAACACATTGATTTATAAACATTGTACTTGGTTTCTTGTGTTTCATAGTATCTTCATTGGTTCCTCACGGATCCTCAACTCCTCAGAGATTTTCTTAATATGATTTAGTAGTGTAGGGTTTCACAACACAATTCAAATTCTTTAGGTCGTTTTTGTATTTTTGTGAATTTTTATGCTAAATCCCTTCTTTTAGCAGATTTCCCTTAAGGGAAATCAGCTATTGAGGTTGTACTCATGACGGAATTTTCGAAATTTTTCTTCAAATGTCCATCGATCCTACCTAGTAGATGACGAAAATGAGGTCCGTTCAAAACTGTATATATATATATATATATATATATATATATATATATATATATATTCCTGTTAACACTCTAGCGGTCGTACTTTTTGTCTGATCGCTACCAAACTCGATATTTATTCGTTTCATACATAAAGAAAGATCAAGTTCGTTAACGGCTGAAATCGGACCAGTGGGAGGGGAGGTTTAAAGGGGAGGATTTTCGAAAATTCGAAATATCTCCATTATTATACGTCGGATCGAAATATTGTACAGAATCAATCTTATTGGAAATTAAATTTACTATAAATATTGTTATATACATTTATTCCCTATCTTGAATATTAACCGAGATATTTGCATTTTTATTAAATTTGTGCCGATAACGGATTTTTGAATTTCCCGCCAATAGCTAGTTCGGCCCTTTGCCGTAACTGTTCGGCTCTCGTATGGAGATTTCTCTATTGTATAACTTCACGTGGGAAATCTGCTTAGTTTACGCAGCCCCTGCGTGACGGACTTTTTGATACATATGGCTGTTTATTAGAACTTCTGTATTTCCCGTTGTTCTTCGTAGCAATCAGCTCAAAATTCCACAAACACACAAGGTGAACAACGAACTAAAGAAGCCAACCTCAATAGCTGATTCTCTTAAGCGAATTCTCCTAAAAAGTCTTATTATGTAATCTTTCTCTAAATTTGTTGTTTTATTCCATCGCTGGTGAAATGTGAGAAACAGTATGAAACCTCCGTGACTCTAAAGATATTCAAATACTCACAAACCCAGCTCCTCAATACACCAGATACTTTATTCGAAATGCCCTAGCTAATTCAGAACAACACTTCCATTGGAATATGATACATTGGAGCAACCAACGTCAATCCTCCCAATACTATCGGAAATCCCGTGCCTAAAAGCTACAAATCTTAAGGCAGAGACCAGCAATAAATCAGGAATTGTATACATAATTATCTGTCAAACAATTTGCAATTTAGCGCTGGCTATTTAGTAGTAATTTGCACTACAGTATGGTTCACGTCGTATTTTTATTTCCTTGTTGTTGCTGTCCTTTCATTTTTCTTTCCCAGTACAGAAATGCCAAACAGGAGTAGATTTTTGAACATTCTATTTGTGTACCTCATTTAATAAAACGGTATGTAAAAAAGAATAAAATCTTAATGATCTGCGTAAGATATTTTGCGATAAAACACCTTATGTAAAAATAGCATGAGTAGGAGGGGGTTTAATTATAGCTGAAAAAACAAATAACTAGTAAGTTATTAACATCCACTTTATGCTACTTTGTCTAATTGGTACGGTATTTATTACTCTTTTCAAACCAAGGTAAGATTAATGATTTAATTTAACGTACATCATCAAATAAGTTCCTGTTGTCCAAATGAGAATCAAATCCTAAGACTCCAGGTTTAACAAGTGAATTAAGGCTTAACTTCCATGACCTGAGCCCCCAAAAAAATGCAAATTACATACTATTTATTATTGATCTACTAAAATAAGTTAACAGCAGAAAAGCTTACATTTCGATTGATGATTTTTTTGTTGTTGCAAAATGCATACAATTAAAAATAAAAAAGAGTTGCACATTTCAGAAATTAACTAAGCAATAGAGAATGAGAATATAAGACATTCCAAAAACATCTCCAATGGATAAGGCATTTTACAGTGTTGTAGAATTTTCCCAACTATCATAAAAAATGAAATCGTTTGAAATATGTTCTGAAACTTCAGCTACAAAGGATGGAGTTTATAATATGTTGCTCCAATCAGGGATGTGGGTGTTTTGGTTGACTGCACAAAGCAATGAACGAGATCAAAGTTACGAGCTTAGGCGCCTCCAACATAAAGGCTGGATCTAAAATAGCAAAGCAACTTTTCAGCTAATGAGGGTGATGTACGACCGTCTCGGTATTTACTCAAGTACTACCGCCACCTCTGCCAACAACCATATATTATAGATGCATTTCCAGAAGCATCAACAGCATTAGTGGCTATTAGGAGAGTAGTTGTAACAACATTTAATATAGCTCGACAAATAGCTCTTCCTAATGTATTCGACCTACAAAGAAAATGAAACTAAATGACATTGCTTTGAAGTCATACGAACATGCATCTAGAGAGATTAATATATTTAGTTCCCTGGAATAACGAAAATAAGTGATAAGGAATTTAACCAGAATGATAAATTATGAACTGTGGATTGTGTCTTATCATAAGCCACATTAGGGTACTCGTAATAACTATTAATAACTAGCTTACTAATAAGTTAGCCATATTACTAGTTGCACTCATAGTAAGTAAAAATAAAAACATGGCTGTACCTAATTTTTTACTGATACCACTAAAAGTACTTTAAGGCAAAAAAAAAATCTTCAGTTCTCACCGACACTATTATATTTAACCTTTCGCCCTCCTGGGGATTCAAATTCTCAAAATACAGAGTTATTTAAACCAGCAATATTTTCAGGAATATAAAAACTTATTATTATCAGCTTTAATCAATGAGATAATTTGACATTAGCCAATCTAAAACCAGATGGATTTTGAACACTAATTGGAGACAATCCATAATTAGACTGGATAAAATACAGTAAGTTGGCGATAATTAAATTATCCCTGTATTTTTAGTATTGTAAATGTCCCCCGGGGGGGGGGCGAAACGTTTCCACTAAAATATAAACGAGAGTTTTGGAGAAACTTTGAGAAAACTTTTTTGTCAAAATAAAACATGTTTAAAAAATGAGCTGTATCATACAAAAGTAGTCAGGAATTGTCATAGTCATATATTTATTTATAGAAAATTTCATTTCATTACGGGCCAACAGACCACGTAAGACAGTTTCCCTGCAAATGTAGCATTAGTATATATCAACACTCAGTTAACATGACCACATCAGAAATGTATTCTAAACTGTTAGAAATATGGCACAAATGAAAAAAGAACCACTCAGTCATCTAGGAACCGAAAACTAGCAAATTTTACCTGAAAAATAGAAAAAAAAAACAACCTCCACGAAACGATTAAATCGCAGCTTGAAAAATCTGATGTACTGCATCACATATTTCAGAAGCTGAGAAAACCCTAGGTAACCCGCGCGGTACATTTTCCAATATGTTAATACCCCTCTTTTTCATCAGACTTCATATGGAGGGCACTTGCTGTTCATTAAATTAATATTTTTCTTTTCATTGGCTTCCCCTATTTGTTAGTGTGGTTAAATAAATAATATATAGAATGTCTTCATAAATACATTGAGGAAGGTTCTTCATGTGTTAGATTTCTCGGTTTCAAATTTCTAGGGCACATACCAATTCCCAAGGTTGTGTCGGTAATTTTAGAGAAGTGGATGACAGATCAAACATTTGTAAAGGAGTTTTCCACGATAGGGAACTAACTAAAATAATTAATAACTCTTACTATTACATATATTATACAGTTTATTTCAATTAACTAACTTCACTGTAGCACAAGTAGAAGAGGTTCCGATCGAGATTGGAAGTAAATTTTAGCTACTACTGGGTTGGTATTTAGGACTTGATTTAATTAGTTGGCCACTAAATACGTTCCGATGCCAATAAATCGAATCGGACCCACACCTCTAGGGTTACCTACAGCGTTGAGGCGTTACTCAGACACCGTTAGTATTCATCCAAGACATAGTTGTGTATGGCAGGATAATTTGTCTTTGTAGAACTTGGAGATCTTTTGTCGCTCACGAGGAAGATTCTTGATCATTGTTTTACATAGTGATAACACACTACGCCCCTCAACCAAGGAGGACCTGGACTGAGTTGTTTCCGGTACAATGACAGTAGGTGGGAGCTAAAAGAGTCAAAGTCTATCAGTACGTTCATCAACAAAGTCTAGAAGAGTTAGTCAATCCAAGGGGTTGCCATTACTGTTAGGCTCCCTTTGATCTAAAAGTGGCGCGATACTAATGCACTCTAGTAGGCAACTGGTGAATAAAATATCTCCCTTTGCGGATAGAACCTAGAGCCACTTTTTACCTCCATTCTTCTGAGGTGATAAATGTACCCATCCGTCACCCTCACGACCACCGACGTTACCTTAGTGCCGCTACAGAACTGAGGATTACAGAATAGAAAATATTTCAGTTCTATTTCAAACAGAAAAATCCGCCTTTTATGCTCTAATGTGCATTTTATCAAACAGGTCTTTTTTTAAATAATAGTATACATTATTATTATGTAATTTTTATTTATTAACGTCCACATTGTACTACTATAAGGATGGTTTATTTTCAGGTTACTATCCATTTTTAGCCAGAGTGGGACTAAGAATGTTATTAGCAGATTTCCCTTAAGGAAATCAGCTATTGAGGTTGTACTCATGACGGAATTTTCGACATTTTTCTTCAAATGTCCATCGATCCTACCTAGTAGATGACGAAAATGAGGTCCGTTCAAAACTGTATATATATATCTATATATATATATATATATATATATATATCTATCTATCTATCTATCTATCTATATATTTGTCTGTTACCGCTCTAGCGGTCGCAATTTTTGTTTAATCCTTACCAAACTCCATATTTAAGCGTTTTTTGTAAAAAGAAAGATCAAATTCGTTAACGGCTGAAATCGGACCAGTGGAAGGGGGGGTTTAGAGGGGAGGATTTTCGAAAATTCGAAATATCTCCGTTACTATACGTCGGATCGAAAAATTATACAGAATCAATGTTATTACAAATTAAATTTACTATAAATATTGTTATATACATTTATTCTCTATCTTGAATATTAACCGAGATATTTGCATTTTTCAGTTTTCAGCAAACCGCCACTTCTACTCATGTTGCGTAAACAATACTCTGATACATAATAAATCACATTATTGGAAGTTTAAATACCAAAAATTGTATTCAAGAGACCTTTATTATACGAGATACATCCAAAGATGCTCTGGTGACTCCCCCCCCATCTTAAAGTTTTGGACTACTAAAATTTTATTGATTGAGATAACAATTATTCTGACTTATTATTAATTACAGTACTAGATATAGTAAATAGTTCTCAATAAAATTAATGTGTTATATTCTGATATATTTCAGTAATTGTTTTCTTTCCGGTGTGAGGCGGGACCCGTTTGTTTACATTTCTAACCTAACGCTTCCTGTCGGCAGGCTATTGAAATTGGATGAAACATTTCTTATTTCCGTTTGTATTTATTCACGGTGTTGTGTTAGCAGTATGTAGATTTATCTATTACTAAACTTCACGAGGGAAATCTGCTTGGTTTACGCAGCCCCTGCGTGACGGACTTTTATTTTTTTTATTTAAGGAGTTTGTCAGTTAATAAATTCCTATTGCGAAGGAGGGAATCGAGCCCACCACAAAAGGTTAACTAAGTGAGACTAAGACCAATGCCTTAACACTCATGGCTAGCTCCTACAAGACTATTAGAATAGGGCTTCTAATTTTGTCCATATAAATACCGAAAAATATTGTATATATTTATATAACTCTCTCTCTCTCTCTCTCTCTCTCTCTATATATATATATATATATATATATATATATATATATATATATATATGTGTGTGTGTGTGTGTGTGTGTGAGAGAGAGAGAGAGAGAGAGAGAGAGAGAGAGAGAGAGAGAGAGAGAGATAGAATACGAGTGAGTGTTTGTGAGTTTAAATCTATTTAACATTGTGAGAACCTGGAATTCTTATTATAGCTGAAATATTGAGAAATGAAATTTCTCTTAATTGGAATTTTAACTTACGTTATTTGACTTATATTATTTCAAAACCTATTGAATTACTTATTTCATACTTTTATTATTGATTTTCCATTGTATATTTCAAAAGCACTTTATTTCATAATACCTTGTTTTCAATCTTATTTTCCTTTTTCTTTTTTTATCAGATTTTCCTTAAAGGAAATCAGCTATTGAGGTTGTACTCATGACGGAATTTTCGAATTCTTTCTTCAAATGTCCATCGATCCTACCTAGGAGATGACGAAAATGAGGTCCGTTCAAAACTGTATATATATATATTTGTCTGTTACCGCTCTAGCGGTAACAATTTTTTTTTTATCGTTACCAAACTCGATATTTAGACGTTTTATGTAAAAAGAAAGATCAAGTTTGTTAACGGCTAAAATCGGACAAGTGGGAGGGGGGAGTTTAGAGGGGAGGATTTTCGAAAATTTGAAATATTTCCGTTAGTATACGTCGGATCGAAAAAGTGTATAGAATCAATCTTATTGAAATTACATTTACTATAAATATTAATCTATACATTTATTCTGTATTTTGAATATTAACCGAGAGATTTGCATTTTATTAAATCTGGGGAGATAACGGATGAGAGTGACTTTCCCGCCAAAAGCTAGGCCGGCCGTTTCCTTAACTGTTCGGCTCTCGTGAAATTTCTCTATTGTAACACTTCACGTGGGAAATCTGCTTAGTTTATGCAGCTCCTGCGTGACGGACTTTGAATTCTTATTTCTTTATAAAATTTAAATGGTTGAATTAAATCATAATTTGTATTAATAATGTGTTGCTTATAAATTATGTACAAGTGAATATAGAAATCGGTGGGCATAACCTGTGCGTGACTTATATAAGAAATACAAGAAAAGAAAAAAGAGTATAAAAGACTCAAGTGCCGCAAGGACTGTAGCGTATTTAAGAAAAAAAAAGCAATTACATGGATAAGCCCTTAAGAATTATTTAGTCTTAATAATCAGTCTTATATTATTATTATTTATTAACGTCCACTTTTTGCAACTGAGGCTAATTGGGACGGGTTATCTACAGGTTACCACCCTTTTCTAGCCAGGGTGGGACTAAATAAATTCCTTTGCCGAGGTAAGAATTGAAGTCGCCACTCTAGTTTACCACGTGAGATAAAAGGCAAGACTTTAACTCACATGGCTAACCTGAGCCCCGAATAACAGAGAAAGTTATGTTATATCCATTGTCGGAATCCACTTTATTCCCCTATAGAAGAGCTTGATCTTTTTTTCTAGTTGGTAGAGGAACTAATCTCTCTGGATGAAGAAACAAGGCTTGCTTTCCACATCAAAGTTTAGTTTGAACGTAGTCATCTGGCCCCGTAGTTCGAGCTACTGCTCTATAGAGCTCTTTGCAGGCACTGAAGATGGAGCTGGTGATCTGAAAGTGGTGTCGGTCTAAATAAATGTTTAAACGACATATTTCTTCATCGCGAAACTTGATCTTAATTTAAGTGAGACTTCTAAATATTAAGACAAGTGGGCAAGAAGTTATGTTGCGGTGAAAGACCAAAATGTGGTGTACGTCAACATTCACCGGAGAATGTCGACAAACACCGATGTGATTGTTGACATACTCCGGTGAGGGTATTTGGTGTTTGTTGACATTCACCGGTGAATGTCAACATACACCGATGCGATTATCGACATACACCGGTGGTTGACATACTCCGGTGAGGGTATTTGGTGTTTGTTGACATTCACCGGTGAATGTCAACATACACCGATGCGATTATCGACATACACCGGTGAGGGTATTTGTGTATCTCGACACTCACCGGTGTGTGTCGACATAAACCGATGTGATTGTCGACATTCACAGGTGAGGGTATTTGATATTTGTTGACATTCACCGGTGAATGTCGACATACACCGATGTGATTGTCGGCATTCACCGGTGAGGGTATTTGGTGTTTTTGACATTCACCGGTGAATGTCGAAATACACCGGTGAGGGTATTTGATGTTTTTGACATTCACCGGTGAATGTCGACATACCCCGATGTGATCGTCGACATACACTGGTGAGGGTATTGGGTGTTTGCTGACATTCACCGGTGAATGTCGACATACCCCGATGTGATTGTCGACATACACCGGTGAGGGTATTTGGTGGTTGTTGACATTCACCAGTGAGGGTATTTGGTGTCTGATGGCATTCACCGGTGAATGTCGACATACACCAGTGTGATTGTCGACATACACCAGATTTAACTCTTTCACAGTAACAAATACATGAATTTTCACACACACAAATTGGAAGGTACTTTCTTTTTGTCATTTGTACAAGTTGCGCGATAGGAAATTTGAAGAAGTGTTTTAAAACTGAGTTATAAGAAAAACCTTAATATCCGATTTCCATTAGGGTTAATCTGCAAGATTAGTTGGTATTGATTTGTCTTTAACAACAGATCAATTTAAAAATTGGGATTAATAGGCTAATTATACTCGCCTCCATTACTTACGCCTCCTTACTTACTAAAAGTATCATCAATCATTAAAATCTTTTATTTAGTATACTTGATTAATTAATACGGCCTTCATTAATTATCTGGATAATTAGCTACTATTAAATAAATGTAATTGGTCTATAAATGGCAAGCATAATAATTGATAATCCTGTGAACATACTAGGAACAGTTAGATTTCTGTCTTGCTCCTGTGGCATCTCTCAATACATGTGTATGATGTTTGAGGGAATAACAGTAACAACAGGTTTTCGATTTGTTGTTTGGCATAAAAATTGTAATTACCGTTGAAACCATTTCCTTAATGACAGTAGTATAATAAATATACCGAAATAGTAATAAGTATATCTCTGATTTGTTTTCCACTATAATAAATATCCATTTGTCTGTTCCAGTGGCTAGTACTAGTTAAGAGTGCAATGATCGTACGGGTTCTCGTGACCACCATCTTCAAATGGAGTACATTTAAATTCAGCAGATTTTTGTACAAGCTGTCTAGTGAAGCCCGATGCTGTGATTCTGGAGTAATTATATTTGGCCCTATGCTAGCAGAGGCATGAAGCTATTTCTCCTTATTCGCCTTATATACGTAGTTCTCACACTCGCATGGAATGTGGCAAATTCCCGGTTGCCCTTGCAATTTTGTCCCCCATTTTCTTGAACACACTTCCTTTTTAAGAAACTTCATTAGTAGTCTCTCCAATAGTATTTTAATTTAGTTGACCACCACTAGTTTGATCTTACTATATTTTTCTATTCGACGACGTAAAGGACTATATTCTGCTAATTCTTATGTACTACTTTAATTATTGCCCTGTTGAAACTTTTAGCAGATTTCCCTTAAGGGAAATCAGTTATTGAGGTCATACTCATGACGCGATTTTCGAAACACTTCTTCAAATGCCCATCGCTCCTATCCAGGAGATGACGAAAATCAGGTCCGTTAGAAATTTTATATATATACATATATATTTGTCTATTAACGATCTAGCGGTGGCAATTTTTGTTTGATCATTACCAAACTCGATATTTAATCGTTTTATGTAAAAAGAAAGATCAAGTTCGTTAATGGTTGAAATCAGATCAGAGGGAGGGGGGTTCAGAGGGGGGACTTTTGAAAATTCGAAATATATCCGTTACTGTCCGTCGGATCGAAAAATTGTATAGAACCCTTCTTATTACAAATTAAATGTACTATAAATATGAAACACATATTTATCACCATTTACTCTATCTTGAATATTAAACAAGACATTTGTTTGTTTACAGTTCAACCGCCCTCTTTTATAGAGATTGTTAACTTGTAAATTGACTGAAGGATTCTCACTACCGTTTTATTTATTCCCTTAACATTCACGGTATTGTTACTAGTATTTAGATTTATGTATTGTAAACCTTCTCGTGGGAAATTGCTTAGTTTACGCAGCCTCTCCGTGACGGACTTTTATAAATTGCTTGGTGAGGTAACAACCGTGCATAATTGGCAAATAATAAACTAATAAGTAAATAATTGATAAATAATAATGAATGAGCAGTACTTTTTCATAGGAGAGCTACAGTATTTATTCAAGGAAGATATAGGCCTCCTTGAACATCTTCTAGATTCTCAAGAGAAGAACAGGAATTTTTGCAGTGCCGAACTGATTAAATAAAATGAGGTTATCTATAGGTTACCGACCGATTTACTTACTTCACCCTAGTAGGCATCACGCCGCCATCTTGTAAACTTGAACTAGTTAACTTCTTTCGTCAACAAATTCAAATTACCGAATTGTTCCTGTTGCTCGATAATGGATGGGCAATGCCGTATTAGTAATTATTTTATTTTAACAGATTTCCCTTAAGGGAAATCAGCTATTGAGGTTGTACTCATGACGCGATTTTCGAAATTTTTCTTCAAATGTCCATCGATCCTACCCAGATGATGAAAATGAGGTCCGTTCAAAACTGTATATATATATATATATATATATATATATATATATATATGTCTGTTACCGCTCTAGCGGTCGCAATTATTGTTTAATCGTTACCAAACTCGATATTTAGTAGTTTTATGTAAAAAGAAAGATCAAGTTCGTTAATGGCGGAAATCGGACCAGTGGGAGGGGGGGGGGTTTAGAGGGGAGGATTTTCGAAAATTCGAAATATCTCCGTTAGTATACGTCGGATCGAAAAATATTACAGAATCAATCTTATTGCAAATTAAATTTACTATAAATATTGTTCTATACATTTATTCTGTATCTTGAATATTAACTGAGATATTTGCATTTGTATTCTGCATGTGCTCGGTAGCAGTGGCTGTTTGGACTTTCCGCCGTGAGCTCTGGCGGCCGTTTTCGTAACTATACGTCCCTCGTGAATAGGTTTAGAGGTTTCTTACTACTACAGCTGTTAACAGGCAGATTTCTCTATTGTAAAACTTCACGTGGGAAATCTGCTTAGTTGACGCAGCCCCTGCGTGACGGACTTTTTTAATTTTCTTCATTAACGTCCATTTTTTGCTTCTTCGGGTTATCGGTGCTGGTTATCTATAGGTTACCGACCTATTCCAGCCAGGGTATGAGTAAAGACTCGAGCACATGCAGAATACAAATGCAAATATCTCAGTTAATATTCAATATACAGAATAAATGTATAGAACAATATTTATATTAAATTTAATTTGCAATAAGATTGATTCTGTAATATTTTTCGATCCGACGTATACTAACGGAGATATTTCCGGAAAATCCTCCCCTCTAAACCCCCCCCCTCCCACTGGTCCGATTTCAGCCATTAACGAACTTGATCTTTCTTTTTACATAAAACGACTAAATATCGAGTTTGGTAACGATTAAACAATAATTGCGGCCGCTAGAGCGGTAACAGACATATATATATATATATATATATATATATATATATATATATATATATATATATATATACAGTTTTGAACGGACCTCATTTTCGTCATCTGGGTAGGATTTGACATTTGGACATTTGAAGAAAAATTTCGAAAATCGCGTCATGAGTACAACCTCAATAGCTGATTTCCCTTAAGGGAAATCTGTTAAAATAAAATAATTACTAAGTCATACGGCATTGCCCATCCATTATCGAGCAACAGGAACAATTCGGTAATTTGAATTTGTTGACGAAAGAAGTTAACTAGTTCAAGTTTACAAGATGGCGTCGTGATGCCTACTAGGGAGAAGCGAAACATTCCAAGTCGCTAAGGAGTAATTAGCTAAGTTAGAGAACTATCCCAGAACTGCAGGGTTCAGACCAACCCCCAACTTGTAACCGAGCGCCTAGGTCAGTGCCATCAACCCCTAAATAACCTACGCTTAATACTCCTCCAGATGTGCTTAGTTCAACATGATCCACTTCATTAATCCAGTCTGAGCTGAAGCGGCATTGGCTTTATTAAACATGACAAAGACCACTAAATAGAGTTATCTCCTCAACCCCTTTTACTCTAAAGCCCTTCCGTTGAGAGAGGAGTCTCGACATAAACTTATTACACGTAAACCAGTATTAAGGACCATGGCTTACGTCAATGAAAACGCAAATAAATATTTTTAAAACTAAACCATGTATTATGAAATATTCAAAGAAAGTAAAAAAAAAAATCAATAATAGTCTATTAAGCTTAAGGTCCCTCCCCCCCCAATTTTTTTAGGGGATCTTTCCTTTGAAAAATTTTGAATTATTCTTTATTAATAAAAACTAACTTGGACTAGAAACTAAAATGTTACTTCAATTTTTTATTCTGATAAAGTATAATGATATGCAATCGAATCATTCTGTATGGGGGAATATAAAAAACAATACTTTGGAATAGCTAGATATATGATGGGTGAAATATACTTTTTCGGAGTTGTTTACTTACTATTTTCTAGTATAACCAAGTGTGATATTAGTTGGAAATTACAAAATATTAGGAATTATTTGAGTGGTTTAGTCAGTAGTCCAATGTGTAGCTATTGTGAAGTATTGCAGTAGTAAGTAAATATAAATCACAAGTAAAGTATAAATTGCTCCCATGCATTGCTAAAGATCATGCTCAACTCGGATACCCGTGCGACGATGAAAATAGTCGATGTAGTAAGAAGAAGTAGTATATGCCAAGAAAAGGATTTATAAGTCAGAAGAAGTAGTATAATACCTTAGGAAGTGAAAATAAAATGATTTCAGTTTCTTTAATTGACAAAGGCATTACAGTTTTAACAAGTAATCATCAATCAGTCAGAATCATAATAATGTTTATTCTCAGGAACAAAACAGTGACTCCTTGACACACTAGATAAGGGCAGTTCAATTTCACAACAGTGACGAATCCAATTTATAATGAAATTTGTATGAATATTTGTTTAAAATGTGCCTAAATATTTATAAGCCCTAAATTTGATCCTTAGTGTATGTAGTTTACTATCCATCCAAGAAGCTGCATGATGTGCCACTGACAGTGTCTTTATTTGCTACCTCACTGCCAATAATTGCCTAACAACCCTTAGAAAATTTGATGACTTCATTTTTCATAAACCAATAGTATTTATGTATTAAGTATTTTACATTAGTTCAATTGACACATTATGCCCCTAATACCATCCATTTTATCTTATATAAATAAAATTCTAAGGCTTGTCTGAAATTTAATTTAATGTCGGTAGATCCTATTTCACTCTCCTTTCAGGACATTTTATGAATGAAGTTATTGTTTTAAGACCAATTGTTTTTTATTCTATAAGCAACATGTAATTTTCTGAAATATATCAGTTTATTATTATTTAACGTCCATTTTTTTTTAATAGACTGGTGTTCTCCCATAGTACCCTAACATTCCAATTTTCATAATCACTAGTTGTTTTTCAGTCAACTGAGACTTTTTTTTTCGAAATATAAAAACATTTTCTTCAGGAATGATGAGGCAGCAATCATAAATCATTCTTTTAAAATCCGAGCTGGTAATATACTTTTTAACACTCATATATACATTCTAAACACAGTTTTAATTGTTTCCCCATTATGCTATGCTAACTCATCGTTAGGCCTTAAAAGATATTTATTTCGAGATCATTTTTATTATCTGTGAATAATTATCATATTTTTTTTTGCTAGCTCCTATGTTTAATAAGGAATTATTTTCTGTCGATTCTTAAGTGAAACATAAAAAATAACCGGAATGATATATAAGTATTTCTTAGTAGGTATCGTATTTTTTTATCTTTTACACAATATTCTAACGATATTCGTCAACATATATTTGACAAAAAAAAGCATTTAATCAGAAGAGCATTTATAATCCTTGGTACATTGAATTCTAGAACGAAATGAAACGAAAACTACACTAATTAAGTAGTGGTAATTTTCTTTGGTCATGTTGAAAGACAAAATGAAAATCAATTACCCTAACAAGTTTTTCTAATTAGGAAGGGGTGTTGATCAATAATACTTGTGAAATCGTAAACAAGTGTTTAAAGGAATTCAGTGACCTTACTCAATACAACTGCGGCAGACGATTTAAATTCGGCTCCTTCAGAAGAGTGAGGAAAAAGCTGATCCAACTAATTAGTGATACTGACAGCATGTACCCCTGCATCCACACTAGGTATTAAAGACCAGGGATCAGTGATAAAAGTATAAATTAAGCAAGAAGGACTTCCACACGGAAAAAAGACCACAATACCACCAAGGCCCGGTATGAGTGGCTTTTTGAAGTATAAAGGAGTTGAAAACATGGCCCAAGGAATATGAACTCAAAATGTACGCAATTGGTCTTCTTAGGACTATTACTAATCTACCCAGACGGTGTCTCAATGGATTATTTTTTATTTATTTATTTGAGCTTCGCAGCTTTGGCGATGTTGCTCTAAAATAAAACTTAAAAAACAAAACAAAACTCAAATAAAAACAAAACAATACAAAAAAAAAACAAAATTAAACAAAACATAAATACGTAGAACATAGAACACAAAAGGAACATAAAACACAAATCATAAAAGTAACATAGAACACAAAACATAAAAGGGACATAGAACACAAAACATAAAAGGAACATAGAACACAAAAGGAACACAAAACATAAAAGGGACATAGAACACAAAAGGAACATAAAACATGGAGAATCAAAAAACATAAAAGATTGGAAATCAAAAAATAAAAATGGAACACAACAAAGAACAAAATAAATGAACGAGGGAACAAATAAAGACAAAATTCAAAACTAGGTACAAAACTGAAAATCGAAACTAATGATATTGGGCAATTGGGAAATCATTAATAAAATATTTAAATCTTCAATAAATAAATAAGTAAATCGATAGTTAAAATTAAATTGGTATATAAAATGAATAAAAGAAGTTTAAAATTATTAAGGTTTTGATAAAATATAAGTTGGTTTAGGTGACTATTTACATAAAACTCCGTACACACTCAAGTGAGTGAAAACTTGAAAACAAAAAAATTGAGGTTTAGATAAAATGTTTATTTTTGCATCCAAAAATGTTGTAAAAATAAAAATGTGAAACAAATTTAAAATGTATCAGATTTTTGAATAGATGTGTATAGTCTTTAAATGTTTAAGAATTGTATTTATGTATGGACTCCCCTTTGTCAGTAGTTCGTGGAAATTATGTGGTATCTGTAAGTAATTGCGTTGCCTGCAGTCAGTCATAATATGTTTAACTGTCAGAGCTTCATTACAACTTCTACAAATCGGTTTGTCTTGTTTGTTCATTAAGTATGAGTGTGTTAGTAGAGTGTGTCCAATTCGTAACCGTGGATAAAGGCATCCCATCGAATGGGAGGAAACATCTCTTCGAAAGTAGTTTATATTGGAATAAAGTTGATTAAAGTTAAAGTACTGGTACTTACGACCTGATGCGTAAAATGGAACTTCTTTTATATACTTATAAGCTTGTCCCATAAGTCACCTCCATTATTTTTTTAATTTTGCAAATATCCATTATGGGTGAAAATTCATGCGCTAAACTACATTTATGCTTGAAGTAGTATTCTTGACTCTCTGAAAACTCATTTTTCTCGTGAGCATGTTCTATGACCGCTACACGGGGGTTATGATGACATTAATATTTAATTGATTACAGCTGACAAGAATTAATGTGAGAAGCGCTATCTAGGGGAATAAGTACTGGAGGGATTAGGAGGAGGCTGATGAGCTGCGATCAGTCAGCTCCAAACTAGCATCTAAGTGATGACTTGCAACGCACAGTCACAACCATTCCCACTGCTACCGGATCTCAGGCCTAAATTCAATTTTAAAACTAGCAACTGAACTTAACAGTACCTAAATATTAAAAATAATTTCTACAATATCACGATCAGTTGTAATCATGCTTTTCTCATTTAAGGAATCAGCAGCTTATTGTACATGTACATAGGCCCTCAACCTAATTCCTCACTGATGTGATCAAAAGAAGCATTGATCAATTGTTAAATTTACAGCAGCGAATTCTTTAGAGTTCCTTTAACTTAAATTTTGTTTACGTCCATTTTGTCTGATTAAAAAGATGTTTATTTCGGGAATCATTTAGCCGTACAATATGATTTTTAAAAACATAGATTTAGGTATCTGTTCATAGCAAAGTCAAACTATCATATGTGGTACTGATGTGATCAAAAGAAGCATTGATCAATTGTTAAACTTACAGCAGCGAATTCTTTAGAGTTCCTTTAACTTAAATTTTGTTTACGTCCATTTTGTCTGATTAAAAAGATGTTTATTTCGGGAATCATTTACCCGTACAATATGATTTTTAAAAACATAGACTTAGGTATCTGTTCATAGCAACGTCAAACTATCATATGTGGTACTGATGTGATCAAAAGAAGTATTGATCAATTGTTAAATTTACAGCAGCGAATTCTTTAGAGTTCCTTTAACTTAAATTTTGTTTACGTCCATTTTGTCTGATTAAAAAGATGTTTATTTCGGGAATTATTTAGCCGTACAATACGATTTTTAAAAACATAGACTTAGGTATCTGTTCATAGCAAAGTCAAACTATCGTATGTTGTTGATACAGACAATGATGCGTTGAGACCGCAGAAGTTAAGGAATTAAAATTTATGATCTGTCTGTCTGTGTGCTACTAAATCATGTATAAACCACTCTGGCATTAGGAACCTGAATATATATATATATATATATATATATATATATATATATATATATGCGTTCCTATTGGTAATTTCGAAATATAATATAATATATATTTTACTCTTAACACATTACTGGCCGGACGTGGTTGAGGCTGCCACTCAGTAAGGACCGGCTTAGTGCTGGAAACAAAACTGATTCCGATTAATAGGCTTTCCGTTAATAAGTGTTGGCAGCCGAAAAGCCAACTAATAGGCTATCGGTTAATAAGTGTTGGCAGCCGAAAAGCCAACTAATAGGCTATCGGTTAATAAGTGTTGGCAGCCGAAAAGCCAACTAATAGGCTATCGGTTAATAAGTGTTGGCAGCCGAAAAGCCAACTAATAGGCTATCGGTTAATAAGTGTTGGCAGCCGAAAAGCCAACTAATAGGCTATCGGTTAATAAGTGTTGGCAGCCGAAAAGCCAACTAATAGGCTATCGGTTAATAAGTGTTGGCAGCCGAAAAGCCAACTAATAGGCTATCGGTTAATAAGTGTTGGCAGCCGAAAAGCCAACTAATAGGCTATCGGTTAATAAGTGTTGGCAGCCGAAAAGACAACTAATAGGCTATCGGTTAATAAGTGTTGGAGGACGGGAAGCTCATTAATAGGCTAGCAGTCGATAAAGTGTTAAAAAGTTTTGTCCATTAATGCATAAAATAAAATTAACAGCCAGTGGAAGGGGCGAGGGGCTATTTCCAACATAATGCCAACGTGAATTCATCGAAATTAAATTTTTATTTTATTTTGAAAAGTAATTATATCTTATAAAATGCATACTTCATGCTCCCAATGCACAGCCATCTCTTCCTTCACTTGTGCCAATTACAAGAGTGTACGTAAAAAGAATGGAATCGTATTATTCACCAATGCTAAGGTAATGCAAGAGCTATATTTCTACGAAAATAGAATTTATTTCGACTTCTTATTCTCGGAAAGATAAATTCCTGAATGTGCGCGAATTAGCTCTTCAAACTTTTGAAAAGAGTAGTAGTTTATAGTAGGTTTATAAATGGTAGATTAATAATTTGGGAAGTATAACGAATTGTAAATATTATATTCCTTTTACTAATGTTTTTCCATATAATAAAATATAGTCAAATCATTGAAAAAAGTAGTCTTTCACTTTGTAATTCCCTTCTATAAAAGATAACCCTCCGGCTCATGTGGGTAGCAAAACCTACCTTAATGGTGTCCTTTATTTTACCTTTCGTTCTTTTTCAAATAGACCTAAAATCAATTAGGTGATTGAAAGGAAGTGTCTGTAAGCTTCCATTAAGACTAGCTTTTCATTAACAGAAAGAAAGGAACAGTTATTATTAGGGCAGTAATTATCAAGAAAAGCAAAGCTGTAAAGATTAAGGCGGGAAAGGATAAAACAGGATAGGGAATAAGAAAATCAATCACTCATCCATTATAATTACAGCATTAACGACAGCATCTAAAAAGTATCATTTCATAATCTCTTGCAATCAGCAACTTTGAAATGAATGTTCATTTGGTTTAGGTTAGAAATCCCGAAATTTATAAGGCCTTTCACGATGATCGGTCTGTAACCTAATTTCTTCTTCATTATCAATCTAAAATCCACAACTAAAAAGTGATGAATCTGAATGCCTTGGCTTCACGCAGCATGTGATTATTATAAATTGTACCTTCAAGAATTTTATCTGAGCATCTATACTTTTAGCATGTAGCGTTCTTAATTGTCGATAAGGCTACGAAATAATATTACAATATCCAAAATGTATCAATAACACAGGTGCACGACTAAAAAACTCCAAAGAATTCTGTAACATTTTCTATATAGACTTTGAACCCCCAAAAATTCTATCACATAGGTTTTTATGTGTTTTGTAATAGTTATGTTCATTAGTAATAAACCTATGTGTTTTTTTTTAATTTAATAATTGATTGATAAACAAAATTTTAATTTAATTCATTGATTCATCCAAAACTAGTCTTAAAGTAGTATTATTGCACAATGGAAATAAATTTGGATCACTTCCGATGGGGCATTCTGTGCATATGGAAGAAAACTATACCGACTTGGCCATTATCCTGGAAAAAATATCAGGACCATCAATGGATGGTTTGTGGGTACATCAAAATACTCCCGAAGCTTTTGTGTTAGCAGGCAGACTATGCTAAATATCCATGCTTCTTATGCTTGAGGGATCGTTGAGCCAGAGAACGAACAGTACTGGAAGTGATTGGCCACCCCGAGAAACTTTAAATCCTGGAGAGAAAAATGTCATTAACCATTCATCGGGCGCGTGATCTCTGAGATACACAGTTTCTCGAGAAATATTTGCCACACCTCCTAGCTGAGAGTGGTGGTGTAGTGCTCCGAGTTATGTGGTGTAGAGCAGGAGTGAGCAACCTTTTTAATCAACGGGCCAATTTAATTTTAATTTTTTTTGGCGGGCCGCACAGATAGTAACACTTATTAATAATTTACAAAACGTTATTTATTATAAACGTTAGATTAGAAAAATATAGAAATTAAAAAAAAGTAAAGATTTCATGTTCAAATTTTAATGCAAATAAAAAAAACAAATAACAGATAAAAGAATTTACTTGAAATTTTTAATGAGAAATTTGGCACTGTTTTTTCGGTACAAGCTAATCAATACCAGCCGGAGTTACTGAAGTAGCTAAACGTACGCAGCTTCCTAATCGTGTATCAATCAGTCTTGATAGGTCGTCATTTCTGATTAATTTCATGGTTGAAAATAATTATTTGTAAACACACGTACTTCTGACCAGAAACATCATTTGCTTTGCAAGTTTTCTTCAAAAGCGGAAATTTCTCTGGGCTCACATACGATTTATAAAAATTATTTTTTAAATCGGTATAATTCTGCATGTCAATCACTTCCATTTGAAAGTCTTTGGGAACTGTATCCACATCGATATTAAAGTAACGTTTTCTTTTTCTAAATCTGGAGACACATTTTTCTGCAAAAGACGCTGTTTCCACAATTTTAATTTGCTCTCGAAGCCCTGAATTTTATCATGAAAATTGTAAATAAACTGTCCTTTGCCTTGAAGTTGCACATGAAGATCATTGAGATGCCGAGACATGTCGATAAGAAACCCAAAATCGCACATCCATTCTTTATTACCAAAATGAGGAAAGGCATATCCCTTCATATCCAAGAACAATTGTATTTCGCTTTTTAAGTTTATACTCTTTTTAGCATTGCACCTCTACTAAGCCAACGTACTTCGGTATTGAAAACCACGTCGCCATATTAAGTTTCTAAATCTTTCAGGAGTTCTCTCTATTCACAAAGGTTTTGATTTTTTTGCCAGTATTTGACTGACAATAAAACTTGCCTTAACTGCTATATTTGATAAATTAGCTTGATTTTTGAAAATAATCTGTAGTTTTCCCAAGTTTTTCTCCATTTGATTAAACTTATCTATCCGTAGTTGCCCGGTAAGGTTTTTTTATTGTTGTTCATGTTGTGTATCCTAATGCCTTTGTATGTTATATTCTTTTAATGTCGACACAGTCTCTGAGCATATTAAGAATACAGCTTTATCTTTGAGGAAAGTGAAAAAATAATCAAAATTCCACATTTCTTGGTAATGTCTGTGCTCATCCGCAACCTTCCGTTTATTCATTTGCTTTTCCGACATGATATCATGGATTAAAAATTTGAAAGTTAAAACAATTCGTAAGAAAAATTAATTTTAAATAAAAAAACTCTAATATTACCTTTTTGACATTAATATTGCACCCACACCTTTCAAGAAACACAAGAATTTCTAATATTGCTAGTTAACAGTTTACCAGACTGATTGTGTGACAGAAGAAACTCAAAACAGCACAGACGGCGTTCGTATTGAATGTTTGAACAAGTCACCGACAAGTAAGTAACTCGTCACAAAACATTGTTTTGGTTTAGTGTGTACTGCCAGTAAATTATAATTAATTTTTTACAATTTATTGATGGGAGAAAGTCGATAAAATAAATTCAATTTTAGAAATGCTTGGCGGGCCGCATAAATATGTTGAAAGGGCCGCAAGTGGCCCGCGGGCCGCGTGTTGCTCATCCCTGGTGTAGAGGACCCCCCCCCTCAAGGTATGTTGTGTCAATGTGTTTTATGGAGTCGTGTTTTTCACCTGTCATTCAGTTTAATCTCTTAGATACCTCGCGCCCGATCTCGTTTTGAAATCTGTTTCTCTTTATTAAATGGAATCATATAAACCTATTTTTCTATTATTTTGCTCATACATGAGCATTCAAAAGAATGTGTACAAGAAAATATTGTATGACGCAGTGACAACAGTACACGTTTACCAACCGAACTAAGGACGAAACGTGACGAGTACAGAGGCTCATTGGACCATAAATTGAACTCAAGTACAGAACAGCATAACAAAAGTCCCTCCAGTACAACGAACGAAAGAAAATGATTTGAACCAAGCAATACTAAAAAGAAATGTAGGTTTACTAATTACTCTTGTGAGATTTGCCAAAACAAAATTTGTTTACAACATAGTTCCAAGCATTCTCCTAATTGTAATGCAGCTCTGCAAAAGAGATAATAATTAAACTGCTATTTTTAAAAATGTTTGGTACATTAAAATTTAGATAATTTTTAATAAGTCTTATCTAAAAGTGATTTCGTACTACTTATTTTTGAATGAAGGTATATTTAGATGATTTGTTTATATTGTTCACAAACTGAAATGAATTATGTATAATTAAGACATGTGCATTTAAACATTTTCTTTTGATATTTGTATTTTTTAATTATTTAAAATTTATCATCCACGGTTTTAATAATAATGAATCTATAACCAACTTGATTATTTTATCTACCAAGATTTTTTGACTATAATACTTGTCAATTTTGAAAATGATTTACTTCTATCAAACAAATACTTCCTCTGTTATGGTTTCTAATCACACACTGAACATTTTAGTGCAAAATATATATTAAAAAACTGTATTTCCGTAAAAACGGTTGAGGATGATCTCTGAGATACACGCACCCGAAGACGGAATATTCTTGACGCGCCCGACCGAGGGTTAATACTACTTTGGTACCACCAGAAAAGGTTTTGTTGCCCCCTCTCCATATCAAATCGGGGTTGATGAAACAATTTGTAAAATCGCTGCAAAAGAATGGGGACAGTTTTAAATATCTATGTACAAAATTCCCGAAGCTGTCAAAAGCAAAGTTGAAATAGGGAGTCTTCACTGTCCCCCAGATAAGAAAACTTTTAACCGACACCCTCATTGTGGAAAGTATGAATGAGAAGGAAAAAGAAGCTTGGGTATCGTTCAGGGATGCAGTGCGAAAGTTTTTGAGAAATACTAACGATCCTGACACCAAAACCATTGTTGAACGGATGCTAGCAGCATACGAAGCTCAAGGCTGCAACATGGACTTGATGATCCATTTCTCACTTAGACTATTTTCCTGAAAACCTGGAAGCTTCCAGTGAAGATCAGGGGGCCAGTTTCACCAGGATGTCCATGATATCGAGAGAAGGTACTAAAGAAGATGGGATGTCACTATGCTTGCAGAGTACTGTTGCGATGTTTAGGCGGGAAACTAAAGATGGGAATCGGAAATGGACTCGGTGAAGTTTCAAGGAAAAGAAGAAAAGGTTTCATAAAAAAAAAAAAAAATGAATAAGTATAATATTGTTACAATAGGTCTCAAATTAATGTTTCATTGGTTGTAAAAAAAATATTATGTTTGAGAATTTAAAAAAGCGAGTGCTTTTACCAATATTTTGTGTTTGAATTTTCAAAAAACTCCTATGTCATAAAAATAAATGGACATCACTTCTGAAATCAGCGAATTCTAAAACATATAATTCAGTAGTAAAAATATTCCATGGAGCTCACAATTTTTTTATTTTTCTGACCTGTGTAATTAAAGACCACCCTACACAAGCACACTCAGCGCGTGCGACCAAAATAAACAAAGTTACAATGGTTGGTAGAATAATTAGTTTTATAGATTTTTTATTAGAATTATCTAATAGATTTTTGAATAAATGATACCACTGTTAATTTTGTAACGACTGATATATTGATTGATTTTATAAAATAAAAAAAAACGATTGAATAATATAAATGTATTAATAATTAGAGTTTTACAACAATCATAAATATGAATTTTTTATAAAGAATTAACATTTTTTATTTGTATTTATACATTTTACAACAGTTCTATTGTGGAAGTAAAATGGCCGACAACTTGGGGCTAAGGGCTGAAGTAACAGTTAACAAAAAGATTAGTACACGGATGCACCATGCGACAGAGAGAGAGCAATGCAGATAATAGATACGTTATCATCATTATGCCTATAATGTGGGGAGGTTGCAAGGTCTCATGCTACCTTATCAAACCAAGGAAATTTAGTTGACTCCTGTCGCTCCTCGTTAAACGTGTTTTATTAAAACAGTGACTGATAATGGCAAGAAACATATCTTTATCATAAGACATTATACTACTGGTTTAAGCTCTTAGTTAATGGTGGTGAACACTGACACCAGAAACAGGTTTCTGGTGAAACAGAGTTCTGGTTAATGTAGGATTTCTATTAAATCCTACATTATTAATAAGTGTACTGCATGCTGCCTTTTGGAGAGATGTACTGTGGGCAAGTTAGGAGTATGTTTATTCATATTTATGAGCATATCGCGTCGATAGAAAAGGCTATGTAAAAATAATAAAAAAACTTTCTTGCATGGCTTTTAGAGGAACTTTTATAGTGTCCTTAATCTGCCAAAATGTGTTGTCCTTCTCTGTTTACTACTCTTGATGTCAGCCTAAATCTAGGAGAGTAGCGCTCTTCAAACATAATCATAAATTCTAATGGTGTCATGGCAATGCTTGAGGAGAGGCCTTCACAAATATTTGCACTACTGAGTAGTATCGATTGTCTGTTTACTTTAATGGGTATCGATAGGAGGCGCTTAGGTCTTAACATTTAGGAGTTTCATAAAGTTTACTTAAAGGAAAAACTATTCTCTTAAATAAAATAAATTGGAAAATATTTTCATTGGTAGAACTCCCATGGTCTTGGATTGTATCTTTTATTAGTGGGTTATTGCTTCGAGTTCAATTGGAGGTCTAAATATACACTATCCTAAATACGGTTCAGAATTTTCTGAATTACTTCTGATTCTCTATCTGTACAGTATTTGGAAGAATAAAAATTCTTCTATTTTTGTCTCTATGACCAGAAGAGCTGCTAAGTACCAAGATGTGAGTCTATTTGTTTCAGTACAATAGTAAAACGGTACTAATCTTCTTTTTATTAATTAATAATTTTAAATGGCGAAAATTTTAAACTTTAATATTTCATTGGATTTCCACACATAATCCAAAATTCGTAGTAAACATTCATAATAAGATTGACGCATTGAAGTACTTGCAGTGTATTCCACTTTTCATAAACACTTTCTCATTTCACTTCTATTTTTGTATCATATATTCATCTAAGTTCTACGACTACTTTCTTCAAATTAGAAGGACAGTTTGAATCTCCACAGTTTTCTTCCAGATAATAATTAAGCCGATAGGAAATAATTCTTTCATATTGGTCATAATTATTCTGTAGAACTTGCCTTGAATATTGTTGTTGAACATCCCTCGACGTTTCTATAGTACTTTTGGTGTATGTACAACTTTAACCCTGAGGAGAATTTATTTCGACATGGAATATTATGAAATGATACCCATTTTGCCATCGAATTGTAAAATGTCAGCATCCAGGCTTGCCATGGGGCGGATCGCTAGCTTTGACAGGTTGCACCTACAGTTGGTGAGCACGGAACTTCGGATACTTTTCGGGGAACTGATATATCCTTACTCCACACTAAAAAACCGTTTATATTAAATTATGTATATTTGTAAAGTATCTCTCTATTGTAATTTCGACAAAAAAAAACGCCCTTAATTTTAAGAATAAAAATTCGGCAACACTAAAGAATAAGATTGCGATGGATTACGTTTTTAATTTTTTAATTTGGTCTCGTTTGGAGATGTATTTAAAGTTAGCCCAGTCCCCACTTGTCATTCATACATGTGCTTCTCCTGATTCTTTTTGCTATTCAATTGCTCTAGCCAAGAAGAGTATCCAATTATTCATCTTTTATGGCAACACAAGGTGCAGTCTCCCTCGCAATATGTACGATCACATTCAAAATATCTTGGTAATCTCTATAATCATTCTTAGGATTTCAGTATAATATTCTGGGAATATAAAGCTCTCCCTCGGCTATTTTACGTCGAAAATAAGAAAACAGTCTGATTGAGTAGTTAGTCAGTTTTTTGACATAGATTTAAACTCTGTCTTATAAGATGAGATTGATCAGAAAAGTCAAAACGCAGCGTCACTCAACTTCGGTAATACGTTGCGCAGGAATTCTATCGGGGTGGGGAATGATATAACCAAAAGGTAGAGTAATAAATGCCTTCAATGAAAAATATGTTGCCTAAAGCAAGGGTTTGATTCCGAAAAAGCTGGCTTTAAGAAAACCTCTGTAAAAAAATAAATGTCTGAGAGCTCCCACTATTATAATGAGGCTTTATGTGCAGAAGAAATAAGCAATTAGCTTGGAGTGGTCACGCAATTCAACAACGTTATGGACTACATAAAGACTGGACACACAAAGCCCCAGCCAAGCCCATATTTATAGCTCTCATATCGCGAGTCCGTATTATGTCACTTCGTAATACGTTCGAGGTGGTGGTAAAGTATAATAATGTTGTAATATACATATGATACGCCTCTTGAAGAGGTTCTATAAAGGATGTGAAAGCTCTGAAGCCGGGGAGTGATGCAGAGCGAAAAGTAAATACACAATATTACACACAGAAATCCTGCGTTGTCTCATGTTTTGAATGGGAAGGAAATAAATTGTTTGAAAATTCCGATAATGTTTTCAGAGATTTCTTAGTTCCTCATTGCATCCAAAAATCAATAGCGCAAGTTTTAGCCTCTCGACCTGAAATGTTCCAAAAAGACTATTTGTGAAACTAAACGTATCCTTTTCTGGAATAAAACTCATTAACGCACTGCTAAAATGTAATAAATTTATTTTATTTTTAAATATTCTTTGTTTTATATAAATTAAAGAATTTCAGGTCTGAAGGATGTTTCCACGCACAAGTGTATACTAACAAAACTGTTCAATTATTAAATATTATAATTATTATTTATTAACGTCAACTTTTTGCAACTAAGGCTAATTGGGGCGGGTTATCTACAGGTTTCCACCCTTTTCTAGCCAGGGTGGGAATAAGGTGTTATTTAATGAATTCCGTCACTAAATAATTTCCTTTGCCCAGGCAAGAATCGAACACGCCATTCTAGGTTTACCATATGAGATAAGGTCAACGCTTTAACTTACATGGCTAACCTGAGCCCCAATTATTAAATAAAACTACAAAGGTTTTTATGACAAAATTTGTCATAAAAAAACAGTCAAAAAATAATGTATGATCTTTAACATTGACTCTTTAAGGTGAAGACAAATTTCTCAACAAGGGGGACAGCAGGGGGAGGTACCTCCGGAGGGAGTGAGAATAAATACATAAAATAAAAGCGTAAAGTGATTACTTAATAAGTTATTAGTTCTTAAAATCTAACCATCTATCGCTTATTGTGAATTTTATACACTCCTAAATTTGAGCCTATTCCCCTCTCCCGCGGTGTTCAACCTGTGAATGGTCATGTCTCTTTGCTTTTGGAGATATTTTTTACGCGTTTAAATTAATGTCTAAGGTTACAACTGTTTACTTATTCATATTTTCCATTAGAGAGTCTGTTTTGAATTATAATGAAACTAGCAGGTAAATATCCCTTTCTCATTGTAAAGTTGTGCTATGCTAATATAAATAAACCTATGTATGGAATTGTAGCCTATAAGTGTAGAGCTATTAGTCATACGTTCCACAGCGGGGGACTGGAATTTGTTTAATCTTCTATGACTCCCTTTCCCTTTTGGGAGCTCCTACCTTATAGGAATGGGAATATAACAGTTCATATTGTAAATAGTCCTTCTACATTCCCTACAACGGCAGTATGAGGGCTTATAATTGATGGGACATATGATAGTATGAGATTATTAATAAACCTACTTTATACAAATTAAATTATCAACTAAAATATACAGAACTCTGAGTAAAGCAATTTTCCGTTTCCGGAACCCTAAAACAAATAATAAACTAGAAAACAATTGAAAAATCCCTTGAATTCCGTAAAAGATTAAATTAAAGAAAACAAAGTAAATGTGGAAGCATTGAATAATTTATTGAGGTGCTAAAATTTGTAAAGTTGTGTTAGCTCCTTTGGTTACAGGATAAAATAATACTCCCAGTAAGATGATCGCCGAGGAAATTTGTATGAGAAATACTATGCTTCCGTGAAAAAATTCCAATTCACCTATATTTTGGTTCTATTGAAAAGTCTTTTGATATACGATGAAAGTATACACAATTGATGAGGAGCAAATAATGTTTGTTGTTTGTTGAAGGCACAATGAAAGACAGGCTTGCTAGATGCAAATTCTTCAAAATTGATTTATATACTCGCGTAATACACGTGAGATAAGAGCCCTGGGAAAGAAATTGTGAGATATGAAAGCAGAATAAATGAAAGATCAGAAGCAGCGCAGAGCAGATGGAGCAGTATTGCAAGCAGAAATACCCCTTCTGCATTTAGAGCGGCAGGCATTATTAGATCGGGAATGTTGAGAGAATGGACCTCGATAGGCTGCCCAAGAAAAAGTTGAAGGAAAGGAGAAGGTGAAAAGGAGTCAAGAGAAGAGATTTAAGGTAGATTTAGACTTGACTGGAATCTTAAGGTCAAGGATTGGTTTAAGATGGTGGCTACAAGGATTTGACCAAATAGTAATAAATAAATGGTCATAGTACACTGTGTTATATAGTGTTATTACTATATTTGATAAACAATTATTGAATTTAGGGAGTATGGTTAAAAGTGGAAATTATTTCAATTTTTCAATATCTGAATGTGTAGCTTAATTGGTAACGTTTTTGACATACTATGAGTTCCTGGTTTTTATCATAGCTGATTCAGAATATTAAAAACAGTATTGAACCACTTCCAAAAACGGGATTTTCAACTGCATTATGCATTAAGAACATGTTTTTATCGGTCCATACAGGTTCTCATCCAAACCTTTTATCCTAAACTCGAAAAAAGCCATAAGCCTTCTTCCATGTCTACTATTCCATTTATATTATGTTTTAATCTGTTATCAATTAACGCCCACCTTATCCTACTACGGCCAATTGGGTATTTTATTAAATTAATTAATAATCAAAGCTTAAGTCAAAATAAGTTCAAAATTCCACTGTACGGCATTGGTGGTAAGTTGAAAACATTATGCTACTGGTCAAAGTTCAAAATTTCAGAATAACACTGTAAATTTAGATGAATTGTGAGTTCCCAGTATACGTCTACTCGTTCCCTCAGTGACAAGTGAGTACAGTGAGGCAATTTAGGAGCTGCTTGAATAAAGATGTATCTTTGGAATGAAGCACTATCACAATATGGCTGGAGATATGTCAAGCTGACGACTTGACCTTTAAAAAAAGCCCTGTGGGAGCCCTTGGCTCTTCATGAATGACAAATGTCTATATTACATCAAATAACTTTATCAAGGAAATAATAAAGCAACTGTTAATCTAAAGCATTAATATGTTTTGAGGTTATTCGCCGAATTGGCAAACTTATTATTATTATTATTATTATTATTTATTAACGTCCACTTTTTGCAACTAAGGCTAATTGGGACGGGTTATCTACAGGTTACCACCCTTTTCTAGCCAGGGTGGGATTTTAGGATGTTATTTAATGAATTTCGTCACTAAATAATTTCCTTTGCCCAGGCGAGAATCGAACTCACCACTCTAGGTTTGCCATGTGAGATAAAGGTCAACGCTTTAACTCACATGGCTAAACCTTGCAAACTTATGAACGTAAATAAAGACAATATTTTCAAGTGCATTAAAAGAATTTAGTATTTTATTATTTAGTTGTGGCTTTTAGACCGGATATAGGGACTTTATGTCATAATTTGCCTTAACCTTAAGTATTTTTTACAAATTTTATTTTAATTTTTAAGATATATTAAAGCCTCCCCTTTAGAGCGGTAACCACTAGAACCCTATTTTAGGGAGATAAATAACCCTAGAGATAAATAAAGTGAATGTTCATTTAATTTAAAAAAAAAACTAATTAAGTACCTAATCTTGAAAAATAAGTGCTGCCAGTTTAGAAATACAGAAACGATACAGTTTGCCTTGCAGAATAAATATCTGAGAAACATAAAAGGTTATGGCTGATTACTTGAGCCAAGAATAATTAGAAGAATCTGTCAACTGGAGTGGCTGAAACAGTTATTTCAGTTCAACGATTAGAATCGACATCTCCAACTTTTTTTTCACTTGAACTAATGGCATATAGAGAAAAAAAGGTAATTTATTGAGCTACTTCAAGTTAATCTTGCATATTGGACAGACATCACAGCCGGCCCAGTTTGCTGGCTATGGTATTTCACCGGCTGATGTCAAGTTGCTTCAAGACAGGATTGAGATTATCATGCTTTTAACATACTCTGATGCACCTGCATCTCAAATGCCAATGCAAAAGTGTATTGGGTTTAATGTGCTGACTTGCGAAACCACATTCTTAAGCTGATACCTTTAGCTTAAAAAGGACTAGAACTCTTATGCACAAAGAAAAAAAATTAGGCATGTGAAATTCATTTCTCAATGACTAATGGATTTTTAACGATACTGAACGTAACATCTCCAAAATAATGAGCTCAAGACTTTACTATATAGTTGTAGGACTATTACATCGTTGTCGCAGAATTAAAATGGAGTATCTGTCCTATTGAACATATGCCAAAATGCCACCATGTCCTTCTTAAGTTGAATTATGTAAACCAATCTATCATGCTAATGTTTTTCAATGTTTAGTATAAATTTATTTACGAGTAGCCCATTCTTACTAAGCGACGTCATTATTTATTATCAAGCGAGTTTAATAGTTGTTTTTGAATATTATTCTGAAGAATCAGGAAGTTTAGGTGCTGATTACAGTTTTGTGAGTTATAAATTTAAATAAAATTTTCTTTCATTGTCTTTATTCGTTTATGATATTTTTTAGTAATGCCAATGTAAGTTTGCTCTATCTTGTTTGAAGATGGTGAAATGTGTATGGTTTTTTTCTTTTTTTTTTTTTTTTGGAATCACGATTCCTTTAGGAAAAAAAAACTAGCCAACAGTATAGGAACAATATAACGTAAATATTATTAAATAAACCAGGAACCAAACTCGAACAAAAATGGATTCAAAGTATAGCCTAGTACAGCACAGACCCTAGGCTCCACTAGAATAGACTTGATATAGAATGTAAATTACGTAAAGTACACTTAGCAGATATAGCAGAGATTGGATGAGTTCCGCACTACGGTATGAGTAGTGGCTACGATTTCACTTATCTCGCCTATTTTTCAATTTGTAACTGTTTAATGAAGCCATTTCCTATTCTTCAGACTACTTCATTTCCTCAAGGTTTCGCCTCCGAACACCCATACTGTTCCTCTATTCCTTCCTAGTCGTGTTCATCGAGGGCAATCTATCACTTCAGGTTCAAACATACATCTATTTATTTCAAAAGGGGTTTGAAGCATTCGTACCCCCCTCGGGTACATAGGTTTGTGTGTGTGTGTGTGTGTTTGTGTAGTTCTGAATTTAAAATCGCTACATGAATCCAGTCAGAAGGGAAATCTGCAGTTGGACGACTGATCTTAATAAGGCACAAATAATATTTACGAATGTCTTTTTTTATCGTAAGAATGCAGCTTGAATGAAGTATTCCTGTCTTGTATTAAGATATCGTAAGTTAACTTAATTTGATAAGATATTGGCTTCCGATCTTATTAATCTGGAGTTAGTTTAAATATTTACAATATTTACATTAGGAATGTGAGAAAACCACTATTTGAGACAACTTATTTATATGTGAATAAGACATTTACTTACCTTTCAGTCTGCCGCCACCTGTCCTGATAAACAGGTTTTGAACAGAATGTAACTTTTTAAATTTAAATTTAATGTAAATAAGGTAATACAACTTGTTCTGGGTGGAAAACAAGATACAGATACCTTCAATGCCCAGAGCTCAAACAACGTCTGCCATTTTCAGGTGGGGAGGGGGAAATGCTTCTTCTACATTGGATAATTAAAATGCAAAGGAAAGAAACTTTTTGAGAAATAGCCATGCTTAAATAATTGCTTAATATAATAATTGACACATTCGAGTCCAGGTAAATTGAAGATAGGACTACAAGGAGTAAGGGGTGCACCCTGAAGAAGAACGCGGCAATTAGGCTATTGATTATGAACTAATTAATCGTCTCATTATAGAAATAGAGCACGAGGAATAACATGATTAAGAAGGACATGATTGAGGAAAATATCATTAATTTGATCAATTGCATAACATCAATAAAATTGAAGAAAAGGTAGATGTAGGAAGCTTAAGAAACGAGTTCTGCTGCACTTGAAAAAGAAAACCATGTGAATTAGTTAAAAAGCACCATCGAAACAAAATTCAAAAACAAGAACTACTTTATTTGAATTTGAAAGGCAGGGGATTAATTACTTAAACGGAAATGCGAGGTTCAATCCAGATGAGGTTTTTTTATGAGCAAAGTGAATCAATTTAGTGTGGAACTCGCTTTATTAAATTCTTAATGTCTCTGGGTAAAAACATATGGCAACCTGTAAATAACCCGTCTCAATTAGCCGTGGTATGGCAAAGTCGTCGTTAGTAAATAAACATGTCTTAATAATAAAGAATGTTATACTTTTAAAATAATTCAAAAAACTTTAAACCACGTACCTTGCACAAGAGTAACTAACATTGGGCGTCAAACCTAGTCATGTCAAAATAAAGGAAGATGTCAGTGGGTGAGTACTAGGAGAGTAGCTATTTCTTGAGAGATTCTTTTCCAGGGAACTGGTAATGGACACACTAGTTAAAATTCTTAGCTAAGTCCTGACTAGGAAAGGTAGATTAACCCTCCCGATTATCTTTAGTTGTATAATGTAGATGTTAAATCAAACATAAAAATTGAAATTGATATTTTGGATAATAGACCGACTGCATTTGAAATTTAACAATTTATGCTTCGGAAGAGAAGACGAACACCTGAAATCAGACAGATATAGAAAACATTTCTCTTTCACATCAATCTGTTGGTTTTGAGTACAAAACGGGCGTTGCTTTCCTTTCAAAAGTTCCTGTTTCCGCCTTAAAAGCAACTTCTTAGTCAGCTATTCATATCTTAAGGAATCTAATAAGGTGCTGATTTTCGAAAACAGTTACCTCTTTTGGAGGAATAGGCATTTAGTAGTTTTGGAGTAGATGAACTACTAACTGAGGGAGACCATGACGCTTAATGCGAAGAGCAGTAGGTGTTTGGTTTGAAATGGATAAGCATTTTGACTTCCATTTTGTCTCTACAAATACGCCAAAGGTGCCTACTGAAGAATTGTTTAGTTTACCCAGCTCAATGGCATTTTACGAGTTCGTGTTTATATCATACCTCTTACTCTAACAAAAATGATAAGTCCAACGAAAACAACAATTTGGAAGGGCTTATCCTTCAAATACTATGCAACCAGCTACAGAAACAATTTGCGTAAAAATGAAATTCAGAAGATGTTATTGTGATCGGCAACAGGATAAATGCCTTTCACATCTGAGACAATTCTCTAAATGGTAGACACAAGTCACGTATCACTAATATGATAATATTGATGAATAAGGTTCTTGTCTGCTGAGGTTATCGGTGATGCGGCTATTATTATATTACCTTAGGCCACTTATCAGAAACCATCTATTTTAGAAACCATAAATGAGGAGGTTTTCTAGGTTGGAATGGTAGCTAAACAGGGGCAATATACGATAGACTTTCATTAAAGATATGGTAGGCCTATATTAATCATTGGTAGCCCATACTACTACAAGATCCCTGTTATACATTTTATATATCAGCTTTGTCCACCATTATCAGGACAATCGACACAGGTCTCCACTCTATAGCTTGTCAGAAGTACATTTGTTTAAGTGCCTTCATAAGATATGCACTAGAACACAACCTTCCATATTTACTCTGCTCGCAACTGTTATCTATCACTTCACAAATATTGCTCAATATAAGATAGATCGTACCAACACACATGCGTTAGTATTGACTCTTGCAATTCATTATTTCAGATGTATTGTCACAAAAATTAAAAAAAAAAACACTTCTGACGACAAAGTCCATTCAAATATATAAAAAAATGATTGAAAGTATTTTGTACAACCCTTTACCTCCAAAAATGCATAATTAACTCCAAAAATATAGGAGAAGTCAGAAAATAATACATTTCTATTTTTAACTTCATTTTTAATTTAATTTCCACTTATTTGGAATTTAGTTAATTTTTAATGGTACTTACTCAAAATTGGGATTATGTTACACTGACCTCACCCAATAGTAGGAAATGCCTATGCAACAAACAGAGAGAAGACTAAAACCAGTGTTTACTTCTAAAGAATATAAAGTCTTTTAGTTTGAAGGGCAGGACTCCCTAGATAAAGGAATTGCTGGACTAAGGTTCCAGTCCCAAGGGGAGCAGTTGGCTAGCTCTCTCGCACTAAGGGCAATGACCCCACTTTAAATTATAACCCAGCTGTAAAAATAACATTTCCTTTAAAATTCTGTTTATTTGAGATAAAAAGTCTGTTCATCAAAATTATATTAATTCCAATATAATTCTAACAAAGGTAAAGACGCTAGTAAAATTTTAGTATAATTACTGTGAACATTTTTGTGTCGTAAATTTTCAATGGCATATTTAATAAGGTCTAGAACTTCCATAATGTAAAACCTATGAGGAGCAACGAAGAAAAACCTTCATTAATAAGATATTTTGAACCAGTGAAAGCATATAGATTTTCGGTGGAACTTTTCCCGTTTCAAGGAAAATAAAAACTTTTACGATACTTTGGATCATGTAAAAAGGGATGTTTATGAAACCAGTGTTTTCCGCTTCACGTTCTATCCAGGTCTCGTTCACATGAATAATTCCGTTGGACTAAAACAAAAAAAAAGTGTCGAGAATATGTGTTGTTGGTTGAATCAGAGTGACTGGAAGCTCTCCCTAGAACAGCCATCAAGAGGGAAGCACTGCATTTCTTATCTGGGACAACTAGGGGGAAGATCTCTTCATCTAGTTCCTCTCTTCTCATTTCTACTTCTATCTCTCGCTTTATTATACTCACGTCAATTCAACTCCCGACCTATTCTTCGCCACATGGATTTTACAAGCCTTCAATTACCCACCCCAACCCATTATTACTAGCTAGTAACAATTGTTTTCTTCAGTGTTAACTAAAACAATAAAGAGTTTCATCACGACTAGCAATTAAAATGAGCAACTATGCTGTATATTCCACTGCACAAATTATTTTCGTTCAAAGCTGTATTTCCGGCACGGCACATAGGCAATACGTAAACCAAGGGTGTTTCCCTAGGGCTAAAATAAGATACCCATGATATCGCTACACTCTCTAATCTTTTTTATTCCCTTAGAAAGAACACCACATAACAAAACATGAAATTTAATCTGAACATTAGATCGTAATTAGTAAAGTGTGGGTTCTCAGAAAAGTAAAAAGAACTCTGTTAACATTCGAATAAAGGAGAAATGAATAGAATAATAATGTGTTCTATTAAATTATTAAAAAGGTTGGTTATTTGAAATTTGTCAACCTAAGGCTTGATATCGGAGATATTTATTCTATAAACACTTTCTTACTCCACTCCTCCAAGACTGATTTCAATCATTAATGAATTAGTCTTTAGTTTAAAATTTAAATATCCAGTTTGAAAAATGAAGATAGCAGCCAGTAGATCTAAAATTGACTATATATGTATATATAAAACATATTGTTATCATCTTTTTGGTTAGATCGATGGACACTAAACTTGCTCCCAACGTTATTTTGCATGAAGATAACATATTACATAAACCCCAGTTATAATGAATGATGAACTTTCACGCAGCGTTTACATTTATTTTGTAAAATCATTTATTAAAAAAAAAAATCCTCGAACAATTCACCGTTCATAATATAGACTTGTCTGGATTTGGCTGTAAGTCTCAGAGATGATATGTAAAAGTGTTTAAGCCAAGCCATAAGATACTTCCATACAAATGTTTCCTTTTACAGGACGTTATAAATTTTTATCTTATTTACATTCAGTTATTTGAACACAGTAGTCACACTGTGTGAAATGTTAACGGATGACCGCCACTCAATTAAATCTCTATGATTTTAAGAAGTTTCAACAAATCTTGATCTTTTTTGTAACAGAAAACGTTAAAATATCGAGTTTGGTGAGAATCAAACAGAAATTGTTACAGCTATCTATCTATATATATATATATATATATATATATATATATATATATATATTCATGTGTGTGTGTGTGTGTATGTATAATTTTGAATGAACCTCATTTCCCCTCATCCTCTGGGGGAGGAATAGTAGATGTCATTTATCAAAAATCTCGTCTTCTTTATAAACTCAAAAGCTGAATTACTGAAAATGGATTATAGGCGGAAGGTGTTTTGAAGACCAAAAATCTAAGTCTCTATTGACTCGAAGGAATTTTCCTTCAAAAGGAGAAATCTTTAACAAGAGATAGTGATTTTGGGAGAAAACGTCATTTCCACTGCAATATTAAGTTCATAATTTTATTTTGTGAACACAGTTCTGCCTGTGCAGCCTCCGCAGAGTATGAGACGAATAGAAATTCTAAAGCATATGTAAAATGTAAGAGTTGCAAGAAAGGGTTCTATTCGGGAAGAGCGTGTGTTGAATATATAAGAGGGAATTAAGAAACAAGGTTTCCAACGAGGGGAGAGCTCACACCGCAGACAGCTGTTATTGGAATACCTCAGTATATATTGATAGTATAGACAGCAGGCAAAGGACAACTCAATTTATCTCCCCTCCTTATGTAAGGCTCATATCTTAACCTGGAACTATACTTTTCAGGCTGTAAAAGTGTATTCAATAGACGTAGCAATACCAAATAAAAGCAAGACACGGAATAACAAAACCACATAATCTTATATATGCTTCTGCATGTATTTGGATTTTTTTTTTGGCAATTTTGGAATGAATTAATCACTACAAAATGTTATTTTATTTTTTATTTTTTTAGGTAATTGAAACAATAAAAATTCGGTCACACGTAAGCTACATTTAAGCTATCATACAGATATAATCTACCGGAAAGACTACCCTCCGAATTCTGGGCTGAATGTTCGAAGCTGGTGAGGCCCACCTTCTGATTAGAAGTTTTTAATTAATATATTTCCATTGACATCAAATTGTTATATGATCTTATATCATCATTAGTTAGTTTGCTTGTAACTTTCCCCTTTATTTGCATTGTGTTTATTGTGATTTTTTAATATAGAATAATAATTATATAATTAGCATACATAAAATTATAATTTAATTTTTTTTAAAAAACTTCTATATTTGTAAAAAACAAAGTGACGATTTCTTGATTGAAAAGTGTCGTATGATTCAACTTCTGGGTTCTGCTATGGCAAACAAAAATTCTCGTGTTAATTCGAATATCATTTAAAGAGATTGCAAAATAACGTAGATCGGCTTCTAAAAACCCCATTTTGCTTGTTAATGAACTTAGTTCTTCTAATCATGGAAACGTATTTTCCAAGTTTCATAGAGAACAGGACTTGTTGTTTTTGGGGGGTTTATAGGTCTTAAAAATTTTTAGCCGCCATAACCAGCCTTCTTCTCCCCCTTTGCCTATCCTAGGCAATGGCTTTCTAGACCACTTCGCCTTCTTCACTCAGTCAACCCTATTCAACTTTTGTCTCCCCCATTTCTGGGTATCCTACACTGCACAGTCAGTATCCTGGGACTTGGCTGGGTTACTTTTTGCCGCAACTGGGCAATAACTGCATTTCTATTATCCTATCTGTTAACAAATTAGAGTATTTTCTCGTCAGAATAGATGGAGATTTTTCATAATCACGTAGCTCCAACTTCCATTCCTTTATGACTAAATGTGCAAAAACAAAGTAACATGAAATTTATTATTATTACTTACTCTTAATATACTAGCATTTCGCGACATGGGCGATTAGATCGACGTATCAGTTTATTTATTTATGAAAGTGCGTTCATTTCTGTATATACTTTCAGCATTGTCCAACGTTATAATTTTTGAAAATTTTGTTTTCTTTTAAGCAGTGAAATATGAGGTCTATGTACTGGCTACAGACGTGTTGTAATTCAATCAAAGT